>CM077206.1:6316878-6916878 GCA_039654625.1 Rhinogobio ventralis | reverse complement strand
GTGTAGGTAACATTAAACGTACATACTCATTTTCACAAATACAAGCAGTAAAATAAAATTATATAAAATAATATGAAAATAAATGTCTATAATATATGTTTATAGGTTGTAATATTTGTTTGTGATGTTATGTTGTATTTATTGTCCATTAGCCAATATATAATATGCTGGAACGGTCAGCTGAGTAACAAGATCGCAGCACATCTCAATTCTTACAAGGATGTGTTCTCTGTCCTTGCGTCCTTCGGAGTTCGTTCTTTTAAGGTCACCTGGCAAGACCGGTCTCCACGAGAACACAAGGCAGTTCTTTGCATTCAGTTCTTACAGGCCGTTTCTCAATATGTGTTCTTGTCTGTACTTGTGAAACGTCATCAGTCGCTGCCCAAGTACTGTTCCAATTCAAAGTTCACATCTAGCTAAGTACAGTGCAAATCCCCGGATGTGTCCTTGATCCGCCCCTTTTATCGAGGATGCATCGAGAGGTGACTTGAGTGGACTTCAGACAGACCGGTATCCCAGAATGCATCTCGCACCAACTAACAAGCATCAGTAGCGGATGAGAAAACCCATGTAATTTAATAATAGGGGAGAGCGGAACACAACCTAACGCTTTTTGACTGTCTCAGTTTGTGTAAATCCACTTGGGGTTCAGAGTATTATTATAGAAAACAAGGAACAGGTGAGGTTAATCAATTAACAAATGAGTAACCATGGAAACAAATGGGAACATACAAACCATGACAACTAATGAACAAGGACAAAAGAAACAAGAACTAACACAGGTAAAACAGAAACCTCATGTAACATACATAGGCCTGGTTTTAACAAACAGGGCTTAGATTAAGCTAGAATTAGACCTTAGTTCAATTAGGATATTTAAATAGCTTTTATAAATGTGCCTTAGAAAAAAAACATTACTGGTGTTCATATAGAGACAAAACAATGGCATTAACATACTTTAAGATGTGTTGCTTTCAGTTGAAACAGCTCAAACATGCATTTTAGCTTAAACCTAGTCAATGAAGTCACATTGTGGGATATAAAGCTGCATTTGTGAAATATGACAACAGTCACAATTACGACAAATTAAAGTATCAATTGAAAGATACTATAAGTCGCCTTGTGCGATATAAAGTTGCAGGCTTCCATAGAAAAATCTTTAAAATTGAAAAAAAGACGAATGTATAAAAGCCCATTCTAAATCACAGTAATAAATAAATAAAAATGATAATTGTGAGATTTAATTGTGATCTTAAAGTAAGAAATAATTTACAATTATAAAAGCTAACTGCTTGATTAAAAAGTCACATTGCGACAAATAAAGTCACATTGAGATTTAAACTTGAGATATGAGGTCATAATTACAAAAAATAAAGTATCATTTGAACTGTAGTCACAGGCTTCCTTAGAATATCTTTAAAATCTAAAAAAGAGAGAAAAAAATACATTTGTTTTGTCTTCTTCAGTTGTACTTATTTCTTTACTCAGACTGACTTCTCTCCTCTGCTCTCAAATGTTTTTTTCTTTTTCTTTTTCAGGCTGATGTGCTTGTTTTGAGTCATGCTTTAGCCAATTGTCTCAGCACCTCGCCATAGTGCCAACCTCTCTCAGCTTTCAGAATAGAAGAGGTGCATCATAGACAGACTGGATCAACACTTGATTAATGCCACATTCACATTTTCTAGCTGGTGTTGAGCTACTCCACACCCGCCTGCACACTTCTGAAAAATATAGTATATGTATCTCAAAATGCATCATATGGAGATGCATCTAACTAGATCAACAAACATGTTTCAACCTACTTGACTGCTCTCCACTTCCTCCTGGTCTTTATTTCCATACCACCATCAAGACAGAGTCAGGCTTCATATACAGGGAGTGCAGAATTATTAGGCAAATGAGTATTTTGACCACATCATCCTCGTTATGCATGTTGTCTTACTCCAAGCTGTATAGGCTGGAAAGCCTACTACCAATTAAGCATATTAGGTGATGTGCATCTCTGTAATGAGAAGGGGTGTGGTCTAATGACATCAACACCCTATATCAGGTGTGCATAATTATTAGGCAACTTCCTTTCCTTTGGCAAAATGGGTCAAAAGAAGGACTTGACAGGCTCAGAAAAGTCAAAAATAGTGAGATATATTGCAGAGGGATGCAGCAGTCTTAAAATAGCCAAGCTTCTGAAGCGTGATCATCGAACAATCAAGCGTTTCATTCAAAATAGTCAACAGGGTCGCAAGAAGCGTGTGGAAAAACCAAGGCGCAAAATAACTGCCCGTGAACTGAGAAAAGTCAAGCGTGCAGCTGCCAAGATGCCACTTGCCACCAGTTTGGCCATATTTCAGAGCTGCAACAT
The DNA here is from genome assembly GCA_039654625.1 of Rhinogobio ventralis. Taxonomy (NCBI): domain Eukaryota; kingdom Metazoa; phylum Chordata; class Actinopteri; order Cypriniformes; family Gobionidae; genus Rhinogobio; species Rhinogobio ventralis. Next base: position 6,914,519 of record CM077206.1, on the reverse strand, counting down.
CACTGGAGTGCCCAAAAGCACAAGGTGTGCAATACTCAGAGACATGGCCAAGGTAAGAAAGGCAGAAAGTCGACCACCACTGAACAAGACACACAAGCTGAAACGTCAAGACTGGGCCAAGAAATATCTCAAGACTGATTTTTCTAAGGTTTTATGGACTGATGAAATGAGAGTGAGTCTTGATGGGCCAGATGGATGGGCCCGTGGCTGGATTGGTAAAGGGCAGAGAGCTCCAGTCCGACTCAGACGCCAGCAAGGTGGAGGTGGAGTACTGGTTTGGGCTGGTATCATCAAAGATGAGCTTGTGGGGCCTTTTCGGGTTGAGGATGGAGTCAAGCTCAACTCCCAGTCCTACTGCCAGTTTCTGGAAGACACCTTCTTCAGGCAGTGGTACAGGAAGAAGTCTGCATCCTTCAAGAAAAACATGATTTTCATGCAGGACAATGCTCCATCACACGCGTCCAAGTACTCCACAGCGTGGCTGGCAAGAAAGGGTATAAAAGAAGAAAATCTAATGATATGGCCTCCTTGTTCACCTGATCTGAACCCCATTGAGAACCTGTGGTCCATCATCAAATGTGCGATTTACAAGGAGGGAAAACAGTACACCTCTCTGAACAGTGTCTGGGAGGCTGTGGTTGCTGCTGCACGCAATGTTGATGGTGAACAGATCAAAACACTGACAGAATCCATGGATGGCAGGCTTTTGAGTGTCCTTGCAAAGAAAGGTGGCTATATTGGTCACTGATTTGTTTTTGTTTGGTTTTTGAATGTCAGAAATGTATATTTGTGAATGTTGAGATGTTATATTGGTTTCACTGGTAAAAATAAATAATTGAAATGGGTATAAATTTGTTTTTTGTTAAGTTGCCTAATAATTATGCACAGTAATAGTCACCTGCACACACAGATATCCCCCTAAAATAGCTAAAACTAAAAACTACTTAAAATATTGATACAAAAATATTCAGCTTTGATATTAATGAGTTTTTTGTGTTCATTGAGAACATGGTTGTTGTTCAATAATAAAATTAATCCTCAAATACAACTTGCCTAATAATTCTGCACTCCCTGTATATTCCAGCATTCCTCATTTATTGGTCATAACTTGTCGTTCAGCTAACATGTACATTTTAATAACAACAGCTAAATCTGATTAACAACATATCAAATAAAAAGCTGTCAGCCATGCATTTAACAATTAGCACTTCAGTAGTTCAGTTTTCATAACAACATGAGGGAATATGCCTTGGTCTCATAAATGGCAAATATATTGTGTTAAACAGTCTGAAAATCATTCTCTGAAACTGAAAGACAAACACTTGAGGATAATTGCTAAAAGCCATGAAAGTACAGCTTGAAAAAAAAAACTGCCTCGGAATTTATCCATAATCTTTGCATTCCGGTCTCTAAACAAAGCTTTACAAACTGTGATTTAAGGTATAGGGGATGCCATTCAGGAAGCTATTTGTTTCTACAATCATATTTTGTCACAGGCAAATTCACGGTCAAAAATCTTAGGGATGAATAAATGCTCCTTGTTCTTTAAACGCAGTCCTGCCTGAAGGGTTTATTCTATTTATGCTGTGCCATGTGCTTATCAGCCTAATGTTCTGTCTACCCAGTGTACATGAACGCCTGTATAACTCCTTTGTGAATTTGTGCTCATATTTGTGAGCATTGGATATTTCTGGTTCCTTGGACACAGGAGCTTATGAGAATGTGCATCAGCCATGTATTCACCCAGGAGGTGAGAAATGCAATGCATACTTAAAACCAAACTAAATCAATTATGAAATATGACTTTAAAATAGTGTGCAGCAGTAACATACGCATAATTTCAAAACCAGCAACTCTTTTGCTTTTCTTTGAGCTCTTTGCATTGAATGAGGTCTTAAAGTGTGGCATGAGGGGGGTAACTGCAAAACATTTTTTGGCAGTGCAGATAATATAATAATTCACTTTAGATGCACATATGTGCCAAAGACCATATTTGTAAACTAAACATTTATATAGTTATTATATGTATAAAAAAATACAAAGGCACAAACGGTTAGACTTTGATGTGACTTTTTTAAAATAAATATATACACTACCAGTCAAAAGTTTGAGAACGATAAGATTTTTTAATGTTTTTAAAGAAGTCTCTTCTGCTCACCAAGACTGCATTTATGTTTTTAAAAATACAAAAAAGCTGTAATATTGTGAAATATTATTAAAACGTAAAATAACTGTTTTCTATTTAAATATATTTTAAAATGTCATTTATTCCTGTGATGCAAAGCTGAATTTTGAGCATCATTACTCCAGTCTTTAGTGTCACATGATCCTTCAGAAATCATTCTAATATGATGATTTGCTGCTCAAGAAACATTTATGATTATTATCAATGTTGAAAGCAGTTGTGTAAAACATTTTTTTTAGGATTCTTTAATGAATAGAAAGTTCAAAAGAACAGTATTTATCTGAAATAGAAAGCTTTTGCAACATTGTACTACCATTCAAAAGGGTCGGTAAGAATTTATTTATTTTTGGGGGAGGTGAAAAACTTAAAGAAATTAATACATTTATTCAGCAAGGATGCATTAAATTGATCAAGTGACAGTATAGACATGTATTATGTTGCAAACGCTTTATATTTCAGATAAATGCTGTTCTTTTGAATTTTCTATTCATTAAATAATCCTGATAAAAAATTTGTACACAACTGTTTTCAACATTGATAATAATAATAAATGTTTCTTGAGCAGCAAATCATCATATTAGAATGATTTCTGAAGGATCATGTGACTCTAAAGACAGGAGTAGTGATGCTGAAAAGTCAGCTTTAAATCACAGAAATAAATTGCATTTTAAAATATATTCAAATAGAAAAAATTTAAATTGTAAAAATATTTCATAATAATACTGTTTTTGCTGTATTTTGGATCAAATAAATGCAAGCTTGGTGAGCAGAAGAGTCTTCTTTCAAAAACATTGAAAATAGTAATGTTTCAAAACTTTTGACTGGTAGTGTATGTAAATATAAATGTAGTTAATGTACATACAAACATATTATAGTGTTGCTGATAAGGTAAATATTGTTCCATATGCATTAATCCATGTAAACATAAAAAAAGAAACTGTAACATGAATTTACATTGAATTAAAAAAGACACAAACACATAAAAGTCCAACATGGTACTAATATATTCTGGAACATATTTTATATGTGATGTTATTAAAGACTTTTCATGCATGCTGATTATGCAGACAGGTAATAAGTATTATTTCAGTGCAAAGGACAAGTCAGAATATTGGGCAGTGAAATTAATGGAGCTGCATGAACATTCAACCTCATTTCAGACAATTCTGTTGTTGAAACATATAACAGACTCAGCCGGTCTAACTGTAATGAGTATATGAGAATGAAATCTGAATGGACGCACTTCTGTGTGCCTAAAACACTCCTGGATTGTTTGCTTTTACAGGTTAATTGCTTCAATTTGGAGACACGCACATATGGAGGTATAAATAAGTGCATGTATTCATATATGAAGCAATATTACATCAGAAAGAGTGTGTTATGGATAATACTGATAATACACAAAATTACTAAATTTAGTCATGTGGTGACCCACAAGTAAGACTGAAAGACATTCACCAAAGGACTGTACCTTTAAGGGAGAGGGGTTCTGAGATACTGTTTCCGGGTTAACGTTCTGTGGCTGTTATTGACATCACTCGCTGTAAAGTTTTGTGGAGAGTAAATCTGACTTGACACATCTCCGTCTCTTGTCTCCTCACTTATAGCACTCCACAGTCAGGTTAAATCAAACAAAGATGGCGTGAGAAGTTATTAGATTTCATTTCTGAGAAGTTATTAGAGTGATAAGGACACAATTGCTTAACACTGCTTTTATAAAACATTTTAATAAAATAATTAATTTTAGAATAACGTACATTTTAGACACAATGCTGCCAGTGTTTTACTAGTCTGTTTTTGTTAGAAAATAGTTCCAAAGCCACAGCGGATCTGTTCCAACAGTACTGGGTGTTTGTTCAAACTAAAATGAACTGAACACATTGGTCAAATGAATTATTCAGTGATTCACTCATTAAGACTTGTGTCTCCACCTACTGGTGCAACGATGTAGCCTGCTAGCCTGTTTTCACAGAAAAAACTATTTTACTAGGTGGCGATTTTGTTTGAATTTTTATGATGTGAATCATAAGAAAATATATGATTTTTTAAAAAGAAAAAAGCATTAAAGGTGCAATATGTAAGATTTTTGCAGTAAAATATCCAAAATAGGCCAGTGTTATATATATTTTTGTTCAGTTGAGTACTTACAATATCCCAAATGTTTCCAACTATTTGTAAAACGTGAGAAAATTGAAATTTTAACCAAGGAACCGGGATGTGTGAGGGAGTTGCCTGTCAATGCCGTCATATCCGCTTTAACCTCGGTTTCCACTTTTACAGCCGTAGAAACCGTGGCAACTGGCGTGGACAACTGCGTAACATCTAGCGGCATGCTGTTGTAGTTTTGTTCAAACATTATGGACCATGACAAGCAGACTTTAGAACAAAATGAGAAATCAAAAGAGGACCAGTATCGATGTGGCGTTTTCGAGATGGTGAGAGCTTCGCCACAAACTTCGACTTGACAGAGATGCCGTTCTTGCATGTGCTTTATTAGACAGGTGAGCAAATGTACATAAAACGAATCAATGTTATGTAGTTCAACACGATAAAATATTACAATATCATCAGTATGATGTTCTAATGTTGATGTAGCTTACTGCTTGTCTCATACAGCCAACAAACTAACACACAGAATAACATTATAACTTTCAACACACTCAAATGTACACACTCACACTCAGTTTAGATCGTGTAGACCAAGTGAAACAGTATTGCGTTTCCTCAAAATTTTAATTCGTCAAATAAACTGACCTGTATGAGTAGTAATTCAACACTTGTGGGTTGTTCGGTAGAATGAAATGTCCTCATTTCTTTATATCCCCCGGGACTCATGCTTGTGGCGCTGATATCTGTCTCTTATTAGTAATCGCGCCCTGCTTCACACCACAGTCATGTTAAAAAACATGAATGCATTCACTCATCCATAAACATTATTTCCCCATAAACATTATTAGATCCATCCAACGCTATCTCATGGCCAATTCGTACGTATTTGTTGGGGAGAGTATCCATCGGATACATTGGGGAGTATCGTTGGATCCATCGGTATGGCGACAAGTTCCATGATTACACGCTCATTCACTGCGTCATCAATCTACACCTTTTTTATTGTTTTAAAGAGGTTAGTGACCCCTAGCGGCAAAAAAATACATATAGCTTTATAGCTTTAAGGTTCATTCAACTGATCTACTGCCAAGTTAACAGTGAAGATTCAAAGAACTTTGGCTAACGTTCTGGCAAGGTTCTCTCAAAGATATGAGCTTACAGCCATGTTATCTCGGGCAGCAACGACCTTGGGCTGATGTGGAACCCTCCGCCCTGTCACGAGCGCTCGCGGTTGGACGATTTTTGAGAGCTGTCAGGCCCCGCCCCAATGCCTTTCTCTCCGTAGGTGCATGAGGAGGGGGCCGCCGCCAAAGGGTACATTGGGGTCCCCCCTTGTTGAACGCTCTGTTGCGATGCAGCTGTGTCCGCAGAGTGCTTTGACGTGGCGTGGCAATCCTAAGCACCCCTCCAAAGCCTGTAGGCTCTTGTCTACTTCGGTGGCGAAGTCCTACAGAGCTGCGGGGCAGGCTGCAGCTTCTTTGCACATGCACAAGGGTAGAGCCGACCCTGGGCTCATGGAGAGCTGCGTGCCGCCACCGACCTCGCCCTCCTGGTCTCCTCTGTCAGGACGCGGCAGAGGACCGTTCCCCCACACCAGGACACTACGGCTCCCATGTCTGGGCCGGTCACGCCACCTCGCTGCCCCACCCGGGGTACGTCTGTGGTTCACATGACCCCACTGGTTCAGTTCTTGGGAGCCTGGCTAGAGCTTCCCAACCTGTTCCGGGGGGGCCGCTATACCATAGTGGGTGGCAATGCTCCTGTCATGCGTGTGGTTGAGGTCGCTACCTCGACTCGGTCGCCATGTACGTGCAGCTTACGAGCGAGTGCGCACAGTCACTGCTGACTTGCCTTCGCCAAATCGAGAGCAAGAGTGCGGTTCCACAGAAACTATTTCAGAGGCTCCTGGGGCATATGGCATTCGCAGCCGCGGTCACGCCGCTCGGACTGCTTCATATGAGACCGCTTCAGCACTGGCTTCGCGATCAAGTCCCGAGATGGGCATGGCAGTCAGGCACGCTCCGGGTACAAGTGACTCGGGCCTGCCGTCAGATCTTCACCCCGTGGTTGAACCTCACTTTTCTACGGGCAGGAGTGCCCTTAGAATGAGTTTCCAGGCATGTTGTTGTATCAACAGATGCCTCTGCCACGGGCTGGGGTGCCATGTGCAATGGGCATGCTGCCACAGGCTCCTGGACAGGACCCCAGCGCCTCCTGCATGTCAATTGCCTCGAGTTGCTGGCAGTATGGTTCGAGCTCTCATGGCTTCAGCCACTTCCTGGAGAATGGAGACTCCATCCCCAGACGGTTCAGCTGATTTGGGAACAGTTCGGCGATGCACAGGTAGATCTGTTTGCCTCCCACAACTCTTCCCATTGCCGCCTGTTTTATTCCCTGACTGAGGGCCTCCTCGGCACGGATGCTCTGGCACACAGCTGGCAGCGGGGCCTCCGCAAGTATGCGTTTCCCCCAGTGAGCCTTCTCGCACAGGTTCTGTGCAAGATCAGGGAGGACAAGGAGCAGGCGCGGCCGTATTGGCCCGGCCGGACCTGGTTCTCCGAACTCGTACTCCTTGCGACAGCCCCTCCCTGGTTGATTCCTCTGGCATCCTTTGGCACCCGCGTCCCGATCTTTGGAACCTCCACGTGTGGCTCCTGGATGGGACGCGGCAGGTTTGAGTACCCTACCACCTCAGGTGGTGGCTACCATCACTTCCGCTAGGGCCTTGTCTACCAGACACGCCTATACGTTGAAGTGGAACCTCTTCTTCACCTGGTGTTCTTCTCGCCAAGAAGACCCCTGGAAATGCCTGATCGGGTCCGTGCTCTCATTCCTCCAAGAAGGGTTGGAATGAAGGCTGTCTCCTTCCACCCTGCCTTTGGAGGAGGCAGACCCAGCCTTGGCACGGCTTTGTCCAGTACGCGCCCTCCGTGCCTACGTAGACAGAACGCAGTGATTCAGGACCTCAGACCAGCTCTTTGTCTGTTATGGTGGGAAGCTGAAGGGAAAGGCTCTCTCCAAGCAAAGGTTGTCTCACTGGATAGTGGACGCCATTGTCTTGGCTTACCAGACGCAGGGGCGTCCATGCCCCCTAGGGGTCAGGGCACACTCCACCCGGAGTGTGGCCTCCTCTTGGGCTTTAGCGCATGGCGCCTCGCTAACAGACATCTGCAGATCTGCAGAGCTGCAGGCTGGGCGACACCCAACACATTCACCAGATTCTATAATCTCCGAGTGGAGCCAGTGTCCTCTCATGTACTCGCCTCTACTAGTGGCCGGTAATGGACTAGGCTCAGCTGTCTTCGCTTGCTCGCCATTCCTCTCCACGGACGGGATATGTGCGATATTCTCCTCAGGTAGTTTCCCTGAAACCCTGAGTTCCTCCAGCACTGTCGATGCCGACACCAGTGCGTCTGCCCACTCGCTCAGGCCCTCGTGTCAGGCTAGGTGCCACCGTGTGCATGGTTCCCCCCATGGGTGACCCCCACATGTGTATTTCCACTGTAAACCTCTCCGAGCATGTGTATTTCCCTCGGCAAGCCCTTGCCTCCCCTGTGGGGTAAAATTTTCCACCTTCGGCTGGTTACCCCAGAGTTCTTCCATATGCAGCCCCTCGCGGGTCATATGTGTATCCTTAAGTCCTCCCTATAGGTAGGCACTTTGGCGCATACTTCCACCTGGAATATGCTTCCCAGTGTACCTTGGTATTCCTGTGTTAAGTGGGAGTCCTTCGTCCGTACAAGCTTACGGCAGGGAGCTCGCGCTTACGCAGGGCACTGGATGACAGCCGAGTGGCGTGATTACATTGGGACCCCCATTCGTCAGTCACTGACATTACTTGGAGTGACTGAACGAAAGGGAACATCTCGGTTACGTATATGTAACCCTCGTTCCCTGAGGAGGGAACGGAGACGTAACGTTCCTCTGCCACTTCCGCTGTACCGCTGGAACGGCCGGGAGTTCAGTCTTGGCTGCTCAGCAGGTAAACATAATGCGATGTTGCCAGCGTACTTCCTTATATACCCACGCTGTGGGGCGGAGTCACGCTTTGCAATTCTGCATGCCCATGGCATTGGCCTGCCATTGGGCGTTTTCTAAGATCTCGAAGATGATTCGTCCCCATTCGTCAGTCATTAACGTTACATCTCCGTTCCCTCCTCAGGGAACGAGGGTTACATTCGAAACCGAGACGTTACATACTTAACCGAGACGTTCCCGTTCGCCATCTCAGTATGCCTTCTAAAAATCAGCATCCTTAGTAACGCTTTGAACATCATAGAACATCTGTGGAGAAAGGCATGTAGTTCATCATAACATTGTAATGTACATCATATACATAATTCACCCGCTATATTGCTAAATGTACCTAATTTTTCATATCAACAGAAAAATATACCGGGATAACCTGGCTTCTCTTGAGACTGCCCTGCTTCGCAGCATAGTTATATGTTAAAGCCCGCCCGCACGTTGACGTGATTTTTTACAAGGTAGTTTGTGACGTAAGAAACACTGGCGATTTCAAACCGCGTTTTTGAGACTGTCTTTGGGTCACTGGAGTTTTAAGGAGAAAATACTCAGCAATGGTGTTGACTTATGAATTTGCACGTGGTCTTAAAGCATATTAAAAACACCACATAAACATATAAAAAACATTAAAAACTTGATTTTACAGGGGGGGAAAAACTGTAACATTCTGAGTTTTATAACATAATGAGAATGTTAGTGCAACATTATAGCACATTTTTGTTAGCTGGATGCAAAAGGAGTCACTGAAACTCCTTACCACTAATGCACAGACTGATGCAAAAATGTAAAAAGTCCCAGTGCTGTTGGACTGTTATATCAGCACTCTTGCAATGCATCTTGAAAAATCTCATTTGAGGTCTAAACTAACTAACTAACTAACTAACTAACTAACTGTTGTATGAAAATCAGAAAACATTCCAGACACTGTAAAAACTATTCGTAACTACTACTTGTAAAAGGCTACTTGTAAGTTCCTGTGTGCAAAAATGGATATATTTAACATTGCCAATGTATGACTCTTTATTCTGTACTTTATTAACAAAGTAAGGATTGCTTAAGTTTTCTCTTTGAACAGACCAAAACAGTGTGCCTATCTCTTGGGGCAATCTCTTGTGAGAATAATGTTCATTTCAATTTATGCTTCTCTATTGCTGTAAGGGTAACCATCCTTTTATGAAAATTCTGGAAATTAATTTTCTCTGCCTTCTCTGAATAAGGAGAAGACAAGGGGAACCTTATATTGTACAGAAAATAAGAATAAGAAAGAAAAAGTAGCTATACAATATTTACAAAAGCACCCATTCTTATAGCAGGTAATCTTCCAATAAGAAGTTCAAAAAGTCTGTCATTCAAATTCTCAGCTGGTTACAATTGCTCTCTAAGAAAGTGTGTGATGCATATTATACCTGTGGAGAGGGTTTAATAAATTCTTCCATTCTCCCCGGTGACAGGATGTCTATACCTGAGTGTGTTTGGGAAGGAGGGGTTGTGTGTTTGTTTATACATGGCAAGATTTAATGAGAGGGGACAGGGAAGGGCCGTATTTGTTGGTGTGTTGATGTGCCAGACAGCTTAGTTCCCTGTAGCAGGGAAATGGGGCCAACTCGGACCATAGCTCAGATCTGTCTGCAACACCCACTGAAGCTGAATTGAGCTTGACTTCCGCCACAGCACCCTCTCCTGTCTCCAGGTCTGGGTGGGTGGGAGGAACCTTGAGGTCACTATGAAATTAATTTCCCTTGCAGCAGCAGTGCTGACACCTTCTCTTTAATACAAAGCCTCACTGAAATCAATTACTGTCATGCTAATGCTTAGGAGATATATTTTAATCAGGAGAGCGCGCCATACTCATTACATAATCAAATGTGGTGATTATTCTGGGTGCCAATGTAGAGACCTGCTTTGGGCTTCATCATAATAGTGGAGTGCAATGCAAAACCCACATCACGCCTGCAGTGAGTAAATTATAATTAAAATATTGTTATACAATTAATTAAAGGGTTATAATTGTGAGAAAGATCTGCAAATCTTCCCATATGGTCAAAGAAAAAAATATATAATTCACTTCCAGACTATATATGAGAATATTAGTCTAATCTGTCTGTTTTTGTCTGAATAAATGAAATAAATTGCACAATAATTAAGTAATTAATTCAATTAAAACAAAATAGATTATTAAAATGAATATAAATACAGTTTATTATGTGCTTAACTAGAGATTTCTGATATACCCATTTGGCTTTATTGATTTCAATCAAAGTATGTTCTCAAAGGCCTGCTCGAGGTCTCAGATTGTTTCACGTAAGGCTACAGGCTCATTTCCTGCATGGTCAGTGAAACGGGTCTCTCTATTATAGATATATTTTTGAAGTGTGTGTCTGCAGAATGCTAAATTAACTGGTCATAAATAACTTCTATTATCTATCCATCATGTAAATGGTCCACACAGCTCCGGGTTAATAAAGGCCTTCTGAAGCGAAGTGGCGTGTTTGTGTAAGAAAAATATCCATATTTAAAACTTTATAGACTAAAATAACTAGCCTCCGGCGGTCAGCGGTACGCAAGTGAAAGAGTAAAAAGTTACGTTGAAAGAGTAACCCTTGACGCATGCGTATTGACGAACGCAGAAGCGCAGAGGATAGAGCAAAACAAAACACCGGTCATGAATTAGAGGTCTAAAACGAGAATTTTTAAAGAGAAATGGCGGAGGATTTCGATATAAGAGAAGAGGGGCTTGAGTTTGCTGCCCAGCTCTATCCGTGAGAGGCGTCAAAGCTTGCGATGCTTCTATACATCGCGTCAGGGGTTACTCTTTTAGCGCAAGCCGATTTGCGTACCGCTGACCGCCGGAAGCTAGTTATTTAAGTCTATAAAGTTTTAAATATGGATATTTTTCTTATTTTTCTATTTTTGCATAGTATTCTGATTTTGCATTTCACAGATTTTATTAATTTTTAGGAATACTGAATCTTTTTTTGTGCAAGTGTGATGAGTATTCTCACATTTAGCCTAGAACTACTATAACCATCATGTTTACACACAACGCCTCTGCACTTACGATTTCTCTCAGCATAGAGACAGGAGAGCTGTGTCAATAAATGGGAAAACAAAGTAGCTTGCATTACTTTTTAAAAAATAACTCTGATTCTCTAACCTCTAACTCTAATCTGATTACTTAACGCGAATTACCACCTACAAAGGGTGTTTGCGAGCACCCTTCTAAAACCTAAAATGACAAATGAGACACCCTACGGTCTCATGGACTTAACGGACACATGCGTGCGGCAGCCATTGTAAGTCCACAAGACCATGGGCCCTATTTTAATGATCTGAGCGCGTGGTCTGAAGCACATGGCGCAGGTGCACTTAGGGTGTTCTTCTCGACAGTCAAAGTGGCGTTACGTCAAGAAAGTGGGCCTCGTAGGAAGGCCACGATTGTTTAGGGTACCATTTGGGACAGGGACTATTTAATCGAAAAAAAAAAAAAACTGAACTGTCACAGCTTTAATTAGGTTGTGGGGGGGAGGGGCTATCAGACTCTGATGTTGAATGACAAATTAACCTTAGCCTATAGTCCATAGTAGGGATGGCTCGATACCACAATTTTGATTTCGGTACGGTACCACAATCTAATACCGAAGTACCGATATTAAATCGATTACCACACAGGGTCTGATTTTGTGCGCATAGTTTTACTCATTCTCGCAAGTTTTGGGTTTATAAAGTGGGAAATTACCACAAATGTTTATTAGTAAATTAATCAACAAAGATTATCACATCAAATCAGTCATTTGAAAACTTTCTTGTGAGAAGAAATTTCAGCAATACTGCGTGTCTCCCTTCTCTATCACTCAAAACGAGCAAATTGCTTCTGGCTTCAAAAGACATCGCACCTACACTAAAGCAATCTGCATGCTCCGATTCAACATTTTCACGTTCGTTTTGGGACAGCTAACGGAAATCACTTGCCCACGTATTTTTAAACCTTACAAATTTGAACATTCTAGCGATTTTATAGCATTTCGTAATACATGGGATGGGAGCTCTTTGAGAGAGTTTTCTTTGCGCTCATACCAACAACGCACACACAAGGCTGGTAAAGAGTTTAAACATTCCAAATTAAGTTTCCTTACACAGTCAAATACACAGAATTACGTAAAAATGTCTGTCTTTAGTGAGTATTCACATAAACACAGTCGGTTATGTTACACAAATGTAAATAGTGCAATAGTATGCGTGCAAATATTATGAGATCTAAACGTCATTGGTTGAAACGAACGCTGGAGATTTTGTGATATTTAAACGATTCGGTCTTATGTATGTATGTGCGTTGATCAGTGTTAAAAGAAAATAAATGTCTAAATTAGATGGTTTGAATGATGCACTCATCTGTCAATCTCTTAATGTAGTGCTCAAGTCAGGATAGTGACAGATGCTTGGCTAGGTTTCTTCATCAGTTTTATAAGCAAAGTAATTCCAAATTTTATTTCTACTCGTTATTTCATTATTTCGTTTTTTTTTGCGCACAAAAACTATTCTCGTCGCTTCATAAAATTATTGTAGAACCACTGTAGTGAGATGGACTTTTTAAACGACATCTTTAGTACCTTTTATGGGTCTTGAGAGAGGAAATGTCATTGCTGCCAATGGAGGCCTTTCTGAGCCATCGGATTTCAACAAAAATATCTAAATTTGTGTTCCAAAGATAAACTGAGGTCTTATGGGTCTGGAACGGCATGAGGGTGAGTAATAAATGACATTATTTTCATTTTTGGGTGAACTAACCCTTTAATTAGTTTGGGCATGTTGAGTGAGATTTAACTGCTTTATCCATTTTGTTCCACTATGTTGCCATTTGCCGGTTTCGCGTCAGTTTGGGTAGCGCACTGCCACCTAGCGGTGAACTTCGGAACAACAGCATATACCGAAATATGCAAAATCATGATATCGTACCATTTGAAATAAAATATATACCGGTATTTTCCCAGTACCGGTATACCGCGCATCCCTAGTCCATAGACACAACTTTCCTACTGCTCTGCTACACACTCAAAAAGTTTCGTTTGGTTACACTTTATTTTAAGGTGACATAGTTACATTGTACTTACTCAAATAAGTGAGTAATATTAATTAACTACATGTACGGGAGATTGGGGACGGTTGCAACACTTTTTGCATTTTCTTCAGTTTCTCAGAGACTGTTTTTATTGGAAAGCCAAAATTTTAATACATTAAACCCAAATCTGTCAGCTACTCACCCACACCGCTGTAACATGCGTACATATGATAATATACATACAATTTATACTTGAATAGACCAAGTCAAATTTAGCAACTGACCCCATAAGAGGGGATGGTTGCAACATTCATTAAAATGTATTAAAATAATTCCTTTAACATCATATTGCAATTTCTATTTTATTTGTACACAGATAGGGTCTTCACTAAGTTAAATTAACTGTATAAAGACTAAAAGGGGGGGGGGGGACTATTTCTAAGTAACAACCATGTTTTGGTTAATTACCTACATTGTGGCCTAGTCTGACAGTATTTACTTAAAAAAGGGGATATACCTGCTTTCTATTGAAATATGTAATTAATAGTTAGTAATTAATTACTTTTTAGAGTAACTTTCACAATACTGGTTATATAACACATTAATTGTTGTCATAGGGGACAGTTGCAACAGCATACACTGACAGCCATGATAAAACTTGCTATGCTATAGCTTGACACAATAGCCTTGACACATGGTAGCTATGTCTTTTAGAAGCTAAACACTAATTAAAATTATATAACTTTATAATGCTTCACGCAAACAGTTTAGACAGTATGACAATAACTCTGAGCAATGTTGCAACTGCCCCTACTCTCCCCCTACTTACAGAGTTACAGTTAGAGTTTGGGTTAGTTGCTTGTAATTATGCATAATTTACTGTTATTGCTATAGTATGTAGTAATGTGTAACTGTCACCTTAAAATAAAGTGTTACTGTACTTTTTCTTCACAAAAACAGTAGGCTACATAATTTTACAGCTGTTACTTACAGTAACCTCCCCAGGTGGGTGCGAGTTGGGTTTGGTAACATTTAGTTGCACAGCTTGAAAATATGCGCTAACCAATTTGTAATCTAATCTTCGTGTTTACAAGAATTAGGTTTGAAAATGCAAATGAAACAGTATGAATAATTAAAACTCTTCAGTAAAGGACTTTTTGTTTCCTTCGGGGATGAGGGATTCAAATCCCCTGATAAACACACCCCGTCCAATTGACTTACGTACAAGACGATGACAGTTCAAACTGACACGCGCAACGAGAGCGAGCGCGGGTGTTGTCAAGTGACGCGCAAGGGAATTAAAGAGGTGGAAAGTCCGTGGATGCGCGCAGCGCGAGCTGCACCAGAGACAGCAGACACACGCGGACATTCACACATCACTCTCCGACTGGAATAGAAAGCACAGAGGTTGCTATCGAAGATACATATTGGTTAACATTATTTGAAACTTACTTTCTACAGAATTTCCGTTCATTTAAACAGTACTTTCTCTCTGAAAAAGTAGAGGTTGGTGCCTTTTTAGTTACAGATCAGTCTGAATAACTCTACTAAGACGAGTACCTTGCGAACAGGTGTCTTGTTGTATAAAAAATACTACCCATCTGTCTTTTAAGTGTTTGAGAAGAGCTACATTTGAACTTGACGATCGGATTTTGGATGATATAAATTAACCAAGGTTTTGTAGACAGTGAGATGAACAAACAACCACTTATTTCAAGGTCATTGGATTTATTTTACTGCTCTAAGTGATCATTCCAGGAGAGCCGCATAAGGTAAGTAAAACAAATTTTTTCATTATTAAAAAAAACTACTGTTAAGTGAATATTGGACATGTTTTTGACTTTTAATGCTTATTCTAAAACCATAAAAAATGGCATGCTTACATAGTGTTTTAGCAATGCATTTAAACATAGTAAAGGAGAGTAATCAATATCAAAATTGCATTATGATGGTAAATTTATTTTCAATTATAATGGCAATTTTTGTAATTGTGAAATGCATCAGGCTGTTCTACAAACACTTTAACAATTTAATATCTGAAAAATATACTCAATGTTTCCTATTTTTTTTTATCTCACTTTAGAACTATCAAATAAAGGAGCTATCACTGTCTGTCACTCCCCTGGAATCATCATCATCATGGATCGTATGTAAACCTCATTGTGCAGCAGGTAGCCGAGCGAATGCAGCAAACGCACGCTTTTTCTCTTCAATGATGAATGACAGCTCTCCAACATCTGAGAACATCATGTTTCACCAGCTGACTGCAGATGCTCTGAATGGCAGTTGTGACTATACCTTGTCCATGTACAACAATAGCGCAGGTGAAGCGGCATTGCAGCTGCCCACCTTTTCAATGGCAGCGAAAGTGAGGGTGATAATTACCTTCACTCTTTGCGCAGTGTCAGCTGTGTGCAACCTTGCCGTGTTGTGGGCTGCCAGCACCAATAACAAGCGCAAATCCCATGTGCGAATCTTAATCATGAATCTCACCGTTGCCGACCTGCTGGTGACTTTCATCGTGATGCCAGTGGATGCGGCTTGGAACATTACAGTTCAGTGGTTGGCGGGTGATCTGGCTTGCAGATTGTTAATGTTTCTGAAGCTTGTCGCTATGTACTCCTGTGCGTTCGTGACTGTGGTCATAAGCCTGGACAGGCAGTCGGCCATTCTCAACCCTCTGGCCATCAATAAGGCTAAGAAGAAGAACAAAATCATGCTGAGCGTGGCCTGGGTGATGAGTGTTGTTCTCTCTGTCCCCCAGGTGAGTGATTTTTCATGTTTTTCATTGTCTTATCTCAGTGTGCTGCATTACTCAAATTCACAAGGACCCCCAGAGTCTGGCGTAACACCCTGAATCATGTAGAGAGATCAAAATGAACACGACAGGAGGTTTAACTACTTGCCTTCTTGAGCTTAGACTTGAAATATTCATATTTGTTCTTATTTAATCTGGTTTTAAACCACACATTCATTCACTCTAAATGAAAAATGTATTTGACCATTTTTACTCTTTTTGTTGAAGTCTGCTATACATTTTTTAAAGCAGATGAAATGAAAATTCTGTCTTCATTTACTCACTCTCATGTTTGACTTTCTTTCTTCCTTGGAGCACTTTATCAGAATGTCGAAACTGCTCCAAGGCCATCAAGTACAATGTGTATGTGTGTGTGTGTTGTATGTGTGTGTGTGTTGTTAATGTTGAGTAATGTGTCTCAGCACTAGTCATTGTTAAATCTGAGGTGAAATTAAAGAGCTGATGAGAGCGTGTACTGTAATTGCTGAACTAATCTATGAACATTTATGAATTTTGCAACAGTTTCTAGCTCTGATTCTAATTTGACACCAGGTCTAGGGAGAATACTGAAAACGTTACTGATTTGAAACGTGGTTGTCAATATGATCTAAAAGACACTCTGACAAGTGTGAATACATACGTTACACAAAATACAGTAATACATTAAAGGAATAGTTCACACCAAAATAAAATTTCTGTCATCCTTTATTCACCCTGATATTGTACCACACATGTACGACATTCTTTCTTCTGTAAAAACACAAAAGGACAGTGTGCAGAATCTTCATGCTGCTTTTTTTTAGTATTATGAAAATGAATGATGGTCAAGTTCTAAAAGCAGTACCATCCATATATGGTTTCTTTGTGTGAGGGACACTAAGGTTCACTTCCTTCTGCCATGGCTTTCATGTCTTTTATGATGATTTCAATATGCGCATATTAAAATTTGGTGCATTGTGACGTATGTGGTGTATAGCATTAGTGACAAGCATGGTGTGAAGTGCCATTTAGTGTAAGTGAGATCTGAGATGGAATGAAGATCGTGACTAATAATTTAAATACACACACACACACATGTAAGGTATATTCCATAGACATAAAGTTTTTTTATACTGTACAAACTGTATATTCTATCCCCTTACACTAACCCTACCCCTAAATCGACCCATCACAAAAAAAAACTAAACAAAAAAAAAACTCATTCTGTATGATTTATAAGTTTGTTCCCTCATGGGGACCTCAATTTAGGTCACCACAGTGACACGAGTCCCCATGAGTCTGTGTGCATTCAGGATGAAGTCCCCACTGGGATAGAGAAACATGTACACACACACACACACAAAAGATAAATTATGCAGTTTGTAAGTCAATCAGATAAATTTGACATTTTCTTAAATGAGCTCATAAATGACATTCAAACCTAATATAGATAACGCTCTGCGATCTTCAGTTACAATTTCTGAAACGATAAAGATGAAAGCTGAGAGAATTACTGTGGAATGACTGTTAATAAGCTGTGATTCTCAATCAGAGGAGGCATGCACATTTTAAAACACTGTGCAGTTGAAGTAATAGATGCAGAGACCTCTTTATTTGCTCCTCCTGATTAAGTAGAGCATTCAAGTTTAGAGAAGGCTGATGACGGGTCGGCCAGGTAAAAGAATGAGGGCATATTACAAGCACCAAAACTCTACAGTAAAACACAGTATGACCACAGATTGTGTTTAAATGAGATCATTTCACAGAGATATTGTAGAAGATACAAGGTCACAATTGGCTAAAGCAGATATTTCGTTGTCATTTGTTTTTCCATTTGTTTTTGTGAATCACTGATGGCTTCAGCCTGTGTGTCAGTATGCCAGTCTTCATTTGTCATTTGGGAGTCTCCTTGTCATAGAATATGTCAGGCATCATAATATTTATGAAATGTTCTGCGAAAGACTGATCCTGGGAACACTGACTGAATCCTGAGCCTTTAGCTGAAGGGGATATATGCCACATCTAATTTGCACAGCTGACAGTGTTCACTTGATTAGTTGGCTATTGATGTGTAGAACATTTAGCATTGAACAGTCACTTAGAGTTTGGGTGTAATTTTCCAAAACAAAAATTTGTCATTTTGAAAGCTTCTAAATCAAGCTAGTGTATAACTGTATTTCTTAGTTTTAATGTATTTGATGGTATTAAACAAGGACAGTGGTTGTGATTGTAATCTGTTGTCTTGCTGAATTCCCCAACAGATGTTTCTGTTTCACAACGTGACCATCACGGTGCCAGCCAATTTCACTCAGTGCACCACCCGAGGGAGCTTCGTCAAACACTGGCAGGAGACCATTTACAATATGTTCACTTTCATTTGCCTCTTCCTGATACCTCTGGCCATCATGATCTGCTGCTACACAAGGATCTTGGTGGAGATCTCGCGAAGGATGACCAAAGGAAACAGTAAGTGGAGTTAAATTTGAAAGGAGGCTAATGGCACCATCACTATGTGAATTAGTGTTTCAAAATATTGAGCTTTCGAAATGTCAATTAAAAAATAAAAAAAAAAAAGTTGCCAGCCACCGCCAGCATTTTCACAAATATTTCATGGCCCCCAGAATATTTTGTTGTATGAATAACTGAACACGCAATGCTGAGAAAATCTATTTTTTGTCATAGACTACATCCAGATCATATTCAGAACGATGATCAAAACAGAGTAGATCAACACCCCCAAAGCTTTACAGTCCTATAGCTTTCATTCAATAACATTAGGAAGTTTTGATTTCTATGCTGTTTAATGTTATTTACATATGCATCTGCTTTCATATGATATTGTTTGTTTGTGCTGCTTCTTCACGTGTTTTGATCAAGAGATTCTGCACTCTTTCAGAAGATGTGTCATCGCGCCCCCACCATATAACAGTGGAAACACGGAAAGCTGGAAAATT
This sequence comes from Rhinogobio ventralis, assembly GCA_039654625.1. NCBI lineage: Eukaryota > Metazoa > Chordata > Actinopteri > Cypriniformes > Gobionidae > Rhinogobio > Rhinogobio ventralis. Next base: position 6,895,413 of record CM077206.1, on the reverse strand, counting down.
CCGTCAATGGTGGGGAAAGAGTTAAATCACTAAAATTAAAATGTATATAAAATATTACTCCAGGCAAAGTATGTCTCGCTCCAGACGGATCATCGAATCAGTGAGTTGTTAACTGCTGCAGTCGGATCAGTTAAATTTACAGATGAATTGTTCAATGCGATTTGCAACACTCTAATCATAAATTCTGGATCAAACCCTAAATTGACAAAGAACATTTATAGCGAGCATTGTGAACCCGCAGAGTCTGATCTAAACCAGTTGAATTTTTTGCTTTTGTCAACTTTGCCCACTGAGTCCGAAATTTCCATAAGCGTGTTTTCGTATTCGTCATCCTAAAAATTTGTCACGCACAGAAACCTTGCACACTGAGTCCGACGCGTATTAATTAATTCGTAAAACAATACAGAATGGAGTCTCCAAGCAGTGAGGTTGATTTTGTTGTCCTCTCTCTTCTTAAAAAGAAAAAAAGAAAGGAAATAATGGGTTCATTTAATCCCAAGATTGTGTATAGAGGAAGGACAGTTCCACCTCCTTATCAAGGAGCTGTGGGATTATCTCGAATAATTCGAAAAACGCAGAAAATTTAACCTGATCCGAATTTTTTATGACGGACGAAAGTTTCGGAGTCAGTGTGTAAACATGACACAACGTGAGGTTGTATTTATTTTTTGACATGCAAAAATTTCGGACTCAGTGTGAAAGGTCTTTAAACCTACTCTGAAACTCAGAGTTTGTTGAACTAGCTTTGTGTATCAGGCCACTGGTCGTGATTTCTTCACAGTCATAATATACAGTTGAAATATTCTTCAGAATTTCTGCTTTTGAGCTCCACAGACGAAAGTCATACAGTTTTGGAACGACATGAGGGTGGGTGAATAACAGAATTTAAACTCTTTTCCCGTCATTGATGGAAATTTCCATCATTTCTGAGAAAGCGCTTCTCTGCCATTGACAGAATTTTCCGGCTTTCCCTGTTTTCACTGTTATATGGAAGGGGCGCTATTACGCATCTTCTGAATGAATATAGAATCTCCTGATCAAAACACAGGCGAAGAAGAAGCAGAAACAAGCAATAGCATGTGTAATAGTATGCATATGTAAAAAAATGCGATCATCAACATTAAACAACATATAAATCAAAAAAAAAAAAAAAATGTGTCTGGACCATCATATATCTAATGCACATTTATAAAAATGTTCTCGCTTTTACAGTATCTTCAAAGGAAATCCACTTACGCCGTTCCAACAGCAACATCCCAAAGGCCCGTATGAGGACTTTGAAAATGAGCATAGTCATTGTGACGTCTTTCATAGTTTGTTGGACGCCGTACTACTTGCTGGGTCTCTGGTACTGGTTCCTTCCTGACGATTTAGAAGAGACGGTTTCTCACTCACTGACTCACATACTGTTTATTTTTGGACTTTTTAATGCAATTCTGGATCCCATCACTTATGGCCTCTTCACCATCCATTTCCGCAAAGGACTCAAGCGTTACTGTCGCAACGCGACCGTACTCACAGAGTCAGAAAATAACTCCATCATGACGGGCTCATTGAAATGCTCACCATCTCCGTTTCGCATGAAAAGAGTGACCCAGACGGGTCCAGGAGCTGATCCAGAGCAGAATATGGTGGGTGGGGAAGACAAGAAGCCAGTTGACAGTAAAAACAAGGAATAGTGGCAACCCTACCAATCCAGCCTTGAAAGTGTCATTTGTTTAGAGATACTGATGTGACAAGGCAGGCCTTGTATTGGCTGTCTAGCTGCTCACAAGAACAATGAGACAACAACATATACCTGCCTGTTCTCTTCAACAGAAGGAGACACATTTGAATTGAGCTCAAGTGCGTGGCATCTTTTAAATCATTCACTGATGAGCTGCGTAAATTACTCGTTATATTTAATGCCCATCTATTTTCCTGATTCAGGTGATTAAGTTTTGTAATCATTTGCTCTTTACTAAATATGCCAATCATGTTTTTTTTCCCTGCAAAATTAATTAGACCGTCATTTACAGCAAGGGTTTTTCTTTCGTTTTTTTTTTTCATCTCACAAATCCAAGTAGTTCAGCATCTACACCTGCTATTACAAAGAGCATTGCTCTTGAATTGCTTGTTTGTCAGGAAATTGCTTTTCAATTACAAACAAATAAGATGTATGGCGTTTTGTGATATTACAGATGCAAATTAATGCACATTGGTTTTTGAATACTTTTCTGGTGTTAATTGGAAACGTTTAATCGTACCTTTTCAGGAATCTTAACCCAGCCTCTTAAGATGGTATGGTTTAATGTGTAGACTTTTTATTGAAGAGATTCATAATTACTAACCAGCCTCAAGAGGTCCTGCATTTAAGGTCTGTGCTATTATTACAGGGCTGCCTGAACCCATATATTTAATCATATGTGGCCAGGGTCGTTTGAAGCATTCTGCGGGGCCCCGAGTTAGAGGAAGGGGTGCCCTCGGTCTGTTTGTGATCGCCCTTCGGGGGAGGGGAGGGGGGCTCCCCTTGGTCTGTTCGCCGCGGGCCCCCCTAAAGCACGGGGCCCTGTGTGGTTGCACCAGTTGCACCGCCCTAAGGAAGGCCTGTGGCGTTTACATATTCGCATTAACGCTGTTATGTGCGATATGGATGTATTGACAGCATCTAAAATCTAAAAGTATTTACGTATGCGCAGCATTTTAAACGTAAAAATCGTTCTGAATTCTTTATGTATAGTTTTAAAAATGTATTTGTGCAGTACATTTTACAATTATACTTTTTTGCGCCCACCCCTACCGTAAATCTAACCACTCTTCAAAATAATATAGAAACGTAATAGGCAGATAAATGTACACTGGCAATCATTTGAATCAAAATATATTATTATATACAATACCAGGTCAGATTTCTTTTTAAAGAAGTTATGACTTTTATTCAGTTACAATGCATTAAATTGATCAAAATGACAGTAAAAACATTTAGAATGGTACAAATGTTTCAAATAAATGCTGTTCTTTCTATTCATCCAAAAAAAAAAAAACACAACCGTTTTCAACATTGAATATAATAAATGTTATAGCATATTAGAATAATTTCCGAAGGATCATGTGACACTGAAGACTGCAGTAATGATGCTGAAAATCACAGGAATAATTTGCCTTTAAAAATATGTTAAAATAGAAAATATCCTACAAAATCCTTTGAAATTACTTCAGTCTGTTCATACATATAATGCTTGAATTTTAGATGCTGTCAATAGTTTAATAACCTATACTTAAGTGTCTATTCAAACGTACAAAAATATAGAACCACATTTTACATACAAATACAGACAAATGTTTATGAAGAAAAGTTTGCACTCTGGCCAACACTAACTGTCACATCCCTTGCAGTTGCAACGAGGAGAACTATTTAGCTTTAAAATGAGGTTGGATTGATGCATGAGTAGGTGGTGAATGTGTTTACATCATACTTCTCAGGGAAGGTGCTTCTTTTGTCACAGGGTATTGAAGTCCAACTGGAGACTGACAAACTGTAAAGCTTACTTTCATTTTAATGTCAGGTAAATACTGTCATCTCGGTTGATGTGAAGTTATGTGTTCTGACAGTGCTTGAATCATGGTGTAATAATCAACATGTTTGAGAGCGTATTTCTGAGAGTCACATGACATACTCTAGTTTTGCCTCTTGTGTTTGCCGTGTCTCTGCAGGGTGTACGACACGCAAGCCTTCAACCTCAATGACCCAGATTTTCAACCTCAGTAAATGTAATAGCCCTGCGGGAAAGTGTATTTAAGAAGGAAAATGAAAGGGGAGTGAGTCTGTCAATCTGTCATAAGTAAAGTGAAGATCTATACCTTTGCACGTATGTACATTGTCATTAAGTAAACCACAGCTGCTCTTTCGTATTTCTTACAAATGGAAACATTAGGTACACACTTTGTCTTGGAGAAACAGTGCCAAATTGTCTGCCAAATTTACTCATCATATCTGTTATATATTGCTGAAGAGAGGGATTAAGAGATTACATGGACAAAATACATTATTGGATGATGTGAGTATGATATGGCATTTATATAAACTGTTGACATTCATCTAAAGAAAAGATTACGGTGTTAAAACCTTATTTAAATGCATGACACCAACTATGTGTTTTTGAGAAAAAGAAGAAAGGATAAGCTGTATTTTCTTTTGTTGTGCATGATATATGATGATATTGTATTGTGTGACATTATGTTGTTTGTTTTTGGTTAATGTGAAGCAGTAATAAAGATATTGCTTTCATTTACAATCCCCTTGTTTCTTTTAAAAAGCCAATTAGTGTTCGTTTTCATTTATAATTTAGCCACAACCTGTTGTTGAATATTACTGAAAAAGGTTTAAACAACAATATAATGATTTCAAAGCATTCTGTTCTCACTAAAGAAATTGTAATGGATTCATATTCAGACATTCATATTCATAACAGATTTGTACCTAAGTGAGTAAATGTGCAACCCACATTAATGGCAATTATAACGTTTCTGAGAATCCATAAAACATGCTATGCTAAACAAAAAGCTGAGAAGAAACATGTAACAACAGCAATAACATAACAAATTACTGTTCAAGTACATTCACTCATTTACATTCACTTTGCAGCATTTTAGCCAAGAACAGAATCATGTCTGAGTGGGGATCATGGTTAATTTAATGATAACCCTGTTTCATGAGAGGTTTTTCAGAACCAGTGTATTGGTTTCTGGGTTCTTCAAAGCAACAGCAGCCGTAGATGTTTCTCAAGAGCTAATAAAAAACGTATTTGTGGATTTTATAATGGTTTGTCTATGCCATCAAACATTAAAACCCTGCTTGTTTCAAACTTGCACCTTTAATTCTAAAGCTGTCTATAATCTTTAATTCTAGCTTGAAGACGAGTCAAAATGTCCAAGGCAGTGACACAGATTTCATGTGATATTGATTGGTAAATGTGTCTTGAAGCTTTGTTCAGAGACAATATGAGTAACGACTGACAGCTTAATGCAGTGTAGGTGTAGATCTTTATTACTGAAGTGGATGACAGTGACAAAGCTGAAAAAATAGATACATTTTGAAAAGACAGAAAACACATGAAACGTAAATGGAAATGTGCAACAAATGCACAACGAACTGCCACAAAATTCTGGATGGCAACATCTCCTATTAGACCCGAACAGGACTTTTAATCATTGTTTTTATATCGTAAGATGATTGAACAGATTGATTCAAGATCTTCTGCAAATCTTTACTTTTAAATCATACTTTTGGACAGGCTAAAACCAAAAACATGCACTTTGAAACCCGTTTTCCAATTTTTTTAGTTGAAATGGTGTCACTGTTTTCAACAACAAAAAAAAATGACAGCGGCATTTTTGGGACCTGAATATGCAAACTTTTGAAAACAGTTTCTCCGTGTAAACTACAAAAACACAAGTTTGTAAAAACAGTGATGTCATGCGCATACGTATTACGTGTTCAGTCTACAGGCACGTAATGTTTCTTTACAAAGTGACATTGCCAGCTACTGGCCTTGCAGCAGATTAAAGCTTTTTTTAGTAATTTTGTCAAATCCGTGTGAATGGGGATCGTTTTAACAACGCTGTCATCTGTACATGAAAAATGCAAAGGAAAAACTTTTCCATTTTAGTAAATTGTTGTGTAAATGTACCCTAAAACTGGTGTAAAAATGTATCTCATATCACGCAGCAGACTTGCAAATGATCTCAAGAGACTTCAGTATTAATATTACTGTACTATTACTGCAGTGTTTTTCCTTAATGCAACCTTAAGATAATTACGCAGGTAACAATTATAAAATTCAATTTAATTTACAAAAATTGTCTCAGTGATAAATAGTATGTGCTTTTGTTCAATTGTAAGTCAATGCGAATAAATGCATCGGTTTCACTTTATTTTGACGATCCTTTTAACACATTCTGTTGACTATAAGTAACATTGCACCTACATGTTAACTAACTCTCATTAGAGTGTTAGTGCAGTATTAGTAGGCTGTTAGGGTTAGGGTAAGAATAATGTATATGTAGTTGCAAAGTTACTTCTAGCCAGTAGAATGTCTGTTGGGGGACCATAACAATGAAGAGTCAGATACTAAGCAGACAGTCTGCTAATATTCTAATAAGAGTTAGTTGACATATAGTTGACATATAGTTGCAAAGTCAACAGAATGTTCAGAAGGGACCATCAAAATAAAGTGTTACTAATGCATCAGCTAAATAAATGATAAAAATGTATTTAGGATGGAGTAAAAATACAACAGAATACAATAAGCCTAAAGTTCCTCCAAAGATCTAGCCTTCATATTTTAAATTGAGTTTTTCTGTACCACCTACGCCTCCTTGGCTTGAACAATGGGGATTGTAAAGCACTTCTCTTTGCAAAGATGCTTTGGAACTATTTGTAAAAGCAGCACACAAAAAAAGTTTGATTTTAATTTAATTATTGATTCTTCCCATGACCTCTTTTCCAGGGCAGAAATGTGTGCACAATAAACTAACAGCATCCAAGGAGTCCAAAGTTAAGGGGCGAACCTCTAAAACATCACATAATTTTAAGTTATTTTTAAATCGACAAAGACTTATCAAAATGGCTAGTCCAAGCTTTGAATTCTATAATAATTCACATGTAAGTATTTGTGAAAAAAACCTACTGGTTTTCATCTCACTATCAAATGCCAAATAGCCCTAATAATAGAATGACCCAGATACAGATGTTTTTTTGGTTACTCGATTTTTTTTAAAGAAACCTTTTAACTAATGTTTAGCAATGAGCATATAGACATATGTAACCTTCATCTCTACGTCTTTTAAAGAGGACATATACCCATTTCTTTAGTGTGTAATGTTGCTGTTTGAGCATGAAAAAGGTCGGCAAAGCACAAAGTCACTCCAAAGGGAGTTATTTTCTATATCAGTAAGCACTGTTTCTGAACTCCCTCAAACACCTCCATTGTAGGAACGAACACATCAAAACATTCCTCATTTAAATTATTTCTCTCATACACAAGGCCTGGTTGAGTTACGTTAGTAGTGTGTTGAGATTCGCCATTATGGTAAAGGGCATGACATTATGAAACACGCTCAAAACATTTGACCAACATACTGGTCCAGCTGACCAATCAGAGCACATTTCCCGTTTTAGAAGGAGGGGCTTCATAGAGACCGGAACTAAACAGAGCGTTACTGACAGACTGGGAAAAGACTTTGTAAAAGAGCTTCTTTAATAAAGAGCTTTCTCATTACTACTACTCATTTGACCAAAAGAAAGCAACACAAGCTGAGAAAGCATGGTAGGCTACGGCTGTGTCCCAATTCAAAGGCTGCATCCTTCAAAGGACCTGGTCTTCAAAGGCCAAGCCTTGGAAAGCCACGAAGATCAAAATAGGACGATCTAGCCTACAGAGGACTGTTCTTGTCGCCTAGCAACTATGACAGCTGCAGTTGATGAGTGACAGTAACGTTTGGACTAGACTTTTTTGAAAGTTATATTAAACAGTTTGAAAACAAAGCAGGGTTCACAACCTGTCTAAATATTAGGGGTGTCGAAATTAATCGTTTGTTCGATGCATCGCGATGCAGAGAAGGACGATTCGGTATCGGTTCAGTAATAGAGGGGCCTAAAGTGTGCCAAGAAAACATCCCCCACACCATTACACCACCACCACCAGCCTGCACAGTGGTAACAAGGCATGATGGATCCATGTTCTCATTCTGTTTACGCCAAATTCTGACTCTACCATCTGAATGTCTCAACAGAAATCGAGACTCATCAGACCAGGCAACATTTTTCCAGTCTTCAACTGTCCAATTTTGGTGAGCTCGTGCAAATTGTAGCCTCTTTTTCCTATTTGTAGTGGAGATGAGTGGTACCCGGTGGGGTCTTCTGCTGTTGTAGCCCATCCGCCTCAAGGTTGTGCGTGTTGTGGCTTCACAAATGCTTTGCTGCATACCTCGGTTGTAACGAGTGGTTATTTCAGTCAAAGTTGCTCTTCTATCAGCTTGAATCAGTCGGCCCATTCTCCTCTGACCTCTAGCATCAACAAGGCATTTTCGCCCACAGGACTGCCGCATACTGGATGTTTTTCCCTTTTCACACCATTCTTTGTAAACTCTAGAAATGGTTGTGCGTGAAAATCCCAGTAACTGAGCAGATTGTGAAATACTCAGACTGGCCCGTCTGGCACCAACAACCATGCCACGCTCAAAATTGCTTAAATCACCTTTCTTTCCCATTCTGACATTCAGTTTGGAGTTCAGGAGATTGTCTTGACCAGGACCACACCCCTAAATGCATTGAAGCAACTGCCATGTGATTGGTTGATTAGATAATTGCATTAATGAGAAATTGAACAGGTGTTCCTAATAATCCTTTAGGTGAGTGTATATATAATTGCATCTTAGTAAGATATGTCAACATTTGAACCGCTTTAAAGTAAATTTTTACAATTGTATTATATATTTGAGCAAGTTGAAACCCAATACTTACTGATAATTCAACAATTTCTCTCCAAAAAAATCCTGTCGTCACTGGCACGCAATGTATTCTGGGATAGGTAAGGCCGCGAAGGAGCCATCTGTTGTATCCTTCATTGCACAGGAAACGAACAACTCATTTGAAGGAGCCTTCGAATTGGGAAGGCCTTCGTTGCGGTGATGCAATCGGCCTTCGAATGTGCCCTTCGAAGGATGCAGCCTCTGAATTGGGACGCAACATACATAAATGACTGCACATTTCAGATGAGAGAAGAACAACTGGACACATAAACCAAGGCAAGAAGTCTGATCACAAACAGAAGGTGGACAGCTGATACAGACACAACAACATCATGAAGGCTCTGAACACTCATAGAGGTGATTGCAGATTTCAAGAGGGACCCCTTATATCCAGAAAATCTAAACATCAATAGCTTGATTGTCACATCTATTAAGTTTTTCAATTACCAGGGGATCATAATTTATCCTAACATGAACTCTGTCTCTATGTGATAGAAGGCTCAATACAAAAATGTAGTTCCTGTGACCTATTGAAACAATTCAATCTGTTGGAGGATTTAGTGACCTAGTGTGCCTCATCCTATCATCGACAAGACTGTTTTCATGTTGCCTTTCCACATTTATGTTGCAGCATTACTTACTTTTTCACATCAATCTACACTCCATACACTCCATAATGAAAAATCCAAAAACTGATTTGTGATAACTTTGCAAATAAAAAATGAAATAAGCAATGAAGCCAATCAAAGACTTGTTTGTTGATCTCTTGAACGCAGTGGTCAATCAGTGGTGTTTGATCACTTATGTCTGTATGTTTGCGAATCCTCTCATTAACAAAGTGTAGACATGATGTAAAAAAAAGTGTTTCATTGTGCAGTAGACAACTTTGTTGATTATAACTGAACTTTGTGAGATTGCAAACTGAGATAAGTGACAGCTTTTTAGTGATTGTAAAGGGAGCATACTTTGCATGCTTTCCAGGCTATATATAATCCATTCAGAATTTGAATAAAAGTCAACACATAGCAGTAATTGATATGATTAGCCTTTGGTTTGACTACATGATCAAACAACTAATAATGTGTTGCTAATGTCACATAAATGTTCCGTTAAAATAGAAATTGACTTATTTCAAAACATTACAAATCTTACACCTCCTCTAAACCTTTTAATGTTTTTTGTGAATGTTTTTGTTTTCTTCCCTTCTGAGCACAAAAAAAACCCTTTATTAATGTCAGCCCAACATCCTTCACATTCAATTCTTGGAGAAAGTGCGCGATTTATCCTACCCATAACTTTTCTCATCACCTTTGGCTCAAAGGATAAGGAGGCCACCCAGTGCAGGGATGTGTTTGTAAGGCCACTTGTAAAGAAAGGAAAGATCCTGGGGAAATTATAAATAAAAAAATGACTCAACAGAACTAAAATAGTGAAAATCTACAAACCAACTCCTTAAAAGTTGGTTATGGTATACTGAAAGAGAAAAGTTAAAGTTAAGTGATGTGAAGACCAAGTGTGGTATTCTGTACGTAGGGAGTAGTGAACACACTGCAACCTGTGGACACACACACCCGGAGCAGTGGGCAGTCTCAACCTCAGTCGTGGGTATTGAGGGTGGAAGAGAGCGCTGTTCATTCACTCCCCCACCTACATTTTCTTGCAAGTATAGAGGGTATGCACATGACGTCACCAGTTACGCCCACTGAGTGGCAGCACTGGTACATATTGTTGATAACTCATCAATTAAATATTTACCATCTTATATTCTGCATAATTGGATGTTTTTAAATAAACACTGACAAAAACTATACAAGTTTTAGGACTGGATGATGTGAAACATATATAACATTGATATAAGTGATCACCCAGATTTAGACCTACCTATATTGTATTTATATAAAGCGTTCACAGGCAAATTTGCTTTATGTATTTCCCCAGCGTCGAAATCAGGCACATATAAATGTCAGGAAACAGGATTCCTGGCTGCATGGCAATATCCATGGATCACTGGATCTTTGGTAAGTTGTAAGAAACACTATATTGAGTCATTTTCGCAGTTTCCCCTATTAAATCCAGTCATGCAGCAGCACTTCTGCCACTCAGTCCCGGCTGTGTTCCGGCGGGAAAGTGACGTCAATTCATACCCTCTATTGAAAATCGAACCCACAACCTTCAGGTTACAAGTCTGACTTTCTAAACATTAGGCCACACCATTTAAAGACTCCAAGGGCCTCATTTATCAATCTAACGTAGAAGCAAGTGCAGATCTGAGTGCAGAAATCATCTTACAACAAGGTTTACATGTGATTTATCAAACATTCGCATGCCGGCAATCTCATCGTACGAATGATCAGACATTGAAAACAATCGTCATTTAAATACAGTGTTGGGAATGTTACTTTGAAAATGGTTACATGTGGTTAAATGTTACAGATTACAAGTTACCCTATTTAAAATGTAATAAGTAGTGTAACTATTTAAATTACTAAATTAAAGTAATGTAACTGATTATATTTGATTACTTTTCTAAATTTCTAACTTTTATTTTTTCATCTGTTAATCATTTTCAAACATTTAACCTCTTAAAACAGATAGTTATATTTAGTTATATTTAAGATAAAACACAATTCTAGGTCATTATACTATAATAAAAAACATGTTTTTCTTCTTACTGATATAAAAAAAGAGTAAAAATCTGCATACTATTCTTTCTACCACTGTGTATGTGAAGTAAAAATATTATACCATATAAAGCCTAATATTGATTTCCCCAGTGTGGCTGTCATAGCATGCATGGTATTGTTTTTTTTGTTTTTGTTTTAATAAAGTTATATTCCACCTAAAATATTGTTTAGACTCAATGACCAATTGTTGTGTAGTTAAATAGCTCTATTTTGCAAGTCAAAACAGGACAAACTTATAGAGAGATTTCGACATTGAAACCTTCGATGTCGATAGCATTTTAACAGTTGGCAACCATATTTTGCACTGAACTGTTATATTTGCAACCTTTTCTAATTTAGGGATGACATGATTTTTACATTTCCAGCACTGGAACGCATTTTTATCACTCGCTATAGTGGTGAGTGATAAAAAAAACGGCGATGTGGATTGATGTAATTGGCAGATGCTGAAAATTCAAACAAGAGAGCCAATCAAAAGCATCAGAATAGCGTCACTTTAATAAACGGCCTTTAAATGGCAGGAGACATCGTGCACATAAAAAAAGCAACAAATTAATATTATTTAACATATCCTAGCTTTTTACAGGAAATATTCAAATGTAACCCCTTCTGTAATTGTTAACATTTTCATAAGTAACTGTAATTTAATTACACATTTTTTTCTCAGTAACTTTAATGGATTACAGTTACATTTATTTTGTAATTAAATTACGTAACTCTGTTACATGTAACTAGTTACTCCCCAACACTGATTAAATGTTGTAATTGCAAACAATTAAAATATTATATAATTATACAAGAAAATACTTTCTTAATGTTTTGGATAGGTTACCGCTCACGTCCATATTGATAAACGGATAAATAGATATGGATAAATAGATGTTTAATCAACCATACAGCTAGTTTTCTGTCATACATTTGTTAATAGATGAGGGCCCAAGTGTTTTTCTGATTTAGAGAAACTAGTGCTAGCTGTGTAAACCTTTATCCTTGTTCCAAATACTTAAACACATCTCTCTGCACTGGCATTTTCCCTACCACATTCAAGCAGGCTCGGGTAACCCCACTGCTTAAAAAACCCACATTAAACACTTCACTTGTAGATAGCTACAGACCTGTTTCTCTCCTACCATTCATAGCGAAAACACTTGAACGAGTTGTTTTCAACCAGGTTTCATCTTTCCTCTCACAGTATAACCAGCTGGACGTCAACCAATCAGGTTTTAAAAGGGGCCACTCAACAGAGACTGCATTACTGTCGGTCACTGAAGCCCTGCGGATTGCGAAATAATCCAAATAATCAGTCCTCATTTCACAGGTAGGTCTTTCAAGGTTGCCTGGAGAGGGCAGGTATCCAAAGCACATCAACTGACCACGGGGGCTCCTTAGGGCTCAGTGCTTGGACCTCTCCTCTTGTCCATTTACACTACATCACTGGGACCCATCATACAGGCACATGGCTTCTCATTCCATTGCTATGCTGATGACACACAGCTCTACCTTTCATTTCAACCAGATGATCCCACAGTAGCTGCATGCATCTCAAGCTGTCTGGCGGATATCTCGGCATGGATGAAAGAACATCACCTGCTGCTCAACCTGGCAAAGACTGAGCTTCTCATCTTCCCTGTCAATCCGACTCTACAACACGATTTCACCATCCAGCTAGGTTCATACTTGATTACCCTTTCAAGGTCGGACAGAAATCTTGGAGTAACCTTTGATGACCAGCTGTCCTTCAAAGACCACATTTCAAAAACAGCTTGGTCATGCAGGTTTGCGCTGCACAACATCAGGAAGATCAGACCATTCCTTAAAGAGCATGCAGCACAGCTTCTCATCCAGGACCTGGTCATTTCTCGGCATGACTACTGCAATGCGCTTCTGGCTGGACTTCCATTGTGTGCGATTCAGAACGCAACGGCACGTCTTGTCTTCAACGAGCCCAAAAGGGCCCATGTCACACCTCTCTTCATCTCTCTGCACTGGCTACCTCTCGCTGTTTGCATCAAGTTCAAGGCGTTGACGCTTGCTTACAGATCCATCACAAACTCAGCACCCGCATACTTCAGTTCGCTCCTACCAGTCTACATCCCCACCAGAAGCCTTTGCTCGGCAAAGGAGCGACGGCTCGTGGTACCACCACAGAGAGGCATGAAATTTTCGTTCATTGTTCTTTGCTGGTGGAATGATCTCCCCACCTCTATCCGGAATGCAGAATCACTGACAACATTCAAAAGACAGCTGAAAACTCATCTCTTCCATGAGCACTTAACCTCATCTTAAAGGAACACTCTGACTTTTTGGGACTTTGGCTTATTCACTGTATCCCCCAGAGTTAGATAAGTCCATACATACCTTTCTCATCTCCGTGCGTGCCATAACTCTGTCTGACGCACCCACCGCTAGCCTAGCTTAGCATAAAGACTGGAAGTAAATGGCTCCAGCTAGCCTACTGATCAATAAGTGACAAAATAACGCAAACATTTTCCTATTTACATGTTGTGATGTGTATAGTCACAGTGTGTACAAATAACAATGTTACTTGAGACACAGCCATCGTATAAACTTATACATTCTAGGGACTATATTCTCAGAAGGCGAAGCAGTGCTACTTCTGCAGACGGCGGAGTGATTTACTCGCAGCACCTGAGAAGACCCGCGGTGAGGAGCAGAGAGTTCGCTCAGAGTTGGAGTAATAGAGTCAGCAATTACTAGGTATTTTACAATCATGGGTGTTCGCTGTATTGTAAAGAACTGCGACAATAAACAGGGGAGACCAGATAATACCATGATATTTCATAGAATTCCAATCCTGACCTGATGAATCTATGGCTACTTGCTCTGGATATAGATCCAAACACACCTGTAGCCATCATCAAGTACCATCGCGTTTGCTCAGAACATTTCACTGAGGACGACTATTGGGATCTGTGACGTCACACAGGCAAATATATTTGCATATGATTGTCTCCAGAGCAAGACATCGATAAATAGTTATACACTGCACCATAGGCCCCGCCCACTAGAATTCATTCACTTGACATTTGCTACACTGGATGCGAGCGTACACTGGATGACGTTAGCCCAAGGGCCCTTGAAAAGTCTGGAGTCTAGCTCCGCCTAACAATATAATAAAAAAGACACACATATCAATGTCTTCAGTGGTGCAATCAGTAGAGCATAAGGCTTATGGATCTTGGTTTTGACGCGATTGACCCGCGAGTTCGAATCCGCCTTTTGCAGAGCTTGCTCTTATCCCTTTTCCCATCACATATCACATCGGAAAGGCATTTACTTTGAATAAAAATTACGAAAATGTTCTAAAGGTGGAAATAAAGTGTCTAACGAAATGTTTAATAATAATAAAAGCATTTATTGGGTAGTGTATGTTTGCATCGCATAAGTTTCCAGTCAACTCGCTCCGTGTCCAATAAAAACAATCCACATAATCCGTCTTCTTCATGAAAAATCTTCCTTTAATCTTGATCCGTTAATAAATCAAGCAAATACAATAAAATAAACAAATATTATCTTAAATCCTAAATATCACGGATTCGGTAAAGAAAACTGTGAGACTCCACTCTATTTCCTACAAAGGCACTCAGTTTCTGTCGGCATAGGTTGGCATGTTCCACATTTACACCACCTTTTTGTGTTCGTTCTGATTCTTCCCTCGACCTCAGTCTGTTCGGCGTTTTGTCTATCAGCTTCCAAAGTTTGTAACTCCTCGTCTGTGTATTCTGGCTCAAAACGATATGGTTCCGGGTTTTGGTTTGATACCAAGTAAAAATCCTCTGACAATTCCTCAAAGTCAGCCACGATCAACAGTCACGTTCGTTACTAGCTACCTAGTCACGCTGGTTTTGTTGACGGAAGTAACAACGCTGCTTCTCATGTGCTGCGAGCAAATCACTCCGCAGAAGTAGCAGTGCTTCGCCTTCTGAGAATATAGTCCCTAGAATGTATACGTTTATAGGATGGCTGTGTCTCATGTAACCTTGTTATTTGTATACACTGTGACTATACACATCACAACATGTAAATAGGAAAATGCTTGCGTTATTTTGTCACTTATTGAGCAGTAGCCTAGCTGGAGCCATTTACTTCCAGTCTTTGTGCTAAGCTAGGCTAGCGGTGGGTGCGTCAGACAGAGTTATGGCACGCACGGAGATAAAAATGGTATGTATGGACTTATCTAACTCTGGGGGATACGGTGAATAAGCCAAAGTCCCAAAAAGTCGGAGTGTTCCACTACATTTTTCCTCTATTCCCTCCCTATTCTAGCTTATGCTACTCTAAGCAATGTCCAAAATGTAGTATTTCAGGCACTTTTTGTGATTTTTCACCTCTTCATGACGGATCGCTTCCTGTATTCCTCAGTTGTGCGTCGCTTTGGATAAAAGCGTCTGCTAAATGAATAAATGTAAATGTAAATGTAAATGTAAAGCAAAAGTCTGTCCTGAGGCTTGCTATTTGATTAATTTTACAGCAGATGAACCTGTGATATTGCCTTTTATTATATTTTTCTTCATATTTTTTGTATAAATCATTTTAATATTATATGAAAGATGAAAAAAGGAAGAAAAAAGGTCTAATTCAACACTCCCTGTGGGACCACACTTGATGCACTTCTTGTGCTTCTATAATTTAAAGCTCATAGTCCCTCTTGATCACTTCCAGGCTACCGCTGGTCTTTTCAAAATAGATCATTGTATGCCTGGAGAAACATGTCAATACGTATTGGTAGTTAAATTTAATGAGCATGTATGCTTGCCCACTGAATCAATGCTTTTAAGACCACACTATTTTTGGACAATTGGGTAAATTGCATTTCAGTGCAACTTGACAAGCTTAAACTAATTGTGTATAACTCCTGTATTTCAGAAACACGCCATCAGTATAGAAACTCATTCTTAAATCATTCACTCCATCTGCTACAATGCTACAAACAAAGGGACACTCAGATACAATTAAATATGCTACAAGCATGCTTTGGTGAACTATTGCAATTATATGGAAGATATTGTAAACAACTGAGAGGCTTGCACCATTTGCATCATAGCATCTGCTTTGCACTGCCCTGAAAGAAAATAAAGAAACACAGAGAGGACACTCTATGCTGATGGTACTGCTGAGGAACACACAATTAACTCGTCTTGAGGCTTTAGCGTTTATCAGTGAGAAAGCTCACAGAATGCAGAAGCTTAGCAGTTCTCTTTTCTTTACTTGAGGAAAAGAGGCTTACGTTACAGGTTTGGAAAAATAGACTTTAAAAAAATGTTCTCGGGGTAACGTAAACAAAAACAAAATGATTCAGAGCAGGGTCAGATACGGTGGATGCAATTTTGAAATGCAAATGATACAATTTTCGCAGTCAAAGCAGAAATGTTTAATCCCAATCAGAATACCCTCCAGTCTCTCATTCAGCTCATGCTCAGCATTCATCTGTGTTTTGTACACGCACTATTTGTGTAATGGGTTTCTTGATTGATCATTTAAAAGAGGATTACAGTCTATTCTTGCTTTCTTTGAGGAAAATCGACAAACATTTCGAAAGATCAACAAACTTGTTGAGTTGAAAACGTACATAGCTTTTCTGTTTTTAAGAATATGCAATAAAATAAGTAAATAGCTACATTAGTTTTGGCATTAAACCTTCTGATTCATTAATTATTAAATCACAAAAGAAAAAATATCTCTTTTTAAACATCTTAAGAGTATCTTTTTTTTCATAATACCAATATAAGCATTTCATTTCCATTCTTTGAGTCAGAATTATATATATATATATATATATATATATATACACTGATCTGGCATAACATTATGTCCACCATCCTAATATTGTGTTGGTCCCATTTTTGCAGTCGAGGCATGGACTCCACTAGACCCCTGAAGGTATACTGTGGTATCTGGCATCAAGATGTTAGCAGCGGTCTAGTAAGTTGTGAGGTGGGGCACATCCCATAGATGCTCGATTGGATTGATATCTGGGGAATTTGGAGGCCAAGTCAACACCTCAGACTCGTTGTGCTCCTCAAACCATTCCTGAACCATTTTTGCTTTTTGGCAGGGCGCATTATCCTGCTGAAAGAGGCCACAACCACCAGGGAATACCGTTTCCATGAAAGAGTGTACATGGTCTGAAACAATGCTTAGGTAGGTGGTACGTGTCAAAGTAACATCCACATGGATGACAGGACCCAAGGTTTCCCAGCAGAACATTGCCCAAAGCATCACACTGCCTCTGCCGGCTTGCCTTCTTCCCATAGTGCATCCTGGTGCAATGTGTTCCCCAGGTAAGCCACACACACGCACCTGGCCATCCATGTGATGTAAAAGAAAACGTGACAGACCAGGACACCTTCTTCCATTGCTCTGTGGTCCAGTTCTGATGCTCACGTGCCCAATGTTTGCGCTTTCTGTAGTGGACAGGGGTCAGCATGGGCACCCTGACTGGTCTGCGGCTATGCAGCCCCATACGCAAAACAAACTGCGATGCACTGTGTATTCTGACACCTTTTTTTTTAAAAATCAGAACCAGCATTAACTTCTTGAGCAATTTGAGCTACAGTAGCTCGTCTATTTGATCGGACCACACCAGCCAGCCTTCGCTCCCCACGTGCATCAATGAGCCTTGGCCGCCCATGACGCTGTCGCCGGTTCACCACTGTTCCTTCCTTGGACCACTTTTGATAGATACTGACAACTGCAGACCGGAAACCCCCCACAAGAGCTGCAGTTTTGGAGATGCTCTGACCCAGTCGTCTAGCCATCACAATTTGGCCTTTGTCAAACTCGCTCAAATCCTTACGCTTGCCCATTTTTCCTGCTTCTAACACATCAACTTTGAGGACAAAATGTTCAACTTGCTGCCTAATATATCCCACTCACTAACACGTGCCGTGATGAAGAGATAATCAGTGTTATTCACTTCACCTGTCAGTGGTCATAATGTTATGCCTGATTGGTGTGTGTGTGTATATATATAAAAAATTTCTAATGTAAATGCAAGTAAATTTGAAGGTAGGCAAGGTGTGTGTCCTCCTCAGTTTCATTTCTACAATGAATCATCAATGTTCACACTAAATATTATAACTATGCATAATATCACTTAATTGCTTAAAGGGGTCGTGACTTGAGAAAACAAATTGGCTTTTAAAGCATCCTGTAATTTTTATAACTTCAAATGTCCTCATTATGATCAAAGCATTTATTTAATCAAGCTCTGGGATCTGTGACGTCACACAGGCAAATATATTTGCATATGATTGTCTCTAGAGCAAGACATCGATAAATAGTTATACACTGCACCATAGGCCCCGCCCACTAGAATTCATTCACTTGACATTTGCTACACTGGATGCGAGCGTACACTGGATGACGTTAGCCAATCTTAACAGTGGCCGTTTACTGACAGGCCTTAAAGGGATAGTTCACCCAAAAATTATAATTTACTCACCCTCAAGCCATCCTAAGTGTATATTACATTCTTCTTTCATACAGTCCTGGCGACATGGGCAGGCATTGGGGGGCCTGGCCCGCCCTGTGAGTCACTAGTGCCCGCCCTGGACGAGCCTGTCTCTCTTCACAAACTCGTCACGTCCCACCAACCACCAGTCCTTGCTTGTTTGCACAATATTTTTTTTATCAATAGGCTACTGTTATCAAAAGTCATTGTTTTGTGTACATAACTCCTGAATAAAAATAAAAATGTGTTTGGTCTGATAATTTTTTTTTTTCTAAACGGATTTGATTGGTTTGTCAATATAGTGAGTGTGGAAATGTTTGAGTGTTGCTGTGAGACACGCTATGGTTCTGCTGTGATCTTTGTTTGGAACTATTTTCGCTGCTAAAATAGAACAAAAACAGTCAGAGACTCGGGTTTGAATCCTGCTTGGAATGAGTAGAGTGGGAAACTTTGCATTTGCCCACAATACTTTTGTAAATTGTCCATTTAATTCATAATTAATGTTATTATGCAATGAGGTTTATCTCATTTGTTGCCCCCTTAAAAAATTTAATGCCCGTCTGTGAATTTGTGTCTGGCGCCAGGTCTGCTTTCAGACGAATACAATCGGAGTTATATTAAAAAATGTCCTGGCTAATCCAAGCTTTATAATGGCAGCCCAAAATTTGATGACCAAAACAGTGCATCCATCCATCCATTATAAAAGTAATACACACGGCTCCAAGGGGTTAATAAAGGCCTTCTGAAGTGAATTGATGGGTTTGTGTAAGAAAAATATCAATATTTAAAACTTTATAAAGTAAAATATCTAGCTTCCGCCATACTGCCTTCTGTATTCAACTTATGAAGAAAGTGTACCGCCTCACGCAGTTCAAAACGCTTACGTTATGTCTGACGTCATCGTTACCAGTTACGCTGGTAAGCTGGTCCACTGGAAGCTAGATATTTTACTTTATAACGTGTTAAATATGTCAGAAGAATGTCATAAATCATGGGTGAACTATCCCTTTAAAGGAGCCGCCCCTTAAAATCAGATCATTTCAGACAAAGGGTCAGAATGAAGGTTGAAAATAAATCATTTTTCTACATATATATATATATTTTTTTTTTTTGTGTGTGTGTGTGTGTGTGTGTGCAAAAAACTTAACATTATAAGTGAACCTCAAGAAACATATTAAAATAATAATAAAATAAAATCCATGTCATGACCCCTTTAATATCCTTGTGAAAGTTGAATCATTTTTTTTATAGTCTTGGAATAAGCTGAATGGAAAATTGCAATGAATAATAAATATAATATGGAAATTAAAGTACAACAGATGCATTAATACTGCCTTATCGGAAGTGGATATTATTCCATTAAAAACTATTTTTTTCTGGATGTCTGGATGTCCTGGAATAAAAGATAGAGGTAGATATTACTTGGGTACAGAGAGCTACTTTGTGTAACACCCCTTTTGTGCATGAATTCATGTTGACATAACAATGATGTGTCATTTGGTAATCTCCTCTGGTGGATGATTTGCATGTCACACCAATGATTAAAGTTTTGTCATAGTCAGAGGAATCGGTACAGATTTGAAATCTGTCCACTGGATCAGAGAAATAACCTTTTTTTTTCTCCACTTCAAAGCAAGACCGATTGAGTGGTCAAGGCAAGACTGAATGATTACAACCAACATGAAAGACTTTGATCATAATAAACAAGGTCCAATATATATTCCATGGTATTCACATAGTGAGCTGGTCAAATCACACAAAGCACAGCACATTAATTCTAAGAAAGAACTAATAAACAGATCTGATTACAAACACACACACACACAGTTTATTACAGTGTGTGTTTTGCACTTTTTAATGACGGTTATTGCCAGTGCTTAGGTTCTCAGAAATGTTTTCAGCAATTAAACTTCATTGCTTTGATTCTATTATCTTTAAATTACTAATTCAATGGCGGAGTTCTCACTTAATTGCTTTACAATGTCAAGTATTGTCTTTTGTCAACCTCTGCATTCCAGTCACTGCACTGCTTTTATTTAGTGAATTATCATACAAATAACAAGAATAATAATGCCAAAAAAGAAACCGAGAGAACAGAAGATAAAACTTCACAATGATGGGTGTAATCTTTAGTGAATGTGTTTGAACAAATAAAGGTCAGTAATATCATGGCTGTATGATCAAATATAACCAGGCAGGAGTAAATGAGGACACGGCTAACTAACTGAAACAGTAAAACCAGAAATGTGTGAGATTTCTAAAGCACAGACACAGTCAAGTTTCTGTCTGATGCTCATGTCAGACCACTTGGTGTTTGAAATGACCTTTACAAGCCTTTTTAATCACATGGAATTATGACATCAGGCATAACTTTATGACCACTGACAGGTGAAGTGAATAACACTGATTATCTCTTCATCACAGCACCTGTTAGTGGGTGGGATATATTAGGCAGCAATTTGTTGTGTTAGAAGCAGGACAAAAATGGGCAAGCGTAAGAATTTGAGCGAGTTTGACAAGGGCCAAATTGTGATGGCAAGATGACTGCGCCAGAACATCTCCAAAAATGCAGCTCTTGTGGGGTGTTCCCGGTCTGCAGTGGTCAGTATCTATCAAAAGTGAAGGAAGAAGGTGGCCTGGTCTGATGAATCACGTTTTCTTTTACATGACGTGGATGGCGGGTACATGTGCATCGCTTACCTGGGGAACACATGGACCAGGATGCACTATGGGAAGAAGGCAAGCCGGCAGGGTATTGTGATGCTTTGGGCAATGTTCTGCTGGGAAACCTTGGGTCCTGTCATCCATGTGGATGTTACTTTGACACGTACCACCTACCTAAGCATTGCTGCAGACCATGTACACTCTTTCATGGAAACGGTATTCCCTGGTGGCTGTGGCCTTTTTCAGCAGGATAATGC
The DNA here is from genome assembly GCA_039654625.1 of Rhinogobio ventralis. Lineage (NCBI taxonomy): Eukaryota > Metazoa > Chordata > Actinopteri > Cypriniformes > Gobionidae > Rhinogobio > Rhinogobio ventralis. The sequence goes on along the minus strand of CM077206.1, from coordinate 6,873,823 downwards.
GCCCTGCCACAAAACAAAAATGGTTCAGGAATGGTTTGAGGAGCACAACAATGAGTTTGAGGTAGCCTTCAATTTTCCCAGATCTCAATCCAATCGAGCATCTGTGGAATGTGCTGAACAAACAAGTCTGATCCACGGAGGCCCCACCTCACAACTTACAGGACTTAAAGGATCTGCTGCTAACATCTTGGTGCCAGATACCACAGTACACCTTTAGGGGTCTAGTGGAGTGTATACCTTGACGGGTCAGGGTTGTTTTGGCAGCAAAATGGGGACAAACACAACATTATGTGTTCATAATGGTATGCCTGATCAGTGTATGTTATATCTGACAATCACAGTTTTTGCAGTTTAGTTTAGCTTGCATTTTGACTCTGAAAGTTACAATATGTTACAGCATGCATTGGGGAATCAAAACACCAGATCACTTGGGGTGGGTGAAACAAAAAAGGGCATCTGAGACCAAGTTATATTAAGAGAAATGTGTTGGTCAAAGTGACAGGTCCCATGGCATACATAACAGAGCTGAGAGTGTATATCTATAAAGAGGGGAGAGTTAGAGGAAAATAAATGAAAGATTTAGAGACTCACCAATGAATCAAACATGGACTTTTCTATCCTGCATTTAAATGTAGACTAGTGCATTCAACAAAACAGTGTGTTTTCAAATGTAGTCATTTTAATCAAATGTAGTCTGTGCTGTTACCTTGTCTGTTTTTGTTCCATTAACAAAAATAGTTCCAAATGAAGCCATATCAGAACCGTTGCAAGCCTTTGAGCAACACAAATACCCCTTTTCCACCAAGGCAGTGCTGGTGCTGGTTCGGAGCCAGATCCTAGTTTCAAATCGGTTCTTTGTCTTTCCACACCCAAAGCACCAGCTTCGAACCAGGGAAAGTGGTTCTTAAGTAGCACCAAATCATTGCTGGTCTAGAAGTAAGAACCGCTTGCGTCAGTGACTGGGGGCAGGGTTACCGTGACCAATAAGATGAACAGAAACTTGTGACCGCCATTTTTGAATTAACAGCTAATCGAGCTAATAGCCGCTCGATTGTAATCTCCATCTATACAAATTATGGCGAGCTGCACGAATGTGTTGGATTCGCTGTGTTTTGATGCTGATGTAGGATCGTAAAGCCATGTGCATCAATAGTAACGCAACGTTTGCCATTGTTGATGGAAAGCTTGTTTGAGATGCATCCGTGCTGTGCAGACCGGTTGGCATATGACATCAAAGTACAATGAGAGCATACGACTCCTTATGCTTTTGAATCGCTCTTGCTGTATTTTGATGATATACGCTGATCGGTCTGCGCAGCGCCAATGCATCTCGAACAAGCCTGGTGTGTTTGTGTTTCTCACTGCCTCACTAGAGTTGCTGAGAAAGATGAGACATATACAGTGACATAAGACCTGGCTCTGTGGTGGCTCTCTAGCAAAAGGCAAACCGGTTCTTAGAAGGCTCGTCAGTCAAACCAACTCCGAACTGGCACTAGCACTGGCTCTGAACTAGCACATGGTTCATTGTGGTGGAAAAGGGGTAAAAGTCATGGTTTCCTCAATGACTCAGCATTTTAGAACAAATCCGTTCTATGAATGATTCAATGACTCACTCATAGACAGCGGCTGAGTCCGAAAGCGCATACTCTATGAGTAGGTACTTCTTTTAAATAAGTAATTATTTTGTGACTGTTAAAAAAAAAAAAGTTCTGTATGAATGTGTGTAGTATGAATGTTATCATGATACCGATAACCTTTATCAAGAACCTTTAACGTCTCGGTTACGTATGTAACCCTCGTTCCCTGAGGAGGGAACGGAGACGTAACGTCAGTGACTGACGAATGGGGGTTTCGCCTAGAAGCCTATCATCTTCGAGATCTTAGAAAACGCCCAATGGCAGGCCAATGCAATGGGCATGCGGAATTTGCATAGCGTAGCTCCGCCCCACAGCGTGGGTATATAAGCATCGCGTTATGTTTACCTGCTGAGGAGCCAAGACTGAACTCCCGGCCGTTTCAGCGGTACAGCGGAAGTGGCAGAGGGACGTTACGTCTCGGTTCCCTCCTCAGGGAACGAGGGTTACATACGTAACTAAGACGTTCCCTTTCGTTCAGTCACTCCGAGTAACATCTGTGACTGACGAATGGGGGTTCCAATCTAATCACGCCACTCGGCTGTCGTCCAGTGCCCTGCGTAAGTGTGAGCTCCCTGTCGTAAGCTAGTACGGACGAAGGACTCCAACTTAGCACAGGAATACCAAGGTACACTGGGAAGCATATTCCAGGTGGAAGTATGCGCCAAAGTGCCTACCCGTAGGGAGGACTTAAGGAGACACATATGGGGAGGCAAGGGCTTGCCGAGGGAAATACACATGCTCGAAGAGGCTTACAGTGGAAATACACATGTGGGGGTCGCCCATAGGGGGAACCATGCACACGGTGGCACCTAGCCTGACACAAGGGCCTGAGCGAGTGGGCAGACGCACTGGTGTCGGCATCGACAGTGCTGGAGGAACTCAGGGTTTCAGGAAAACTACCTGAGGAGAATATCGCACGTATCCCGTCCGTGGAGAGGAATGACGAGCAAGCGAAGACACCTGAGCCTAGTCCATTACCGACCACTGGTAGAGACGAGTACATGAGAGGACACTGGCTCCACTCGGAGATTATAGAATCTGGCGAATGTGTTGGGTGTCGCCCAGCCTGCAGCTCTGCAGATGTCTGTCAGCGAGGTGCCATGCACTAAAGCCCAAGAGGAGGCCACACCCCTGGTGGAGTGTGCCCTGACGCTAAGGGGGCATGGACGCCCCTGCGTCTGGTAAGCCAAGACAATGGCGTCCACTATACAGTGAGACAACCTTTGCTTGGAGAGAGCCTTTCCCTTCAGCTTCCCACCATAACAGACAAAGAGCTGGTCTGAGGTCCTGAAACACTGCGTTCTGTCTACGTAAGCACGGAAGGTGCGTACTGGACAGAGCAGTACCAAGGCTGGGTCTGCCTCCTCCAAAGGCAGCGCTTGCAGGTTCACCACCTGGTCCCTGAACGGAGTGGTGGGAACCTTGGGCACATATCCAGGCCGGGGTCTCAGGATCACGTGAGAGTTGGCCGGCCCGAATTCTAGGCACGCTTCGTCAACCGAAAATGCCTGCAGGTCCCCTACTCTTTTGATGGAGATGCTCTGCAGAGCATCTAAGACTACTGAGAGGTCCCAGGAGGGTACAAGGGGAGAGCGAGGAGGATTCAGTCTCCTCGCTCCCCTCAGGAACCTGATTATCAGGTCGTGCTGACTTACCTGTTTCGTCTCCACAAGGTCGTGGTAGGCGGATATCGCAGCCACATACACCTTGAGGGTGGAAGGAGACAGCCTTCGTTCCAACCCTTCTTAGAGGAATGAAAGCACGGACCCGATCGGGCATTTCCAGGGGTCTTGTTGGCGAGAAGAACACCAGGTGAAGAAGAGGTTCCACTTCAACGCATAGGCGTGTCTGGTAGACAAGGCCCTAGCGGAAGTGATGGTAGCCACCACCTGAGGTGGTAGGGTACTCAAACCTACCTCGTCCCGTCCAGGAGCCACACATGGAGGTTCCAAAGATCGGGACGCGGGTGCCAGAGGGTGCCCCGTCTCTGAGAAAGGAGGTCCTTCCTCATAGAAGAACCAAAAATGGTTCTTCTATGGCATCACTAAGAAAACCCTCTTTTGAAACCAGTATTGAGTGTACTGGAGTATCCATATATAAAGTGAAAACACTTTAGAACACCCAGGATATTGACATCAAAAGACTACAGTCAAACGGACAGGACTGCTGAGAGGATTATTGGTGGCCTCCCCCTGCCCAACCTCCAAGATCTTTACATCTCCAAAGTGAGAAAAAGAGCCAAGAAAACCACTTTGGACCCCACACACCCAGCCCACTTTCTCTTTGAACTGTTGCCTGCTGGCCGGCACTACCGAGAATCGAGCACCAGAACTGCTAGGCACAAGAACAGTTTTTATTTTTCCATCAGGCTGTATTCAATCTGAAAAAATAATACTCTCATAACTGTACTTTTTACATAAAATAACATCTTAAATGTACACCTGTAAACAACATATCTGTACATTCATAAATCTACTATATATTTTAGATATTTTTCTCTGTTACTGTAATATATTGCATTATTTAAATGTTGTTTTTTTTAAGAATACTATTATTGTGTTATATAATTTTTTTTATTGCCTAATTCCTATGTATGTCTGCACTATGTCTGTACTTTCTCCAGCACTGGAAGCTCCTGTCACCAAAACAAATTCCTTGTGTGTGTAAACATACTTGGCAATAAATCTCTTTCTGATTTGTTATTAAAGACTTATTCTTGCTGGATTGTCCCATGTTTTGTGATTTACCACAACCTCCTCCCCCTGCTCTGCTTGGAGCAGAAGCATCATTCCCTCGAGGACCACATGAGAGAATTTATAGCGTGCCTTACCACTTTCCCCGACCACTCCCTGTGTGTGTTTTTTCAGACTAGCTTAAATGAGCGGTGTAATGCACGCCTGCCCAGTGATGGCCCTCTAGTGACATTCACCGCCTATGTGGAGTGGGTGCTAGTGAATTGTGGATCTGCGTTTTCTGCCTGCCCAGCTGAGGAGGACATCACCAGCCCTACTCCAGACCCAGAGCGCAGCCAGACTTCAGCCACACACCCTATTGGCCAAGAGACCATGACTGAGCCCAGCATCAGCCTGGAGCCTGAGGTCAACAGAGAGTCTGACCAGGTGTGTGAGCTGGCTATATCGTCCTGTGAGGAGGGTATTTTAGTGGAGTATGAGGGCATGGGATGGAGCCCTGCCCATACTTCCACTGCTGAGTGTGAGCTGTGCTAGGTCCCTACAAAATGGTATGAGGATTTGGAAAAGGAGTCTACCGTTGTCACTGGTCCCACCAAGCTCCAAGTCTTCTGTGTCTATGCTGGTACCGCCCAGCTCCAAGTCTCCTGCATCTCCAATGATCCCACACAGCCTCCCTCTCCCACCTCCTGTACCAAAGACAGCCAGTCCCTATTGGCTTCGCCCTGCAACTCTCGATCCAGCTGGAGTCTTCCGGTCTCCAGCTCCATCTTGGCAAGTGGACATCCAACATCGCCTCCAACCGCCAAGCTCATCACTTCACCTTAGCTCGGCGACCAGTCAGCTCCACCTGGCCTCCTCCCTCCCTGAGCTTCACCTGGAGACGTCATCCTTTCGGCTCCAATGGGCTCCCTCGTTCTGCACAATGGACTTCTGGTCCTTCAGCTGTGCTTCATCCCTCCACACCATCAGCTCCGTCGGGCTCTGCCTCAGTCCTACAGCACCGTTTCTTCACCTCGGATGCTCGTCGCTTCGGCTCTGCCATCAGTGGTGTAATCGAGGCCATACTCATGTATACACCGTATACTTACTTTTTGCCCAGGGCTGTTCGCGTATTACGACTTCTAAGTATCAATATTTGCTTATACCCACTTATTTTGTTGCTTCGAAAGTCCATAACCTACTGTCATGTTAGCTGTGCCTTAACTCTGCTTAACAATGCTGTTGTATGAACTTGCGATTCTTTGTTGTAACTGGTGCATTAGCACTTCTATCATTCTACCTTTTTCTACCTGTACGCACAGTCAGTCAATGATGGGCAGGAAAAGGTAGAATGAGTCAGTTCTCTCTCTTTTTTTAATAAAGTCAATATATCGCTGCCCTGTCCACAGATCAGTGGATTTTCCAAACTGTTTCATGTAAAAAAAAAATATATATATATAATACTCTGCAGAAGATATAATTCCCTTCCTAAATGATAATAGCTATAGCTTTTTTACATGAAAAGACCCACTTATACTGTGTGATAAAAATATTAGGCATCATATTATAAGTAGCTATACTATATATAAAATAGTTTTTAAATTAAATAATTGGCTTTTGTTTTACCACTGTACTAAATCCAAAGCAAATTTTAGAAAATATTATCTGGAAATATTTGCTACATATTAAGTAATCTTTTCCCACCCACTTGCATAAAATAAAAACATATTTATTATTAAAACATATAAAACATATATTGAAAAACATATTTATTATTTCATATATAAATTTTATATTTATCTGTAAATAACTTTTCACAATGAATATAATTCCAAAGCAACAGGTTTAAATTATAGTCATACAGAACTGCAATGTGGTCAACAGAGCTGGAACTACTTCAGCCATGCAGTAGGCTACTTGAAGAAATAATCTGTCAGCCAATTAATGCAGTGTATTTATTTGTTTTAAAAGAAACAAATATTACTAGTCAACAACATCATAAAAACATTTGACCGGGTAATAGTACACCACTTTTTTTCTTGAGACTACACGCCTGAGATCCATCAGTGTTGCCTGGTCTCATCGGCTCCTCCTGGGTCTCCCCCTCCTTCAAGTCCATCTCACCAGTGTTTTGTTTGCCAAATTTCTACCATGGATCCTCCCTCCCTTGACTCTGCTGTGGGCCTTCACCCTGGCTGTTCTCTGGGTCTCTCCATCGTATCATCCTGTGTCCTACCCCTCGCCAGCACCTCTTCCTCCTACTAAGCCCACTCCCTCCCTCCCTCCTCCTCATTTGGACTCATTACGGCACAATGACACACCTTCCAAGAGGGGGGAGTAATGTCACGTGTGTCTTGTTTAGTTCTGTTAGTTCATTTGTGTTTTAGTTTGGTTTTAGTCTGTTCCTGTTTTCTTGTGTTCCCTGTCATTGTTAGCTAATCTAGTTTTCCAGTGTATGCTTAATAATGTAATACCAGATACTAGATTGTTGAATTTCCCTCTAGAGCACAACACATAAATCCATCTGTTCATGTAAGGTCATTCATCAAGAAAAACAAATTTCTCTACATTCTCTTTAAAGTCTTTGGAGAAAAATGTACACGGTTTAAAGCTGGGGTAGGCAATGTTTTTCATAAACACTTTTTGTTATACTGGTTGAAGCTCAATCAATAGAAGTCTAAATATAAAAAAATATACATGTATCTTCTGTGGAAGTCTCAGGACCAAAATATGTTTGTCCAATAATTGCATTCAGTCCAAATACAATGATAGGATTTTTTACCTGGTTGTCGTTATATGTACAGTATTTGCATACCTTCACACATCCTGCTCACGCAGACATCACACGTCATCAGCCATGAGGCTATGCAAAGATGTGGACAGACAGTCACCGAGCACCACAAACAAACAGCAGCCACCTTTTACAGTTCCTCCTGAAACAAAATAATATGCTGTGTTCAGGCCATGTCATGATTACTGTAATTATTACTGTAGCCTGTGACGTTCTACTTTAGAGTAGTTCACGTCCTCAGACTCATATTTATGCATTTCTATGTCAACTATCAACACCATAATGAATCTGCAGCAGTCAGGTGGTACAAGTCAGCTCTCTTTAAGTTGTTTACGTTCATTATTATTGTAATGTTATGTGCTTTGAGACATGGGGTAATTTTACGGAGTCTCTCGTGACGCTTTGCAGACTCTGCTGTGCGCGTTCATGTGTTTTGAAGGAGGCGTGGCTTTGGATGCTCTGAAGGGAGGGTGGGATCTTATGATTTCAAAACTAGCTTGCTATTGCTAGCTTCTCCGAATTACTTGCCCTAGCTTAACTACGTTTATAAAAACTTTATACGTTTTTGACAAGTTTCTATTAGTGAACGCTCAGTAATGTTTGTCAAAATGATGTTAAAATTGTTCTGAAAAGTCTTCAAAAGAGATATACATGAATATATGATGATTGGGGAAAGAATCTGCCTGCTTACTTGAGGGCAACTATTGTTCTTAATCAAAATCTCATGTGTAATTCTGGAGCTCTATTTCATTTTAACCACCTCTGGTGTCTGTAAACAATCCATTAAGATAGAAATGCTGTCACATATCAATGTTTCATTAAACAAAGATCTGCAAACACTGTTGCTGTCTAGACATGGGTTGGCATTTATGCATGAATTATTTAAATAACAAGACATTTTAATTAAACAGTCATGTACATTGTTAATTATGTAATTTTATAAATAGGAGATACTCTGTAATTAAAACATCCAGATGCGCAAAAGTTTGTTTTTCATCTGATATTTAGATTTTATTTCAGCTTTATTTCTGTTGCAGCCAGGCATGTGAAGGAAGGAGAAGAGAATCTCAATAGCAGCCGTTTAACTTTATTTATCAACGACAATAAAGGTAATCCAACAATGAGCATGTTTACATGCACACCAACATCCTGACAACTACCAAAAATCTGCATTGAAATAACCCGATTTACAAGCAAATCAATAACTTGGCAATGCAAGTAAACAGCGTTTACAAGACTGTAAAACAACATAAGCATCCATGTATTTTCACTCACAGTATTCCATTTATAATGTGTGTTATTATGTTAAATAAAGCATTAAAAACCCCAGATCAAAATGTCAGCGTGAAACTTGCACAGGCACATTCTCCTCTCATATTTGAAGATTCTACAATTGTACCACTTGTCCTTTGGCTGCATGAGATAAGAACACACTTTTTATATTTCTTGGGTCAAGAAAAAATAGATTTACCACAAAACATAACACAAAAGTGATTTACCACTCGCTGTGGCTGGATGCTCTTAAATCTGCCGTATAAGGACGCTTTCCTGTCACATATCACACGTGCAATAAGCTGACAGAATGCGGGTTAAGGTGTTTACATACCGGGCAAATTGGGGTAATGGGCAAAAATCTAGCTGTGTCGAGCCATTTATGACCTTACGCCGATAAAGGAAAACGGTTTAGTGCGCTTACATGACCACACATGATATCGGCTTATTTAACATTAAACATACATCAGTTTAAGAATGTGCATGTAAATCAAGCAGCAACCTTCCGGTCTCTCTCTTGAATCCAACACGGAAGTGACTTAAACTGCAATTAACTGACTGGCTGCTAGAGACAGGCTTCAAAAGGTTAAAATGCCCAAATTTACAGCAGAAAAAAAATGTCTACCGTCTGGTACAAAAAGCTAATTTCACTTCATAACATATTTATTATAATTCATTCGTTTAAATTATATTAAGCCTTAAAGTTCTGCATAATTAAGGGCATGGCCACTTGAGTGACAGGTGGATTGCCGCTGCTGGTTTCAGTAACTAGGCACCTCAGCCCCACCCACGTCCCACCTCTTTGCCCATTTTCGGTTATCCGGCAGTGATGCGTGAAGATGGCTCCGCCCAGCTCCGCCCACTTTGGGCTTCAAAAATGCTCTTCAGAAAACTACGGGTGACGTCATGGACACTACGTCCATTGTTTTATACAGTCTATGACGTAAACACTTAATTCAAACTAAGGCACAGGAGAGAATGTAGAGCTTTACAAATGTTAGCAAGGACAACACGTCCTGTGAACTAGTGATGTTTGCTTCTTGAACGAATTGTTCTTTTGAGCCAGTTCTAAGCAAGTAACCGGTTAACAAATAACTTTATTCGATTGTTTCAATATGCATTGACACAGATTACTTTATTTGAATGTTTCCTTGATATAACATGACACTAAGAAATGCATAAAAAAGCATAAAAGTAATGCATAGTGACATCATTGCATGATGATGTCAGGAACCTATGAATCGGCTTTTTGAACCGGTTCATTGAGCCGAACTGTCCGAAAAGAACCGGTTCGCGGAAATGATTATGATTTTATTTAACAATAACAACACTGTGGTTATCAATCACCTAGTTTAAAATTAGCTCTTAAATTGTACATTGTACTATCTGTCTTCCAAATTAAAAGCCAATATTATCATGTTTTTGTAATTTCCGTTGACCAAAACAATGGTTTAATAAATTATGCCCATAGTCTCTCATAGCATAAGTCTCCTATTTGTCAGATAAAATGCATTTAAATATATAAAAATTATGCATGAACATTTTAGTGTTGCTGATGAGGAAAACAAGACATTAAAGTGAACACTTTTGACTGGATTTATTTGATTTTTTTATTAATGCATGCAAAATCTCACACAAAAGATCTAGAATGACCACCGAAGATTAAGTTACTACATTCTTTGCAAAACACTGGTGACATTCATCCCAATTCCATTATTTTGACATCTTTGATCTCTACAAGATTAAAATTCCACAATATTCTCCATAAATCACAAAAGCTTTGCAAGAGGGCTAATGAATGTCACAGAGTTAATATGCAAGTCTGTGATGAAGTAGTTCTTGGCAAGAATATAAAGGAAAATATTCATTTCATTTCATTAAACTGACAACCTCAGAACTGACGAGTCACAAAACACTTTAATTCCAGTTCGAATGAAAGAACAAAGTCAACCTCAGTCAGTAATTTTTGACCTGAAAATTAATGTTTCGGTAGAAAACAGCAGACCTTTCCCCCTTAAAAAAAAACTCCCTGTGAACAGGTACACCAATCAAAGATCACCTAATTGAACATGACCTTACCTCTTTTTGGGAGTTAGTGTCAAGTTTTCTCTTTGGATAATTTCAAGAGGAACCTGTGGGAACTCTTTGTGCTCTCAGCACTTCAGGTACATGATGAGATATGACAGCTACTGCTGCTCTTTACTCTCTTTAAAGTGAGATTTGGAACACACAGTCTCTACCTGTTCTCTGCATGAAATGCCAAAGGTGACAGCAGCGGCTCTGACACTGCTGCTGAACTGTGGTGACATCCATACTCTCAGCGCTCAACTTCTATTCTATTTCTGAAAAGCAAGCCACCACATCTTTACTCTTTCTTTCAATTCAGTGCAAGGTCCAGTGATTTGATATCAGAGGCTGCTTCATAAATATCTGAATATACATCTTAAAAGTGCCCCTATTATGCTTTTTCAGATATTACCTTTCTTGTAATATAGCTGTTTGTGAATGTAAAAGGTCTGCAATGTTTCAAAATTCAAAGTGCACGACAAATTAGTTAAGCTACCAAATCGATTCTGAACTGCAGAAGTCGTCAGCAATTCCAGTCTCACTTCAGGTTTCATTCCTAGTAACAATGTAACAAATTTGCTTAATGCCAGCCTATGGTTTTCATTGGCTGCCCGTGAATAACGTCTACTTTGACCCGCCCTCAAACACTGTAGTTGATCTGGAAGAGTTTGTGTTGTCGACATGTCAAGAAAATGCTGTTTTCAGTGCTGCGAATCCACTTTGCATGCACTTGACTCACGCTGGAATTAATACAGAAAATTCAACACCATCGTTCGTATCACAAGTGCTCAGGAAAGCCTCCGGAGCTGAAATTTATTCTGTCACCTGATGGAGTTTGGGTTCCTTGCCACTGCCACCTCTGGCTTTCTTAGTTGGGGACACTTAGGACTAGATTTACTAAACAGGGCAAATTTGTGTGAGAGCGCAATTAGCCCTTCACTAAGCCCCGCCCTCCTCAGTTACTGTTGCTATGCCTGACAAGCTTTCGCGCCTGGCACTATTACAGTATGTATGTGCTGGGGTCAGACATTCCCAAGGAGATAATTAGTCATTTTTGGCGAACAGGTGAAATATCTGAGAGAGCAAGACAAAAGGGACTGCAGTATGCATTCGAGGGATGTCCACGACATAAAATTAGTCTAATCGGTTGCATATTATCAAAATTGAAGCTAAAGCCTATAGGTCCCAGCGCAAGCAGCAGCCGCCTCATACGCTGACCATTCAAATGGGAAACACACAAATTGAGGAACAGCTTGTTCATGCACAGCAGGGTAAGTGAAATTAGAAAATAATCTAATAATTATAAATCAAACAGCTTATACATAAATCTTGTGGAATAAACACAAGACATTAGCCTGACCACTTTGCAATGATAACATTCTCCCGCTTATATTTTTATATATAAAAATATATATACTCCCACACTGCTTGATCCACGCCCGGCATTTCTCCCCTTGGGTTTTAGGTTTGGGGAAGGGAAGGGAAGGGAAAAAAATCCCACCCACCCCGTCCAAACTTTTAGGATACCGGGTATCAGATTTGCACAATACATACGCACAACGCTTCGGCATGTTTCCCTCGCTTGAAAGTTTGACAGACCTTCCGCGCCTAGTTACGATTGCTAAGCCACGCTTGGCCTGTGGCGTTCCCCCAGTCAGTAAATCCTGACAGTAGTTTAACGCCAAAAGAGGGTTTGCACTGGTACAAGCTGTTAATAAATATGGCCCTTAATATTCAACAATATTATTGATCTGACTGCACTGACACTATTGGATGAGAACTGAAGTAAGCTGGACGATGACATCACTGTTTTCTGCAGAACTGCTTTATAGATTAAATGATCAAATTTAATCATTGATGATCTTTACAACAGAACTGAATCAACACTGAACTGACTTCAGCTGAACAATGACACCATTTTCTTTTAGAGCTGCTGTACAGCCGAAATGAACTCGTCATTGCATCATTGAATAATTTTCCTGATATCACTGTAAAGCTGCTTTGAAACAATTATATTGTATAAAGCGCTATATAACTGAAAGTGACTTAAATCACAACAGACTGGGCCATCTGTCCAATCAGAGCAGAGTAGTCTCTCGGAAAGTAGGGGTTTAAAGAGACTGAATCTTTTATTGAACTGTTTCAGACAAGAGGTAATGCTGCAATGAATATTATGAGAAAATGAAAGTGTTTTTTGACCTTGGATGCATGTAAAGCTATTATAGAACACCTCTAAAACTCAATTATGAACCTTTAAAACAGTTTAAAGGACACTTAAAGATAATGTTTTAACAATGCACAGAACAAGATGAAGCATTTAAATGCTTGACAGTTGTAATCTTTTCATGTCATGTCTTGCATACTCATTAATCACCTGGCAGGACATTATGGGGCTATTATTTCAGCGGAGGACTACAGAATTACTCCAGTGTCTACAGAGTGATTCTATCAGGTCCGGGGGGGATTTACGTAAGATTACACATTATGCAAATAATACATGACAAAAGGATGTAATGTCATTACCACCGCACTGGTCTCTAGAAAATGGTCATATAAATCCATTGATTCTGAGAAAACTGTTTCTGCCTCAAGAGTAAAAGGTAATTCTGAGTTTAAAAAAAGAAATACAATGAGATATAATCACCTCAATTACAAGAAAGAAAGTTGTAATTGCGAGATTTGAAGTCACATTATGAGATCTAAAGTCACAGCTGTGAGCTATAAAGATGCAGTTATCTTTTGGCAGAGGCCATTTACACTAAGTGCAAATAGCAAAATAATAAATAGCAAAGAAACTAAATGTAAATAGTGTTAGATCCTATTTATACTTGCAAATATAGTGACAGATACCGTGTATTGTAATAAATGAATGGCAAGGAATAATAACAACCTATTCAGTGTATATTTATTAAAAATGTTAAGATTTTATCAATTTATGATGGGACCTTACTTGTCTTTATCCCTAAAGCCAAACCCTACATATTTTCTTTTTTTTTTAATGATATGCAATGGGAAAAGAAAGAAGAATATTAATCTCAGGCAGTGTTCGAATTGTGTCAAAGATCTTGGGTGGTCCCCCGTCCAAACCCCACATTTCTATCCAAAACCTATCCATTTATGGCAGCGGATATTTGCACTAAAAAGCAATTAAATGCTATTAACACCAAGTGACAATGAATTACATCATAAGAAGAATGGCATCTACGCTTATATTAGTCTCTCTGTTTATCTCGAGGTTTACAGTAGTCGGCCGGATCCAGATCATATGGTGGACCTGCGCCTAAACACGACCACAATGCAGCCCTGACGTGTCAGCAGAGACCGTGTCAAGTAGACTCTCCCCTGTGAAGGCCTCCTTCACTTCACTTTCCCTCTGTACAGATGAAAATGTTATCGAAATTATCGGAAACGACTAAAAAACGCTGCATTATGCATGCCAGACAAGTCATTTGGCAGTCATTTTGTAAAGAAAAACTACGCGCCTGTGCACATACATACATACATACTCAAACGCGCTTGCCTATAGACTAAATGCGTAATGCTTACGTGCACGCCGTCACCGTTCTCACAGATTTGCGTTGATTTTTTAAAAAGTTTACACAAAGCAGGTATCGTTTCAAAACAATTTCAAAACCTGTTTCAAGGTTTGCGTTCTCTAGCCACCGGGCGCTGTAGAGTTCTCTGTTTTGGTTAAAAATGGCGTCGTGTAAGTGGCCTTAAAGTAAATAGCTAATCATTTCTTACAACGGATATGAATCAATCAAAAACTTACCTTAGCTGGACAATAAAAATTTTTCATAGAGCTGCTGTACAGCTAAAACAATCTCTCTTCCATTAATTTCCTATTATCACTGTAAAGCTGCTTTGAAACAATCTATAAAAAGCGCTATATAAATGAAGGTGACTTGACAACAGACAACAGACAACAGTATCCGCACTTGAACTTGAAGCAAGGCCGTAACCATGTCTTGAACATTGGGGGGGAACAATTTTTTTTTTTTTAATAAAGCATAAATAAATTCTAGGTCTAATTCTAGTTGGGAAATAATCATTTTGGGACTATTATCATTTTGCAAATAATATTTCAAATATATTGTTAGTTTTGAGATTCTTCCAATTAGTGAATAAATACATAGATCCACTGTTAACATTTGAATTCTTTAGTGGTCTGGCGGTAGAATTTTTGTAAACCGTGTCAAAGGTTACAGGTTCTAATCCGCCCTCATATAGTTGTTTTTCTTCATTAAAATCAAAGATGTTCAATGATTGTATATTAAGAGCATGGACACGTTTGTGTCCATTTTGTTTTGTGATTTCCCTGGAAAGAACAGAGTCCCCGCAATGGCATTGTGTGAAGACTGTGCACTCGCCAAAAGAGAACGTAAACCCAGCCTAATTTGATTTCCCTAATTTGATTAATTTGATTGGCCATCTCAATCATTTTGACATTGACAAGCGCCGTTAGACCTGAGGCAGACCAGACTAAAAATTTTACTTTTAAACCTTTTTGTCATCCTAACATACAGAGCACTGCATAATGGAGTGCAGGAGAGCAGTGCAAGAATTTCAAATATTGGGGGGGACAATTTGGCCATTTCTAATTATTGGGGGGGATTCCTCAATGTCTATGGTGGTTACGGCCCTGACTTGAAGTGGACAAAACTTTCTGCAGTGGTAGCATTCACACAGTTCCCTGCCCTGAACCAGGCAATAACATGATATGTTCCTTGCATCCTGTCCACGAGAGCACCTTCAGAGAGAACAAATTCAGCCTTTGTGGTCGGATTTTGGAGAAGAGACGTTTGGTAGGCTACTGAAACAACCGTCGTCAGTCAGCGACATTCTGTTCTTGAATGGATGTCAAAAAAATGGATGTTAAAAAAAACAGCCCCACGCAGACCTCTAATAGATGCTATATACACTAAGTGAAAATAGCTATAGATTCTATTTACATGATGTAAAAATAGCAGTATTTTCTTTGCAATGAGTGTAAATAGTAGATACTATTTGCACCTCATTATTTTAGTACATTATAAAACAGTATGCAATAAAATACTATAATATTTTAACTAGTAAATTATTATATTTATGAAATAAATGCTGCCTTATTGGGACAATAAAAGCCTTCCCTACACCTACCCCTAACCGATACATTTTTATTATAATAACCGTTAGGCAATTTAATTCCACTTTTCACATACTTATTGAAAATAAATACCTTTACAATCTAATAGGTGATGGGAAAATGGAGAAGAAACTGCGCCCACCAGTGTCGATACTTTTAGGGGTGATCGACCCGAGTTCGAATCTGCCTTTTGTTGAACTCGGGCCGATCGCCTCAAAAAGTATCTTCAACGCGCATTACTCCCTATACATGCTTACAGGTCAGGCGTTTTTTGTGCTTTTATCTGTTCCAACCAGACATTGGTGGGCGGAGTTAGTGTAAATAGCCTGTACCAACAAGGTGGGCTATTTGTACTTTCCTCTGTGCATAATAGACGAACGAAGACTTTTCTCCACAAAGTGTATAAGTGTAAGTCAAGTATACTTAAGTGCAATTTTAAGTATATTTCTGAGAAGTACATACACTGTAAAAAAAATAAGCCAGTAAAACAAAAAAAAATCTTGGTACTAATTTCCCCTGGCTTTTTCTTGTTTACTCAACTTTTGTAAATAACAGTTGAACTGACTGAAATTAAGTTGTCAGTCATACAAAAAATGTTTAGTTGAGTTAACTTAAGATTGTTAGTTTTCTGGAGAGGTCCAACTATTCTTTAACAAACTTTAAGTTGGGTCAACTCAACATTTTTAGTCTGAAGAACTCAATGTCTTAAGTTGAGTGAACAAAAAAATGCTATTGGAAATTGGTACGAAGAAATAATACGTTATGGCTGGAAACTACAATAGCATTGCCCAAGACAAAAACTGAAAACAAGCAAGTTAACACAACAAAACATTTATTCCAAACAGCAATTTACTTTCACAAGCATGTGTAAGGAAATAAAATGTAATTTCAGTTAGCCGTCATCGTGACAATAATTTCTCTTAAAGGCATAGTTTACTCAAAAATGATAATTCATTATAATTTACTTTTTCTGTCTCAAACTCATATTACTTCCTTTCTTCTGTGGAACACGCACAAAAACCATGCAGCTATTGTTTAATCTACTTTTTTTGAAGCAATACTTTTGGGAGAAAGATCAAAATGTTACTCCTAATTCTTTAAAAAATCTTGACATCTGATTGTATTGCTTCAGAAGACATGGATTAAATCATATGGATTACGTTTATATAAAACATATGGGTTTACATTTATATTCTTGTGTTCTAAAGAAGAAAGGAAGTAAATGAAAAATGTAAATGATAATGAATTATCATTTTTGAGTTAACCATCCCTTTAAATATTCTCACAGGAAACAAATGAGCTAGTTATTTTAGTTAATAAAGTTTTACATGTGGATATTTCTCTCACACGAAAGCATTGCTTCACTTCAGAAGGCACTTCAGAAGGAGCACTTTTATGATGGATAGATGCACTTTTATGGACTTCAAATCAGAAACAGCCATTCACTGCCATCATAAAGCTTGGAAGAGCAAGGATATTTTTTGAATGCAAATCAAATTTTATTCATCTGGAAGGAGAATATCATATACACCTAGGATGACTTGAGGGTGAGTAAATCATTTCATTTTTGGGAGAACTAACCCTTTAAAGATCATTGAGAGTCACTGAATGTGTATTAGGGATGGGCAAAGGGTCAGAAATGAAGTGGGGCTTAGGGCAACAACAAAACAAAAAAATCCACAAAAACTGATTACAAAAAGCCTAAAATGAAATCTATACATTCACAATCTTTTAAAATGAGTGGTTATATCTTTAAATCTTTATAATTAATGTGACAGATTTGTGGCAATTATTTTGTCTTTGAGCACCCAAAAATATATAAAATATCTTCGGTTACTCAAAAAGAGTAAATAATTGTCACAAAAGTGTCACATTAGTATAAAGATTGTGCCTAATAATTTTGCACGCACTTCGATTTTCTGATCATATTCTTTTTTCCAGTAACATTTTACCAATTCCAAACCACATTAAATCTTAACTACTATTCATTTTGTATTTAATAATTTATAAGTGATATATAATTGTTCATGAAGGCTGGAAATTAACCACACCTTATATTCAAGTGTACATAATTATGAGGCTCCTTTTCGATTACTGATACAATTAGCAAAAAAGAGATTCAACTCAGACTGAATAATAAAAAATTATTAAATGTCTATGAGAAGGTTCCAATACTAATGCAATACTAGAAATTGCAGTTGAAGCCTAACCATTGGACAGTGAAATGCTCATTGGGTCAGACAGAAGCAGGTAGAGAAGAAAATAAATGTTAACTGCATAAGAATTAAGGTGAAGAATTAAGTCTCCAGCACCACCATTTTCCAGAACTGCAACCCACCTGGACTCTCGGGAAGTGTGTCAGGATCTCAGAGAATTTTTCATTTTTAGTCTGCCAGATTCTGGAAGACGAATTCTTCAAACATCTGTCTATAAAGCCCATAAAAACATATGGATCTTTCACCCAACTTAAATCTCTGAGATCCTGACACGCTTCTGGAGACTCCAGGTGGGTTGCAGTTCTGGAAAATGGTGGTTCTGGAGACCAAATTGTTCCAGGTGGTTTCACACTTAATTCTTCACCTTAATTCTTAATTATTTTGCTTAATTCTTTAACATTTCTTTTCTTCACCACCTGCTTCTGTCTGACCCAATGAGCATTTCACGGTCCAATGGTCATGCCTTAAACTGCAATTTCTAGTATTGCATTAGTATTGCACCCTTCCCATGGACATTTAATAAAAAAAAATTATCTGTAAAAAAAACAAACAAACAAAAAAGTCTAAGTCTAATAATTATGCACACCTGAATATAAGGTGTTTTTTTTTTTATTTCCAGCCTTCACAAACAATTATATATCACTTATAAGTTATTAAATACATGCCAGTGCTTGAGCCTGTAGTGTCTCAGAAGCAGATTTTGACTGGGGCAGGTGTATTTACAGTACCTACACTGCATCGAGTGTGCTCTCAAGGTAGATCTGTTTAAGAAAAAACACAAACATGAATGATCAGTTTCATAAAAGGCAAATTAATCAATCAACAATGAAATTGACAATGAATTTTATTCCTATACTTTTTATATATATTTTTAGTCTATGGCACTCCATACATTTTTTTGGGTGAACTATCCCTTTAACCTTTATGTTATGTTGAGGTCGTTTTCAGGGTGGCGTGGAGTCTTAATTTGGCCACAACTTTCTCTGTGTTTCAGCAAATGGAAGGATTTTTGGTGACAAATCTTATTTTGACATATTTTGGGAAAATGCTTTGACTATGTTCAAAAACTCAACAATACACTGTGGGCAAATTCACTAGCCTTTTGTTTGGGATGAAAACATCCACAAAATTAAACTGCTGTAAAAATGATTCGGATAAATATTTTTCTCAAATTTTTAAAATAATAAATCTATTAAATAAACCTCAGTCCTGATTTAAAAAAAAATTAAATCTACAATTAAATCTTTAATTGCCAACGATTTTCAAAAACACACAAAATGACTTATTTTCAATATAAAAAGTGATTGTGGACTGGATTTATTTTTCCTTTTATCACTGTCTTGGACATGTCCAGATTAGAAACAACATTGGCTTTGATGAATTGTTAGTTTTTGTGCAGCATCAGATTTAAATTTTTTCTCCCTCATTTACTGTTCGTGGCTGTTTTCGCCCCATAGACTACCATTATAACCACATTTTGCAAACCCATGGCACCATAAAATCATGCATTCTGATTGCTAGTGGTTTTCCTTGTTGGGAAGAGGCAAAATTTGTAATTTTACTGTTGATCACCAGGTGGCACCATTAACCCTTTAGATAGCCCGTGCAAAAAAAGCTTAGTTTCTTGCTTTTATATGGAGTTACACAGCATATAAATGAGGGAGAAAAAAAAATAAAAACTGATGCTACACAAAAACTAACAATGCATCAAAGTTAATGTTGTTACTAATCTTCCACATATCCAAGGCTGTGATAAAAGGAAAATAAATATCCAGTCCAAAATCACTTTTTATATTAAGAAAAATAGTCATTTTGTGTTTTTCCCCCCAAATCAGTGACATCATTTATGAACTAGGCAATTAAAGAATAACAAATCAATAAAGAATATAAAGAATAAATCCTGGATTTAAAAAAAAACATTTAGTAGTTTGGATCAGGACTGAGGTTGATTAACATATTTATACAAAAAAAATATATATTTTTAATCTTTGATACATTTATACAGCAGTTTAATTAAGTGGATGTTTTCATACCGAACATAACGAAAAGGTAGTGAATTTGAACAATAAACAAGGGTTAACGGATAAAGATGATTTCTGGCTAACGAGGCAACTCAAGTCATATGCACGACTTCCACGTGCAATTTAACTGTGCAGAAAAATCCATCGCAACAAAAACTTAATTATTAAATGTAACTGGATTAAAAATACAACTAGATTTAAATTACAGTAATGCTGATAACTTACAAAGAAAAAGCAGCGGTCTCTCTATTTTTACCATCGACTAATTTAGGAATATAGAACATTATCCAATTGAATAATTTAGGAATATAGAGCAACAATCATCAAAAACCAAATAAGAGCACTCACCATAAATATTCCTCTGGATTATTATCACCCACGTGCTGTGTCTTCTTTCTTCTTCGGCCGTTTGCTAACTTCTTCTAGATGTTTCTCCCGCATTAAAAAGTATACGTTGACGCACATGCGCAGCAAGATTGCGCAATGGTCACGTACTGGGGGCGTGGTTTAGCGCGAGAGGAAATTATAACGTTTATCAGAAAATCTAACAATTCAATACAAAATGAACAGTCCACATACTTAGTTCGCAAACTAGTGAGATGAGAGCATTGGCGCCCACTACACTTATTAACGAAACTTCACAGTAAAAGTCTTCCTCCAAGCGTTCACAGTTGAGCACAATATACTACTACTAATAGTAATAATAATAATAAAAATTGTATTATCATTGTAAAATAATATTATTTATACAGTAGCCATACTTTAAATTATAATAATAATAACAACAATAACAATTTATATAATATTTTTAATAATAATTATTAATATTAATTATTATTATCATTATTTTACAATAATAGTATTCAATTACTATTAATTTACAATTATACATTAAGCTCATTTTACTAAGTTATAAATAAGTAAAATAACTAAACACCAATTCTTCTTCACTGTCCCATAACCAAATGGTTGCATTTTATTCTAAAATGTGCATTTGCTTATGGGAGGGCAGTTCCCTAAACGAGATTGACTTAACTCAAATAAATAAGTTAGCAGAAGTTTTTTGGTTGAACTTGCAAAGCTTTGTTCACAAAACTAATCGTTTTAAGTTTATGGAAAAACATCTGGATTGTGTTGAGTAAGTGTATTAAACATAGTTGTACTGACTTTTTCATAGATTTTTGCTGAGCCAACACAACAAAACCAGTTATTTGAACTTTTTTCAAGTTGGGTTTTTTACAGTGTAAAAAGTAGACTGAACGTACTTAATTTTAGTACTTAAGTATACTAATAGCACTTGAATAAACCCCTTTTGGTCCCCCTATTAGGTGGCCTTAATTACTATGTACTTACATCAAAAAATAAGTACAATGTATTCATTGTGTTCATATTGTATTGCTGATATTGAGGTGGGATACAGGTAAAGTTAGGGCCAGGTGAGGTGGTATGGGTAGATTTAAGGGTAGGTTAAGGTGTAAGGGAAGTGTCAACAGTGTAATTATAAATGTAACTACAGAAATTACAGATGTAATTACATGCAGGTCATTTTTAAAATGTAAGTACAATGTAAAAATATGTATGTACACAATAAGTGCATTGTATCAAATTATTAATTTTAATGTTAGTACATAGTAGTTCAGGCCACCTAATATAAAGTGGGTACCTTCTTTTTGTAAGGGATACAACAACACCCAATGGATGGAAGTCCTGTGTTACATTTTTCTTCATTTCACTTAGATATTCAACATGTCACACTACTAAAGTAAAATGGATTGGAAAGCAATTCACTTGGACTATAAAAGCAAAGAGCATAAACATTCAACTAAGGTGTCTAACTTGCCCCAGAAAACCACTAATCAAATCCAAAAGGTGCTTTCAGCTTCACTGTCATGGAAATCTGCCCACAGAGTGGAGAGATAAAGCAGCTGAATTGAATAATCAGATTAACCTTTTTCCTTGTGGAACTGAATTCATATCGACACCAATGACTGAGGCTAGACAGTTATCGCTTACAACACATCAATTATTCTGCTACACTTGCTCTCTCTCTCGACTTTTATACAGCCTAAAGTCATCTAGCAGAATTGAAAGAGCCGACAGCAGCAAGGCCTCAGGGTTATCTACAAAACATATTAGCATGCGTCCAGGATGGAAAGATTCATTTTATATTAAGCCTTCGAGTTTCATATTCTTGCATACAAAGGTTTTTTATGGTTATGTCATTAAATTGCTTTTAATTAACAGCAAATCGGCCCATTAAGGAAGTTCACATCCTAGATGATTCAAGTACATGCTGAGGATTGTAATCATACACTGGAGAGACAATTTTAGACTCAAACACAGAAGAAAAGCAATTTCTCAAAGGCTCAACAAACACTCACTGTGACCTCCAGGAAGTTTTGTTTTTTTGCTGTGTCCTTGCAGAGGGAAGATATCACCTGCTGTGTCCATTTAAAATGGTATGTTAGATAAAAACTATTTTAACTAAAATATTTTAGATATACTATCGTTCACAAGTTTGGAGTCAGTAGTATAGTATAGTATAGTTTTATGTTTTATGAATTAAGTCTCTTATGCTCTGCTCACCAAGGCTGCATTTCTTTTTTTAAATTAAAAACAGTAATATTGTGAAATATTATTACAATTTAAAATAACTGTTTTCTATTTTGATATATTGTAAAATGTACTTTATTGTGATGGCAAAGTGGAATTTTCATTGTCACATGATCCTTCAGAAATTATTCTGATAAAACATTTCTTATTATTATCAATGTTGAAAACTGTTTGTGGAAAACATATTTTTGTGGAACCGTGCTACATTTTTTATGACTCTTTGATGGTAGAAAGTTGTAACATTAGAAATGTCTTTACTGTAACTTTTTATTAGGCTATAATGCATCTATGCTGAATAAAAACATTAATGCCTTTCAGAAATAAATAAATAAGCTTACTGACCCCAAACTTTTAATGGTAGAGTATATGAAAAATGTTGAGGCTGTGTCATCCAAAAATCTGCCCTAGTATCATAAAATAAAGTAATTAACTAAACCGAGCACTGCTCATCTTGTCTCTTATTAAAAAGGACCAGAACACTCATATTTTACTGTAATGTTTCTCTGAAAAGCCGCGTCATTAGTTGGGAGTTATTCCTGCATAACAAACACACCAGAAAGCAAATTACACAGCAGGAGCTGCTGTCTAATCAGATATGTATCTGCAGCATGACAGAGTGGGAAAAAATAGAGAGAAGGTTTAAAATGATCTGGGGTTTTCTTTCAAGGTCACTGGAAAACGTATGCAACGTATCTGTATGCAGAGCGCAGTGAAAGCAATATTCTCATAGCTGACCTTTCGTCTTTCCATTTCATATTGATACACAGTCAAGAATAAATTAAACGCTGTTCGTTCTTTATCCACGTATGCAGTCTATTCACTCTGGTTAAGTCTCCTTTTAATGTATCCTTGGGGACAGATTTGTTAGTCTTTTGCGCATGCCAAATCGATTGCACATCCATGTTATAAACCTTGGGAGTGATAGGATATGATATGGCTCATTGTTGTTGGTTTTTGGTGTATGTCTCTTTCTCCTTGGCTGCATCCGAATACACCTACAATACTTTCCTATTGTAGGTGGAAAACGAGTATGCGAAAAGATGCATTAATTTCACACATTTTCATGTTATTTTGTTATCTAATCTATTCAAATCACTTGATCAAAAAAAAATTCTTGTCAGCCACAAGCACTGCCAACATTGGAACTGATAAAAAAAGATTTTAGATAGAATTTTGATTGATTTGAAATTATTTAAATTATATAACATATACACTCACCTAAAGGATTATTAGGAACACCTGTTCAATTTCTCATTAATGCAATTATCTAATCAACCAATCACATGGCAGTTGCTTCAATGCATTTAGGGGTGTGGTCCTGGTCAAGACAATCTCCTGAACTCCAAACTGAATGTCAGAATGGGAAAGAAAGGTGATTTAAGCAATTTTGAGCGTGGCATGGTTGTTGGTGCTAGACGGGCCGGTCTGAGTATTTCACAATCTGCTCAGTTACTGGGATTTTCACGCACAACCATTTCTAAAGTTTACAAAGAATGGTGTGAAAAGGGAAAAACATCCAGTATGCGGCAGTCCTGTGGGCGAAAATGCCTTGTTGATGCTAGAGGTCAGAGGAGAATGGGCCGACTGATTCAAGCTGATAGAAGAGCAACTTTGACTGAAATAACCACTCGTTACAACCGAGGTATGCAGCAAAGCATTTGTGAAGCCACAACACACACAACCTTGAGGCGGATGGGCTACAACAGCAGAAGACCCCACCGGGTACCACTCATCTCCACTACAAATAGGAAAAAGAGGCTACAATTTGCACGAGCTCACCAAAATTGGACAGTTGAAGACTGGAAAAATGTTGCCTGGTCTGATGAGTCTCGATTTCTGTTGAGACATTCAGATGGTAGAGTCAGAATTTGGCGTAAACAGAATGAGAACATGGATCCATCATGCCTTGTTACCACTGTGCAGGCTGGTGGTGTAATGGTGTGGGGGATGTTTTCTTGGCACACTTTAGGCCCCTTAGTGCCAATTGGGCATCGTTTAAATGCCACGGCCTACCTGAGCATTGTTTCTGACCATGTCCATCCCTTTATGACCACCATGTACCCATCCTCTGATGGCTACTTCCAGCAGGATAATGCACCATGTCACAAAGCTCCAATCATTTCAGATTGGTTTCTTGAACATGACAATGAGTTCACTGTACTAAAATGGCCCCCACAGTCACCAGATCTCAACCCAATAGAGCATCTTTGGGATGTGGTGGAACGGGAGCTTCGTGCCCTGGGAGTGGCCCTGGATGGCAACATGCCCAGTGCATTATACGTTTTTCTACCTAGTTGGCAAAATTTTGGCCATTTTTCGCAGTTTTTTCTATTTAGGCAGAATTTAAGTACTTAAGTACTCTTTTAAAGTATGTTATTGCCATAATAAATACTCTTTTTAAATGTATGCTACTTCTATTTCACAAGGGTAGACAAGGGTCTGTTTAGTTTATGATGTTAAGCTATTTGGTCTGTCCGATCAAAATGTGTAGCATCATCAATTTTTTTTGCCCTCCCAAAAAACTGAAATCGATATAAATTGAAATGACACAACCTTGATCGTGAACTTTGAATTATTTACTGAAAATAGACCCTGGAGAGGAGCTCAGCTGATATCCATGGTGAATGCTTTTCTAACATAACATAAAACATTTTCTAGAAGCAACACACTCACAAATCTTCTGTTCTGTTATACTTGTTATGCTTATACTTAGGAGACTGATTTCATCATGTGATATACATTTGTCATAAATTGAGATCTCATTCAGAATTTCCATTCAGAATCTTAATTCTTGCTTGTATTTATCTCATTACAACGATGATCTCCTGTGCTACACTCTGTCTGTGCTACTAGTTTAGTTACCATCTTTAGGCACCATGCTTTCATCCAAAAATACTTAAAGTAAGACAGCAGCAGTTGCCCACAAGCAACTGGATGTTTAATGCATTGCTCAAGGGCTAAAAGGTGAGAGAGCAGGATAGAGATTTTAGTAACTTTCCAGTTGGGAAAATCTAGAGCTGAACCTGCTGAAAAAAATCTGTACACTAATTCCCAAAAAAACACTGTCTAATTCGCTAACCATAAAACCTGTGTGCAAACATGAGAAATTATTAACAGCTGCTCAGACTTTATGCATTAGCTGAGTTTATTTAAATATTTAGATATTTATGTTATGTTGCCCATTTTACACATTTCTTATTTGTCAGTTGTAGATGTGACTTTTTCTTTAAAACTCCTCCTAAAGCCCAGCAGCATCTCAGAGTCTTCTCTTCACTATTGCATATGAAACTGTTGTTTGGTGTGTAATGTTCAATGAAGCTGCCAGCGTAGCAGCTGTAAGGGGTTTGAAGAGACTCTAATGTACAGTGTGTGTCCCCTTTTTATTGTGCATCTGGGCCATTCACTTCACTCTCTTTCCTGGTTTGCTTTCCTCTTTCAAGACAGTAATGCACACTACTGCATGAAACAGCTTTCATCTTTCAAAGAAACAGAGAGATGGATTTATAGTTAAAGCTGTTTCTTTTTTACCCTTTCTGATACCAAAACTGGTATGCAACTTGAAATGCAGGCAATGTAAGGCAAGGCAGTTTATTTATATTAAATAAAGTTTATTTATATATTATTAAATTTACTTATATACCACATTTCATACACAATGGTAATTCAAAGTGCTTTACATAGATACGGATCATAAAATAAATCACAACAGATGCATAAGAAACAAAAATATAATGCATAAGAGACAAACTAGCAACTCCCGGCTTCCTAGTAACTTTCCTACCCGTTAATGGAGTGGAGGATTCACCCACTGTCTGCCTCTGATGGCTTCCGGTACCTCCAACCCCTTAATAGAGTGTATTCACCCCAACTCCAACAAGTAACAGTACTTTAAAATCAATTCTAAATGCAACTGGAAGCCAGTGCAAGGATCTGCTGGTGTGATATGTTCATATTTTCTGGTTCTGCTCAGAATCCTGGTAGCAGCGTTCTGTATGAGCTGCAGCGGTCTTATGGTCTTTTTGGGTAGGCCAGTGAGGAATCCAATACTGTAGTCCACCCTGCTGGTGATGAAAGCATGAACAAGTTTCTCTAGGTGATGATACACGCCGCAACTTTTTGAGCAATTTTGCTGGGCAATGTTGCTATCAAAGGGCAACCAGGTGAGACACAGGGCCCATGACAATCTAAGGTATCCAGATAGAAATCTGTTGCCCATTCTCAATGGAAAAGTGCCCAAGCAACAATGCTCGGCAACATTGCGCAAAAAAGTTGCCCTGTGTATCATAACCTTAAGTCTTGACTGGAAACAAAGCATCTAATTTTTGCAATATTTTTGAGATGATAGTATGCTGATTTAGTTATTGCTTTTACATGACTATTGAAACTAAGCTCCGACTCAAATATCCCACCAAGATTCCTGACTTGATTTTTTGTTTTTAGACCCCTAGAGTGAAGGTATGCATTCACCTTGAGAATTTCATCTTTGTTTCCATATGCAATGACTTCAGTTCGTCTTTGTTTAACTGAAAAATGTTTTGGCACATCCAATTGTTAATTTCATCAATGCACTGGGGTTGTAGTAGATCTGGGTGTCATCTGCATAGAACCAAAATTGGTTACCACAGCTTTCTCATTATTTGGCTCAGTGGGAGCATATACAGGTTGAATAGGTGTGGTGCAAGAATTGAGCCTTGTGGGACTCTGCATGTCATGGATGTCCACTCAGACTTATGGTGACGTACACCAATCAGGCATAACATTATGACTAACATGTGAATAACACTGATTATCTCTTCATCACGGCACGTGTTAGTGGGTGGGATTATGTAAGGCAGCAAGTGAACATTTTGTCCTCAAAGTCGATGTGTTAAAAGCAGGAAAAATGGGCAAGAGTAAGAATTTGAGCGAGTTTGACAAAGGCCAAATTGTGATGGCTGGACGACTGGGTTAGAGCATCTCCAAAACTACAGCTCCCGGTGCTCCCGGTCTGCAGTGGTCAGTATCTATTAAAAGTGGTCCAAGGAAGGAACAGTGGTGAACCGGCGACAGGGTCAGGGTCAGGGCTCATTGATGCACATGGGGAGCGAATGCTGGCCCGTGTGGTCTGATCAAACAGACGAGCTACTGTAGCTCAAATTGCTCAAGAAGTTAATGCTGGTTCTGATAGAAGGGTGTCAGAATACACAGTGCATCGCAGTTTGTTGGGTATGGGGCTGCAGACCAGTCAAGGTGTCCATGCTGATCCCTGTCCACTGCCAAAAGCGCCAACAGTGGGCATGTAAGTATCAGAACTGGACCACGGAGCAATGGAAGAAGGTGGCCTGGTCTGATGAATCATGTTTTCTTTTACATCACGTGGATTTCCTGGTGGCTGTGGCCTCTTTCAGCAGGATAATGCGCCCTGCCACAAAGCAAAAATGGTTCAGGAATGGTTTGAGGAGCACCACAATGAGTTTGAGGTGTTGACTTGGCCTCCAAATTCCCCAGATCTCAATCCAATCCAGCATCTGTGGGATGTGCTGAACAAATAAGTCTGATCCATGGAGGCCCCACCTTGTAACTTACAGGACTTAAAGGATCTGCTGCTAACTTCTTGGTGCCAGATACCACAGCACACCTTCAGGGGTCTAATGGAGTCCATGCCTCGACAGGTCAGGGATGTTTTGGCAGCAAAAGTGGGACCAACACAATATTAGGAAGGTGGTCATAATGCTATGCCTGATAAGTGTATGTTCACATAGTAACCTCTCCCTTCTAAGTATGACCTGAACCATTTAAGGGATTACCCCAGAAAGCCCCACCCAGTTTTCCAGCCTGTCAAGAAGTATGTTGCGATCAACAGTGTCAAATGCAGCACTGACATCTAGTACCAGCACTGATAATTTGCCTTTATCTGTTTTGAGGTGAATATCATGTATTATCTTTATGAGCGCTGTCTCTGTACTATGATGTGGTTGAAAACCCGATTGAAAATTGTCCAAATATCCATTCGGGCTTAAAGTGCCTCTATTATGCTATTTTAAAGTTTCCTAATTTTGTTTTGGAGGTCTCCAGCAACAGGTTTACATGCATCAAAGGTCAAAAAACACTTTCATTTTCTCATAATATACATTGCACATCACCACAATGTTCAATGATTCTCAAACCACTTCATGGATGAATCGGTCTCTCTAAATCCCTCCTTTCCGCGAGCCTGCTCTGATTGGTCAGATGGCTCAGTCTGTTGTGATTGGTGTACCGTGTACAGCGCGTATTTCGGAAACAAACAGCCATTTCCATAACTGATCTTCAGCTCTGTCAGGAGGCTTCCTATTCCTAAAGCTCAGCGACTGTACACACTGTAAAGACAGTAACGATGATGGCGAATTTACACCAAAGCCCTGCGCGAGTCCGAATCGATGACAAAACAGACGGAAGAACTAGTTATTCAACCCGAACCTTGAGCAGGACGTTTCTCAGTGATGCTACTCAGTTTGAGGTACATTATGAGGTGTTTCAACTGTAATTCCTCACCATCAGCATTAACAAGTGTGTGTGTGTGTGTGTGTGTGTGTCTAATGTATTGCGGTGCACATGTGGGAACTGTATCAATGACAGTGCATAGGTTAGCCCAGCTGATGTAAACATTAACGTTTGCAAAACAAATCTTACTCCATCCTTTATCTTTACTTAAAGTAGTAAGAATGACAGACAACCTGCATTAATAGACACAGTTTTAGGTAATACTGCAGCTCACAGCTGATTTACAGTAGTATTTCAGTAAGACAATAATAACGTGAGTTAGCTGGTTAGTCAGATACTTACACAATATGAAACACAATAAACACATTGTAGAGCACAGCGTCTTCTCGACATGATGCTATCCAGTATCCGCTGCAGTGTTCAAGGTTTCCCTGGTGTCTGTGCGGAGTGCACGCGCAATAAGTGGATGGGCAATATGCTAATGTTTCGTTGTGACGTCACAATGAAACGGCTTGCGACTCGTTTGAAAAACAATTTGTTCAACTGGCTCAGAGTCGACTTTTACTTTTAAGTAACAATAAATGTATATACGCTGTACTTTCAGATTTTAAAAACTTTGCAGGATGTTTTCATTCACTTAGAACTATGTTACATACTACATGAAAGGTAATTTTCAAAAATCCATAATAGGGGCTCTTTAAGAATTTGTTCAGCTGATTGAAAAAAAATATGAAAGGAAGATTTGAGATATGGTCTTATCCATATTGCTCTTTTTCAACTGCAGTTTTAAGGGTCTTTGGAAAAGTCCCAGAAAGAAGTGAGGCATTTAACACTTCTAGGAGATCAGCTTCTAAACAGTTAAACACAAGTTTGAAAAAAGTGGGGAGTGTGTCAAGGGCGCAGGTTGATGATTTTACCATCAATTGCCTTAAAAATCATATATAGTGACTAATTTCTGAAATTGTGGACGAGTCTGTCTGACCTCATGAGGATGTGCTGATGGCCTTTCTGATATTATTGATCTTCTCAAGAAAAAAAGGAAGCAAACTAATTGCATTTGCTTTCGGAGAGTAATTCACTGCAAATGTGACTTGGGGCATTTGTTAGTCTCTCTACAGTAACAAAAAAAGTGCGGGTGTTGTTTAAGTTGCTGTTTGTAATGTTTGAAAAGAAGGTCTGTCTAGCTGTGCCTAGTTTCACATTGAAAGCATGAAGGCTGTCTTTATAGATGTTATAATGGACTACAAGTGTTGTCTTCCGCCACATGCGCTCAGCTTTTCTGCATTTTCTTTTCAAACTTTGAACTGCTGTTGTGTTTGTCCAAGGTGCTTTAGATCTCCCAGTCTTATCCCTGACTTTCACAGGAGCAATCATCAATAACATCCGTGACTTTTGAGGTAAAGGAATCAAGGAAAAAATCAACAGAGTCTGCAGATATGCTTGGTATCAAAGATAGTGTTCTCATTTAAGCATCTCCTTTTGACAGAGACAGATCTAGCTTCAATGGCAGGAGAGATCAATATATCAAAGAAAATACAGAAATGATCAGATGCTACATCAGTGCTGAATCCTTGATAACAGTGGATGAAATGTTTAGACCCTTACTGATAAGTAAATCTAGAGTGTGTCCACGACTGTCAGATCAAAAGTGTTAAGAATGGTAATGAGTTATTTTGCAGTACTGGATTCAGCATTGTGAATGTTAAAATCCCCAGACGAGACTGCTGATAACAGTTCTGTAAAATCGTCAATAAAGGCTGGAGAATATTTCGGAGGCCTGTAAATAATGATAAATAATAAAAGGTGTGTGGAGCGCCTTTTAACACTATATTCAGATATTCAAAGAACAAGTAAATCACCAAAGCACATTTGCTTGCATTGATAGACATCTTTAAATAGAGCAGCTATGCCTCCACCTCTAACCGTTTTGCAGATATTTATGAATATCAAAAAGTAAAGTTAGGAAGGACTGTTTCATTGAGGACTGTTGCACTACAGCCATCTTCTAGCCACGTTTAATTTAGAAACATAAAATCCAAGTTGTTTGTGTTGATGATATTATTGACTAGAAGTGATTTATTTTTTAGTGAGCGTATGTTTAAAAGTGCTAACTTAACAGTGTCAGTTTTTTTCCCCACAGCAATCTCAGCAGATTAGATGAGTTTGCTGTACGATTTGAGAAGGCTTTAGACTTTCTATTATTTAAAGGGATAGTTCACCCAAAAATGAAAAGTCTGCCATCATTTACTCACCCTCAATCTGTTCCAAACCTGCATGAATTTGTTTCTTCTGCTGAACACTGCTGAACACAGACTTCCATAGTATTTTTTTCCATACTATGGAAGTTAATGGGGTCCATCAATTGTTTAGTTCCCCATATTCTTAAAAATATCTTATTTTATGTTCAGCAGAAGAAACAAATTCATACAGGTTTGGAACAGATTGAGGGTGAGTAAATGCTGGCAGAATTTTTTAATTTTTGGGTGAACTATCCCTTTAACAGATATAGCGAAAGCCACAGGCACACTGGGTTCCCGCTTGTTCTGTAAACATATGAGACAGTTACTGTTATCATGGCAGCGAACCAACACATATATTTGAGAGCTGTTATCAGTTGTTTGTTGTTCACCTACAGCAGATGGAGGAAGGTGAGAGCCCTGGCTTTGTGGCAGAGGCAGAGGAGCTCTCACAGCTGTACTGTTTCCGTTTGTTTAACGTTTTTTATTTAATTTTTTAAATGTAGTCTTTTAACTATCCTAGGTTTTTAGAATGGCATGTCATGCGCGAGATGCTGCAAAAGACGCAAGGCAATTACATACAATGGCCCATCTAGCGCATATTTACATAGAAAAACAATGGAAGCACTGCAGTGGGATGTTAAAGTGTGTTGTGCGAACAGCCTCTAAAGGATCAGGATAGGCCTAAAGGTGCGGACACATTTACCGCTGTTAAGAATTTTATTTTGGCCATAGTCCAAGAATGTAATCAATCTGGAATTTCACGTGACAGTGAAAAACTTCCTCACAAATTTCACAACAGAAAGCTGCTTGGTTTGAAAGTGCCTTCTGTGTGAACTGTGCTTCATTCAGCGCTACACGATACAGAAAGTTTTTTTAGACACATACATTTTGGATCACACCTTAACTGTTTTCTCAGTAGACTGGAGTAATAATGCGATATCATTATTCATAAAAAATTGCGATATCCTATAAGTACTGTATCAATTTCTTTCAAAAACATAAAAATGTGATTTTAATGTGTAATATTATTAGAAACTGTATAACTAAGTGACTCAACAATAAATCTGATCTACGAGTAAAAAAATGTGGTGTGGGTTATAGCTCAATCTTGGATTGATTCTGCATACAAATTTAGCCAGTCACATGCATTCTATAGGTCTACAGCCTAGCTTTTATTGTATTGTGATTGGGTGACTTCAGTGACAAGTAATAAACTAAAAATTATCCACTAAACTCCATTAAACTATAATCTACAAAACATAAAAATTGTTAATGGCTGTGCTGCTTTTGGAAGACTTTCCATGAAGGGAACCATGTTTTTATTGACAGAGAGGAACTCTTGGCTTATAATCAATTCAATTCCCATTGGACATCTTTTGCAATTGTGTTGCAAATTGCAAAAATTTACATTTTCAGTCAAATTAAGATCTATCTATCGAACATATAATGGTGTGGCAAGACAGCATTATGACTGACATTACCAGACATCCCTCTATGGAAATATCTCTTTTCTAAATAAATGACACTGTAACCCTCCTGTACTGTAGCCCTGTGTAGGTAAAACGAGTTGTTTATTCTACCTAATTGTCAAAGTTCAACTAGGGAAACCTTATAGCGTTCTTCAAAAAATGACTGGAGGATGTTATATGCCAGTTTTCCTTTATATTTAATTACTCCCAAGGCAGGGTGCTCACAGGTGCAAAAATATGAAAAAGTTTCAAAAGAAAAAAAAACTTGAAGGGGAAAAAAAAAATCAATTACAATATAAAACAAAATAACAGGAAACAATAACCTTGGATCAGGTAAACAATTCTTTAATCAGAGTACTCCTCAGCAGCTACTGCACTCACTGAATACCAGTAGATTACTGACCGCTGCATTGTGTAAGAATTTATACACCTAGAGACAACCATTCCTCAAGAGAAATATAACATGGAAAAGTATTAAAAAAAGACCAATTAATACATTTTCCTTCAATACACAACTATTAATAACACTACATGACATATTAACTTAATTTCAACCACAATTGTAGCAAGTCAAGAGCAATAATCTCCAGAAACAACAGTGTCCACCCCTTTCCCATCATACTTGGTATCTCCCACCACCATGATGCAACATAGCAAATGTGTAAAAAGCATGACAAAAGTCCTTTCAGATCTTTTACTCAGTTCAAGATGGCCACCATCATGTATGCTGATCCAGGTAACTGTCAGAGTTTATGAGCAAAGCTTAAATGTCCACTGGTGTAGTGCTCAGGTGGCCAGTCTGCGACACCACAGTCTAGTTTTAGGAATGTGTTTGTGTGTATGTGTATGGCATCTCTCCACCTCGCTGACACTTCAAGGTAAATAAAGAGTCTTTTAAAAACCCAAGTATGTTCTCATGTCTTTATACAAAGGGCTAAGAAATGGATCACGGGGAACAGAGGGCAGCTCTGTGACACTAACCATAACCCATACGCAATGAAAATCTGACCATGTATATAAAAAACATACCAGGTATAAAAAGGTAGGATGAAACCTACACAAAAGTTCTATACATTATGTAACATGCGCACATACAGTGGGGCAAAAAAGTATTTAGTCAGCCACCAATTGTGCAAGTTCTCCCACTTAAAAAGATGAGAGAGGCCTGTAATTTTCATCATAGGTACACTTCAACTATGAGAGACAGAATGAGAAAAAAAAAATCCAGAAAATCACATTGTCTGATTTTTAAAGAATTTATTTGCAAATTATGGTGGAAAAATAAGTATTTGGTCAATAACAAAAGTTCATCTCAATACTTTGTTATATACCCTTTGTTGGCAATGACAGAGGTCAAACGTTTTCTGTAAGTCTCCACAAGGTTTTTACACACTATTGCGGGTAGTTTGGCCCATTCCTCCATGCAGATCTCCTCTAGAGCAGTGATGTTTTGGGGCTGTCGCTGGGCAACACATATTTTCAACTCCCTCCAAAGATTTTCTATGGGGTTGAGATCTGGAGACTGGCTAGGCCACTCCAGGACCTTGAAATGCTTCTTACGAAGCCACTCCTTCGTTGCCCGGGCGGTGTGTTTGGGATCATTGTCATGCTGAAAGACCCAGCCACGTTTCATCTTCAATGCCCTTGCTGATGGAAGGAGGTTTTTACTCAATCTCACGATACATGGCCCCATTCATTCTTTCCTTTACACGGATCAGTCGTCCTGGTCCCTTTGCAGAAAAACAGCCCCAAAGCATGATGTTTCCACCCCCATGCTTCACAGTAGGTATGGTGTTCTTTGGATGCAACTCAGTATTCTTTTTCCTCCAAACACAAGTTGAGTTTACCAAAAAGTTCTATTTTGGTTTCATCTGACCATATGACATTCTCCCAATCCTCTTCTGGATCATCCAAATGCTCTCTAGCAAACTTCAGACGGGCCCGGACATGTACTGGCTTAAGCAGTGGGGACACGTCTGGCACTGCAGGATTTGAGTCCCTGGCGGCGTAGGTGACCAAATACTTATTTTCCACCATAATTTGCAAATAAATTCTTTAAAAATCAGACAATGTGATTTTCTGGATTTTTTTTTTCTCATTCTGTCTCTCATAGTTGAAGTGTACCTATGATGAAAATTACAGGCCTCTCTCATCTTTTTAAGTGGGAGAACTTGCACAATTGGTGGCTGACTAAATACTTTTTTGCCCCACTGTATGTATGTATGTATATACTGTATATATATATATATATATATATAAATTACAATTATATCTGTATTTGTCAACCTAGAGGCTTTCAAACTTTCAAACAAAATGTCATTTATATGTATTCGTGTCAAAATGACAAACATATTTTCCTTCTGAATTTTGCCTGGAAATGTTTCCAACACGCTTGCGTGTTGCGTGAAAAATAGGCATCCGTTCTATTTCTAGCATGCACGCTTGAGATGCGTGCATGTCACGAAGGCAGTGTGCAAGCTCTAACCTGTTAACATGGGAGCCGAAATAAAATAGACACGAATACATTTTAATAAATGACATTTTGATGTCAGCCAGTGTGTAGCCGCCCTAATGTTGAGATTCGCCTATTTTTCCGTGGTGTTTTTCACGCACGAGATTTACATATGAAGGAGGAAGCAATGGTGTTTGAGACTCACGGTATGTGATTTCCATGTACTGAACTCTTGTTATTCAACTATGCCAAGGTTAATTAAATTTTTCAATCTAGGGCACCTTTAAATTCTTTGAACAATTTGTGCTGGAGCTTAACCTGAAAATTCTAATTATTTTATAATGCAGCCAATCAAAAGCAGCACTTCATATATTTATTAGTCAGTTTAGAGCCTCAAAGACCAATAAAAAAACATTTTTCAGGAGATAAGAACAGTATAACAGCTTTTTGCTCCTTTTAAAAGGCTGTCTTTTTGCAAATTCACAAACTTGTTTTGCATTTTGTGTTTTAAGAATGCCATTAAGAGTAACCTTGAAGCATATCATCTAGTTTTGTACAAGTGGCATGCATATTCAAAACACATTTAAAACGACACATTCTCTGAATGCATTTTCACATATTTAAGAGAGTTCATTTTCTATAAAGTCCTATTCGGACGGGATTAGTTTAACATGGAGAGGTGGGGTAAGATAATTATTACCAGAGCTTCTCAGTGATTTTAGTCCTGTCCGAATGTGCCATCTCAGTAATCATTTCGGACAATGTCAGTAGGCTAAAGATTACGGCGACTTTTACTTTCTGTAAAAAGGTCTGGAAAAATTACCTCAGCCTAATACTAATCCCGTGCGAATAGACCCGCTGTAAGTATGTACATAAATATTCACTCATTCCTTGTTTAAAAGTAGTTTTCCGCGGTTTTTCAAGTTTGGAGGCGCTTGAAAAAAGCATTTAGTTGCATTCTAGGTGGTGGGACAAGTCTGTGGCAAACCTCAAGTGTTTTTTTTGCTTGCCATTCAGATAAAAAAAAAAAAAGGTCCAAAGCACTCGTCAGAGGCTCGACACTTATTGCAGCTTTAGGTAAGTGCCTACAGAATCCAATTAGAATTTAAATAATTAAAATCCCGTCTGAATAGGGCTTAAGTCTACAGAGGGCCAAAAGTGCCCATATTTGAAGAAACGACCAAATGCTTTCAGAATTTTTTTTGTATGTCCTAAGACCCACATTAGTTTTTACATGAACTTTGGTGAAGAAAGAAAGTTTTTCTATTACTTAAAGGGTTAGTTCACCAAAAAATGAAAATTAGAGGAACTCGACTCGCATATGGCTGTTACGGGAAGCCAGTGATTATAGTTTATAAAGTTATACAAATTGATATTTATCGTACAAAAATGCATCACTTCACTTCAGAAGATTTTTATTAACCCCCTGGAGTGGTATGGATTATTTTTATGATGGATGGATGCGATATTTGAGCTTCAAAAAAATTGTATCATTCACTCCCATTATAAAGCTTGGAAGAGCCAGGATATTTTTTTAATATAACTCCAATTGTATTCGTCTGAAAGAAGAATGTCATATACACCTAGGATGGCTTGAGGGTGAGTAAATGATGGGATAATTTTCATTTTTGGGTGAACTAACCCTCTAAAATAAAACCCTGTCTATGCTTGGCAGTGGTTCGCTGAAAGCATATTAAATGATGAATGGTGTTGTTATGGTATAAGTGCTACATCTCTAGTTTCATAATAGATATTTGATGAAATATTCAACTAAATTAATGTCTTCCAATGAAAGAATACGTGTTCCTCATGCCACTCTTTAGGATATATCATGGCTCTCCACTGTGCTCATTATGAATTCAGAGCTTTGAGTCTGAAAGCTCAAACAATACATTTTATGAGATGACCAGAAATCAATGGCCATCATTTGACACTGTGGTTGAAGTGAACAGTTAAATGCAGTAATATGCTTTAAGAATAGGTCAATACCTTCCACCTGTCAAAACCGAGGGAATGAAATGCAAAGTCAAACACAAATAACTGATAGTTATTTATGGAAGTGTATTTTGAAGCAACAGGATGTAAAACACTAATTTCATGGTATGAAACAGTAATCTTGACTGTAAACAAAGATAAAGCTTGGATTAGCCAGGACATTTTTATATATAACTCTGATTGTTTTCGTCTGAAAGAAGAATGTCATATACACCTAGGAGGGCTTGAGGGTGAGTAAATCATGGGGTAATTTTCATTTTTGGGTGAACTAACCCTTTATGAAAAAAAAAGAAAAAAATAAACAATTGTGATGTTTATCCAATGTCATTTTTGCTTATTAGTAAGTTGGATTTGGATCATCAAAGGTAAACAGCAAAGACAGTGGATAATAAAGTGAGATAAAAACATAAAGTATTTGTATTATTTAACATATTTAATATTGCAATTTTATTCTGAGTGTGTATTTCACTGTTTTTATTAATTCATCATGTTCACACAGCGTGCACAACATCTCTACACTAACTCCTGATTTCTCTCAATATGGTGACAGCAGAGCTGTCGTTCAATAAATAGGAAAGTAACTTGCATTACTTATTTGAGTAAAAAAGTAACTCGGATATATTGTTGTACATTTAAAAGTAATGCACTACTTTACTAGTAATCTGATTACTTGTAATGATTTACCCCAACACTGGTTTTAACTACTGAATACTAAGGTATATATATATTGAGAGAGAGGGGGGGGGGGAGAAAAGGGAGTTTGTTTTATTATAGTGAGATCCAACATTGGTTAAACAGCCCGAGAGACACTCAGTCATTAAAAAAAAAGAAAAAAGGATTGATTGTGTGTGAATGTAAAACATCCATTATTCCATCCAATTGTAATATTTTCATATCCTATGTATAGCCTATTCCACTGTCTTACGCCATTGGCAGAGAAACACCCTGGATGCACAGAATATAAAACAGTTCATCAATATATCTATTTGACAAGCATTTCCTACAATATGATTGAGATAATTCGGTGTCCACGAGCATGTTTTAATTTAGTTTCTTTTGTATTGATTGTGCAGTTTGGCAGGGGCCAAAGGCCTGTATTGGCTATTAATCTCTGGTATTGGAAGGCAATCATGTGTCTGGGTTTTTAAACTGGCAAGTGGACATTACGGAATAAGTCGACTCTCTCTCGGCTGTCTGACCCTGAACATAGGTGGTTTTCGCTCCTCACTCCCTGTTAATGATCTCTTTACAGTAAGCATTCTCTGGTTAGGCAGAGTTGGATGAATTAAGATATAAGGTACTGATCAAAGAACTTTCAAAGCTTTGATTTATGAGAATTGTATATCCTGGACCTTTGCTTAACTTATAATGCGGCTAGTCCTGGAAATGTATATGGTAAATATCATCTGATATCTTTGACTGGAGAAACTGGAAGAACTGTGTCAGATGGTGACTCTGAGAAAACAAAGGAAATTAACATCTCTTGTGCTTTGAGCGTCCCCGTCCGAGACGACATCACACTGAGTTAATCATCCAAGTATTGCCTTAATTTACATGTCTTTCCCTTCACTGCCTCTTCCCCCATCTCTCCTTTACAATTCACCCAAAATCTATATGGGTTAATGTGAACAAGTACTATACAGTATTATTCATGTTTGGTATCATTTGGAATGTCTCAGTGCGACTGGTACAAAGGTCTCATTCTCACAGAAGCAAAAGGTAACAAAGGTTAAGAGTTTAGAGATATTTTGCTTATTGTGTGTGGGTGTGTCCTCTGCCAATTTGTCTTTACCTCCTATCTTCAACAAGGTGTAAATTACAGGTCTGGAAACTTGATTAATGCAAATTCCATTGTGAACTCATGTTTACATTTAAAAGAGGTTTCTATCTTAGTCTGGTATTTAAGGAGATGTTGCAGAAGGGTTAGGGTGCAATTCTGTAACCAGATCAGCCCGTAATGCTATGCATTATGTATCCTATTTCCTTGAGGTCAGGTATGCATTTCTTACTCTTTACTTCAGAGCATCTGATGTTATGTATGGATTATCTTTGAGTTGATTATGTAATTGGCATGATACATT
The DNA here is from genome assembly GCA_039654625.1 of Rhinogobio ventralis. Taxonomy (NCBI): domain Eukaryota; kingdom Metazoa; phylum Chordata; class Actinopteri; order Cypriniformes; family Gobionidae; genus Rhinogobio; species Rhinogobio ventralis. Next base: position 6,834,710 of record CM077206.1, on the reverse strand, counting down.
TACCTGAGTAATAATAAATTGTTACATTGATTTATTCTGACTTACTCTGGAATTATTAACCCTAGTAGATTACATTAAGTCAATAGCACCGCAAATCTACGCTCAGGGGTGCGAACAACGACGTAACTCACTGCTTAACTACCATAGTACGTTGCATCGTTGAACAAATCAACTAGCTAGTCAAGACTGTTTCCCGAAACCGTACTGTCGCAAATCTGTCGTTCAACCACGTTGGTTAATGATGTCACGCAGGTGGTGGAGTAATAACTGCTTTTAATGAATTCGTTTGAGATCGAATTCATGCTAGATTTTTTGCTATAAATTATGGACATGGCATCTAAAGACTAATTCTTATTTTTCTCAGTTATTTTGTTTTATTTCCAGATTCAATCATAAGCTCGTTCTTACGTACTAGAGCACGTAGGCACATGCGCACTCTTCAAAAACGGTGCTTTAAATCTCTTGACAAACTAAAAGACATAAATTACATTTGTATGTATTCGAAATATAAGATATAGATTGTACTAAATGTCAGCTTGCTTGTTTTGCTCAAGATAAGGATTTATTAAGTCCACATGTCATGCAAACAAGAAACTATGCTTCTAACCACAGGTCGAGAGCTGTCGCTGCAACCACACAAGTTTGCGATGCTGTTTGCGAATGTTCGTTGGAACGATGGTTTCGGGAAAGACTGTTTGAGCTATGTTGATAACGACGGAACTTGCGACCATAGTGGGCTAACGATGCTTTTGGGAAACGCACCCCAGGTTAGTAGCTGACTAGAGCACAGTTCTGAGTGAAGCAGAGGGGCACACCAGACTGATGTTTTAGAGCTCCGACTAACACATTGGCATTATAGCTACGTATACTTAGACTGTAGAGGTTAGTACACCAAATGGGTTTTCCGTTTAGAGCAACAAAAAATTGTAAGATCAATCTAAATAGGGTGAGCCTCAACTCCTGATTATTGTAATATTATTCTAACTACGTGTAGCCTACGTGGGAAACCACGGCAGGATTATGTAAAGTTACCATTAGAGGAAGTTAAATTGATCGCTTGGTTCTATGGTAATGGTCATGGCCTCTGATTAGATATAGTCTTGCATTAATTAAGTGGGTTCAGATCTAAGGGCACTGAAGAAAAAATATTCTAGAATGATCAACGTGGCGCACAGGCGTCAAGGATATCAGTTAATCGCCTGTCTAATGACCAAGACTGACGGGTTTGGGATAAAGAGATTGAAAACTGGCCGGTGCGATACTCGAAGTGTTATTGAGATACGAATGAACGGGTATAATTTCAATAAAGAGTTAAACAGATTAATCAAATGTGTAGTTAAACTATTATACAAATGACAAAATAACCAATCAACATTCTAACCTAAGAATGTTATGATAAAATAGAGTCAGATAAATATAAATTGGAATTAAATTACTTCGCCCCGCTGAAAAGACCGAATGCACAGAAACCTTTACCTGCTAATCGTAAACTGTCATTGGGACGATTGGGCGGGCCTTACATCTTCATGATCAGCCTATATTGTAAGTGTGTCTTAAATTCTTACTGTTTATCTGAACAATAAGGCTTGGAGGTTGTTGGTGTTATTGAAATTTACACAGCACAGTGATAGACAGTTTTTGACAAAACTCTTTGCTAGCATCTCAGCAGTCTTGGAGCAAAATACACTACTCATCTGTGAACTTCAAAAAAATTTAAATGAATATAATTTGAACTGGCTTTCATTTTCTGAATGATGCATTTCACCTTTAGACACAAGTCACTCTCAGCCCCAAATTGTGTTATTAAATTAGCCTCAATATCACATACGTGCTCTAAAATCTTTAAATCCATTATTCATAGATTTCATAAAACAAAGAAATACACGTCTGTTTGATGGTGTCATTTGTAGTCACATAAAACAACAATGGTAATATATTCAAACCATGAAAGCAATTCTAGCCGAAGGAAAAGAAAACAAGAAAAAGCGGATTTTGTAAATTATTATCTCTCGACCAAAACAAAGCTGCATGACTTTGCCTCTTTCAACACACAGCTTGAATGCATCTCTGTTTGATGCAACTTGTTCAACAGTTGTTTCTTTAGACGGCTTTGGGCAGCCTCGATATATAAACATGAAAGGCTCGCTTTCAAAATTATATATCTTTTTGAGGTTAGAATAATGACTGTACATGTGATATGAATTTGAGAATGATAAAAAGCAGATATACATCAAAATAAAAGAAAATCAAATGCCTATAAAAGATTATGTAGTATAACAATGTGTAATTTGTAGGATGAATGTGTAAAATGCATATTCTAATTGCGTCCCATGAGTCCGTATACTAAATAAAGAACAAACCAAGCAAATACCAACAAAACAGCAATATTTTTTTAATAAAAAAAACAATAAATGTCTGTAACAACTGTGAAGATAAAAATGTACTTGAGCAGTCAGTTATATGTATTTCAAACTACATTCATCAGGCATTATAAAATAGCTGACTTTTTCTTTTACTATTTTTATTCGTTAAAATGTTTTAAGTTAATTTTTATAACCAGTAAAAACAGTATTTAGTGCTGTCAAATTGATTAATCGCAAATAATTGCATCCAAAAAAGTTTGTTTACATAATATATATGTGTGTACTGCGTATAAAAATGTGTTATATTTATATATAAAATATTTATATTTACATGTAATATAAATTATATAAATATACTGTATATACATGCAAATATTTCTTAAATATATACATGAATGAGTGTGTATTTATATATACATAATGATTATACATAGTACACACACATATATTATGTAAACACAAACTTTATTTTGGATGCGATTAATGATCACGATTAATCGATTTGACAGCACTAATTCATTTGCATTATTCAGTATTCATTTGTATTTGCCCACCTTCAGCAAATCAAAGCAGAGGAACAAACAAATACACATTTTTCTTCATTGCCAAGGAAGCCTAAAAGCATAACTAAGTGTTAAAATTAGGTTTTATTGCAGCTCCTGGCAAAATACCATACAGTTACCATTACACTAGTGCTAAAATAAAGTACAATTCAACAAAAAAGCCAGACTGGCTATCATTTGAGCCAGTTATGGGAATTGTCAACCATAATCATTCTGAATGTAGCACAACACATGCAGCTGTTAAAACCTTATAGGTTTTGAAGACATTCACAATCACAATACATGTTGCATTATCCACAGTCTCAGAAATAGATGCACAATAGATGTACTGCATCTGGCAAACATTTTGAATGTCATTATAGATATCTCAGAATAACCTACTGTTGGGTGAAGGAGAAAGCAGAAAACACTTTTGTTTTACTCGCCTCCAGGCATGTTTAAAATAACCAATGACTTCAATCAATAATTCCAATTACAAAGCTGTTCTTTGTTTTGTTCTGTTTCTCATATCTAAATTTTTCTCTTATAAATATCTTGTACATTAAGACAAAAAATCTTAGTGTATCTTTTTCATATTAAACAGCAGGTAAAAGACCTGTGTGAAGTTGGCCCCCCACCCAACGCAAAACGTCTGCAAAATAGTCTTAATCGTTTGTGCCGTAAAATTTTTTAAATATTAGACTTTGAATTATAGGCGATGCCGTCACCAGCCCACCAGCTTAACAAGAGAAATATCCTAAAAAACGGTTTGATTTTGAAAATTAAGCTAGATCTTCGTTGTCATTGATTCCCATCCTTGCTGTATGTCTCCTGGTTCCTTGTGTGTGGTATGTTATGGTTTTCCCCCTTGTGGGTGTTTTGTTTATTTGTTTTTAATAAAATCCAAATTTCTCCTGCACTTGAGTCCTCGCTCCTTTCACCCATACCCAACCGTGACACATCCTGTCTTGCCTGTCCCATCATGCAGAATAAGAGTTCATCTGATGTACTGCTCTGCAAATTAGTTACAATAATGTTTCTTCATACTGGCTGTTGCATATAGGCTATTTCTTGCACACTTCTCTTGTCTGCGGAGGCGTCGGCGCGATCCCTTCCATTGTTTTCTGATAACAGCGGAAATAACTTAAAATATTAAATCATTTTGGTCAAGCCTACAGATAAGATATATTTTTTAAAACTGTAAAGTGTCTTTTATTTGTATACACTCATAATAGCGAGAAAAACCCCATTACAAAACGCTTTGTAAAACAAAGAACAAATTATGTGCGCTTTTTGCCAAAACTCTTTTTTTGATTATGTAGGCTAATACATATGAAACCAAAGGTTCTCCAATCATTCTTGTCTGAGCTCATTATCATATGCGAAGCGCGGGCTGGTAATTGTCCATGTGAACATCATAAACGTCTCCATCACCTCCATAAAACAATTGGACCATAGCTTCATCAGGTTATACTTTTCATCGCTTCAGTTCATAATTCCAAAGTACAGCCTATGGGCCTTAAGACACTGAAGTAGATTATTTCGATGAAAACTTAAGCAAAGGTTTTTTTATATATATATATAGCCTATATAAATAATATTAGTTATTTTTATTTGGGCTGGGTTTTTCCCATGAGGTTTTTCTTAGTTCTGATTAATTCTGCTTGTAATAGCTGAAACTGAAAACATGTTGCATCTGATGTTTTTCTTAATAGGTCTTTTGAGAATAAAATAAATAAAATTTTCCTCAATGTTGTTTTAGATCACATAAAGCTAAAAGGAACGTTTCAGTGCCGCCCACATATTCGAAACAAATAATAGGCCTAAAGCATACATTGAACCAAAAATATGAAAAAACTCTTAAGTCTCTTTTTTACCTTTCTTATACAAAACGAAAAAAATGTCAAACTGTTTCTTGTTTGTCTTGTCTTTTTAAGTGGAAAATCATATTAAAAGAAAATGTCTTTATTTAATTTAAAAAAAATTCGTTTTAGTTTTTTTAGAGAAATAAGTAGCTAGTTTTTTTTTTGACTGAAATAACCACTCGTTACAACCGAGGTATGCAGCAAAGCATTTGTGCAGCCACGCACAACCTTGAGGCGGATGGGCTACAACAGCAGAAGACCCCACCGGGTACCACTCATCTCCACTACAAATAGGAAAAAGAGGCTACAATTTGCACAAGCTCACCAAAATTGGACAGTTGAAGACTGGAAAAATGTTGCCTGGTCTGATGAGTCTCGATTTCTGTTGAGACATTCAGATGGTAGAGTCAGAATTTGGCGTAAACAGAATGAGAACATGGATCCATCATGCCTTGTTACCACTGTGCAGGCTGGTGGTGGTGGTGTAATGGTGTGGGGGATGTTTTCTTGGCACACTTTAGGCCCCTTAGTGCCAATTGGGCATCGTTTAAATGCCACGGCCTACCTGAGCATTGTTTCTGACCATGTCCATCCCTTTATGACCACCATGTACCCATCCTCTGATGGCTACTTCCAGCAGGATAATGCACCATGTCACAAAGCTCCAATCATTTCAAATTGGTTTCTTGAACATGACAATGAGTTCACTGTACTAAAATGGCCCCCACAGTCACCAGATCTCAACCCAATAGAGCATCTTTGGGATGTGGTGGAACGGGAGCTTAGTGCCCTGGATGTGCATCCCACAAATCTCCATCAACTGCAAGATGCTATCCTATCAATATGGGTCAACATTTCTAAAGAATGCTTTCAGCACCTTGTTGAATCAATGCCACGTAGAATTAAGGCAGCTCTGAAGGCGAAAAGGGGTCAAACACAGTATTAGTATGGTGTTCCTAATAATCCTTTAGATGAGTGTATATGCGATTCCACTGGTGACGCCATCGCCTATAATTCAATGTCTAATATTTTAAAAACTGAAGCAGCACAAACGAAAATTTTACCAGAACAAACGGAGCACAAATGATTGAGACTACTTTGCCGACGTTTTGTGTTGGGTGGGGGGCCAACTTCACGCAGGTCTTTAAAAGTGCTAACTTAACAGTGTCAGTTTTTGTCCCCACAGCAATCTCAGCAGATTAGATGAGTTTGCTGTACTATTTGAGAAGGCTTTAGTCTTTCTATCATTTAAAGGGATAGTTCACCCAAAAATGAAAATTCTGTCATCATTTACTCACCCTCAAGTTGGTCCAAACCTGTATACATTTCTTTGTTCTGCTGTACAAATATAAAGGACAATATGTGGAAGAATGTTTGGCAGATGTTGCCCCCCATTGACTACTATAGTATTTTTTTTTCCTACTATGGTAGTCAGTGGGGGACGAGATCTGCTTGGTTACAAACATTCTTCCAAATATCTTCCTCTATTCAACAATTTCTTCACATCTGTGTCAGTCTCCTATGCTGTTGACGTAGTTATACGGTCCAGCATTTCTGAGTTACGTCAGAAATACGGCAGCATGCCAGTTTACCATTGGCTGATGCTGTTCACGTGAGCACCACGACGCATGTGTGATGATGACGCAGGAGACGGAAACTGCATAGAAGACTGGCACAGGCTAGAATGAAATTGTTGAATAAAGTCATTATTTTTGTTTGTTTTTTGTGCACAAAAAGGTTGAACCACTAGAGTCACATGGACTATTGTAACGATGTTTTTACTACCTTTGAATGTGTTAATTAAATTGCTGTCTATGGAGGGGTCAGAAAGCTCTCAGATTTCATAAAAAATATCTTCATTTGTGTTCCGAAAGATGAACGAAGGACTTACGGGTTTGGAACAACATGAGTGTGAGTAATTAATGACAGAATTTTCATTTTTGGGTGAAATAACCCTTTAAACCATAAGCAAAAATGACTTTAGATTATTTGTTTTTATTGGTGATGTAAGTGTTAAACTTTCTCCTCCTGCAATCCAGAACAGCAGCACAGCTGAAAGATTTGTTTGAGTTGCGCCCTCTACTGTACTGTAATTTGCATTTCCTTCAGCCTTATTATTTAAATTTTGGTGTGAAAGGGCCTTTACATTTGCCCAAAAATATGACTTTTTTGTTATAAAAAAACAAGAACAAGCCCAGCCTAGGTGAGAAAAATAACGCAAAAGTAACGTAACGCATTACTTTTCTTATAAATAACTAAGTAACGTAATTAGTCACTTTTTAATGGAGTAACACGATATTGTAATGCATTACTTTTCAAAGTAACTTTCCCTAACACTGACTCTGTGTAAACATCTTGATCTTAATGATAATTCATTTCAAAATGTGTGGCTGTTTAAAACACAGCAACACTCCTCACAACATCTGGTAGGCAATATAACCAAGAATTAGTATTATCTACACAATGACAGCTGAAAGTGCATTGGTTAAAAGTATTGTTTGTCCATAAACCACATTAATATGCTTCAGGAACACTGTATTTTTGGGTATACCAACTGATCTTTCCCAAATTAACTTCAGCTGTTCCAAGAAGGCAATCTCATGCATGCCTCAGGTATTCGGTTGCCAAACCATACTTCCAAAACCATTTCATTACATCAATATAGCCTGATTGAGATTGGCAATATAGCAGATAATAAGGTATAGTATGTGACATCATAAAAGTGACAAAAGTGGCAGCCTAACTGAACTGCCTTTCGAAATGCCATTGCAGCCCCGAGGTGGTTGAATTTATGATTAAAGTGTGTTTGGCCGGTGTGTGCAAAGACATTTTTTGAGGATCTACTAAACATTGTGTGAGACTGACAGTTTCTTTCTTAATTAAACACTGACCCCTGCAGGTGTGATCTGATCTGACTCTCACATAGCATGATAGCACACAGTGATGTTTTTAAAAAATAACCATAATTATATATATATATATATCAGTAATTAATTCTGTGTAGAGATGGTGACTTTAAACTTCATGCAAGATTCATGAAGCAATGATTGACAGCATTAATGACTTTTTTTTAAACTTAAGGTCAACAATCAAACACGATTACTACCTTAATAATAATTTAAATAAAATTAACATGCCCAATTTTAAATATTCTCTTTCAGGCTGCATATCAGAAATATGAATCACCAAAATTCATTGTAGATGTAAAACATGTAATAGTTCACATCAAAAGGAATAATCAAAGGCCGGGGAAAAATATCATAGATGATTCATTTTAAATTTCACAGTCTATATCATCTATATCATCATTATGTATGAGAAAAAATGAGAAGCGTTCATCATACTAAAATCAGTGTTCACTGTCTGATTTCAGGGGCATCACTTAGCAAAACAAGGACTTTTCACAATCATAAATCTGACATCTATTATTGAATCTGATATTAATATGGCAGATTAAGCCACGCACAAATAATTACCTGGACATATTCTTCCAAAAAGAGTCAAAATTACTTTGGTAATCACATGGGAGCAGTTTAAATCATCAAGCAGAATCGTGTATACAAATAGAAAGTAGGCTATGCCTGGTAATCTCATTCAAGTCACTCAGTTGGACTGTCAAAGGCCCTGCATTTACAATGTGTTTTATGTAAAGAATTTCCTATTGTATTGTATGACACACAAAATCATTTAATAAACAGTTGCTAAAAAGATTTTACAGTCCCGCCTTGTTGAGTCCCTGATGATTTAGAATATACTGACTTATTATGGCCAATATCTGTTACCACTATAAATCCAATCTGAATCCAATGTAAACACACTTTCAGATTCTACTTTAAAATGCACACACACACACACACGTCTGGTTCACTATCTTTGTGGGGACTGTTTACCCAAATTGTATATTCTATCCCCTTACACTAACACTAACCCTACCCCTAAACCTACCCAACACACAAAACTTTCTGCATTTTTACATTTTCAAAACAACTCATTCTGTATGATTTATAAGCTCGTTTCCTCACTGGGGACCTCAATTTAGGTCACCACGGTGACACGAGTTCCCATGAGTCAGGTTGAAGTCCCCACTGGGATAGAATAAAGCTGGCAATAAAGCTCTTTCTGATTCTGATTCTGAAAAACATGTACACACACACACACACACACACTGAAATAAATAAGAATGCTTGAGAATTCAACTGACTTTCCTATAACAACAACATCAATAATGATCATCATATGAAAATTGAAAAATACATAAATTGTTGTTATATTGTTATGAGACAAATGCATATATTATCTTGTCTTGCCGGTTTTTAAGGAACAAAATAAAATTTTGCCGGTTTTTAAGGAATCCAATACATATACATCTAGAAAGACTGAATTGAAATGTAACAGCAGTGTCATATAAGGAACTGGGACTAACCTGTAGTTTTAATCCAGGTATTTCCGTTCCAATCCTGAGCCAGTCAGTCATTGGTCAGTTAAATCGGTCTCCAAATACATCCGATTTAAAACTCGAGCTTCACAACAATTAACATAAACACTTTATAAAATTACAAAAACAACATAGCGTTAATGATGTTCGTTACAATTGTAACAACTTCAAACTTTCATCTTAAAATGTAGCGTGTGTTGGTAATATGAACTAAATCAAACAGTACAGTGAACGTGAATGAATTGCTCTTTTGAGTCGGATCTTTCAATGAAACACAAACGATTCATTCACGGCAGATCACTGAGGATTTTACATTTGGGGTGAAAAGTATGTTACATAATTGCAGAATAGAAGAAATGTTACAAATAAAAAGTAAAGGAAATGTCATACTTTTTACTGCACTACGTTCCATATTGAATATAATTTAATACTTAATTACATAAAAAAATTGAGTACTGTATATTTTTACTCAAGTTTTATGTGAGTACAAGTAAGAAAGTACCACATTTTTAATGTAATTAAGTATTAAAGGTAAAAAAGGTGACATTATTAGCTTGGGGCTTAACATTTTGAGCGGGCACCTGGCTCTAACTTCCTGGCGCAAACTCTCCACAGTTTCAAGCAAAATAGTCATTTGTACATCATTAGAAGTGGTATTAGACACTCCATGCACCCAAAGGTGTACTTTGGCTATACTCTAGTTCTCTGATAAGTTCGAGCTCCGAAGCCAAATTTATGGCTGCCTCTAATGTAGCTGGTCTAGCACTATGGAGCTGTATTCGCAGCTCACCCGTCCCCACATGAGCAATAAAATGTTTGCGTGCTATCTTACGTATCACCATTAGCCACTGGATAGGATTTAGCCACTAATCGCCTTAGAGCATTACCAAACTCACGTGCAGTTTCCCATGCCAACCTTCTTCTTGACGACAAGCTTGCCCGGTTCCAATCCTCACTTTCACAAGGATCAAAACATTTGCTCAACGCTTCTTTCAAGTTCTCATAACTACTACGATCTTTCACTGTCAAACCGCAAAATACGTCCCTAGCTCGACCAGACAATAAAGGAGACATACATTTTTAGCTTAATTTCCCCATTCCAATTATTCACCTCTGCTGCCATCTCAAATTGCTGGGACCAATCAAACCAATTACGGCCACTACTTGTAAATGTTTCTGGCCGATTCACTATGCTATTAATAATAGAAGTCCTACCCATGACTACTTGAACAAAAGGCTCTTGACTAGAATGTGCATTTTCGGTATGCTCCATTTTATTTATTTACTAACCAAAAGAAAGAAACAAATAAATCTATATATATATATATATAATATTTGGATTCAATCCCACCGCTGCCACCAGTGTAATGAACCCCGTCGCCACTAGGGGGCACTGAGGAGCTTTCTTATTGTGGACTTGCACTTGCGTTGCCACCACCTTTAATTCTAACCCGGTAAGGTCCGGGAGGAGCACTCAGTGCACACTCACAAGCCAATTTATCAACAAAAGTATAAGTTTTATTAACAACAATAGCAGCCTTATGGCATTGTAACACTTTGGTATCCTGATTACATACATTGGTCATGTTATTTTGGCTGAAGGAGCGAAGTGCCTGTGGCGGTGGGGCAATCGTCCCCACCAGCCTTGTCTATGGCAGGACAAACATCCCTGCCAATTGTGTTGGACTCTGGGGCCCCCTGAATGTACAAGAGCCCATAGTATAGAGGGTGGCCGACCTGTACGGACACGAAAACCCCCTGTGTGGTTCAAGGATTATGCTGGAACTGTTTAAGGACTGCTTAAGCTATCGCCACCAGCGCCGAAGAAAACCGAGGGACCACTTATTGGCCCGGAGGTAGACAGTGGGTAACATCTATACTGCAATACATTTTTAGATGAATTTGGTGCATTCTTAACCTCTCTGGACTGTACTGCAGCTCCACTACCCATATCTGATCACAAATTGCTTTCCTTTAATGTAAATGTTACACTCTCCAAATCCAAACAGCAACGCTTGATGACTTTTCGGAATATAAAAAAATATCAATCCCTCAGTCTTGACTGCTTCCACACAGTGACCATCTCACTTCTTCTGACGATTTGGTCTCCTTTTATAACATTGAATTACAGCAGCTCCTTGATACTCTTGCACCTCTTAAAACTCGGACTGTATCATTCACTCACTCTGTGCCTTGGTTCGCCAGCTCAAAACTAGAGGCCGGCGCTTGGAACGCCTTTATAAACGAACTGGACTTATGGTACACAGACAGCTGTATAGTGAACATGTTCACCTTTATAAAGATGCTCTTTCTGCTGCCAAAAATGATTTTTATTCCCATTTAATTGAGTCTGGAGATGGTAACACTAAAGCCTTGTTCTCCACTGTAAATTGTATTTTGAAACCACCTGACACTTCCTGCACACCTGTACTGCACTGCTCAATCTGATAGATTTAAGTCTTTTTTTAATGACAAAATAACCGCCATCCATCAACAGCTGGCCTCCTTACTATAGTTCACCATACAGTGTCACAATTGATCTTCCCCTCACTTTCCTTTCTTCTTTTGTCGTGCCATCTGAACAAGAAATTTCTCATCTCATTCACAAATTTAAATCTTCTACATGTTTACTTGATCCTATACCAACTCATTTGGTAAAGGACTGTTCTTCTTCTCTTTCTCCTCTTATAGCTCGCATTATTCACTCCTCTCTTAGCTTCGGCATTGTTCCATCATCTTTTAAAAAAGCTGCTTTAATCTAAATCCTTAAGAAAACTGGTGCAGACCCTAACAATTTAGATCATTTCCGTCCCGTTTCAAATCTTCCTTTTATTTCTAAAATTCTTAAAAAAACAGTGGCAGCACAGGTCCATGCTCACCTTAGTAATAATAACTTATATGAGTGTTTTCAGTCAGGGTTTCGTTCTAAGTATAGTATGGAAACCGCCTTATTAAGAGTAACTAACGATCTGTGACTAAGAGTAGTAACGATAACGATAGTCGAAGAGTAACTAAGTGCAACCTTTGATACCATTTCGCACAATATTCTGTTGAACCGTTTATCTGCTATTGGTATCACTGGTATTCCTTATGCCTGGTTCACTTCATACCCTGCTCGTTTAACCACCATGGGTCATAGGGCTTTTAGTTGTGTTTCTCCTCGCCTTTGAAAATTTTCTCCCAGTCAACATCCGTAACTCAGACTCGTTATCTCAATTTAAAACCAGACTTAAAACTCATTAATTCAGACTAGCTTTCCCTCCATGATTACTGTGTGCACACAAATCTAGCACTTTTGTTTTTTGTGATTTTTATAGTGGTCATGTTTGTAAATGTTTTCTTTTTATGGTTTACTGGCATTTCTATTTACTGTTATTTATTTTAAATTTTTTATATTGTTGCTACTTCTTGATGTATGGTGACCTTGAGTGATCTGAAAGGCGCCTTAAATAAAATGTATTATTATTATTAATTATCTAGTTAGAAAGGGAATATAGGTGGACACTGGCAGGCTTCACTCTTCCGTCGGACACGGACAGGGAAGTCCGAAACTATTTTATCCATTTATTCATTTGTGTATTGTTTGTCATGTTTAGTCGCATGTGCCTACATCCCTTTAAATGCTGTATGCTGATTGTTTGTACTGGTTATCACATAGAGAACAAGGGATTTACTATAAGAGGTTTTTAATGAAGTGTGCTGTGTCTAGGATATTTCCCACTATTTATTGGCTGCTGAAGTTTAAACGTGTATTGGGTGTCATTTTTAAAGTGTGTGATACCAAAGTGTGACAATGCCATAAGGCTGCTATTGTTGTTAATAAAACTTGGCTTGTGAGTGTGCACTGAGTGCTCCTCCCGGACCTTACAGGGTTAGAATTAAAGGTGGTGGCAGCGAAAGTGCAAGTCCACGATAAGAAAGCTCATCGGCGCCCCCTAGTGGCGACGGGGTTCATTACAATATTATGCTTTGGGATGTAGTGAAGTAAAAGTTTCCCAAAGAAAAACACTGATCAAGTATATACTTGAAAAATGTACTTGAGTAAAAAGTAAAAATACTTCACTACTGTCCGCCTCTGCTTATTAGACAATTAAAATCATTGAATAAAAATTATTAAAATCATGCTGGGATTCCAGGGACCGCGTGATGACGCAATTACGTCATGACGTAGGCAACAACAAACGAACTATTTAAAAGAACCGATTCCGGAAAATGAATCAGACTTCCTATCGCCAGGAAAAACTCTGTCCGTCATATATTTTAAATCTCCTAATTAGTTAGCCCGAAGCTTTGTTTATTTTAACAAGCGCGACACAATAATGATTTACGAGGCATGTGAAGTTTGTTCTTTGGTTTCCGCGTGTGTTATGTATGTTGCATGAACTTTCACCTCAGTTCCCACAGCCACGCAGGATCGTAAGACATACAGTGACAATACACTAACACGGATCTTTAACTTTGAGTATGCACTGCTTTCCGACTTTTTAGTCATTATTTTTCCTAAAAGCGTTTTGCAGTTTCGTTGCACAATAGCTGTTGCACACATGGAAACTTTCATTAGCTTCACTAACCAAAGCCAAGGAAGGGATCGCATATTCAGGTCAGTGCCTCTTATCAAAGCTTGTCATCCGTCAAAACAACATTGGATTTAAATTATTTCTTCTAAAAGACGAGCTAGATTATGTCTGAACATTGTATTTGTTTATTTGCTTTAGAGCAACCCAATATGCATGCGCTTTGGCTAAATACCTTCTGAGGAATGAGGCGAAGAGAAAAGAGCTGGTGAAAAAGCTGCAGCTTCTGGAGTCTAATATGAGTTCGGGGAGGAAGCGTAAGAATGAACATTTACCGTTGCATAACACAAAACTTATTTTGTCAGTACTAGCATGTATTCCAGCTTTACTAGTACGTATGAGACATGACATTTCTTATCTGTCTAGTAATCTACCTTTAGTTAAATAACACACTCACCTAAAGGATTATTAGGAACACCATACTAATACTGTGTTTGACCCCCTTTCGCCTTCAGAACTGCCTTAATTCTACGTGGCATTGATTCAACAAGGTGCTGAAAGCATTCTTTAGAAATGTTGGCCCATATTGATAGGATAGCATCTTGCAGTTGATGGAGATTTGTGGGATGCACATCCAGGGCACGAAGCTCCCGTTCCACCACATCCCAAAGATGCTCTATTGGGTTGAGATCTGGTGACTGTGGGGGCCATTTTAGTACAGTGAACTCATTGTCATGTTCAAGAAACCAATTTGAAATGATTGGAGCTTTGTGACATGGTGCATTATCCTGCTGGAAGTAGCCATCAGAGGATGGGTACATGGTGGTCATAAAGGGATGGACATGGTCAGAAACAATGCTCAGGTAGGCCGTGGCATTTAAACGATGCCCAATTGGCACTAAGGGGCCTAAAGTGTGCCAAGAAAACATCCCCCACACCATTACACCACCACCACCAGCCTGCACAGTGGTAACAAGGCATGATGGATCCATGTTCTCATTCTGTTTACGCCAAATTCTGACTCTACCATCTGAATGTCTCAACAGAAATCGAGACTCATCAGACCAGGCAACATTTTTCCAGTCTTCAACTGTCCAATTTTGGTGAGCTCGTGCAAATTGTAGCCTCTTTTTCCTATTTGTAGTGGAGATGAGTGGTACCCGGTGGGGTCTTCTGCTGTTGTAGCCCATCCGCCTCAAGGTTGTGCGTGTTGTGGCTTCACAAATGCTTTGCTGCATACCTCGGTTGTAACGAGTGGTTATTTCAGTCAAAGTTGCTCTTCTATCAGCTTGAATCAGTCGGCCCATTCTCCTCTGACCTCTAGCATCAACAAGGCATTTTCGCCCACAGGACTGCCGCATACTGGATGTTTTTCCCTTTTCACTCCATTCTTTGTGAACTCTAGAAATGGTTGTGCGTGAAAATCCCAGTAACTGAGCAGATTGTGAAATACTCAGACCGGCCCGTCTGGCACCAACAACCATGCCACGCTCAAAATTGCTTAAATCACCTTTCTTTCCCATTCTGACATTCAGTTTGGAGTTCAGGAGATTGTCTTGACCAGGACCACACCCCTAAATGCATTGAAGCAACTGCCATGTGATTGGTTGATTAGATAATTGCATTAATGAGAAATTGAACAGGTGTTCCTAATAATCCTTTAGGTGAGTGTAGGCTATCAATTTAGTCACCATAAAATCAAAATGGACAACTCTTTTGTTTTTATGGAATATTACAGTGTTCATTATGATTTATCTGTACACATCATTTATGTTTTAGTGATGTGGCATTGTAATCTTTAATCAAAATTACATCCCCCCTCCCATTGAAACAACATCTTTTCTCTGATGACGTGTTTACTGGCGTAAGGGCTGGGCAACCTGTCACTCACATGAGATCACAGATAGCAAACCACAACCATCCAATCAATTCCCAATTAATAAAATCAAGTCCTGCCCTACATATTTTCTTGTTTGAGAAACCATTTCACTCAGATAATGCACAATATAGACATTTTTTGCAGTTGCCTTTGGCTTGCACACTATATGGGACTAAATATATTGTGTACTCCGTACAATGTGTTATGTATAAAAATCATGCCATGGCTTTCAAATAACTCCTCCGTTAAACTGCTAGTGAAAGAGCAATTAGCCCATCATTTATATGCATTATATACCCGTGGCAGTGATACACATCAACGAATAGGCCTGTCATTACATCAAATTGTTATAAATTAAACAAATCCTTGCCGGTTTCATAATCCTTATCAACCTACAACTACAGTACTATAGAGTACTATAATCCAACTTTACCTACTACATTCAGTACACTCACATAAAGTGATATGTAGTATATAGCAAATCTCAGCTGCTTGATTGTTTATGCTATATTTAAAGGGATAGTTCACCCAAAAATGAACATTCTGTAATTTACTCACCCTCAAGTTGTTCCAAACTTGTATGAATTTCTTTGTTCTGCTGACCAAACAGTTGATGGACCCTATTGATTTCCATAGTATTTTTCCCATTAACTGTCTGGCTACCGACATTCTTCAAAATATCATCTTTTGTGTTCAGCAGAAGAAAGAAACTCATACAGGTTTGGAACAACCAGAGGGTGAGTAAATGATGACATAATTTCAATTTCTGGGATTGGAACTATCCCTTTGCATTTAAAGTTGGATATATATAGTACATCCAACTTTACTCACATATATACAGTACACTCACATAAAGCAGTACTACATAAAGCAAGTCTCAAGTGCTTGATTGTTTATATCATTGCAAAATGTGAACTATATATATTATCATCACCTATATCAAATCTACTAAATGAGGCTACAAGATATTATAAACATTAATGTCACCATTTTCTGTAAAGCTGCTTTGAAACAATGTGCATTGTGAAAAGCACTACAAGTAAGCTAAAGTCAGACTGGCTACATTATAGCTCTGTTAAACTCTTAATAATAAGATTAAACCTGTTACTAATAACACTTGAAATACAAACTGAAGTATAACATATTTACGGTACTAGTGTCTATTCAATTTGTCTCTATTGGAATAAGTACAAGTAACATACAAATACTAGTAATAGTAGTAAAAGTACTAGAACATAAAAAGTTTATTTAGTTTTACGGCATCTAGCTTGCCTCTATTTTCACAGAAATGAGAAGAATATCATCCATAATGGGTCTGTTTTGCTGTTTTTCAGTATTCAGGCTTGGGAACACGGTGAACTCTATCAATGCGGCAAAAAGCACTCTTCATATTTCTGACCCCGTGCTGCGCTTTTGCCTTACTTTTGCCAACTTCAGTCGTGCCTTGTACTTCATCTGTGACAACATACTCTGGGCCAGAAGTATTGGGCTGATACAAGATATCGACAAGGAGCGCTGGAGCTTGAACTCCACTAGCTTCTATTTCCTGTCCTTGGTCATGAATCTAACCAGAGACGCCTATGTGATCGTCCAACTTATGGTGCAGAAGTCTCGGGAAAGACACTACCAGCAAAAAGTCGACCAGCACCTTAATGAAAGCCCGGATGTGGCTTGTGTCATAGTGCCTCAGCTTGATGCGTTCCTCTTCCTCCTTCTCGAGAGCCTCAGAAGTCAGCCATCTGTGGCTCTCGATACACTTAAAAATGTGTGCGATCTTTTCATTCCACTTGACAAACTGGGCGTTTACCAGACAAATGCAGGTGTGGTGGGCTTCTGTGGGCTTGTTTCCTCTCTTTTAGGCATACTGTCAGTCTTGAGGCCCAACCTCAGAATCAAGCCATGATTTAGGGAATGAGGAAAGTGCTTGAGAGTGACATCCAGAACATCTTAAATAAGGATGCTGTCCTAACAAATGTTTTGATTTCATTTTAGCATGAAAGTAGACTTCCCTTAAACTTACTTAGTTGTTGTATAAGGGAGATAAGAGAATAGCACATACCCATTATGCAGCAGTGCACCTGCAAAAAATAATAATAAAAATAGCATAATTTAGATGAGATTTCGCAGTGTGTGTTTGACCACATGCTGTTTACACTTTCATTAAATAGAGTACCTTGCCGTATCTGCTGTTGTATTATCACGGCAGCCCTAGTGAAATAATACACCTGTATATTAAGCACCGTTTAGTTCTTTTAATAGAGACTATATCAATTTGGTACTGATGATATTGAGATGATGTTTTTCCAATTTTGGACATTTATTTTCCAGGCAAAAGATGCTCTCTATGGTGGCAGATGCACAGCTTTTTGAAATATGTGCTTAACATTTAGTCTCTTATATGTGGAGAACCATCTGTGAAATTAGATATATTCTACCTCATCCTGACAGATCCTAGAGTTGTTTACAGATGTGTATTTTATTTTAGGTGTGCGACAGGGTTTTGTTAGTTATTTCCAATTTTGGTTTATCATGACAAAAGACAACTTTTATTACGTTCTGATTCTACATAATTGGCTGTCAGCACAAACTGCTCCAAGAACAAACTGTGAACTTTAATAAAGGAATTTTTATGCACTGTTCTGGTTTATTTGTTCCTCACGTCTGCCAAAAGAATAACACAGCAGTTTTACCCCCACATTAGTATGGAAGCTTGTTTCCGCCACTGAATAAAAAATAAAAAAGGTAATTGCGACTTTTTTCTCAGATTTGCAATTGTGAGTTATAAAGTCAAAGTTGTGCGTTATAAAGTAAGAATTGTGACATCACGATTCTGAGAAAAAGTAGTTGTCATGTAAATGAATGGCCAAAACGCATAAAAAGCTTTCTCTTTTTAGTCAAAAATGGTGTTATGTAAACGGTACCGGGATTCAAGCAGACAAAATGTTTGAAGGCTGTGTCCGAAATCACATACTCTCTTGAGTGGGTACATATTTTGAACAATTAACAACCGCTAAAAAAAAAGTATGTTCTATATAGTATGAATGTAATCTGGACACACTACATTCAGCATGTTGATCTGATCACGTGACCTACCACCATCAGTTGTGTAACGCTATTCCAAATCCTCTCCTGTGGCCTCATGGGATAGTAAAGTGTCCATGTGCACACTGCAGAATCTTGCCGGAAGTAGTAGTTCATCCGGGTACTTTTTGCCTACTCTTTTATGCGTACTGTGAATTCAGACATACTTTTTTAGTCACATATTGTTTTTAAAGCCAAATTAAATGCCTTATCCATATATTCAGAACTGGAAATGAAACTGTTCTGTTGTCTATCAACTTTAAAGGAACACGCCAACCTTTTGGGACTTTAGCTTATTCACCGTATCCCCCAGAGTTAGATAAGTCCATACATACCATTATCATCTCCGTGAAAAAATGAAAAGTTGCAATTTTCTAGACCGATATATGCAGCAGGCGCAATGATATTACGCAGCGCCTGAAAATAGGCTAACTTACATCAACATAACCAACGTGACAACCTGCTTACACAGAGAGCGTGCTGGGGACTATTTTCAGGCGCTGCGTAATATTCCGCCGCTGCACCCATGGTACGGCAGCAAAGTTCCTGGATTATTACGCAGGAATGAGATTGTAGTTCCTAGCCATATCGGTCTACAAAATCGCAACTTTTCTTTTTCCGTTGGTCTTAGTACACGATGTAACTATACACATCACAATATGCAAATAGGAAAATGTTGGTGTTATTACTTATTGAGCAGTAGGCTAGATGGAGCCGTTTACCTCCAGTCTTTGTGCTAAGCTAGGCTAGCGGTGGGTGCGTCAGACAGAGTTATGGCACGCACAGAGATAAAAATGGCATGTATGGACTTATCTAACTCTGGGGGATACGGTGAATAAGCTAAAGTCCCAAAAAGTCGGCGTGTTCCTTTATAACAGCTTTTTGTTTTAGTATTATTTCTATACTTTTATAGTATTTAATATTTTGAATGAACTTTTTTTTTTTCAACTTAAACGTTTTATTTCAGTTAGCTGCTAAGGCAATTTTAGTTAAGTTTTTCATCCAGTATTTCTTTTTTTCAATTAACATTTTTTAATAGTTTTAGTTAACAACAGCAGCACTGTGCTAAACACACAAAGCAATGCAATTCAGAAGACATGTCCATAGTATTAAGTTAATGTGGTCCAGTTTATTTAAGGCATCTACATCAATACATGAAGTTGCCCCATGAAAGGATGAAACAAACTGTTAACAATAAAAAGAGCAATGCTATTTTGGCATTTATTTATCTATCAGTTTTCCAGCCAGATAACAAATCAGGATCAAGGATTAGAGGAACTAACACTGTAGTGACATAAATAACAAATCAGCAGTCTCCACAAGAGAAATGTCAAAGCGCAAAAGTGACACAAAAATACTTCCATAATGTACATGAGGCTATGGGCATGAACAGGAATGACACGGACATAGAGGGAAAGACTCTGCTTCTACAATGTTTGGTGTCAGATCATTACGTAAAGTAGAAGACCAGCGAGATCTTCCATCCGTGTTCATTAAATCCTACATTCTGGGAAAACAGACATACTGTATACTTTCATTCACATAAAACATGGCCCAAACAAAAATCAGGATTGAGAGAAAGCCTGACAGAGTCACCTTCATGCTTTAAAGGGAAAGAACGCAGTTATTTCAAACTTCAAGAAATTAAACCAATAACGACATGTCAATAAAAAATACGCTGAAGTTCCTGTAACATCCAACAGATAAGGTCATGAATATGTTCTTTCATTAATCAATACATTTTTGTTAAAAAAAGGATAAAGAAATTAAATGTGCTTTAAAACATGATTGTTTCTGCTGTTTAGTGTCCAAATAATAATAATAATAATAATGTTATCAACATCATTACATTTAAGGACACAGTGTGCTGTAGTGGTTTGAGCACTGGACCCTGGACACAAAAATCATGAGAATATTATCACTGCTGTATGTTTATGGAAGCTTGTTTTCGCCACTGAATAAAAAAATGAAAAAGGCAATTGCGACTTTTCTCTTGTAATTGCTAACTTACATCGCAATTGCATGATATAAAAACTCACAATTGGGTGTTAAAAAGTCAAAATTGTGTGATATAAACACGCAATCCTGACTTTATAACTCACAATTGAGTTTATATCAGACAATTCTGACTCTATAACTTATAATTGCGAGATTATATCAGACAATTCTGACTTTATAACACATAATTGTGAGTTTATATCATGCAATTCTGACTATAACTCACAGTTGTTTATATCATACAATTGTGACTTTTTAACTCATAATTGTGAGTTTTTTTCATGCAATACTGACTTTATGACTTTATAACTCACTATTGCGAGTTTATATCACACAATTCTGAATTTATATCACAATTGCGAGTTTACATACCGCAATTCTGAGAAAAAAATTCTGAACTGTGAGATAAAAAGTCAATTACCTTTTTATTTTTTATTCAGTGGCGGAAACAAGCTTCCATATGTTTGTCGTATTTGATTTTTTTTTTTCCTTTTTGATGCATCCAGGTTAAGCACCTTTCCTTTCATTACACAATTGGCTACAGAATTTCGAGATTAAATTTGGATCCCAGAGCTCATCATGTGGCTACACACAAAAAAGAAAGGTCTGGTCCAATTGAGAGTGATGTAGGTGCTTTCACACGGACGTTCATATCACCCCAGAGCTGAGAAAATTCCAGGTTTCCCTTATTCTATCCAGTGATTAAACGCTCTATTATAGATGTCAAGATCTTACAAGTGTACAAATATACATTCAGTAAAATATCAAAATAGAAACTGTGCTTCGATAACAGACAGCGAACATGGTTAAGATAATCATCTCTCATCGTCCAGGCTTTATGATTGTACCACAAAAACAGCCTGCAGCCTTGAAGAGCTCAGAGCTGAAGATAGAAGATCAAGGGTTACACGTATGCTGCATTTGGGAGGGGGGGGAACTATTTTGGCTTAGGTTGTGTCTCACGTCTAACCAAATTCCTCAACACTTTTTATCAAAATCAAAACTTTAAAGGGCTTAAGTCACTAGTCGGAGGTCTTGGCCTTTGTTTGATAGTTTGGACTTCAACAGATCCTCTGCCTCCACACAGTTACCCACAGTTTGTGCGGAGGAAAGATGTGGAAAGCCTTCGTTCTCAAGGAGAGACACTTGGTCCTGGATTATTTCCACTGAGGAGTCCGTACGAGCAGACTGGGAAGGAGGAGGAGGAGAGTGGAATGGCTGGCACTAAGAGGGCGCTTGTGTGCGGTCATAGTCCAGAATCAGGCCTTTGATGTGTGATAGTTTCTGATGGAGATACTCGCAGCGTTTCTTTTCTTCCCGGTAGCCTGGAAACTTCTACAGGGACAGAGAAGATCATAAACATGTTAACATTTATTTTTATATTTTTTTTTACAAGTAAATCAATATTGATACTTTAGGGGCTTTCGCATCGGGTAGTTATAGGAGCTCCGTTAAGCCCCTTTCACGCAGAGTGTTGATCCCAAAAAAAATTGTCATAGAATTGCTAGAGTGCCTTCTGTGTGAACGCAAACACATCCTGGGATTGATCCCGGGATAGGGACATTCCTGGGATAAGTCCCAGATTAATTTTGTGAACAAAAGGCAGGACCAATGCAGTGAGGGGTGTGTCGTAGTGATGACGCTGAAGATCTG
Source organism: Rhinogobio ventralis (assembly GCA_039654625.1). Classification (NCBI taxonomy): domain Eukaryota; kingdom Metazoa; phylum Chordata; class Actinopteri; order Cypriniformes; family Gobionidae; genus Rhinogobio; species Rhinogobio ventralis. The sequence continues at coordinate 6,812,380 of CM077206.1, read as the reverse complement.
AGATCATGCATAAATCAGATCATAAGCAAACTTAAGATGCTTTGGAGACAATACACGTCACATCCTGATGTCACGTGTCTTTATGGGATCATTACGGGATTTGTGTGAACGCACGCACAGATTCTAGAAAATCACTGGCAGTGTGAATGCATTATTTTTAAAATGAATTTACTCACCCTTATATTGTTTCAAACCTGTATGAGTTTTTTCTTCTGTTGAACACAAAGAAGATATTTTGAAGAATGTTGGTAACCAGACAGTTGACGCTAGCCATTGACTTCCATAGTAGGAAAAAAAATACTATGGAAGTCAATGGCTACCGTCAACTCGTTGATTACCGACATTCTTCAAAATATCTTTTTTTGTGTGTTCAGCAAAACAAAGAAACTCATACAGGTTTGGAACAATATAAGGGTGAGTACATTTTTGGGTAAACTATTCCTTTAAGCACGGCATTCAACAACATCAACAACTGGAGGATGTTGTGATTGGAGCTGTGTTTTTGTTGTGTGTTGAATTAAATCTCCTACGACAACTTGCTGTGCTACATATCATCGACACTGCCGTTAACATTAGCTTTCTGTATGTTTATATGCAGTTAACATTAGCTTTCTGTATGTTAGTTAGTATATGGGTGTGTCTCAATCAGCTCTCTAGCTCCCTAGATTGTGAATCAGTAAATCATGTACACAAATTCGGGCACTGTAAGGACCCTGGCTACACATTGGGACAATGATGACTATTTCTGGTGACGTTACTTCCTCATTGTACAACATTTCTACTGGTGTTTATGAACAACAGCAGAACTGATGTCCTTCTGAAATTATTTTTTATGTTATTTAAAGTGCATTATGATAAATACTTTGCTTGTTACATATACTTGCAACAGCTTTAAATAAATTATAAACGTTAGCTAGATTATGTTCATTACCTGTCTAGTTCATAACTATAGCTTGTCATTATGTGTAGTGAGTTGGATCAGGGGATTTATGTCTCGCGCTTCAGAACTTCCGTTAAGAGAACACAGTGAGCATCGATGCTCCCTTGTTTTCACGGTGCATTGTGGGTAATTTAGTCCCCCCAAAAGGCATTCCTAGACTGAAATTGTTCCCAGTTCCTGTGGTGCAAACACACCAAAAAGCGGAAATTTCCACCATTAGTTATAGGAACTATGATAGTGTTTCTCTGGTGCGAAAGCCCCTGTAACTCAAATATTCTCAGTTGTTAAAAAGAGCGACATCTGCTGGACGTAAGGTGCACTACATATAATGTTCAGTTTTCATATAGACAGAATATAAACCATAATTGGTCCAGTGATGTTAACTATTAAAAATAGTTTTCATTTATTAAAAAAAGATATAAATATTAAATGAGAAAACTTAAACTTAAAAAAAACTTAAATTAACATTAAAAATATTGCATTGGCAACTAACTGAAATAAAATGTTTAAGTTGCTAAAGTTACTAAAACTGAAATAAAAAAATATATAATAATGACAAAAGAAAAATTACTCAAACTAAATAAAAATGAAAATATTAAAAAAAGCAAATGAATAATACTAAAATAAAGTGAATGTGATTTTAAGAATTTATATTAGATTATTCAAACAAGGCTCATAGATAAGTTAGTATATTTGAAACCAGTCCCTCACATATTAAATACGCAGTTAAGTGAGTTCAATGTGCTTTGCACATAAAATCCAATGCTCTTACCTTCTTATACTTCCTATACTTCTCCATTATTTGATCTTCCATTACCTATAACAATCAAAATCAAACATATTAATCTAAAATAACCTCTGACATCAAGCATTATGTAATGTAACTTGTATAAGGTTTGCTAAGGAATTATCTTGTAAAACACGGACAAATGCTTCCACAAGTAACTTTTAAAACAGCATTAAAAATGGACAGTACTGTTCAAAAGTTCGGGGTTGGTAACATTTTTTTAAGCTTTTGAAAGTATCATAATTTTGCTTACCAAGGCTGCGTTTATTTGTTTGAAAACACAGTAAAATATTATATAGTATATATTATATACTATGTTAATATATATTATAAAATGTAATTTTTTCCTGTAAAGGAAAAGCTGAATTTTCAGCATCATTATTCCAGCCTTCAGTGTCACATGATCCTCCTTCAGAAATCTTCTAATATGCTGATTTGATGCTCAAGAAATATTTCTTGTTATTATCAGTGTTATGATGCTTTTTTTACACTGTCTAATAGTGTATAGGATGTCTTTTTCCATACCTTATACTCCTGTGTCCCAGGAGACAGTGTTTTTATCTTAGAGCCCAGCTGTACAAAAATCTCTGTGACTTTCCCTATGCGCTCATGAAGGTCTCTGTACTCGTCGTATTCCGCACAGAAATCCTCTTTGTACCTCTGTCGCTGCTCAGAGTCTGCAATAGTGTTGTATTTTCTGAAAAGAAAAGTTCCTTGAGTGAACTAAACCATTTTAACAGTGACAATAATTCAAGGTGAAACCAGTCCAGAGAGAAACCAGTAGGTGGCACTACATATCAAAATAAATGAGTATTCTCATTGTCAAGGAGTTTGTCTGAAATGATCAGTGCTGTTTGTGACCTGACAGTTCATATTCAGACAATTTATATTCAGAGAAGAAGGTTACAGGCCTGTTTTTTTTTTAATTATTCCATTCTGGTGTGTAAAATCACACACTATAGCTTTAAATGTGCAGCGCTTGTCATTTTCTATTTCTTCATTCTTCATACAAGCTGTAAATAAAGCACAAAGCAGTAAAATAAAGCCAAAATCTGGTCTTACTTACAATAAATAGTCGGGCAGCTCATCGGGTGAGGCACGGGTGACAGGTGTGTTGGGCCGTTCGTGGTCTACACATTAACACAAGAATCATAAAAAGGTTTATGTAATCTAACTACGCAAACATATCAAAGCACCATATCATGCTGCCCGGGCTGATGGAGTCATTTATCAAATGTTGCGATAAGGGATGCGGAGGGCGGTCGATGCTGACAAGACGTCAAGCTCGAGCTGGCTGTCGAAGAGGGCTCTGCACATTTTACAGTGGGTCACCCAGCTGTTAGCGAGTTAATCATCCACTTTAGCGCTAGGGAAGGGCGCAGACGAGCAGTCACCTCGCACACACACATCTGTATGCTCGTACACAAACATAAAGGAACATTTCCTGAATTGCTTGGCATGTCTGAACCTGTTCTGCCATCATTTGACTTGAAATGAAAACATCTTGCAGTGAGCCACTTCTGAGAAGAACTGCAGTGGCAGAGCCAAGACGGCTTGTTTTCTTTTCTTTTATGTAATAGGAGTTATGAAGCATCAAAAACAGATATTAGGGAAATGCCCTCTGAGAAACAATGACTCCATTGCCCTTATGGCAGTGCAAGGAAATATTGATCATGATCACCACAATCCCTGCTAATATCACTGCCTGACATTGTACAATGTAACAAGCATCATAAACTCAGATGAAATTTTTAAGATTAAAAAAGCAAGGTATTATGTTATACAATTTTTTTTTGCAGATTCAAAACCTCTTGGCCGATAACAGAACAGCTTAAAAGCGGTTAAATAATCCCTTTATATGTTAATAAATAATAATGCATACTGTATATTTTATTTATATTTATTAATGTTAAATTAATTAATTAATTAACAAAATTAAATTAAAATAATATTTATTTTAAAGAAAAAAATGTTAATAAAATCAAAGCTTTTTAAAAAAGTTAAAGAAAAACTGTGACAGATGTGAAACCCATCCTGTGTGAATGGCGCAAGCAAATATACCATAACAAAAATGTATTATCTGCTGTAATTACACTATTGGTATTGATACATTTTTTTTTTATGTTTTTGAAAAAAAGTCTTGCTAACCAAGACTGCATTTATTTAATTAAAAATACTGTAAAAACGGTGATATTAGTACAATTTAAAATAACACTTTTCTATATTTGTATATATTTTAAATGTAATTTATTCCTGTGAATTTCCAGCATAATTTCTCCAGTCTTCAGTGTCACATGACCCTTCATAAATCATTCTAATATGCTGATTTAGTGCTCAAGGAACACTTAATATTATTATCAATATTGAATGTTATTTTAGGATTATTTGATGAATATACATTTGTATTTTATTTGTAACATTTTAAATAAATGTCTTCTGTCACTTTTGCATCCTTACTGAATAAATTTATTAATTTATTTTAAAATCTTACTGACCCCAATATTTTAGTGTAGTGTATATATTACTTCATCTGCAAATAATATATAATCCACCAATATATTTGCTTTTAAGCATTTTAACGCACCATTAATATTTTCTTGGTTTTGTTTGAGGTCCGGACTGGTCTCGGCCCACGCAGGTTTTAAGCGCTCCCTCTCCTTTTCTTTATGCTTCTTGGACTTCTTCTTTTTGTGCTGGCCGTTCACTAGCTGCTGGTCAGTGCGGATTTCTGGTTCAGTTCTTGTGTGTTTGGGGCTGGTGGGTGGCTGCTGTGCTGGTTCCGGCTGTTCTGGTTTGGGCAAGCTGTTGGACTCGCTGAGCTTGTGCCGCTGGTAAAGACCATCTGGACTCTGCTGGGCTGTATTGGTACCTCTTTGCGAACTTGCGTTTCCATTAGTGGAAGAGCTACGGCCCATGGAGGAGCTGAGATGTCCATTGGAAGGAGATTGCAAGGGCATGTTCTGGTCTAATAAACGTTGCTTTTTCGGCGTCTGACTTTCTAGATGGTCGGAAGGCACTGGGCGTTTCTGGGAGTAAAGAAAGAATGAGATTTTCAGATGGAAAACAGCATGACGACTAGCAATAGTATGGACCAGCAGCTTAATTGGCTCCTGCAAACAGCAGTGACTGAAGCGCCTCCAGCATCTCCATAAATAAAGAGCAGACGGCGCCAAGCATGATCTTTACAAGAAAAAAAAAAAGGAGGTTCTTCTCACTCTCATCTCAGGTAAATCAATCATATTCAAATGACAAACCTGTGTGCATAAGAGCCTGGTAGTCCATTTCAAAGAGTATACAACATGCAAAAGCTTTAAGATGAGACCGAAAGGGGTAAAAGTAGCACTTCTTTTTATAGGTGCATATTTACCATGGAGAGATTCTTGACAGGGCTGAGTTGGGATGGAGAATCCCCTGAGGTTTTGTGGAATGAATGGCTGGATTGGAGGCTTTTCAACTGGCTACTGCTGCTGCTGAGAGGCTGGAGTTTTCTGGAATATCAGAAAGTGAGACGCTGTCAAAATGTCATTCTGTGCATGCTTGCCATCAGGAAACCTTTGCTAATTAAGTTCTGAAACAAATCCGTGAAACGTCTCAAGTTGAGATAAACTTCCTTGTTCCAGAAATCTATAAAAAGGTGGCGGTGCAGTTATGCTTACAGGAACTGCAGGATCTTAACAGGAAGAAATCAAGGTCTAGGATTTGCTCGGGTGTTGATTAGTTTGGGCAAAACACTAATACTGCTGCACAGCGTTCGGCTGGTCACAGCGCCAGGGCTTGTTAGTCTAGCTTAGCATTTCCGGGTAACTGATAACATCTGCAGTGAGACTGGCAAAAGCCTCGATAACGTCCAGTGACGAGAACAATGGTGCCAGAGACATTCCTACTCGGCTGGAACTTTCCTCTGGCAATCTGCTTCCTACAGCTCCTTCCTCTTATAGAGCTGCTTTTTCATCACACGGAGGATCGTTCCTCATAAGCGTCCTAATAAACTAATAAATAAAACATAAAAAGATAGTAAAAGGCCACTAGTTCCAAGGTTTGAGGTCATTAAGTTTTTTTTATTCAACAAGGATGCATTAAATTGGTCAAAAGACTTCTACATGGTTACAAAAGTTCTATTTTAAATAAATGCTGTTCTATTGAAATTATTTATCAAAACAAAGATTTCAACAAAAATATTAGGCAGACCAACTTTTCAACATTGATAAGAAATGTTTCTTAAGCACCAAATTAGCATATTAGAAAGATTTCTGAAGGTAATTCAAATATATTAAAAATTCAAAGTTTTTTTAAGTTTTAATAATATTTCACAGTATTACTTCAAGTAAATGCATCCTTTATTAAAAATCTTTCTGACCCCAAAACTTTTGCAGTAGCAGTGTGTGGACGTTTTAGCAAACATGGCATGTTGTGCAAGTCCCATTCTGGGGATTATTGCAAGAGTGTCTTGAGCTGTCCCATTACGACCCTTTGACTGGCAGTGCACATAAAAATCGAGAGGCAGAGGTGAAGGCAGTGAAGAGACTGAAGTATACAGTCAGTTAGGTGGAGTGTGGAAACCTCCTAAAAACACAGCTGCCAAGCATGTATTTGGCAGGATGGCTACCGTTTATTCCCCTATTGTTCTGGGACTGAATGAGGCTGCACAGAAGCTTTCAGCATAATTCCAACAGCACAGTGAATCGCATGGCTTCCTGCTCAGACAGGCCTATTAACCACATCATCTGTGCTAAAACGCGTAGTTAATAGGGTCTCCAAAACACATCATCTCGGCAGACTGCGGGGGCAAGGCCTGGATGACAATACTGTACTAAACTTCATCAGCCCTTCTTACTCAAAGAAAGTTTAACAGGTTCCTAAGCAGGGTTTTTATCCTTACGTAAAACTAAAACTATTAAAAACGATTTTGTTAATCGAAATACAGCTGAAATAAAAATGTAAATATTAAATGAGAAACCTGAACTAAACAAAATGTAGAAATGTTGCCTGTCAACTAACTGAAATAAGTTTAAGTTTGAGCACTAAAATTACTAACTGGAAATAAATGAAAACTGAAATTAAATTAAACCTAAATAGTAATATTAAAAAAGTTGTTTGTGTATGCTGATGTCATAAAATAACATCAGGATGTGATTAATTAACCTTTTAAATATAACATTAAAAAAAAATCTAATGACAATGTCTAAATATATATTCAAACACAAAACCTAAAAACGGTAAGTAAGAAATTATGACCTGCAATACTCTTGAGCAACTAGACTAGATGTACATACATGTATATTTTTAAAGAGCTATACAGGCATTTAGTGGTTAAACCAAGGCATTACATATGAATATTAATTTTCTCAGTTGCCTCTAATTTGCATTGGAATTTAAAAACTTTATCGCTATTTTAACCTTAAATACTACACAAATTGAATAATAAATATATTAGAAATGTTTTATTTTAAATTGTCATTAATGGATGCCACGCCACATTGCTGCAGTAATTCAGGCAAAAGGAGCCCCAACTAAGTATTGAGTGCTGTACATGCTCATACTTTTCATGTTCATACTTTTCAGTTGGCCAAGATTTCTAAAAATCCTTTCTTTGTATTGGTCTTAAGTAATATTCTAATTTTCTGAGATACTGAATTTGGGATTTTCCTTAGTTGTCAGTTATAATCATCAAAATTAAAAGAAATAAACATTTGAAATATATCAGTCTGTGTGTAATGAATGAATATAACATACTTTTTGCACTTTTTGAATGGAATTTGTGAAATAAATCAACTTTTTGATGATATTCTAATTATATGACCAACACCTGTATATATAAAGTGCCTGACAGAACCATTTAAGTTTCTGTAAAAAGGAACATATTTTTGGTTTGGTCTTGATGGACGGTAATAATTACAGTTTTTTTTACAATCGCCAGGACACATTTCTCAATACTTAGGTCAGTTTTTCAAAACTCTTCACACAGTGATCAACATCAGTCTATGTTGGCTAAACTGTGGATCATTTATCATTGTTTTGGCACAAAATGCATTCAATACATTAATTATTTTCTCACTCACACACAATCACCACCAAAACTCCTACAGGTCAATTTGCATGTTTACACTCTTTTCAAAATTGTTATATATATAAAAAAAAAAGCTAACAATTAAAAAATGAATAAGACAGCAGTTTTCTACAGTAATACCATATTGAAATATATTCTAAATCTAACCTACACAAGTGTTAGTCTTTCAATTTCATTACCATCTATACAAAAGGGGAAACTTAGGAATAATTGTGTACTGTAATGTAAACATAGATCATGTAATATACATTGCAGTGAATTCTGAACCGTAGAGAGTGTCGTTCTTGTTTTGTAAAAAGATTACAAAAGAAAACAATGTATAATGCTAGCTGTTGTTAATGTTTTTAGGTCATTGTTTTATGAGTGACAAAGTGTGTTTGTTGGGCGAAAACCTTTGCTACTGTGCTAATTTAGAATGGCCTGATTTGAGACATGCATAAAGTGTTTTGGAGTTTTAGAGCATTTTGAATAAGAAATGAAATGCTGTGCTAAGCTGAAAGTTGGTTAGAAGAACTGTGTGAAGAGTTTTGAAAAAGTGACCTAAGTATTGAGAAATTATTCCATTGTAAAAAAAAACAGCTTACACGCATTTTTTGTCTTGTACACTCCTACAATCCAATTGCAAAGATATTGTAAGTTAAAAGTAGGGTAGATTAGGGTCTGACTCACTAAAACGGCAATACATATTTATAAAAAGATAAAAGGGATGTTGTGAGAATTGAGAAAATGTACCTTGCCAACACCCTTTGAATGAGTTGGCGCTCTTCCTCCACATAGCCGGGCCAGTCCCTCCGCACATGTCTGTAGAAATCATCCTTTAGAGTAAAGCTATGGTCTTTGGGATTGAGTTTAGCCACCTGAAAGGAAATATACAATAGAATTATTCTCCTGATCAGAAACTGCCTTCTGTTCCCAAATGCACTTAAGTAAGCAATATTTCAAGAGTGACTCGAACCATCAAGATTTCCTTCAGTCAGCATCTTTTTGAAGAAATATGGCACTGCAGATTTTTTTTACGAGAGAGAAAAATAACATACGATAGGTCTTTTAAGGACATTCTTAAATACATCCAGAGGACAATAATTTAATTCAGACCTCGTAAATGTAAAACAGAAAGCATAAACGTATTGCAGCACAGGACTTTCTGTAGAGCACTTCTACAAATGGGATATGAAGCCAGCACAACCCTCCCTCTGTCAAAACATGATCCATTCTCTAAATATCATTAAGGCAGCAGGCTAATTGCTACCGCTAGCACCGCAACCTCCCCTTGTTGACTGTGCAGGAACTCCTGAATATAAACGCAGCAGGAAACATTCAGCAAATAAACCTACTGGCAAAATCAGCCACGGCCATCTCGTCTGCCCAAATGCAATAGAGAAGCAGCTCTGGACATAAACTATATTATCTGTACAAGCTGAATACTGTGTATTTTGAAGTAGGGTTGATGGGTGAGATAAAAAAAAAAAAAAAACTTGGCACTGGTGCAGAATGTAACACTGACAGAGAATTTTAATGAACAACATATTACACAGGCTCCAGACTAACTAAAATGGTTGCGAAAGTGACAAAAAATAAAAACAGCAACAATTTAAAATCTAGCCTCCTAGAGCGACAGGCAGGAAAATTTTGTGTGCATTCATACACAGATGGTCAGATATCATCTTGTGGAGTGGCCTTAATTACATTTTCAGAAAGTGTTTCCTGAAAAAGTCATGACTTTTGATTTGTGAAGGAATGACTCTTATGAACGGGTTCTCTTTTATCGAGTCAGTGAAAATGATTCATTAAACACTCTTGAACAGGCTTATGAGTTAGCGGTTTGAAACAAATCACCAAATCATCATATTAGAATAATTTCCGAAGGATCATGTGACACTGAAGACTGGAGAAATGATGCTGACAATTCAGCTTTGCCAAAAAATAAATAAACATTTTAAATATATTTAAATAGAAAACTGTAATAATATTTTACAATATTACTGTATTTACTGTATTTTTGATCATGTAAATGCAATCTTGGTGAGCATAAAAGACTTTTCAAAAACATTACAAAAAAATCTTACTGTTCTTGTAAGGCAAGGCATTTTTATTTCTAAAGCACATTTAAAACATGCTACTGCTGACCAAAGTGCTGTACAATCTACCACTTTGGACAATGAAGTACATAAACTTCATCTTTCATAAAAAAGAGAATATAATATAATAAAATACATAAACTGACAGGAAGACACAAATTAATAAGATTACATTGATTTGAAAGCTAGAGAAAAAAGATATGTCTTTAGTGTAGATTTGAAGCAGAAATATTTTTTTTAAACAGAGTGATATTTATATATGGTATTTATATATAATAAAAAGCCCAGTAATACGAAAAACTGTCAAAAGATTCCAGCTGAGGTTTGGGCATTTTTCCATTAATGTAGGTATTTGGTTTGTTGAGCATTTGCACTTTAGCATGCCATACACTTGTGTTTTACCTCATCCAGCACAGCGCTCAGGTCGGCCTTGTCTTTGGGGCTGGCTTTCTCCCTCTCCAGCCAGAGCAGTAGTTCTGGCTTGCTGTAGGGCTTTAAGGCCAGAACGTGAATGACACGTTCCTTCAAGGGCCTATGGGCCACCAAGCTAGGTCCACCGTTCCTCTTGTTGCTGGGTGAATGTCTATTAATGTTGTCAGAGCTTGTAGGCAGGCCTTGTTTCTTCTTAATCTTCACACATTTACCTGAGGGAAGAATAAAAACACCAAGAGGGTCACTAATGTTTTTAAAATATTTTTACTTGGTCTGTAAAACAAAATCATGCACCTTTTGTTCAGTTCTGGGTAATAACTGATTATATATAATCTGGATTACAAAAAAAAATTGTATTGATTACATATTCACACAATGGCAGTAATTACTTTTTAGTGTTTTATTTTGATTGATTTTATTTTAAAATTATTTATTATTTGCATTTTTATGATTTATTCATCCTTTCATCAATTGTTTAATGCACTTCAAGTTGTTGATAAAGAATGGAGTTAGGGCTGCACGATATATCAAAATTATCGAAAATGTACATAAATCGCAATATGCACAACGCAATGGCTTACGATAACTAAATGAAGAAAAACTCTAAATTTTAGATTGATGCAGACAGTAGAGAATAGAGAATAGACTAGACACATGACTGTCTCATACATGTGACATGCTTAATGTTATTATGCGCAATAAGTGAAGTACTCGTGCGCACAGGAAGCCGCCTCTCGGAGAGCGCATAATCTGATTTCAGTCCTCTTCCGCAGCTTATATGGCCAAATACACACAAAATGTTGGCAAAATGCCCGTCTTGGTGAGTATTCAGCTATGTCTTAAGTGGAATAACCAGTTGAGAAAGAAAGCGAGCGTGTAACAATATATTGGATCTGTGCAGCTCTTAAAGTGACAGCAGCCTAATAAACCTGCTTCCATCTGTGTGCCTAATGTTAATCAATCAAAAGACAAAGAGAAAGTCACTCACTGCTCTTGACGGAATAACTTTTGTAGCTTTGATACAATTCAGTGTATATTTAATTCACACAGTGAAGACTAAGCAGTGTTTTATTTTTACATTAAATTTCTGTTGTTAAATAACGTAATGCTACAGTAAAACACTGCTGTTCACTTTCAGAAGTTATAGGGATGCTTTCTTCTCACAAAAAGAATGTGAAACATGTATGCTGGTTCGCATATCAAGTATTGCATAATTTATCACAGCCCTAAATGAAATATATATTCTTTCTCTTAGTATCAATATAGTACAATATAGATTTTCCAGCTGAATTCTATGTCAAAATAAGTTAGGTCAAAAGTAATCTAAAAGTAGTCGTTACATTACCTAAATGTGCAATAAATAATGTTACTAACTACAATTTTCTTTATGTAATTTGTTATCAGTAACAGACTACAATTTGTAAGCAATGCTTGTATTATTCCATAATGCATTTCATTGTCTTCACAAGAGTTTAAAACAAGCTCAGAATCTGATAAGACTTTAAAAAAGTGACATAAAACGATTATTGCTTAACCCGACTGCCTCCTCAGCACTGAAAATAAACCGAGAGCTCTGCAAATAGCACAGAACTTCTGGGGCCACTCAAATCCCAAAGCTCTCGTTACGCAAAACAAAACCGAGCCGCCCTGAGGTGAAATTAGACACACACATGACGGAGAAGGGGTGAGCGCAAATGACTGTCGCACATACAGTAGTGTAAACAGCAAGCGTTGAACCACTTTAGGAAATACAGCTTTAAGTAAACATCACGGCCCCCGTAGCACTCGTATGACCCACTCTCCGGATGTGCACTGTGAATTTGGCGTGCACCGGGTGGGCCGTAGAGTGTGAAACAGAGCTGACGGTAAACGTTGCTCTTTCCTGTGCAAATATCTAAGCTGTGGAAACGGAAGCACCTAAAATAGAGCCGTTTTTTTCTGCTTTCCATCTTCCCACCAGTGTGCTAATTCACCTGGAGCCAGCAGGACACAGGAGTGCTAATAGATATCAAGCATGCCTAATCTTATTAGAAGTTTAAGCTGTACTTTGAAGGTTGCAATAGGACAAAGTGAAGCATAAGCTGTTCATACAGTGACTGCTATGCTCCTGTGCGCATCCAGTTTTACGTAATGTTCATGCGTCCATTTATACTGCTTTAGGGCTTTATTATTGCTGCAGAAGCACACTACACTGTTGTCTTGAGAGTTAAATCTGAATTGACTGGGTTAAATCAAATTACTGTCATTTCAAGCAATCTTCACATTTTACTTAAAAATGTACTCCGTTATCATTTATTCACCCTTCATGTTGTTCCAATCACATGACTTACAAATATATACTGGGTATATATATATATATATATATATATATTTTTATTTTTATTTTTTTTTTTATTTATTTATTTTTTTTATTCTAGTGTTTCTCTCATTTTCTCCCAAATCTGCCATCATTTACTCACCCTCATGTGTGGAACACAAAATAAAATATTTTGAAGAATGTTTGTAGCTTAACAGTTTTGGTGACCATTGACTTCCATTGAATTTCTCAAATGTTCTTCTTTTGTGTTCTGCAGAAGAAAAAGTCATACAGTTGTTTCGGAACAACAAAAGGGTGAGAAAATGATGACGGAATTACATTTTTTGGGTCAAATATCTCTTTAAACCTTCCTGTTACATTCGGGCCTGTATTTTGCCCCAAAGCATCCTAAAAGCATTGTACAAGCAGTCTTTATGACTTGCATTTGTGAAAAAAAAATCATTAAAACCAAGAACCAGATCAGTTAAATCACTGAAAAGATCATCTTAAAATATTACTGAATAATCATTCTTTAAAAACTGAAATGTAACAATTTTTTATCTCTCATACAAAGCTATCATATAAGACTCTAAATATAGCAGATAAGTCACAAAAGCACTTTAATGATAGCCTATGTTTATGCATTTATGTCATTTTCAACCACATTTATTTCAACACTATGGGGAAAAAAGTAACCAGTACATTATTTAGAAGTTCCATAGAAAAACAAGTAATGCAGGTTTGGAATGACATAAGAGTGAGCAAACGATGACAGAATTTTTATTTTGGGTGAACAACTCCTTTAAAGTCTTCAAGAGGAAATGTGACAGCATACATTTGTAGAAACAGATGTAGTTTGCCTCAACAACAGGAGCCAGTCAGTCAGCCATAAACAGAATGGCTTTATTCAAAAAATTTAAGTAATACTTGATTTTACAGTGTCCTTGTTACACGTTACATGTAGTTACTAGAGTAATAACTATCAATTATTCATAATTACATGCAACTATCCTAACACCAAGCCCTAACCCTATAGTAAGTACATGTAGTTAAATAAATTACTCAGTACTTAAATGTATAATTACACTGTAACAAGGACACCTTTTTCTGTTACAAGTTCCGCTATTGCATTTATTTCAGTATGCTTAAAAGAGCTGTCTTCATATCTCAACAGTTGTATTAACTACATTATGTACTGCAATAACCACGGAGCTATGAGAACAAAGACTCTATTTAGGAGGAATGTTTGACTGTTACAGAGTCCAACATGCTGACAATCAAGAGAGAGAAAAAACACAAAGTACTGAATTCCTTTTGACGCCTAAACATGTTGCGCTTTGCAAAAAGAGCTGAATTAAGCACTTTCTGTCTGCATAAGCATTCAAAATACTTTACCGTGTTTTGGGGGAATAATACTGTATGAACTGTAGACAGATGTCATAAAACTCCTACATCAAACATTTAATCAAATCTAGCCTTACAGGCAATCTCATCAAATCAAATTCCAAAATCAAATAGTTTTACCTTACAAAGCCCAGTAATCACTTGTTTAATCATGTCTACATGCTCAAATATGCCACAATAGTGAAACATAAATAAAGGTGCTTACAGTAAATGCTACAGTGTATGGCTAGTTTATAAAAAACGTTTGCGTATTCACAAACACATGACGTCCAGTGGTCAGCCGATATATTGCCAAGGCAGATATTATCGGCTGATATTTGGCATTTTTTAAAGGAGACCTATTATGCCCCTTTTTACAAGATGTAATATAAGTCTCAGGTGTCCCCAGAATGTGTCTGTGAAGTTTCAGCTCAAAATGTCCCACAGATCACTTAATATACCATGTTGTAAATGCCCATTTTTGAGTGGAAGGAAAAACATGCTGTTTTTGTGCATGTATCTTTAAATGCAAATGAGATGCCGCTCCCCGCCTTGCTTTCCAGAAGAGGGCGGAGCCTTTACAGCTCGTGCCTTGAGTACTCAGCCAAAAACTAAAACATCTGTTTGGTTTTGATTATCATCTCTATCGCAGTCACGCTCATGTGACATTGAAGTTGTTCATCATCATGAAAGTTTATTATCTGCATGCATTTTAAAGCCATATCAGTCTAAACTTCTGATATATGGTTTTCTGAGCTCACACACCCGAAGCACGCGCACAGAAAGCTGGATGTCAGACGGGGCGCCCCGTGAGTATTAAACTAAGTTCTCTTTCTCATCTTATTGTGCTTAAACTGTCAAAAACACACAAAGTTCACATAAACAGTTGGTTATGCCTGTGAACGTAAACAAGTAAAGAAATTGCAAATGTATATTAGATCTGCGTATTAAAGTGAAAGTAGTGTAATATATAGAGTACCTACTACTATATATGCTGTTAATATGAATCAAACAACAAAAGAAAAACAGAAAATCACTCTCTGCTCTTGATTGAATAACTTTAGTAAGAATACATTTCTTACTTGAATGCTGCTGTTAAATGCTCTGGCGAGGGTGGATTTTTACCATTATAGGGTGGTTGTGTACACACTGCTGACACACATTTATGTTCATCAAAGTGAATTTTGCATAATAGGTCCCCTTTAAATATTGGCATCGGCTGATACGTTTTTTGTTTGGTCGATAGACTTTTATTTTGACAGCGTTGAGAACCATTTGAAACCCTGCTCTTTAAGATACCGGCCTTCAAAAAAATCCATATCGGTTTACCACTAACGACAGCTGTACTTGTCCTGATGGCTAAATGAATGAGAACCAACATCATCAAACAGTAAGTAGATACTAAATGTTTGATAATGCTCTTCTGCACACCTCATACCAGCATGCAAATCAGAGCGACCGTAATACCTCTGCTCTTTATAATTAAACATCCACTGAAATACCTGCCATACATTTGAAAGTCTCTGCCAACTATGAGAACTATGATGGCAAAGCAGTATTTAGAAGATACAGTAAGTGTACCATTACTTTACCACAGAAATACAGTGTGCCACCGCAAGAGGTTTCTGCGCTCGACTACAGAGATGGGAAAATTTGGAGGCCGTTTTATTTTCGTTTCAGCCAAACAAATGTATCTGCCAGGCACTAAATTGTGCAAGGACATGGCTCCGTTTCTACCACCATATGCATTTGGAGCTGTTTAAAAATATGCATGGCGACAGTATTACTTTTTGTCGAGGTGGAATAAAAAGCCAAAGCAAATACTATAAACTCAGTCGCAATATGAATGTGACCCAAACACACCTATTATATGAAATCTGAATGGTGCAACATCAAATCATTCCACTTTGGTCCTCCTATAATGTCCATCCCTAAATTATATCCTTAGCAATCAGTGCAGCCCAAATGTGTTTACATTACAAGGCAAATTTAGACGCATACTAACCAAAAAAAAAAAGGATTCTGCAGGGCTTTGTCTGGAAGGGCACTATTTGCTTTACACAGTGAAAGCGATTCAGGGCTTTTAATTGCCTTGAATCAAACAGACTTTATTTTCTCCAACCACTGAAGTGCTTTCTTTCACTCCAGCACACATCCACCTTTTTTAGACAAGTGAGGCCAGAACGACGCGTGTCCTTCTCTCTAGTCGTCGCTTGGGGAATTGCAGACTTTGCTTCAGAGAGAGACCCTATGTATAATTCAGTATTTCTGCAGATGAAAACCTAATTGATCCCCAGCCATGGTAATTAAAATCCTGGGCTAAACTTCATCCACCCAGCATGAGACTTGTTAGCGCATACTTCTGGCAGTCTCAATCAGATTAATGGAACAGGTCTGTGGCTGTGCCTGTGTCATCTGCAGATAAATGCTTGAGAAAGAGGTATTGGGGGAGGGAAACGCATCTTACACGGCTGGACTGATACACAACCATCCCTTGATCAAAAACGCTCTGGTTTATTAACCATATGAACATAATTAACGTTACTACTAGGGTATGATTACTTGATTTTGGATGAAATAAATGTGTTTTTTGATGTGAGACATGTTTTAATGAGTGATGATTATGTCTGCATGTGGAGTGGTCCTTTGTCTGTGTGTGAGCTGGATTCTTACTTGGACGTGTAGATCCAGGTTTGATCTCAATGGCTGAGCGACTCCAGATGTCCTTTTCCACTTGAGACATGCGCTCGCGGGTCATCTGGTAGGAATCGTCGGTGGCACACACCGTGATTTTGTCCTGAATACTGCCCTGACCTTCCAGATGCTCCCTGCCATCTCTAAAAGGAAATACACAGTGAGTTAAATTATCAAGCTGGAAAATATACATTTGTTAAAATGCTTGTTTGAGAAAAAAAACAACATAATAAATATTAAATGTATTTATTTATTAAACCTTATTTAAACCTTTACCAAGGTTATATTAAAATTCTTATTTTTGAATGCATAAACATTGTTTTATAAATGATATATATTAAAATATTGTACTAAATATATACACGTATATTATAAATATTATTAGGCAATTTTTATTATATTTTTTTTAAAGTACATTTATAGCAGGGCTATCTGCAAGAAATAAAATCTTTTTTGAAGCATACCATTAAATCAATGATTTTTAAGAAAAAAAATTTTTGTAAATAATTGAAAAATACTTGCAATTGGCTTGCAGGTTTACTTAATTGCAGGTTTGTGTGAAAAAGTTAACAACAATGTGAATAAAAGGCTAAATCAAAATCAGTGTGAAAATTTCACCGATATTTTCTTAAAAGCTCCGAGCATCAACCTGTAAAGACTATGTAAAGACTGACATGTTTAATTGCTCGCTCTGCGTTTCTAAGTGTTACAGCTGCTCCCTTTGTCCACAAAGCAGCCGGAAAGTCGGTGACTAATTTATGACTAATGGCCTTAACCGGTTTTTTGTGGAATTGCTTTGCATCCTCTTTCCCACAAACCTATGTAATGCTATTCTTCAGCGAGACAAGTGGAGTATTGTGAGACTACAAGTCTCCTTTGAGCTGCAGAGCGAACAGATCAGTGCCACCCCGATCAAGAGGCAGCAACTTCACAACCGACCGTGACGCTAAATACTGTAATGGAACTTGAGTTCAAAGGTCCAAGTAAATGTTGATCCTAACAAACAACCACCTACACTCAAAGCTCAGATTTATTCAAGACACACAATAACTAATGGCAGTAATAGGAGTATACATTACTACTTTTATTATTGCATTAAGTAATTAAGAAGAGTTTTATGTTGTAAAAGCATTAACAATTTTGTGATTATCAGTGAATAATGACTCAAATTTCATTCTTTCCCCACAAGTCCTATTGTATTTGTATTATACAAACTAATTATTAAATAATATATTCATTATTTATGGTGTTTTTTTCTTCTCTTTTTTTAGTTTGACAGTTCTTGATCAGTATGATCTGTCACTATGTGATCCACTGAGAAAATAACAGCATATTATTTTTATGGCAGCGGCTATTTTCACTGTGAAAATAGCATATTATCTTAGCGATAGATGATATTTACACTAAGTACAAATAGCTGTAGATGCTATTTACTAAGTGAAATAGCATACTAAGTCAAAACAGTGATATATTCTATTTACACCATGTAAAAGTAGCAGTTTTTTTTGCAACGTGTAGATAGTAATTACATGCAATTTATACTTTATTTAGACAGATACATAGTATTTCAACCTCAGTATTGTTGTACATTAACAGGGTGCAATAATAGTGTAAATGATTATATTTATTAAAATGGTTAAATGGACACTGCCTTAATGGGATAATAAAAGCCCTCCCAACACCTACCCCTAACCCTACCCAATAAATGCTTTTATTATTATTATTAAACATTTCGTTAGGCACTTTATTTCCACTTTTAGAAAATTGTCTTAATTATCTTATTGTCTTATTGAAAGTAAATGCCTTTCCAATGTGATATGTGATGGAAAAAGGGAGAAGAGCGAGCTCTGCAAAAGGCGGATTCGAACCTGGGCCGATCACTTCAAAACCAAGATCCTTAAGCCTTACGCTTTACTGACTGCGCCACTGAAAAGTTGAAATATATGCAGGTTTTTTTTATCTTGTTTGGCGGAGCTAGTGCAAATAGCAATTGCCAACAAGGCACACTATTTGCACTTGGTGTAAATAGACACTCCGTACTTTTATACTGTTTTAAAGGGGTCACAATATGGATTTTTTTCTTTTAATATGTCCCTTGAGGTTCACTTATGGTAATAAAGTTTTTTGCACAAAAAAAAACAAAACAATGCATATATGGAAAACTATTATTTTTTAACCTTCATTCTGATCAGTTTTTAAGGGGCGACCCTTAAAGGCTTGTCAGTAGATGGCCACTGTTATGATTGGCTGACGTCACTGCACAGGAAACCATCGCCCACTCACTTGCATGCATGATTAAGTGTTTTGAAAACATCCATATAAACCTGTCATTTACAGACAAAGCATTATGAAATAATTTCCTTACGGTTTGTGAAGCAGCTGCTGTCAGATTCAATAGTTGGCTGCTTCATCTTTCAACAAAAGTTTATTTGCGAACTCTTCATTACACTGTGCCTCGTTTACAAAATAAAATGCTGCAAACAAACATGTAATCCTCCGAAGCGATATAAGACACCATTAAAATAAACCATACACTTTTTTCCAATACTGGGATCCTTCTGAAGAGACACAAATGAGCTGTTAAAACTTAAAAAAAAAAAAAAATAATAATTCACTTTCATTTGTCCTGTCAACAGATTAAAGTGCATGGAGTATGTCAGAAACTGAACTCGCATCTGTATACTGTATCTAGGGTAGACAGCGTCAGTGATTATAATGGGTTCTATTTGCTTTTGACGCGACGCTCGCATCCAGTGTAGCAAATGTCAGCCATTAAGTGACTGAACGCCAGTGGACGAGGCCTATGGCGCGATGATGTATAATTATCCGTCGATGTCTTGCTCTGGAGGCGGTCATATGCAAATGTATATGCATGTGACATCACAGATCCAACAATATCAAACCGAGCTGTTTTTGGAGCTTGATTAAATAAATGCTTTGTTTATAAAAAAGAGGATGTGTTAAAGCCACAATATGTAATTTTTCCGCCACTAGAGGTCACTTATTCAAAACAAAGGTGTAGCTTGATGACGCCTTGATTTCACAGAGCTTTTATTATCCCGCAGACGAGCGCTTCCGCTTCTTCCACTCATGCGTATGTGGGGTAACTCAGCGCTGTTCTATCATATTAGATACATTTGAGTGTGATGAAAGTTGTTATAATGCTACTCTGCTACTATGAGACACTTGAGCTATATAACAAAGATTATTTTTAATTTTGAATTATTCGTTGAATGTATCCAAACAGTTGCTCACCTATCTAATAAAACACATAATATATTAAAGCGTCTTTGGTGTTTCCATGGTTTCTACAAAATAAAACCGGAAATCGAGGATAATGCGGGTATGATGTCATTGATAGGCGACGCACATGGTTAAAATAGCTTATTTCTCTGGATTTAAACATTCTTGGAAACATTTAAGTACACAAGTCAACAAAATATATAACATTGTTTTAGTGGTTTTTGGATATTTTAATCCAAAAATTTTATATATTGTGCTTATATAATATTTTAATGGTAAAAAAGACCTCTAATATATCGATCAAGCAAATTTTATGTCTCATGTCATGACCCCTTTTAGTGATATCATATTATATTATATTACATTATATTACATAAACATATTTGTTTGAACTGTTGTTTGTGAAGTTTTTTCCCCTTATTTGATTCATTTTTGCATCAGTGTCTTACCCAGAAACATACTGGTGAATACAGTCAAAGCTGGCCTGAGGTTTGTCTTTACTGTCACTGGACAGATAGAAGGAGAAGACACGGAAAGCATCAGGAGAATCCAAGGAAGCAGGAATCTTGATATACTGTTGGATGAAAAGAAAAACAAAAGACATTTCAGACCTGTGTCAATTAAATTTAATTAAATTCTAAATATACATACAATCATGCTCACTATAAATATACATGCACACAAACAGTGTAATTATGAGAATTGGATGTTTGTTTATACCCTCATGCTTCAGAATGGCTATTTTAAGCATTAAATGTCTATTTTAAGCAATGGATATACTCTTGTGTAACATACAAAACAGATAATGCCAAGAAGATTTAACTTTCATAATACAGTACATAAAAAAGGAATTCCTTGCCTTGCCTAACACAGAGGCTTTTGTTTATGGGGAAAAGCTCCAGCTCGCTGCACTTACTTAAAGCTTTTTGGAAAAACATCTTTCATTCAATAAACCAGTCAAATGAGCACCTCCTACGACTCACTGAAACACAGTATTCAGCTTGTATGTAAAACGTTGCATGTCCTCATTAAGCAATTAATATATTACAGTACTTTCATAGAAAAGGCACTTGCTGTACCAAAACCTATTTCATGGCGGGATGATCTGTTGTTTAGAAACAAAAGACTCACATTTGCTAATTATAAGAGCTTAACGTGGATTTGTAACAAGTGTCCTACTGCACAACACACATAGGCATATAAAGTTTTAGGCTTCTTGTAGTAAAAACATTTGTTTGACATGTTTTGCCTTGAAAAAATAAACATTGGGATTTCTGTGATGTACAGCTTTTGTCAAAATTACTGGAATGTCTTGTATTAGTCCTAAAAGCATCAGTTTAAATGGGCTTGAAAAATAATTATAAAAGTGTTTTGCACCATATGCCAACATTTTCCAGCAAAGGTGTTTATGAATTTATAGCCATCATGGAGTTACATTACTGTAGAGTTTACAGCAGTTTATTTGAAATGAAACACAAAAAGTTATTTTTTTCCCCCACTGTGAACAATATTTGGAAAAATAGAAAATGTTAAAGAAATTTAGCTATTTCTGACAACATGCAGCTAAAAATAAAATGTATCATTTTTGGGCAAGCGAAAAATGTTGCCACAGCAAATATAAACATGAACCAAATCCTTATTGTATTACACTGATATATGCACATAATAATTTTTTTTTTAAAACTGACAATTTAAAAGTAATATTGACAGATAGCGGTTAAACTAGTACTGTAGTCCAAATTGAGGGCCCTATCATACACTCACAATGCGACACCAGGCATGACGCAAGTGTTTTTTGCTAGTTTCAGCCCGATGCAGTTATCATTTTCACGTCCAGCACCACGTTGTTTAAATAGCAAATCGCCCATGGGTGCGCTGGTCTGAAAACGGGGTGTGTTCAGGCTCATTGTTGGCGCGTTGCTATTTTGAGACAACTGAAAAAGACTGCGCAATTGACCAACAAAAACCTGGTCTAAAGTCAACAGCGCAGTATTTATTGCACCTATAGGCGGGTGCACAACGCACGTACACTTTTTTTGAGGCATGAATAAGCAAATGAGCCAAAGAAACCTTTCCTTTTTTAACAGAATGTGCGATTTGCTCAGCTTTAATAATGTGTAGAATGCCATTAAAAAAACCTGCAAAAGCAACAGAGCAAAAAATTAACTTAAAGGCAACCTACTCAAACTATTGTCTATTTATCTATGCAGCATTATTAGTTATAATTGGAGAAAGGTATTTTCTTTCATAGTTGGCAACAGTAAGCGACAACCGCTTCAGTGCTATAAAACTTTTCAGCAAAACTGCACTTTGATAGGTTCTGACTTAATCATGCCAGATCGACTGCAGCTCCGAGTTTGTGTTCTGAGGCAATGCAAGGGTCACGACTCAGTAACTGAGTCAGTTACATAATACTCGCAGTCATCTGAGGGCGATCAAAACAAATGCAGCCCTGAACAAGTAACATTGACAGCGTGACCTCACTACCTGTTCAAAGTCTTGTGAAAAGGAAATCAGTAAGATTCTGGCCAACTCTACAAGCACAAAGCCAAAGCAGCAGTGCTTCAAGACTGCCAAACACATGGTGAGGGAAGGCAGTGAGCGCCACACTGAGCAAAAGCCATAGGTACAATCGGCCTCCCGCACTCTCAACTCTCCTTCATCAGTCGGCTTCTATAAAATATAACCTAAGATTTTAGGCAGGCTATTACTGATATTAAAAGACAAGCCATATTCTTCAGGGAGGCCTAGAAACCTACTTTCACTAATACAGAAAGGCAATTCAAAATACAAACTCATTAAGCAACAGGTATTGCGGTGTCATTAAAAACAGCTTTTCCTTTCAAACAGCCTCCAGCAGAAAAGGATGGATGTTTTAGTTGAGGCAGCGTCCTAGATTTGAGGGAAATGGATGGGCAGTGTCCACATAATTTAAATACTTTATTTTTTGTCGGGAGGCAGCAGTCTATCATTTGTGCTTGAACGTGTCCAAAAGTGAGGTAGCAAATGGCAATGACCATGGACACAAAAAGTCTCCTAAATCGTTTAAAACAGTTTTCAGGTGTGTGATTTTCCATAAATAAAATGGCAGGGAATAACAAGGCACCTTTAATTCCCACTGTCAAATGGAGCCACAGGGTATTTTCAAATATGCAGGGTTATGCTGTGCGAGCAAGTTTGGTTAAAGACTGGTTTAAAGAATGCATCTATGTCCTAGGCCATGAAAGCTCTCAAAAAGCAGTGCAACCTTTGTCCACAGAGAATGAACAATTTCGCCAACAGTGATCAAAACTCAAAAATCTAAATGTTCCTCTACAGCAGGAAAGGGGACAAAAACTAAATAAAACAACCAGAAAAAAAAATGAATTAAAAAAAAAAAAAAAAAATGAAACAAAGTCTGCATCTGAAATCGCATACTTCCCTACTATATAGTAGGAGAAAAACAGTATATGACAAAATAAGAATGTCCGAACAGTACTCATAAAAGAGTAGGCAAAAAGTACCCGGATGACCTACTACTTCCGGCGCAATTCTGAAGTGTGCATACGTTGCATACTATCCCACAAGGGCACAGGAGAGGATTTATGAATGGCAGTGAAGCGACGTAACTGCCGCCAGTAGGTCACATGATAATGACAGCATGGCGAATGTAGTACGTCTAGATTGCCTTCATGCTACACACACTCAAACTATTTAGAACATACTTTTTTAGCATTCGTGAACGAATGACTTATTCAAAATAAGTACCTACTCAAGAGAGTATGCGATTTCGGATGCAGCCAAAATCTCTTTACCTGCTTTTGCACAATGACTATACAGAAGCAAAATATAACAATTATAATATAGGTCTTAATGTATGAAATAAAAATGTTTAAAAACCCCTGCTCAATAAAATGCATCGTTTATAATCAAACAGGTTCATTATTCCATCTTTCATACAACAGCATGCTTCATAAACATTTTAGAAAACAAACACTGACCTCTTCATTTTTTAGAAAAACGCTAATTTCAGCTGTGTTTAGTGAAGTGCATAAATACTCTAGGAAGCAATTTACCATCCTACAGATCTAAAAACAGCATGTACGGGCACCGCAGAAATGGGTTTTGGCTGTCACAAATGCCCGGTCACGCAGTACAACTATAAGCACTGTCGGCCACATGGAGCCAATAAAAAGCTTCAGTCTCACAAACACACATTCAGTTCCACTACCCCCACAGAACAAACCCTGCCCCCATCATTATCTGTTGGTTTTCCGTGCGACAAAACAAGCACTCGCAAGCAGTCACAACATACTAGCAAACAGTAGCCTGCAATGACGATGGACACTCATGGGGGTTGAGTCGGGGAATGACCCAGTTATGTCCTCAGCTTCAAAAAAAACAAGGCAGTACGGCATGATCAGACTAATGCATATTTTCTTGCAGCAAACCAAAAAAAGCATCATGGTCAGCCAACAGCTATAGTCCTGCGAATACAGCTGCTGGAAGCCACTGCCAAAAGTGGTAGCCATCCTTGTCCAAATGCAACAAGTCATTGCAGAGGTCCCAGAAGTAGATCAATGGTGCACATGAATGAATAATCATTTGTGTTTCAAATGGCCACACCGATGAACAAAAGCTAGTCACCTCTGAGGCATCAGCACAGCCATGGATTTACAGTCTTTACCCCCTTCCACCCCGCCTTTAGCCCCCTTTTCCCAAAGCATCACATCCCCCATCCCCTACCCTCCAGGAGACAAGCGCTTCCCCCAACCCCTGGTCCCCATCTCCTCCACGTGGTACATTCACTTGTCGACCCCTGGCCCAACCACCATCCACACTTCATATTCTGATTCTAATCAATGTCATGCAGGTCAGTCCATTCTGGGGACTACCCTCTTTTTCCATTCCCAGTTTCCTCCTCGATCTTCATAACCATATGTCATTTACCCCCTTGGTTCCCAGCTCCTGTCTCCAGGGAGAATCTTGTTTTTTTATGGCAGCAGCATCACACCAAGCCACTTAGATCTGAGTAAAGGCCCGTTCACACCAATAACATTGACTATAACTATATTAGCGCCCACACCAGTGGACAATATCGTTTTGTTTATTCTAAGCACGCACTGCAGTTTTGCCGCTTTAAATGCTTGAGCTCTTTAAATTGGCTGTCATGTTTTTATCATTCATCAGATGAAAAAAATCATTCTGAAAGTAATTCCAGTGATATCATTCTTCTGTGTTCTTATCGTTGTGGTGTGGACTCACTATTCTCATAAAATTATATTAAAACTTTATAGTAACTGTCCTTGGTGTGAACGGGCCTTAAGTGAGATTTTAAGGGATAGTTCACCCAAAAATGAAAATTATCCCATAATTTACTCACCCTCAAGCCATCCTAGGTGTATATGACTTTCTTCTCTCAGCCAAACACAATCAGAGCTATCTTCAAAAATATCCTGTCTCTTCCAAGCTTTATAATGGGAGTGAATGGTATCTTGTTTTTTGAAGCCCAAAAAAATGCATCCATCCATTATAAAAGTAATCCATACTCCTGGAGGTTAATAAATGCCTTCTGAAGCGAAGCGATGCGTTTTTGTTAGAAATATGTCCATATTCTTTATAAACTATATATAACACAAGCTCCTCCGACATTTCTCTTTAAAAATTCTCGTTTTAAGGTAGGGACACACCAAACCGACGCCACAGAATTAGCGCTGATGAAAGCCGACTGTGTTGTTGTCTCGCGTCGCTTGCGTCGGGGGAAAAAAAGCTGCACTTGAACACACAGAGAACTACAGCCGACTGTCAACTAGCATGCGTGTTCTGCGCCTGCGTGTAAATGAGACATCTGTCTATTTCTGCAGATATATTAGTCTATATTCGTCATTTAAATAGGGAAACCGACGCTGCAGGCTGCAGATACACAAACCGTAAACAGAGCAGCGTGTGCTTACAGTTTTGAATATTAATCCTGCTAAACACATTCTTTATTCCATCCACTCATGTTAATATTAAAATATTCGCCCATGAACACTCGGTAAGATTGACTTCTTTGCTGGCTGTTTTGCTATTATTCTTGTGCACTGACTCATTCACTAATCTGAACAGCCAATCAGAGTTCTCTCTCTCACCGACGGCCCAGTGCTGATTCAACAAAAAACCCAGACGGCTTCCGACTAGAGCCAATGGTACGGAACACACCCGAAAAAACTGAGTCGGTGAGGCTCAAAAATGGCCTGACATTGACCGGCCTCCGATCATCGACTTGGTGTGTCCCGGGCTTTAGGCTAATTTGTGACAGGTCACTCTTCCTCCGGAACTAGACTCATGTACGGCAGTTTCCGGAAGACAGTGTTCAGAGTTTATAAAGTTATAAATAGGGATATTTTTCTTAAAAAAACACATAGTTTAGCTTCATAAGGCCTTTATTAACCCCATGGAGCCGTATGGATTACTTTTATGATGGATGGATGCACTTATTGGGCTTCAAAATCTAGGGTACCATATACTCATATTATAAAGCCTGGAAGAGACAGGACATTTTTTAATATAACTCAGATTGTGTTTGGCTGAAAGAAAGTCATATACACCTAGAATGGCTTGAGGGTGAATCAATTATGGGCTAATTTTCATTTTTGGGTGAACTAACCCTTTAAGGGCTATAAGCAAGAGATGCCTATAAAAGAAGTACAGCTTCCACATATTTTGTTAGTGTCCACATCCCAATCCAAGATTCAAAAGTGTCTGAGAAATCCAAAGTTCATCATCTGTGTTTCAAGTTGACTGTTAATGCATTTGCCTTTCACTCCTTTATGTGTTTATTCCTCCAGCGGGAGCCAACGCCCAGCTCGGCAGGTGAGATTTTATCAGCTTTTAGATCAGTACATTAGGTAGTACATCAGAAAGGTTACAATGCAAATACAGACTGCTTCGAGGGTTGTTACTGAAACGTTATCTCTCTTACTAAGCTCTGTGCATTTGTGATGATTGAGATTCAAGCCCTGTGTCATTCACCTTGTTTTCTCACAGCGAGTCTCATTTACTAACCACACATCAAACCTGTTTGCAAATGTTATAGTGCAGAAATCAATTTAATTTAACATTTAACAAATATAGCCACTTAAATTTAGGATTACAATTAGAACCATCCCAAACCACATATATGGGGGAAATAAATATTAAAATTATATACTATTAAAAACTAAAATCCTCATTAAATGCTATAAGTGAATCATCACAAAATTATAATTTACACTATTAAAAAATGAATTTTCATTTTGAGATTTGTGAAAGATTACATTTAACGGTGTAATTAAATTATTAGTATTTTCAAAGACTAACTTTAAGTGAATGTTAGATGACAGCAAAAGTATGTAAAATTCAGCCTTCAATAATGGATATACACCATGTAAAAGTTTGGAAGATTTTTAAAATGTTTTTGATGTTATGCTCACTAAAGGCTGCATTTATTTGACCAAGAATACAGTAAAAACAGTAATATGGTTAAATATGATTACAATTTATAAATAACTGTTTCTATTTCAAATATAATTTATTCCCGTGTCAGAAATCATTCTAATATGCTCAACTGCTGCTCAAGAAACATTTCTTATTATTAATGTTGAAAACATGTGTTCTGCTTAATATTATCTGCAAAATCTACAGAGACCATAAAATCTCTAATATCTTTTTTTTTTTTTATACGAAGTACTCAATTATTAGTGAATGAGACCCAGTATTCTTACAGTTAGTCACCAATTCAGTAAAGTCACTATGCCAAGCAAAAGTACTGTAAGTTAAAGGGGTCATGAATTGAGAAATCAACTCTTCATTCAGCCTTTGATATATAAAAGTTAATCGTAATATAAGAATATCCTGTAAGTTTCAGAGCTGAAAACTTTCTTGTTAGTCAAAGAAAAGCTTTTATTGACAGCTGGCCCAGCAAACGCTCGATCTCAGAATGTGCCAAGCTATGATGTCAGAGTGTGGTGAAACACCGCCTTAACCGAAGAAGAACAACGCCTGATTCTGTAGCCCCGCCCACCGATTTGTGCATGGCATGTTATAGATAAATAACATAGGCCTACGTGGAGCTAAACCGGATCGCTGCATAAGCTTCATTCGGATTCCAATATTATGAATGCATGGATGAACTTTATTTTTAATGAATATAAGGCATTGCGCGTTTGTTCCTTCATTTCACCACGGATTTGTTTGTAAACAAGAGACTGGATTTGCAGACAGGATGAGATTACATGAATGAATGAAGCAACACGCTTATGCGAGTAAAAAATATAAAATATGTCTAACTGAACATAACTTAGCACGCTGTCACAGGCTGGAGAATCCTTTATTTGAGGTGTCGTTGGTTCATTGTGCTGCAATCCGTGATCAGACTCGGACATGTATGGGCCAGGGCTCGCAAAGCCCAACGTCCCGGGGCTATGTGTTTTCCAGAGGGCTACCAAAATGTATCACCGGCCTGCCAACAGGCTATCTTAAATAGTGAAATAACATTCCTTTCTTGATGTGCGTTGTTCACTTTCTTAACTTGATATCTGGAAAAATACAAATCGCGGAAGTTTTGATCATGCTGATTTGTCTGACTCTGCAGTGAGGCTTGTGCGTGTGTGTGTGTTAGTGATGCACGGTTCGCGGTTATATCCACTGATCGGGCGGGCCAAGTAATAAAAAATAACATTCCAATTAATTGCGGGTGGATGAGAGATAAATCATTGTGTTTGTTTGAGAAAGACATTTTGCGAGCCCTGTGGGCGAATCATTCCGGTTGCCGTTTTCCCACATGCTTTCAAAACAATTCCTCACGTGTACTCACGGGGGAGCCGAAGCTCATTATAATATGCAAAGCTTATCCAATCATAGCAGTGGGCATTTACTTCCAAGTCTTCAGTGCAGCACGCCCATAAAAACAGAGCGTTCCATGAGAGAGGCTCAAAATCAGGGTAGAAAATAGCATATTACTTATTCATTATGATGTTTTTGAATGTAAAAACCACGCAAACGTCATAAGTTGACCTCAGACAACAGTAAAAAAAAATTTTTTTAAAGCCAGTTCATGACCCCTTTAAACATTTTCCACTGTCAATTAACACACACACACATTACGTGGGCTTCATCTACGTCATAACAGCCACAAGGGAGCAGAGCACAACAGAAAGCCTTCGTCTGCGGCCCATCTTCTGCCACATCTGCCACACGATGCCATGTGTGTTTGGAGATGTCAAATACTTTCAGTCGGCTGTAAGGTGTGAACTGGGCTGGAACAGAACGACTTAGTGGGGGCCAAGGCCAGTGACGACGAGACAAAGGCTGTGCTTTGTAGCAACCATGGAAAAAAACAACTCTGCCTCTTTCTAAGAACATTATAATGTTTTTATGAGGTGGTGAGACGCACTGCCCCCCAGATTTAAAGTACTCAAACTTTCTCTGCTCATGAGCTTTTATGACTTTTAAAGATTGTGTTTTGTTCCTACGAAGCGCACATCTGTTTGGAAAGAAGAGAAGCTGGCGTGTTGTTTCAGGTGCTGTTTTCTTTTCTCTTTCTTAAGGCGTATTGGGTCAGTATGTAAGAGACGAAACAGAACATCTCGTCCTCACACTTGGCATTATTTCAGGTCAGGGCCTGAAACTAACAGCCACCTAGTAAACAATTACTGCTGCCAGCTGAATTATTGTTTAAAGTCAGCATGAAAAAAGTTGCGATAGTATTTTCTTCCCTATTGCAACATGTATCTGAGTGATACAGCTTCTTGAAGAAGAAAAAATGTAGGGTGGGAATTGATTTTGTGCATTGGGAATTGATTGGATGGTTGTGGTTTGCTATTGCTGTGATCTCATATGAGTGACAGGTTGCCCTGCCCTCACACCAGTAAACACAGATTTCCCATGAAACCAAAATTGAAGTTTTTTTACGAATATGTTAGTCTTACTGTTATCTATAAACTAGTGTGCTCCAAAACAAAGACAACATTTGCATTTAGAAGATATAAGGGTTCAAAATGTACAGTCTCCGACTTCCACCAATATGATCAATGATTTTAATGACATCACTCTGCAATTCAGCATCTCATTAGATTTTCTGTCCAATCAAATGCGCTCTAGAATCTAAAGCGTCCCGCCCTCTACACTATAAAGAGAGGCTGAAGCTGTGGCTAAAATCGGTCACTTGTTCACACATTTACTATTTTCGACATGGTAAACAGCACATAGTGCACTATACAGGGTATAGGGAATGATTCAGACAGTGTAAATATGCTTTCCATTGGGGCGAATGAAATCTGGTTTCACGTTAGTGTCACGCAAACCGCAGCAGCGCACGCAGTCTGTTCTGGTCAACAGATACGATAGCACAGAGCAGATCATATGCACGAGTCGGCGCACAACAGAAAACGTATCGGACTCATTTGAATTCTGCACAGAATGCTGTATTTTAAAGCGATTTGGAGAAAATTAGGAGGAGAAACGGTTAGATTAAGAGGAAACTCTAAATGAGTTCTGATATAAACTAAACGCTATTGGCTATTTTTTTTAAAAGGGAGGAGCTGTTCATTATGTCCCGTCCTGTCTTCCTGTTTCAGTGAAAATTACGTCAACACATTGAATTATGCTGCGTGTTTCAAAGCACTTCAGTGGGCCTTTAGGATTATGAGGGCATAAAAAAAATATGTATAAATTATTTATATTACATACTGCAGAATGCAGAATGCAAGAATTATCCATTTTGATTTCATGGTGTCTTTAACCATCTCTACGAGTCAGAACAGAAGGGAAGTTTCCAGCAGTCCAAAATCATGCAGCTTTTATTTCTGCTCCTGCAATTATAGTGCTAGCTATGACTCTTTGACTTTGACCAGTCACGTAATGAGCACCTTCTACTTTAGAGCTCAGTTGTCTTTGGCCTGGTTAAATTAGTTCTGCTGGTTTTGTCTACTCTACAGTCAGTCTTCACTGCGATCATCACCATTGTTCTCTTCACACAGCGTGCCCGTCTACGGCTCCTGTGAGACGCTCGTCTTTTGTTCCCGCCGCATGCGATGGCACGGAATTTGGCCTATATTATTCATAAGCAGCAGGAACGTGTGGCCTGTTGCAAGGGGGTGGGGGAAGGGTGGGGTTTGGGGCATCCCTGCCCAGGACCGACAAACGGGACTACATGACCCCCTGATCCGAAACGGACAGAGCCACTCATCCGAAAAAACAAAAACAAAAAACAAAAAGATGGGTGGGGGAGAGGGATGAAAGAAAGAAAAAAATAGAGAGTGAGTGACGAGAGGAGAGAGAGAAACAGACAGTGGATAATACAGAGTTTGAGATTATAGTGCTAATGATAATCCACTACATAAGGGGCGATATGGAGGAATTATGGGAACTGTGAATTATGAACTGAGCAAATGTTCCTCTCAGAGCCACTGTCACAACATCTGACTGTGTTAAGTGAAGTGTACACTATGAGAATGAAAAAGTTACTGGTACAGTCTGAAGTACTTGTAATGCAAGATACATTAGGGGAAGTATTTAAAGGGTTCACCCAAAAATGAAAATTATCCTATAATTTACTCAACCTCAAGCCATCCTAGGTGTATATGAATTTCTTCTTTCAGCCAAACACAATCGGGAGTTATATTAAAAAATATCCTGGCTCTTCCAAGCTTTATAATGGGAGTGAATATTAACTTTGAAGCCCAAAAAAGCACATCCATCCATTATAAAAGTACTCCATACTCCATCGAGTTAAATATGATTCCGTCGAGTTCCGACGCATGATGTAGGATGTAGGAGTAGGTGAGAGTAGACGCCTCTCGCGGTTCAAACAAAATAGGGCTGAGCAACAAACTCAAGCTCCTCCGACATTTCTCTTTAAAAATTATTGTTTTAGACTTCTAGTTTTGTTTTGCTCTATCCTCTGTGCTTCCGTGTTCGTCATTACGTCATGCGTCGGGTCAGAGGTCACTCTTCCGTCAGTGATTATATTTTATAAAGTTATAAATATGGATATTTTTCTTTCAAAAATGCATCGCTTCACTTCAGAAGGCCTTTATTAACCTTCTGGAGCCATATGGATTACTTTTATGATGGATGGAATGCGCTTTTTTGGGCTTCAAAATCTAGGGTACCATTCACTCCCATTATAAAGCTTGGAAGAGACAGGATATTTTTTAATATAACTCTGTGTTTGGCTGAAAGGAGAAAGTCATATACACCTAAGATGGCTTGGGATAATTTTCAGTTTTGGGTGAACTATGACTTTAACAAATCCAAAAATAACTGCATTGAATCAGTTACCAAATCAAGCAGAATCAAACTTGAATTTAGACATTCTGTATTTTTTTTAAAAATCCAATTGAAACCTAGTGAGTATCATCCCAAAGATTTGAAGACCCAATGTAAACAGATGATTTTGAGGAAGGGAGTTGCCCTGATTTGCACTAAACAGTTAAAAAGAGCTGAAATACACTACCATTCAAAACTGCATTTATTTGACCAAAAATACAGTAAAAACTGTATGAAATATTATTACAATTTAATAACCGTTTTCTATTTTAATAATTTTTTAATGTAATTTATTCCTGTGATCAAAGCTGAATTTTCAGCATCATTACTCCAGTCTTCAGTGTCACATGATCCTTCAGAAATCATTCTAATTTGCTGATTTGCTGTTTAAGAAACTTCTTATTATCAATGTTGAAAACAGATGTGCTGCTTAATATTTTTGTGGAAACTATGATACAGTTTATGTTTTTCTTTGATGAATACAAATTTTAAAAGAACAGTATTTTACTGTAACCTTTGATCAATTTAATGCATTATTGCTGAATAAAAGTATTTAAAAAATAATCTTACCAAGCCCAAACTTGGGTAGTGTAATATGAATGAGACAGTGCTTTGTGAAAGATGGCAATTCTGGTTTTCTTGCCCTCCGCTTTCACTTCTGTTCCTCCTTTCCGCTCTCTCACTGTTGGGGACAGTATGTGCACCTGACAATTGGTCGGTAGATTTCAAACCAGTGGAATCTATCATAATGTCTCAAATGCGCTAATAGATTTAAAACATGAAATATTGAAGAGTTTCACTCTTGGCTCCAGAGATGAAATGACAATAGTGCTAACAAGTGGCACTTAAGAGGGGAGAAAAATACAGTAACAATGCATTCTATCTTTTGGGAAACCTTGTCATGCTTCTCAAAAAACAGGTTCTCAACCACACCATTTATGATATGAACAACTAATATGCCATAAGTCACGTATTGTGAATGCAGTGCATGAGCTCGCCTCTGTCTTTCGCATTAAATCACTCTGTCACCATACCGGGCTGAAGTCCGTTACATTTAAATGGGGAGGAACCAGAGGGGGGTGGATGTCTGTTGATGCATGGGGGTTGGTTTAAGGATAAAGGGGGGTTGGCGATGAGAAGTTGTGGAGCTGAAAGAGGGGTGGTAGAGGGGGTTGTGGTGGCTGCCTCATCCCCTGAGGAACTGCCTCGGATGCCAAGCAAAATCTGTCTCTCTCTCCTCTCTAGCACCTGAGGGCTAATCTGTCAAGCTCAGTAAGCACTGGGCGACCTGACTCCATAACCATCCTTGTGTGTGTGTGTGTGGATAATGGGGGAGGAGAGCACCCCGCATGCTGCTTTCATATGCACCCCATTCACAGAGCAGCCAGAAGCCATCCTCCACTCGCCTATCAGTTACTATAGTGACGAGTCTGCGCAAATTAAGTAGAGGCAGGTCTATGGGGGCGTCCACAGCCTTGCTGGCCTCTGAGATTACAATAGTGGAACAGTTCTCTATGTTTTGATTGGTTAATGTCGGCACATTTTGAAAATTCATACACAACGCCAGCTTTGAAAGGCTCAAGGCAATCTTCACTCAGCATGTGTAGTATTTTTATACACTTGCTAGAGGACTGATGGGAAAATGCAGGGAGATCAGAAACTTTCAAAGAGCAATTAGCAATTTAGGATAGTATAATAAGGCCTGCACAGACTGAATATTAAAGCGTACACAAAATTACACTCACTTCACTTCTACAAGTCACTTCTTCAAATAATATTAACAAACACAGGTCCTCAGAAGCATTTTTACACTTTACAATGAAGTCTGTTAATGCGTTAACTAACATCAGATTTTAATAATCCCTGTTAATGTTAGTTAATAAAAATACAACTGCTTGTTTTTAGTTATTTTTAGCTCAGGTCCATTAAATAATATTAGCAGATACAACTTTTGATTTTAATAATGTATTAACCAAAGGTCCTTTTATACTGGACGTGAATTTGACGCACGAGTTGACGCGCACAATGGTTTTATTTTCTTTTATCAGCTGTTTGTGTAATGAGTGCTGCCACATCTAAGACGAATGTGCTGCGGCAAAAAAAACGTTAATTTTTTTACACTTCAATGTCGTTTTTTTAAACTCTCGCAGCGACAGAAAAGGCTTCAACCAAATACATACAAGGAAACAGTTGACGAAATGTCCAGTAGATGTCACTAGCTATTCAATCAACATTAACCTTTGCCAGGTATCGCATTTCTCACGAGATTACAGCTCCTGTGGGAGTACATGCAAGTCGCTGTAGGCTACAGACAACGATAACATAACCTTTTGAGTTAGAACTTGATTTTTTCGAAACCTAATTGTGTCCGCGACTATGGAAAGTGAATGCGTTTCCGTCAGTACGAATGTGGCACTTAAATGTTTACATTGTGACTCAACTGGAAACATAGCTGGAAACATAGCTGCTCTGGATTGATTGGTTCCCTGAAGTGTGTGGTTTGTCTCGTCAGATGCGGTGCTACGGTCTCTGGAGGAGCTCCTCAAATTGTCCCACAAACATTCAAAAGTAAGTGCGGAACCGGCCATGATAAAGTTTTAGCTCCTGTACAAGATTAGCATACTCCCCTTCAGACTCTGTTCTTTTAAGACTGGGTGCACCCAAAACCTTCTTTTCGGTCTTTTAAAGAAAACTAAAAGCTCATCTTCACTGGATGATGAAGTGTCCATGTTTTCTCAGCTGTCGCCACAAATGTTTTGAAATGTTGGAGCTCTGACACGTCACAGACATCGAAAATTTGCATTGTGGCTGATGTGAATGGTTTTGACGCAAACTATTCGCACACGAAATATATGCTTTTTCGCTTCACTTTTTCGTTACGCATCCGGTGTGAAAGGGCCTTGAGATTGATAAATGCTTTAGAAGAATTTTTCATTGTTAGCTCATGGTGACTAATGTAGTTAACTTATATTAACAAATAAACCTTATTGTAAATATATAGTACTATACATACATACATACATACATACATGCGATGCACTGTGTATTCTGACACCGTTCTATCAGAACCAGCATTAACTTCTTGAGCAATTTGAGCTACAGTAGCTTGTCTGTTTGACTAGACCATACAGGCCAGCCTTCGCTCCCCACGTGCATCAATGAGCCTTGGCCGCTTATAACCCTGTCGCCGGTTCACCACTGTTTCTTCCTTGGACTACTTTTGATAGATACTGACCAATGCAGACCAGGAACACCCCACAAGAGCTGCAGTTTTGGAGTTGCAGTTTTGACCCATGTCAAACTTGCTCAAATCCTTACGCCTGGCCATTTTTCCTGCTTCTAACACATCAACTTTGAGGACAAAATGTTCACTTGCTTCCTAATATATCCCACCCACTAACAGGTGCCGTGATGAAGAGATAATCAGTGTTATTCACTTCATCGGTCATAATGTTATGCCTGATCAGTGTATATCACAATCATGACATTTAGTCCATGCATTTTATTAAACTGCAAGAACTAAATGTCACGATTGTGAAAAAAGTTCTATTTGTGAAATTTGAGAACACAATTGGGAGGTTTAAATCACAATTACAAGAAAAAAAGTTTCAATCATGAGATATGGAGTTGCTAATACCATTGTTAGATATTGAGAGATTTAAGGCGCAATTAAAAGTTGTGAGACAAGATGAAATTGTGAAATATATAATTGCAATTACGAGAAAGACAAAACGTTTTTTATGAGGAAAAGACGCAACTGTGAGAAATAAAGTTTCAAAATTCTAAAATAGTAGGTCACAATTACTTTTTTTAATTTATTGTACCCATTTTCATACGTACTTCTCTTTCAAGCTTGTCATATAAAGGTCTTCATTCAAAGCTTCAGGACAGAAACTGGTCATAACAACTTGTTCCTGAAATGCTAAATGTTTTTAAGCCAATGTTTATTTACAAGACCATTGCTCATTTCCCGAGCAGTCACACTCTGGACTGCCGGATGGCCATGACAGACAAGCTACACGAACAAAAACAAACCTGAAAGAGGCTTCCGTTTCTAGCTGCATTCACGTGAAGGCTAGACGTGGCCATGAATGCTCTTCCAATAAGATTTAAACAACCCATGTGATGGAAAAACTACTATAAACTATTAGAAGCAATGCATCCTGCTGGGCCGAGCCAAAGCCCCCTGCTGCAGGCACAGAATCAATGGATCCACTCAAGTGACTGAAAACTGACACATCCCATCCATGTCAACGGCAACAGGACGCAGGCATGCTTAAAGGAAAAAGAACATTTAAAACCCAAGACGACAATAATACGAGGTTAAGCATCAAATAAAGAGCGAGTTATGGATTCAAAAGAAAGATGCTACACAGACAGCGTTTGAGAGGTGCGGCCTGTTAATGGGTGATATACTCAAAGCCGCACTCTTTCAGAAGTCGGTCCAGACACGTCAGAACTGTGAGCGTGCCCTGTGTGTGTCCCTGCATGAAAGGCCTGAAGTGTCTGTGATCTTCCCCTTGTGATTCTTGGCTATGCTCAGCCATTTAAAAGCTGTGAGATGTACAGTACAACATTTTTGGAAGAGTTTCACATACACACCACATGTTTTCCATAATTTATCTTCACAGGAAGATACTTTTGAAACCAAAAATGCTTTACTTGAGATTCTTGGTATGCATAAAAATAAACAAAACATTTTTACCAAATGTACCACACACATTTCATTCTGACTGTGAAACTATAGTTACTTTCATTGAAACTATTTTTGTCCCCATGACAACAGAATTATTTAGCGGCCAATATTTCTGACAAAAAGCACAGGTAATTGTGCCTGTCTCTCGATCAACTTGCACTTGTAACAAAAGCATCCAGTTATGATGAATATTCCACAAATATGTTGCTACATGGAGTTCTGTAGAATATATATATATATATATTTTTGGACTAGATAAGAGTGATGCAGCAAAATTTTTGCAACCAAAAATTTTCTGCCAAAACAACAAAGAAGTACATTTTTGGTCTCTGACAAAATCATTGACCGAAACAGTGACGTTTAATTATCACTTCTTCAATAACGCGTTTTGAGTCAATGTCTATTTTGTGCACACAACTGGGATATGCCACAACAGGTAAACATGTCAGTAGTGTGGCTGTGGACACACTTTACCGTGACAAACAATGATGCTATTTAGAACATTTTTAAATTAGTTTGGCGACTTATTGATGAATTGACGATTAGTACTTTTCATTTATCACCTGAGAACACAACACCTTTAACAGCATGAAGAGTTCAGTTACCCAATTACCAAAACTGTACTTTGGCTAAATTAAAGCTTTTATTTAAATTTTTTTGGGTGAAAAATGTATTTCGGTGCATCACTACTAGATAAACTTGTAACCGCACATCTTTTTTATATTTTATTTATTTATGGCCTATCTAATTGTACAATACTATGGAATTTTGTACATGAAACTTAAATAATAATTTAATTAATTTTAACGAATTTACCATTAATACAGACGCTGCATCCATTGTGTCTGACATGTTTTCTCACTGACATTCCCTCAACTCAGGGCTTAAAGGGTTAGTTCACCTAAAAATGAAAGTTCTGTCATTAATTACTCACCTTCATGTCGTTCCAAACTTGAAAGACTTTCGTTCACCTTCGGAACACAAATGAAGATCTTTTTGATGAAATCTGAGAGCTTTCACAACTTTCACAACTTGTCAAAGATGGCCTTTCACAACAGCAACACAACTACCACTTTGACACTTCAAAAAGTTCATAAAGAGATTGTAAAACTAATCCATATGAATTGAGCGGTTCAGTCCAAATTTTCTGAAGAGACAATCTCAACTCATATGGATTTGTTTTACGATCTCAAAGTGGTAGTTGCGTAGCTGTCAGTGGAGGGACAGAGAGCTCTCAGATTTCATCAAAAAGATCTTCATTTGTGTTCTGAAGATGAACGAAAGTCTTACGGGTTTGGAACGACACGAGAGCGAGTAATTAATGACAGAATTTTCATTTTTGCGTGAACTATCCCTTTAAAGAAAATCCTGAGCTTGGTGACATTCATGTGCGTCAAACTCGTAAATACAATCTTTCTGACTTGAATGCACCATAAGCTCACACTTTTATTTAAAAGACTTCTTCTGACATTAAAAAAAAAGATCCTCCCTGCTCTTGCAAGGACCTTGTCAAAGATGGCCTGGCAAGACCATGCAGCTCTGCCAGTCAAAACACTGGGCCCCAGACAAGACGGGCACTCGGGTCCCTGTGCACGTCGCCAAGCCCGTCACATCTGGATGAAAGAATCGGCGTGTGCCCTTTCATTCACACGTGGGACAGCTCCCCCCACACAGCCTCTGCTGCCAGAGACTCTGCGTTCTATGCTCATTCCTCTTATTGTCATTCTAATTAGCTTTCAAGAAGGAAAAAAGCCAGGCTCGGACACACACAGAGGCCCTGGCTCGGACAAACACGGTAACCAATAGACACACTTTCAGTTACCACAGTCACAAATAGAGCTGACCATACATACAAAATTCACAGATCCCAAGACAAATTTTAATCAAATAGGTGCACTCCCTCAAACTCAAATCCAATTAGTAAGCTATAGAGGACCTCAACAATGCATATACAGACATTACAATAATGCACACTAATACACACTCTCTGAGACTCCATCACAATCTCACGTGCACACACTCATCAGAGGTGCGAGAACTGGTGCATCCCAGTGAGAGAAAAGAGGTTGAGACAATCACAGTGATGACGAGAAGACAGATGGGTGGGGGAAGCTAAACCTTCACACACATTTACCATGAGAACATTGCTTTACCCCCCACCTTCCAACACAACTAATGCCACAGAACACACATTAACTCAGAAAACACTTAAGGAAGGTTTTAAGGAAGATAAATTCATGCTGCTGTTAGATCGTCTGCTCAAAGTCATAAACAGGTGTTTCTAGTAAAGAAGGGTCACTGACTTAACATACATTTTTTTTGTCGGGATCTCTTGTTTTTCAAAAAATACATTAAAATTGCAGTGCATTATGATGAACATGTTTTCAATTTCTGAATGATTTCAATTTCTTTGCGTAGCATAAAGTCTGAAATGTGTAACTGTCGTTCTCAGACATCCTAATTTGTTCCTGGCCCTTAAAAGAATTATGAAAATTGTGCAATGCAACTTCTACATGATTCTGCATAATAATATGCTCTCTAATTTAATATGCTCTCTCACTTATGGCCATGTCTTAGTCTCTCAATTAATATGAGATTATAAAAATGCATGTACAATACAAGAATTGGAGAAAAAAGTTGTATTAAAATGTCCATATATAGCCTGTCAAACTCTAGGACACTGCCGTTACCCCTTCACATTTCACTCCGTGAGAACGGTTTCTGTTTATTGAGACAGACATATATAATTGTAGCCTCTGGATAATTAATTTTGTGCAACAAAAATCCAATTACCAAAAGAAAATGGGGCTGCATGATGTAAAATCCCAGTCTTTGAGAATCTGAACTGAACACGAATATCCCTAGGTGAAGCCATCAAAGGCATTCAGATTGTATAAATCCTCCAGGATTGGGGATCACTCCCTGTAATATGAAAGGAGTTTTACTACTCTAAACATCTTTTCTTGTGTTATTTCTCACCAGTTGCATCATCATCATCATCATCCTCCACAGATGGAGAGAATTGAGCAAATTAAAGCTCCCCCATCTGTAAAAACCCAATGATGGCTAAATTATTTCTTAACTGCCACATGAACGCGCATTATCAAAGCATTGTCAAGTTAGTGGAAAATGGCAGCTGACAATTCTCAGCAGGGTACTTCCTGACTTTTCCACGCTGCCCATCAAAGGTCTGGAGGCAAGCCAGGACAAGGTTTATGGGAATTCCCTGGTATGGGGGAGCCCTCCTGCAGGTGGAGGAAAATTACCTGGCTAAAGCCCCGTTCACACCACCAGCGACACTCAGCAACATCCCAAAAAATCATACAGACAAGTATGTGTGCATGATTAAAAATCATGAAATCGTGAAATCGCAATATTGATCAAAAAATTGTGATAGTACTTTTTTGTCAATATTGCACAGGCCTAGTTTTGCCACAGGACAGCAATTTTCTGTCATCTCTGCAGAATGTCATCTCTGAGTGTATTTTTTTGTCATCTTTGCAGGAAT
This sequence comes from Rhinogobio ventralis, assembly GCA_039654625.1. Classification (NCBI taxonomy): domain Eukaryota; kingdom Metazoa; phylum Chordata; class Actinopteri; order Cypriniformes; family Gobionidae; genus Rhinogobio; species Rhinogobio ventralis. Next base: position 6,771,986 of record CM077206.1, on the reverse strand, counting down.
GTAATATATATATATATATACTGTACAAAGTAATGTTTCTTTTTCACAACATTATGAACATGAATAGCAGCCACAACAATGCCACAGCCATAGCAATCTATGGGTACAATATGCATCACATGACTAAACTATCGTTTTCGAATACCTACAGCCCACACTACAATGAGAGAATGCCATTTTCAAAATGATCAAGGAAGAGCTCAGTTTTTGCTGTGCGAAAATGGCATCTCAGTGTGGACGGAAGGCCAAAATGCGTGAATCCGGTAGACATAGCTTAAGACAGATCAGAAATGGGAGCGTCTATCTCCCGAGTGCTGTTCAAACATATCCATCCATTGTAAAACTATGATATTCAATATTATATCAAGCCTGACTGAAGTGAAAGCATCCCGAGGTTACGGCTAATAGAATGACTGATAACTTGGTTTCAGTGCTGTGGACTTAACATCACTCCCTACCCCCAGCTGTAATAGCTTAATTTGTCACCCTGACACACATACAATCACACACACACACACACACACGTGCACACACACACTCGGCTCAAATACCTCATTAATGCCCAGCAGCCCATTATCTGAGGAGGAGGGGATGAACGCTCAAATTCGGTGCAGCCAATTTGAATATGTAATGGGCTAAAGATATAATCACTAAATCTAATTCGACAATTAGAACAGATTCCAGTTTTACACACTTGACACAACTATGCTACTCCAATTTTAAAGCGGAAGAAACTTCATTAGATCAGATATTGCTTGACTACATGTGACAGTATTTTGCATATTATAATTGTGGAATTAGTGGGGGTTGAACGATGCTTTAGGAGACAGAGCGGCCACGGTTATCCCCCTCCTTGTCGCAGGTCTTTCATGTCTGCACTGAGACAACAGGCATAGAGACACAAGAGGCTCCCTTGGGTTTACCAACACCCCCACCTCTTCCTAGAGCTCTTGACAAAGCCTTTCCAGTCACCAGTCTGACCCAGTAACCTGGCGAGCAGCTCGGGGGTGTTGAGTAGTTGAGTAGCCTCTCCCAGCCTTCCGACCGCAATCGAGTCACACAGTCCGCCGTTTGTTGAGTCCTTTTCCTGTCCCGCTTCTGGATCAGATGAGTATGTTTTCGACAGGCCTGATTGTGGCTAGCAGGCGCTGATGGGGAGGTGTGCTACGGCTGAATGTGCTAATCCGGTTAGACACAGGCATCTTTCTTTACAGACGTTTCACTGAAATGCACCCCATACCAAAAATCCACCTAGGCCATACAGTGTAACCCCATGGCATTTTCACTAGCTGTAAATAACAATACTCACATATAAACCAAACTGCCGGCACACAAATGATACGAAACCCAGGAGTTGCATCCAAGCAATGACACTCCTAATTTATGGCGCATAATTGTGCTTATGAATGTGCGTGCTGCTATAATTATATAAATGTTCCCAATCTAGTCGGGCAGGCCCTAAGAGTGGCGCCTCTGCAAGCTACAGTTCCCTCTCCATTTCAGGCGATGGTTCAGGAGCTCATGAAATATTGAGAGAGTATGCAGGCAGCTGAGGGGTGCCGTGAGTTTTTTGCTGCACAACTCGACAATCAGGTCTAATTAAAGGATTGCAATTTTTAGGCATCAGGAGGGGTGAGGAAAAACACATTCATCTTACCCCCTGGTTCCCCTTGAAGCAAATTGCCGGTTGATTTGGTAAGGAACCCTGGGGACAGAAGAAAAAAAAGGTAGAAGTGGTTAGTTAACATCTACTATTATTATACAAAGGATTAGAAAGAAACAAAGAAATCCTGGAAAAGCATCATCTCCAACTGAATTTCTAGGCTGGAACAGATTCCAAGATGCTTGAAGAAAAACAATGCAAATGCTTTTGTACCAGCCTTATATGAAGTAAGGCTTGACTTTCTTTCTTCTGCAAGTTTTTTGGTCATATTTTAGATTAGGGTCCAATTATCACTATTAACCATGACTTTTGCCTTAATTAACTCCTAATTACTGCTTATTAATAGTTAGTAATGTAGTTGTTAAGTTTAGGTATTGGGTAGGATTAAGGGATGTAGAATATGGACTACATGGAATAAGACATATGTGATTTGTAAGTACTAATAAACAGCCAATATCCTAGTAATATGCATGCTAATACGCAACTAGTTAATAGTGAGAATTTGACCCTAAACTAAAGTGTTACCAGTTTTTTTTGTCTATACAATGAAAGTCAGTGGGTTCCAAAACAACCCAATTGGACCCCATTAACTTTCATTGTATGAAAAAAAAAAAAGTGTTCTACTTAAGAAAGTCACGCAGGTTTAAAACGGCATGAGGGTTTTCATTTTATTAAATGTTGACCCACAATGCCAGCATTTCCACAAGCTGTGTTTAGGTACTAACTTCAGTGAAATATCATGCCTACCTATTAGCCTCCCTTCCCAGTAATTACAGTCTCCCGTTACTTGCTTGCCCCCATCGACAGAGGCACAGTTCTCTCCTGTATTAATTCATGCAGACTGCGAGTGAGGGGGGTTGCTTTTGAGAGAATGAAAGGCTGGCTGTCACTGGCCTCTCAGCAGTGTCATGGTTCTGCTTGTGCGAGCCTAAAAGATCAAGGCCGGGTTTGCTAATCTGCACTGGAATGCGTCCGATTAATAAATCTCGGCTTGAAAGACCTTACACGAGTCAATCAAATGCTATTGTGTGAGGCGTGGATGAGTGCGAGGATGTTGAGTGAAAAGTGGGGGTGGGACAGGGCAAACATCATGGGGAAAGCTTTTAGCCAACATTATGTTGAGCACTAATTATTAGGACTAAAGGTAAGTTACAAAAAGCAATTTGGTCTTTTTTTTAAAAGGTGCATCAAACACAATCAAGCAGTCCTGGACATTATCTAACCAGTGGTGTTTGTCCGCCACATAAAGTGTGTACAAATAGGCCTTTTACATAACCATCTCTTGCAAGCCGCGCTGAGCTTTTAACACTCAGCTCAGTCCAACGTCCAGGAGGAGCATTAACGCCATATATATGAAACAAACTCATTCACATCACTGACGTAAATTAGGGAAGAAAAACATTAGGCTTCCCCTAGCATAGCTTGAAACCATTAAGCAAGGTCAAAAGATAGCACTTATTATCTTCAAGGTACAGCTGGAGCTTTGGTCAACAAGCATGTTTATCTATTATGTATATTACAGGGAGAGGCCGTCATGTCACACTCTAGACATACAGTGCAGCTCAAGTTGCTTATTAAAAAATACAGGCTTATTGGTTCTGTGTTTGTTGTCGTGGTCGGATTAGTGGCTAAACATTACTGAAGGGGGTGGTGGTGCTGTAGCTAACTTGAACTTTGTTTTTTTAATTCTGGTGCAGTGAAAGCTTATAAGCACATAATGAGCACAGGTCAGAGGAGGACAGTGAGGTATCTAATGACCTGACTTGACCATGTCCTTGGTTGTATTACAATGAAATAATTGTTTTTATTTTCACTTCTGACCTAATTTGTAATTGATAAACTTGTAACCAATGTCTCCCATGAGCCTCAATTGTCAGACTGACCAGACCCACAGCTCCGACCACACATTGTCATTGTTGATAATTTATCACCTCTTCTTACCCATAAAATTAAATGGACACACCTTATATGTGACCCTAGACCACAAAACCAGTCATAAGTCGCACAGGCATATTTGTGGCAACAGCCAACAATACATTGTATGGGTCAAAATGTTCTTTTATGCCAAAAATCATTTAGATATTAGGTAAAGATCATGTTCCATGAAGATATTTTGTAAATTTTCTACCGTAAACATATCAAAAATGTATTAGTAGTAGTAATATGCATTGCTAATGACTTCATTTGGACAACTTTAAAGGTGATTTTCTCAATATTTAGATTTTTTTGCACCCTCATATTCCAGATTTTCAAATAGTTGTCCTATCCTAACAAACCATCAATGGGGGAAAGAACTAAATTAATTTAAATTGCTATTGAGGTGGAAAATGGTTACATTTTTCAAATACATGTACAATGTAAAATATGTAAAACGTACACAATAAGAACATTTTATCAAATTAAAAAAGTAAATATACAAAAAGTAAATATACAAGTTCACACACACACACACACACACACATACATACATACATATATATATAAAATTTACTGACAAAAAAATAAATAAAATCCAACAGAATAATAAGGAATCCCCACCAGAATCCAAAATATTACTTAGACCAACATGTTTATCACTCTTTCTACTAGGTCACATATGATTGACAATAGAAAATTCATTACCGAGCTCCTGTTGCAAGCGCGAGGAAGTCTTCTCGTGTTCTGATTGGGTCAAACGACATTCTACACCGCCTGACTGGCCAATGAGCGATGACATCGGGACGGCGTCCAAGCGTTTAAAGGTCTAACAACAATACGACAGAGCATGCCAACAAAAATACACCTTCGTCCAATCATCGACAAGAAGCGCTGGGGTTGAGATGAAGCTAACTGACCAAGTGCCCCGTCCAGCTGGCGTACACGTTTTACAGCTGAAGTATTGATATTACAGGAATCCGTGCTCTAGAGCCGACGTTGACAATGAGAAGTGTATTGATTACTTAACGGAGGATAACTGGTAAAATGCGCCTTTCCTTTACACTGAGGCGAACATTGCACTTAAAGAGATAGTTCACCCAAAATAAAATTCATTTACTCGCCCGCATGCTATTCAAAACCCGTCAGACTTTCTTTTTTCCTTGGAACACAAAAGGGCAGAATGTTTAGTGACTAACGGCCTCAAGTTCATACTCACTTACATTGTATGTTTGCTTTTCATACAATACAAAGTGAAAGGCTGTCAAATTCTGTAGAACATCTTCCGTTTTGTGTTATGTGGAAGAAACACAGCTATACAGGTTTGTAACAACATATAGCCTTATAATGATACTATTTTCATTTTAAATTGAATTGAATATGTTGGCATGCAATTGCCACTTTTAAGTTAATCACTTCAATAACTTGTTGTGAACTTAAATGTAGGCTACCTAAAGAAACAATACGAGGTTGAATACGCGTTAAGTAAGCTTTAATTCAGGGGATAGTTCACTAAACCTTTGCAGCGAATTGAAATATTACTCTCGAATGAAATATTTGATAGCGAAATAATGATATAAAAAAAAAACAATCAATCTCAATGACTATTTGAATTGTTAAATGCTGCTCGATCAGCTCGAGCCTTGAGCCCCTCTCAGACCGTAAGATCCCCGTGAGTGCTCTGGTAAAAGAAACATTTCCCATCTTCGGTTTAAAATGATTAGTTATAATAAGTAATGCAATGTCCAGCATTAAGACAGTGTCATGTTGCATTTCGTATCATTTGTCAGAAAGAATTAGCCTAAGCGACGCCTTTATGGTGAATCTAAAGTGGAGATTTTGTAAAGCTGGCTTAACGGGAAAATAAAGCGAATGACATTTTGTTCAATTTTGTTACAGCATAAAAATATCAATAAGTAACAATCAATAAAAACGAACTTTAACGCAACATAGTAACAACTGGATGTGTCCGATTTCCTCCTGTTAGACTACTATTTGTCCCTGTTCAAACAGCATATGGCACTTGACGTAGGCTACTCTGCCTAAATAAATCAACACTTTACAAACTAGCTAACGGAACGAACTGTATTGAAGTTGTGAGTTCGGAACTTTTCTTTCTGTCCCATTGAGAACAGCGGAGCAAATAAACACTGACGAAATCGAACCAAATGCGTTACCTTGAGATTCTGATAGGCTTCCAGCGTCCGGATGGCTGTGTCGGTTAGCTTGACGTGAAAGATGGTTTTGTTGGGAATGCTTTTATTAATCTTTCCACAGGAGAGTCCATACCGATGCTCCTGTCTCAACGCTGCCATGTCTGGAACTGAGGTGAACTGGCGACATTCTAGTCCAAACGTCATTCTCAGATGGGCGGGGTTACGAGACAGCGTTGTGACGACGTCACACACACACACACACATATAATAATGTTGTTTTCATGTTTTATGGGGATTTTCCATAGACATAATGGTTTTTATATTGTACAAACTGTATATTCTATCCCCTACCCCTAAACCTACCCATCACAGAAAACTTTCTGCATTTATACATTTTCAAACATAATTTAGTCTGATTTATAAGCGGTTTTCCTCATGGGTACCAAAATAAATTTTCCCACACGGACAAGGTTTTCAGATATTTGCCATCTTTGTGAGGACATTTTGTACCTGGACCACACATACACACGCACGCACGCACACACACACACACACACACACACACTATGCATATGTATTTCAGCATTAAACCTACTATAACTAAACATATTAATATGAGGGTGACGAAAACGAGTTCAATTTAGCAGTATTTGACAAGTCCAGTTTTACTAAACAGCCAGTTCTGTTTTCCACAGAAATTCATTTTAAACTTCTGCATAAGAGATGATAGATAGATAGATAGATAGATAGAAGAAATATAATAATATAAAAAAATAAGAAAAGTGAGGGTTTTTTGAAGGTATATTGTCTGTTTTTCTCTTTTATGAATGTGTATGTGTGAATATGGGAACTTTAAGGTGTCAAGGTGTAATGTAAAATATCAAATGGAGTCATCTGAAAGAAATTCTTAATTTCATGTATGAATAAAACGTTGCATGTTAAATTAGCTTTTCCGCCTGCCTATCATATAAAAATAGTCTCTTGAAACCAGTCAGTTGAAAAACAACAGTTATCAGTCTGAGATAAAACAAACAAATATGGGTATGCCTGCGGAAAATTCATTGCGGTGTCAATTGCAAGTCTTGAAGATTGCATGGTATTAAAGAAACGTCCTGTGACAAAATGATGAGGAAAAGCTCAGACTGTCATTTTAAACTAGATTAAAATGTGCATACAGAAAAATTATTTACTTAATCTAGCCAGGCAATCATCTGCACCTTTTAAGCTTGCAAACAGATGAAGTGAAATGGACAGTGAGGGGGGGAAATAGAGAATTTAGGTTAATTGGAAGACATAATCCCCAACAGACAAGGTGCTTGGGCCTTTGGATTAAGGAGCTCTCTCATAGTCTCTAATGGAAACTCTACTTGCCATATGGCTGTCTGAGATACATGGACATCTGAAGCCGGCTGGACAAACAATATATGTTACCTTGGATTGTGGTTTATGATGTTAAAACATGCCACTGACTCTACAATTGCTTTGGAATATTATGCCATGAGACACCATGTTATGTGTACATTTACATTAAATACAGATGAGTTCAAGTATTTTTAGGCAAACAGAGTCATAACTGAAGTGTCAGAGAATGGATCTAAGTAGAGATTAAAGTACATGAGATTCACTGCTGCACTTCAAATAGGACAAGCAACTTGCAAAAGGATCATATTTGTTCATCAAGCCTTGAGTTTCTTCTCTGATACTCTCTTCCTTTCCACCTACTTTAAAAAAAAAACTGTTTGGGGATTTTACATTTGGCAGAGAATATTACAGAGTTGGCAAGGTTTCCACAGTATGTGGCAATCTTGAAAGATTTGAGCTCACCAAATTGATAAACAGACTCTTTCTTACATAAAACACCAATTTTATTCGTGTCATTCTTTCAAACAGTAAGTCGCTCAGTCATCAGCTTAGTGACTATTCACAAATAGAGCACCACAGCTGTTCAAGTGCCATTTTAAGACCCAGGTTAAACAAGAAGTCAGTCCTGTGGCCTTTGGTTAATCTTACCCTCGCCATAAACAGTGCCGACAGCCTCTAGAGAATGCAGAAAGCAAATAAAAATCTCTAGTGTGTTTCATCTTTAGAGACAAAACCAAGATCAACATTCTCAAAGCTGCATATAAAGTCACATCCGTGTACTTATACATTTAAATTTGATGCACTAATGCCACACTGCTAAATAGTGCAATCATTTTATGTTTATTATCTATCACTCAACAAACAATAATTTGACGTTTATATTCAAGTACAAGCAGTCTTAAATGTTATTGTTGCCAGTCAAGTGTAAGTGATTGATTGTTGTTTTAAAGATGTATTTGAGTGTTTTTTGTGGATTTAATAAGTGTAAAACAATCATGCATAAGGACACTGAAAGTGCTTGTCTTGTCTTGAAATTATGCATGGCTCATTGATGTCTCCTTTACACTTGGCATGTTGCAAACCTGGAAAAACCTGTTCATGTGTTCACACACAGTGTGTTATCTTCGGTCAATGCCCGTTCTCCTCATGAGAATATGGCTCTTTACCTTTGCTCAATATCTAAACAAATATCAATATAATTAAAATTGCATTAGAAGGATATCTACAATACCATGCAATTAAAAAAAAAAAAATTACTTTTAGTCAACAAGGTTGCATTTAATTGATAAAAAGTGATAATTCAAATAAATGCTGTTCTTTCCATATTTCTACACTGTAAAAAAATATTGATGGGTTTAAAAGGATAGTTCACCCAAAAATGAAAATTATCCCATAATTTACTCACCCTCAAGCCATCCTAGGTGTATGACTTTCATTTTTCAGACGAATACAATCAGAGTTATATTTAAAAAGTCCTGGCTAATCCAAGCTTTATAATGGCAGAGAATGGCAGCCCAAAATTTGAAGACCAAAAAAGTGCATCAATCCATTATAAACATACTCCACACGGCTCCGAGGGGTTAATAAAGGTCTTCTGAAGCGAATCAATGGGTTTGTGTAAGAAAAATTTCCATACTTAAAACTTAGCTTCCGGCGGACCGCCTTCCGTACTCAACTTACGAAGAAAGTATAACGCCTCTCGCATACTATTCTCGTATGGATACTTTTATAATGGATGGATACACTTTTGTGGGCTTCAAATTTTGGGCTGGCATTTACTCCCATTATAATTTTTGGATTAGCCAGGACATTTTTTAATATAACTCTAAATTGTATTCGTCTGAAAGAAGAATGTCATATATAACTAGGATGGCTTGAGGGTGAGTAAATTATGTGATAATTTTAATTTTTAGGTGAACTTTCCCTTTAACTTAAAAAAGTAAGTAACCTGGTTGAAGTTAAAATTTTGAGTTCATTGAAATAAATAAAAAATTAGTTAATACAATGAAGGAGATTGGTTTAATAAATGGAAACTCAAAATATTATGTTATCTGAACCACATTAATTATTAGTTGGTATGACAAACGATAAAAAGTTGTGATGTTAGATAAAAATAGATAAAAATAATTAGAATAAAATAAATAGATTAAAAAAATATTTGTATGCATCAAAGACTGATATAAATGTTCATGGTTTCAACCAATATATTATTTAGTATCAGTTTTCAACATTGACAATTAAGAAATTCTATCTATCTATCTATTTTTCTTAAGCAGCAAATCAGCATATCAGAATGAAGGTATATTCTGAAGGATCATGTGACACTGAAGACTGGAGTAATGATGCTGAAAATGCAGTTTGCATCACAGGAATAAATTACATTTTAAAAATTTATTAAAATAGAAAACAGTTATTTTAAACTCTAATAATATATCACAATATTCTGCTGTATTTTTGATGGAATAAATGCAGCCTTATTGAGCATAAGCAAAAACATGAAAAAATCTTACCAAACCCAAACTTTTGAAAGGTAGCATATATTTATATTGGATATTGGATAAGAATATTTCTCTTTATACAAACAGAAATATATTTATATTTCTGCCATATATTGTAAGTAAAAACAACCAGAATAGCAAACAGTCCCTGAAGTCCTCTTATTGGTGGAGGCATTCATGGAAACAGTATTATGAGACGACGTGATGAAGTCATTAAGAAGCTTACAGACGTTGGGGCAGATTAGATTTTGCTCTTCTAATCCAACAGATTATCACTGCACACAACTCTACTGACCAGTAGGGCTTTACGTTTCAACAAAATTCTCATGCATTGATCATTTCTTGCATCCTTCGATACTGAATCAACACATTCACTGCAAAACATAACAACAAGGACTATTTTACGAGATCTGCAGGAGATGGACTGGCCACAGATGGGATTTATGTCGTGCAGCGATGCATTTCCATGATAATTCTATTAGAGTCCATGTGGACGCGGCGCTTTAGAAAAAACTACACGCTGTCACTAATGGTTGCAGGTGCTCATCGGCTTGGCAGTTGAGCAGCAGCAACATCAATTTCTACAAGCCTGGCGTGTGGTTTGTGCTGGAGAGACGTTCAGCACTTTTAGGAAGAGATAAATGGTATCCTTAGCACCGTGTGGGGACATGGAACCAGAAGCTGGAGAACCTGAGGAGACAACATTGGAGTCTGAAATGTTTGTAAAACCAGTTAGGGACAAAGAGGAGGTGAAAGAGGAGTTTTTGCAGCCCTGGCAGGTGCCTCAAAAACCTACCATGGAGCTGCAGAGAATGAATATCACAGGAAAGGAGGATGAGAAGAAACCACTGGAAGACAAAGAAGATGAAGAAGGAAGTGAGAAGAAAGATGAAATGGAGAATGAAGAGGCAGAAGAGATGACGTGTGCTGAAAACTTGAGCAACATGCCCACAGATGCTAATGACTCCAGCAGGGACCCAACCAATGAGCCTGTTCCCTCAAATACTCACACCAGCCCACCTGAGACCAATGAATCAAACACAGAGGACAGCAGAAAACTGACAAAGACTCTCAGCTTTGGGAAAACAGTTCGGTTTAAGGAAATTGAAGCAGTGGAAGAAAGGGACAGCTCAGATGACACTCTTTTTCCAGACTTTGACAATGAAGAGTGGACCAGCACCAGCTTTGAGGAGCTGTTTCTGGCAGACAACTGGAAGGATGTTACAGGTATGTCCATGATGACATATTTGTTTAGTCTGAAACAAATAAAACACTCAAGCCATCCAATTTGTTATCAGGAAATCATTGAAAATCCCCCAAAACCTGTATCTTCGCTAAAGGAGATTTTCCACCTAAAAGGGCATTTTCACAGTGACGCCAATGATTATAAGAACCATTTTGAGTTCCCGAAAGACGGTTCTTAAAAGAACCCTTTCTTTTGTCTAAAGGTGTGGTCACATTTAACATTGTTCAGCAAATTTGCGTAAAGTGAAATCCAGGCATTTCAATAGGAATCAACGCAATCAGTAATTTCGTGAGAGGATTAAATATTTCCCTACGCAGATTTTGCAACGGGCTCAAGTTGGTCACGCAGATTTGTCTTGTTGACCAACAGAAAGCTGCTTGGTTGGAAAGTAAGTGACTTATATCGGAGCTGTATGTGCTTCATACAGCGATACACTATTGACAATAAACAATGGACATTTTTTGTCCATGAAATTTCATCAAAATGTCGCTAATGTGACCGCACCTTTAGTGTGAAGAACATTTTAATGAGTTGAAGAACATTGTTCCACTATAAAGAACATTTTGTTCAATGGAAAGCTCCATGGATGTTAAAGGTTCTTTAATGAACCATAGATGACAAAGAACCATCATTTTTTAAGAGTGTACGATACCAGTATTGTTGCTTACTAGCACATTATGTTTTGGATGTTGGTCTACACTGTAAGCCCTAACACTCAAAACAATTAATTAGTTTGAGTAGAGCCAACTCAAATTAAACAAATTAGTTCAATCAAATTAACTTTTATGAGTATTTAGAACTTTATTTTTCTTTTAAGTTCACAAAACCGACATTTTAAGTAATCTGAATTGTTTAATTGGTTTGAGTTTTATTAACTTGTTTCTTTTAATTTAGACACACTTAAATTTAACTAAAACTGGGCTGGGATTTCTATTTATTTTGCTTTGCCATGACACTCAAAAGGGAGAGTAAATGCCAAAAATGTTTTTTTTGTGCAAGATTAATGTTAAGGTGGAGATTTAGTAGTGTTTAATGTTTTGCTATGTTAGTTTAGAAGAGTTTCTGTTATGTCGTTTTTTTGGCAGGGGTTACCATCATGGTGACGAGTGGAGCATGAGCTCATTTTGAGAACAGATTTATGTTAAATGTTTTATATTGCTGTACTCATTCAGCAAGTGCTATGCTATGCTAATGCTATCAAAGCAATGTGTTACCAATTAGCTATAGCATTTATTGAATTAGCTAGTTCAAGCTAGCCAAGTTTCCACTACTAAAAATATTTAAGTTGATCATTTAAATTTATGATTTAGGCTTACTCGAATATTTGAAGTTAAGAGCAATTAAAAAAAAAATAATTCTGCAAGTTCTGTTTACTTAAACTTTAAATTTCTTAACTTACATTTTTTTATGTAACCGATTGCCTCAATTATATATTTTTTTGACTTTTGCCAACTTATTCGGGTTTACATCCCCAAAAATCTTCTTAAGGGTTAGTTCACCCATGCCATTCCAAATTAAGAAAACTGTCTCAGTGTTTTTTGTTCAAACAATAAAAGTTCAATGTTGTTTTGGACCCCATTGACAGTCATTATATGGACAAAAACGGTTCTTTTTTCAGAAAGAAAGTCATACAGGTTTAGAATGACACAAGTAAATTACAGAATTTTCCTTTTACCTAGCTTAACCATAAAGACACCACACTCAGAACATCCACCACACACTATACATCCGTTTTACACTATAGGGTCTTGTTGATCTCTTTCCCCTCCCCTGTTTTCCCTCCACTGCCCCAACCGCCTGTAGATGACCGCCTGCTAAAGAAGAAGGTGTTACAGGCCAGTCCTGAGAATGCCCTGACCCCAGCTTGGGGTCAAGAGGTCACGCTGAAAATGCAGGGTGTGCTAGAGGATAGGACTGTGGTGGAGAAAGACTGCAAGCTGGTGTTCGTTATCGGAGAGGGAGATGTCAACCAGGTGAGACAGGCAAAGGAAGGGCAACCGCACACACACACACACACACACACACGCACACACTCTGCAGGAAACTCTGGAACACCTGCCTGCATCTTGTCTATCACCTCGCACCTGCTGCCTGCAGAGTTTTCCATAGGGATTAACCTGTGTTTTCACATGTTGAGTTCTGTATGTGTTTACCCAAGGCTGGGAAAAAGTCACCTCCTTGCTGATTCACTTTTCAGTGGAAAGTTAGTAAGGTCATTCTTGTTTGCCAACACTTCAAACTGTATTAAAGCCTTGAAGACTGCGAATAAGCATTGTTTGCTTAAGTTATCTTGTTGAGACTAAATCTATATATGTACAGTAATATCTATACAGTATGTGTTATCTGAAGTTTAAAATGTGCCCGTTTTTGCATGTATAGGCCTTGGAAGAGTGTGCCCTTTCAATGAAGCAAGGGGAGATTGCTTTACTGCTTGCAGACTCTCAATACGCCTATGGACTCCTGGGACGGTAAGAGAGAAAATATACCTGTTATTTTTCCAAAATTGTACACACTGACTGGGTTTTGGGCTAAAATACAAGCAGGTTTTTTAGGTGAATTTAGTTTCACATTCTGTTATAAGTTAGAAATTCAAGAAGGAAGTACAGGAGAGCAGCACTCAACAGTCAGTTGAAAAAGTCAAGTGGCTTCTATCCTCACAGGGTGGGACAGAGTCCTTTTATACCTGTTGCTCTCAGGGCAAACGGTCTGTCCCCAGTAGCCTGTTAAATGAACCATGAACAGCAGCAGATGGCTTTCCCAAAACACCATTGAGGACATTCAGGAACCCCTCCCCTATCCTCTTAATTCTTTAACTATAGGCAATCGTTTTGTTTAACTACTTGCTTCACTCAACTAATTTACATCGTAAGGGTGAAAACTCATTAAAATGTGAGTTTAGTTTTACTTAGGTGGCTGATGTGTATCTTATCAGAAGTAAAAATGGAAAAACTGTACCTTCTGAATCAGCACATTCTCAGGAATTTGTGACATACATGATGGCAGATGATGGCAAAATTGACCCCATATCAGGTAACCCCCACACATATGGTGATATAAATATAGATAAGTACACTGTACATTCAGAAAGTGTCCAACATAATTATAGAAAATAATGAGAAAAAAATAGATATTAGATTTACAAATATATACAGTACTGTGCAAAAGTCTTAGGCACGTTGGTATTTTCACATGAAAAATGTTTTTAAGCCAGTTATTTATATCTTTTACTGTAGTGTGTCGGTAGGAAATATCAGTTTACATTTCCAAACATTCATTTTGCAATTAATTGTAATAATCCAGTGAGATTTTTTTTTTTTGCACAAGAAGTCTGACAGCAGCCGGTCTGATCTGATCTCACCATCATCGAGTCTGTCTGTGATTACATGAAGAAACAGAAAAAAGACTAAATCCAGAAGAACTGAGGCAACGTCTCCAAGACACTTGAAGAAACCTTCCTGCAAAACTACATGAATAGGTGTAGGAATAGATGCAGGTGACAAAAGCCATTTTAAACGCAAAGGGTGGTCACCCCAAAAATCGATTTTATTTAGTTAATAGAAGTTAATTCATAAATAAAAGCTATATATGTTATATTATTTTTGACAGCATTCTCACTTTAAAGCATTCTGACAAGTGCCTAAACTTTTCACAGTACTGTAGTTTTGCAGGAAGGTTTCCTCAAGTGTCTGGGAGACGTTGCCTTAGTTTTTCTGGATTTAGTTTGTCTCAGTTTTTTCTGTTTCTTCATGTAATCACAGACAGACTCGATGATGGTGAGATCAGATCATACCGGCTGCTATCAGACTTCTTGTGCATAATTATTATTATTATTTTTTATCTCACTGGATTATTACAATTCATTGCAAAATGAATGTTTGGAAATGTAAACTGATATTTCCTACTGACACACTACAGTAAAAGATATAAATAACTGGCTTAAAAACATTTTTCGTGTGAAAATACCAACGTGCCTAAGACTTTTGCACAGTACTGTATATAAGCATAATTTCCATTTCTCCAGTCTTCAGTCATATGATCCTTCAGAAATTATTCTAATATGCTGATTTGCTGCTCAGGAAACATTTATTATTATTATCAATGTTGAAAACAGTTGTGCTGGTAAATATTTTTTGTGGAAACCATTATTATTATTTTTTTTTTAGAATTCTTTGATGAATGGAAAAGACAAAAGCAATTATTTGAAATAGTTTTTTTTAACAATGTAAGAGTCTTTGCTTTTTTTTTTTTTTAAATCAATTTAATGCTAAATAAAATAAAGTTTTTTCAACAAAAAAAAAAGTAGTGACCCTAAACTTCTGAATGGTAGTACAGTATATACATATTGAAAATAATATACATTTATATACATATTAATATATTTATATGTATTATACATATTATATATTAATGCTTTAGACATTTAGTAAATTAAATAGGTTAGTACTGTTATAAATGCCACGTGTTGTACTTTGTATTCACATGTTCACAAAGCAAATCCATGCATGTAGATAAGCAGTGAACGGTCATGTGTTTTTAAGAAGACATTCCAGAATTAGAGATTTTCTATCGACTTCAGATCAATTGCACGGTTAACCATGTGCTGTTTCCAGTTCAAAATACCTTTAGTTCATTGCAATATGACATTTGCGTATCTATCATGAAATTTACAGGTGATATGCAGGTGCATTTATTGAGATGCAGATCCCTTCCTGTGATTTAGAGGGTATTTTAGGCATGAATTTACTTATTGCAGATTTACTCGTAAGCACAAAATGACCAGAGATTACTCAGAGATCCTGGGGGACCACAAGTTGGGGTCATTTTGTTCTCGTATCATGATTGTGGTCTTGAGCTTTGGCCTGTTTGTATGCTAACTACACAAGAACACATATGTGTGTGTGGAGTGCAGCGCGTGAGAGGGCTCAGGAGTGATCGTTAGCTTTGGCTTGTAGCAGTGCAGACACAAGGGCTGAAGGGACATGCTCCTGTGTGATTCTCTCTCTTTGGCCCTGTTATGAGTGGTGTCTGCTGGGAGCTGGCAGTCGTGAGAGGCAGACCGATCCACAGTTAATGGTTGTTTTGATGCTACTGATTAGGACTGTGAGCGGCAAACTTAAATTTAGCCCTGGCCCAAAGGTAGACCTCACAGGCTTCTTGCCAGCAGTTAAAAGGATGACAGCAAAGCCACTGTGACAACATCTCCTCCCATGGCACTGAATAGGTACAATGCACACACACACACACATACGCATGCATGCACACCTACACTCCGACAATGCTTCCCTAAAAAGCAGCTGCGTTTAGCAGAGGTGCTAAAAGCAAACCTAGACTCTTAAAAATAAAGGTTCCAAAAGGGGATTTTCACAACAATGCCATAGAAGAACCAATTCTGAACCTTTCACTGAACAGTTCTTAAAAGAACCATTTTGTCTTAGTGTGAAGAACATTTTAAAGAGGACCTATTGTGTTTTTTACATTTTCAACTTTCTTTAGTGTGTATAATGTTGCTGTTTGAGCATGAAAACGTTCTGCAAAGTTACAAAGCACAAAGTCCACTCCAAAGGGAGTTACTCTCTATATCAGCAAGCAGTTTCTGAACTCCCTCAAATGAAACAAAATATATTTTGAAGAATGTGGGTAATTATTGACTTCCATAGTAGGAAAAAAAATACTATGGAAGTCACCGGGGACCAGCAACTGTTTAGTTACCCACATTCTTCAAAATATCTATTATTTTCAACAGAAGAAAGAAACTCATTCGGGTTTAAAACAACTGGAGAGAGTAAATGATGACAGAAAGATTATTATTAATATTAATGTTATTAATAACAGTTCTCAGAATTAAAGATATGTTTAAAAGCATTTAAAGAAAGTTTTTTGTCAGTGCCCCTGTTACTCTTAATTGTGACATATATATCGGTTCAAAATATCGGTTATTGGTCTACTTGATCTCTAATAATCCGTACCGGCGTATCAGCCCTGAAAAACACATATCGGTCAAACCCTAATTTGTATATATTCGAAATAAAAGATATAGATTGTACTGAATGTTAACTTGCTTACTTTGCTTAAGATAAGGATTTATTAAGTCCACGTCAAATAAACCACATGCCGAGAGCTGTCATTCAAACCACACAAACTCTGCCATGCTGTTTTGTTCGTTGGAACTAAGGTTTCGGGAAACACAGACTTGTTGAACTATTGTTACGAACTGCTCTGAAACACGGGTTGAGGATCCAAATGCAGCTTTTATTTGGGGTAATCCACAATCGTAATCCATATAACTGGCAAGAGTCAAAACCACAGGGAAGACAATCCAAAACAAACAAACAACAGGGTAGAAAACATGGGCAAACAGGGGGTCAGAACCAAAACACAAGAGACGAGAGAGAGCGCTCAGAAATGCAGTGTGACACATACAAGACTGCAATAAGTGACTGAAAAAAAAGTTATTTTATTTATAAAATACTCAATTCAATCATAGGATAATTCTTACGTACTACAGCACATACGGATAAGCGCACTCTTCAAACAGCACTTTAAATCTCTTGACAAACTAAAAGACATAAATTACACTTGTATATATTAAAAATAAAAGATATAGATTGTACTGAATGTCAGCTTGCTTATTTTGCTCAAGATAAGGATTTACGTCAAAGAAACTGTATGCTTCTAACCACAGGTCGAGAGCTGTCGTTCAAACCAAACTAACTTTGCGATGCTGTTTGTGAATGTCCATTGGAACTATGATTTCGGGAAACATCGGCTCATTGAACTATGCTGATAATGACGGAACTTGCGACCATAGTTGGCTAACGATGCTTTCGGGAAACGTACCCCTGAGCGTTACTGACAGACTGGGAAGAGAGGTGCAGCAACAATGTAAAATATGTGAAAAATAATGTGTTTTTTGAACATTCAAGCATTAAAACCTATTCTAGTATACCCCAAAATCAAAACACTGAAAAAGGGCATAAAATGGCCTCTTTAATAATGAAAAGAACTGTTTTCCACTATAAAGAACCATTTGTGTAATGGAAAGGTTCCAAGGAAGTTAAAGGTTCTTCATGGAAACGGTTTCTATTCTTCAATAAAGAACCTTTACTTTTAAGAGTGTATACATATGTTTGAACTGTTCAATATACTTCTACTATCGTAAAAGGTAAACAGGATAATATAACAAGGCATGTTAGAAATTCGAGAACTGTGCCTGATAAAGACTCCTTTGACAAGGAACTAAAAAAAAAAAAAAAAGCATTACCTCCAACATGTTTTCCTTATTTGACAACTGTGACGGCTTGTCAAAGTGGCAGTACGGCAGATGAAGTGAGCAGAAAGTGGCAGAGAGGAAGCTGAGGGAAGAAGGGAAAAAAAGAGAAAGAGTTAAAAGGAGCAGGAGAAAAAAATCTAATTTAGTTTCTCTCCAGTGGCTGTGGCACGTATTGACTGAGCCCTGTCGGTAGCCTGTTACAGACAGCGCTGTCTCCACCAAGAGCACTTCACAGCTTTTTGTCGGAGCCGACGGCAGACAGACTGATTCAGCTGACTGTGATTCGAGTCACAGTGTTGTGTGGAAGAGTGTTTTTTCTTTTTGCCTTTAATGCATGCATCAGTGGCTTATTAGCTATGGAACAGCAGGTGACTATTTTTTCAATAATGGAGGTGGATCAAGGTTAAAGCACATCCATGTTGATCTTCCGGAAAAGCACATAAGAGCAACCAAGTGACTGATCACATCTCAGTGTTGCTTTGGCCAAGATCAAAATATAGTTTCCAAATGTGTGAAGACTGGACCCCTTTAGTCACTGCCCAGCAAGCAATTTTGTGTTTAAAAGACGTCTAATAGCCGCCCAAACACAGCCCTGACGTCTAGGCTAAAACAAGGCAAAATTTGGGCTGTCAGTGACAATTTAATAGACATCTAACCATATCCCAAGAATAGACTAGTCATCTAGAACATGAACATGTCAAAGAAATGAAACCAAACTCCTTGTAATCACCGTTGACTTTGCTTACATTATAGAATATAATACATCTCGCAAGTTATTTTGGCAAAAACCACATGTAAACAAATTCAAGGTTATTTTGGCTAGAAGTGGGTTACTCATAGCCAGACTATATCGGGTGTATAGTTAACCGAGACGGTGAAATGGTGGCTATTGCTTGCTGGGTGACCTGTAGGCTTACAAATAAAAAGTATCTCTGAAGCTTTTAACAATAACATCAATACCAAGATCAACAATATTATGCACAAAAAAAAAAAAAAAACATACACCAATCTTTGTACATTAATGTTAGAGACAGTGTTAGAGACAGTGTTGTTATTGTTAACTAAAACTAAAATTGTTTTCAAGAATTGAAATAAAGCTGAAATTGAATAAAATATAAATATTAGATAAAAAAATACTTTAAAAACTAAGAATATTTCCTCTAGTAGCTAATTGAAAAAAAAAAAAAAAGGATGTTACTATAACTAAAATTAAAAAATAAATAAAGCTAAATATAAATATTAAAAAGAAATCTATAAAAATTACAAACGGACATTAATAATAATAAATTTAATATAACTAAAATTTAAATTAAAACTGAACATATAAAATAAAACATAATTCAAATATTAATAAATACTATAATAGTATATAAATAATATTGAAAATAATACTAATATAATAAGAAGAAAACATTTACAGTGGCTCAAAAACAATAATTAGTTTTTTCCTGCCAGGCCTGTAGTATTTATTTTCCCAGCCAAAATGTTTTTGGGGCACATTTGTTCATTCATTTATTTGTTTTTATTCGTTTGTATATTCGTTTGTTTGTATATTTTACGCAATCAGTAAATGTTGTTTCTTTGAATGTTTTCTTCATACATTTTTTTCCCCCAAAAAATATTCAGCATGCTAGAAATACAGCTATAATGTAACTACAAAAATTAATAAACACAGTTTTGTTAGAAAACAATGGCATACTATGCAAAACACCACTGAAGGTTTGTAATTTTCAACACTTTTCTTACTGATGCTTTCAAGAATCATCACAAGTCATTTTTGCAGCACTGGCCCAAAACTCTCTCAGAGACCATCCTTATTGTTGAATCCTGATGTGATTGTCTATATGATGATACAGCTTCAATATGGGCCAATCACTATCAGCAAATCAATGCCATAGTACCCTTTAAATCCCAGTTTATTGTTTTATACAGGGAAAAAAATGAATTATGATGTCATTCTAGAGCAGATGGCAGAGAATATGATATGTTTACTCCTTACAGCTAAGAAAAAGTGCTGCTAGTGTTTGTCAAAAAGCCCACCAATCACATTCAATTTGTTTTGACTCACCGCCACCATTTAATTTATGTTTGGCATTTGCATAGAATATGCCAAAGACAGCGATGATACAGAAATCCCAGACCTAATATAATGCTCCTAATATAAATGAGTCACCATTTTGCAGGAAAACACGATAGCAGATCACCGCTCACCCACTCACCCTCCATCACACAAACACACATTGTTGCTTTCTCACTGACACACACTAAAAACACACATAGATAGACAAACACACCCTCACTGTGAACCCCGCGCTCCTCTTTTCTCTCTCTCAAGCTTTTATCTGTATACTTGCCGGAATCCAACACCCCCGACAGATAAACATGCTGGACATGAGCAAATAATAAATTAGCGCGTGAGCCGAGTACAAAAGTTCTTAAGCCAAACAGAGAGGTGTGTGTGTGTTATGGCAGAAACACAATGCTGTCTTTTCCAGCATGTGCGGAGATGAGGACCACCTTCTTGTTGGTCTTGGCGGAGGGATTCAATGAGCCGTGCTAGAGAGGAAAGTGTGTATTTACGCGGACATCGAGACATGTCGTAAAATTTAATGAACAAACCCCAGATGGCTTGGGATGAACTGGAGTGGATCACTAACAAAAATATCAAGCTGAAATTGTCTCATAAAACAGGTTGAGTTCATGTTTAAAGCAAAACCCAGTCCCTAAATGACCCCTAACAACCTCAGTGCTCACTAGTGTGAGATCCAGTGAGCAAAGCAAATATAGTGGATGACTGGGATTGAACATAAGGAGGACCAAAGGTCACTGGACACCTTAGCTGTTTCATTATAGCTTTTTCAGGGAAAAGCTGTACTTAACTACGATAAAGCTAAAAACAAATCCTTACCATATGTCATGGGGTGGTAAATTGCATGTTTGCTTGGCATTAAAGGTAACTTTAAAGTGCGGCTCACTCAAATTCTCATCTAGAATTAAAAGGAATATTCTAGGTTCAATACCAGTAGGGTGTGTTCACACTTGGCATATTTGGTTCGACTAAAACGAACCCATAATGTTCAAGTATATTTTTAAGTGTACTTCATGTAGTAAGTATACTAATATCAATGTGTACTAGTAGTAAACTTGTAAGGGTCTCAATACTGCTTAGGACTAAATTGGCCCACTTTTAGCATATACAAGTATATGTTTAAGTGTACTATGTTTAAGTGTAACAGTAGTAAACTTTAAGTGCACAACTAGGTTTCACATTTGTAGTGCATCTGTACTACAAGTGAACGTATAAGTATACTAGGAGTTTACTATTTTAATACAAGTAGTACATTTTTAGTTTATGAAAGTACACTTTGAAGTAGATGCTTAAAGTAGATTTTAAGTAAATTCGTATATGTACACCAGTGGACTATACACAAAAATTCAGATAGGCAGAATTAGGAACATATCTGTTTTATATCAATATTCTAATCAATATGTAAGTTTAATAAGACTGTATGTAAAACTATGTAAAAAAAGTATATTTAATAGGCTACTCAATCAAAAGATTACACACAATTACATGCCAAGTATATTTTAAATAATTATACTTTTAATAAGTATATCTCGATCAAAAGATTGAGTACAAGTATAGGCCAAATACTTTTCTGTCAGTATAAGTAAAGTATACCTAAGTGCAATTTTAAGCCTATTTCTGAGAAGTACATAAAGTATATTTCTATGAAGTATATAAAAAGTAGACTGAAAGTACACTTTCTTATTTTTAGTTTAAAAGAAGTATACTAATACCTTTTTATGTCATAACTTTAAATGTTATAATTCAACCTTCCAGCGAAATTACAGACTTTCTGATGACATATGCCGGACTTCTCCAATCATTTCGTTCTCATAAGCCCCGCCCCTTTCTTACAATCGACTGCAAGCTCACATTCAAATCTGTTCCATCCAATCAATAACCAATATAGAGCCAATACCCCATCCTACTTTTTTTTTTTTTTCAATAATCTGTTTCATTTGGATGTGCCTCACAATATGGAAGGGATGATCTGTCACTACTTCCGTTGTTGCAACTTAAAAAAGCAAAAATATGGATTGCAGTCAGACACTTACAATAGAAGTGAATGTGAATCTGTGACTGTTTCTTAATAGAGTAAAACGTAATGCCTAAACCCTAAAATGACAGTAAATGACCATTTGTACAGCTCAAATAACACACTTCTTTTCACAGAAGAAGTAATGTAAGTGTATTTATAAAATTATAAGCATCACATCCACCTTGATGTTTTTTAAAGAAAAAGAGGGAAGAGTCTAAATATTTCTTGTGGTAATCAGCATTATAATAGCCAAATTTAGTCAACTGAGCTTAACTCAACCTGAAATATTACTTTAATTATAAAAACTTTTTTAATTGTACTGTTAACAGTCTTACTGTCAGAAATTTGTTGACTTTGACCTGAACAAATCTAACAGATGAAATGATGAAATCAATGCATTTGTATTTATTCTCCTTGATTTTCTTTTTCATTTAGCTGTTAGCATATGCTAACGAATTTTATTCAGCTTTGTCAACCATGCAATCTCTGACAAAGCTGTAATATATCATGGTGAAGTTCTTACACTCTCTTTGTAAACAACTAAACTTGGCATTCTCTTGAAGAACACATTCATGAACATTCTCATGAAGTCTTTGTCTACTCAAATTCATACACTTTCAGAATGAAAAAAGAGGTGCAAACAGATTGAGCCTTTAAGCAAACATGCTGTGAGCTGTGTAGGTGTGTGAAATGAAGAGACGTCTCTCTGAATGTCACATGTGTGATGAGGATTTTGTGAGTGTACTGTATGTGCCATTGATAAAATCTTCCGGCTGCACTGACATATGACACATTCTCGCACACATGCACACGCGCACAATTGCACGCACTCATACTCGCACATCCAAGTGATGAGTCTGTTCACAGCATGGCTTTTAAATCAACACACACAGTTCTAGGTTCTGGTGACTGCTTGCAGGCCAAATCTTGAGAAAGAGCAGAAGAAAAGAACTGGCAGTAGCTCACTCAGAAAAATGACTCAGCAATTCAAATGAACAGTTAAAAATCTACAAGTATCAAACATCTGTTTTAGCAAAACCAGTCTTCTGCTCCATGCAGAAAGACACAATGGAAATGCATACAGTAATATGGTGAACGGGATTTCACCAAGTACAACATTCACTCTAAAAATTCAGTATTTGGGTAGTATTTGTGTTACCCAGCTCCTGAGTCAGATGTAACAACCCAGTGTTTGGGTAGTTTTGTGTTACCCAGCTCCTGGGTCAGGCGTAACAACCTAGTGTTTGGGTAGTTTTTGTGTAACCCAGATCCTGGGTCAGACGTAACAACCCAGTGTTTGGGTAGTTTTTGTGTTACACAGATCCTGGGTCAGACGTAACAACCCAGTGTTTGGGTAGTTTTTGTGTTACCCAGATCCTGGGTCAGACGTAACAACCCAGTGTTTGGGTAGTTTTTGTGTTACACAGATCCTGGGTCAGACGTAACAACCCAGTGTTTGGGTAGTTTTTGTGTTACCCAGATCCTGGGTCAGACGTAACAACCCAGTGTTTGGGTAGTTTTTGTGTTACCCAGATCCTGGGTCAGACGTAACAACCCAGTGTTTGGGTAGTTCCCTTTCAGTCGGTCACGTTCGACATACGTCGAACGTCACCGACGAATTGGGATCACTTCTGGGAGCCCCTATCAACTTCGAGATATAGAGAACGGGCCAATGGCCATTGGCGTGCGAGATTTGCATCTCGTGCTCCGCCCCGCGCTGCGGGTATAAACAGGAGGCGAATGCAGCGCACTATTGTCATTCACTTCGGAGCCGAACACGGTGTTGATGAAGGAGACTGTTCCTGCTTCAGCAGAAAGAGAGAGAACGAGAGAAGATGCTTCTTTGAGTGCTGGGAGAGAAGGCACGATCAGCGGCGGCTGCGAGCTCACTGATACAGTGATAAACTGCTGTTTTTACAGCACTGTTCGTTTGGTGAGGGCGTTCCCAACGGTGAGTGCATACACAGGCTGCACTACTCTCCCGTGTTTTGCCGCGGTCGTTCCTGGGTGCTTCAGCACATTTAAAAGAGCTTTCTTCTAAAAGAGCAGCGCGGGTGTGACACTGTGTCTTTTTCAAGACGTCATTCCACCCGTGCGTTTCTGGATGCGGTTGTTTCCTGTCCTTTGACGGCCACGATCCCTCTCGCATAAGCATGTTGAGATTGCGTTTGTGGGTGATCCATGTTCTCTCAGGAGAACGGGATCACGTCGGCGCGTTGTTCGTCTCGCCTTCCTCGTGAGGGTTTGAGTGTTCAGCGCGCCGTGTGCCGTCTAGCTGCCGGCTGACAGCGCGGGTTGTCACGGCAACCCAGCGCGTCACTCGGCACTTTAGATGCGCGGTCGAGACTTAACCTCAAACGGGGTTGAGTCCCTTCGCCTATTCCCCGATCTAGTTTCTTTTCTGGTGCACCAGAAAGAGGCTACTTCGGCTAATAAGCCTTGGTGACCTGAGGATTACAGTGGGGCTTCCCTGCCGAGTACATCTCCGTGGGCCCTCACTCCTCTATCGCATCGCAAGCATGCTGAGACTGTGTTTGTGGGTGGGTCATGTTCTCTCATGAGAGCATGACCACGTCGGCGCGTTGTTCGTCTTGCCTTCTTCATAGGGGCTTGAGTGTTCAGCGCGCCGTGTGCCGTCTCGACGGCCACGCTCACAGTCTTGCATGCCTGCTGGTAGCTTACAGGTGGGATTGCTGGTTCCAAAAAAAAATAAAGGGGACCTAGCGTTTCATCTGGGGCTCTAGCAGAGGACACATGTCAATCGCTGCATCGGAGAGAGGGCTGTTATAAGCTGGAAATGAAGATGATGCTGAGTTTCCCACTATAATGGTGTGTGCTCATGCTGAATCAGATTCAGACTTGACAGCCATGCTTTCCTGGGTGGCTGAGGCGTAGTGCAACGCGTAAATCGCCTTGCCCGCCCCCTTGCCTTTTTCCCGGATGTGCATTGGAAAGCTTTGGCAGTGTGGAACTATTTGGTGCCAAAACATGGGGTGCCAATGGTGCCATAATCTGGATAAAGTTTTCCTCTCTCTCACTACCCTCATCGGTGAGGTGGCAGTGCCACTGGCAGGCCACCTCCGCCCTGCGCTCTTAGTGCACGAGGGTAGTTCTGAGCTGAGGTTGAGCTGCGCACAGTGACTGATTTACATTTAAAGTCACAGCGCTGGCCCTTGGCCAGACGATGTCCACCCTGGTCCAGAAACACCCTTGGGCTACCTTGCAGGGGTGTGAGACGTCGCCAGAGTACGCTCTCTCGATGCTCACATCTCACAAGGTGACCCTTTTCGGCGACACTGTCGGTGACTGTGCAGCAGTCCTCCACAGTGCAAAGCAGATGGAACCCCTCAGTCTGCTCGCCATGGGCATCCCACGATGCCACCCGTCTTGGCTGCCAGTCAGCTGAGACGGGTGACCTGGACTTGGTTGAAGCTGCTCTTCCCCGGAGGAGGGCCGGGTGGAGAATCATTGCTAAATTTTGTTCCGCCACCGGTGTTACAGCCAGTGGTACCCAAATTCTTAAGAGCAGTTCCAATACCTCTGGGTCTCGGGAGTTCAGGAATGGCAGTGTGTGACGCTATGAAGCCGCGCCGCTCTCATTCCCCTCCCCACAAGAGGACGAGAATGGCAGTGTGCGACGCCGGGGAGCCTCGCCACTCTCATTCCCCTCTTCTCAGCGGTGTGAGGACGGCAGTGCGCGACGCTATGCCTCGCCACTCTTGTTCCCCGCTGAGGAAGGAGGTGAGGTAGGCAGTGTGTGACGCCACAAAGCCTTGCCACTCTCTGCCCCTCCTTCAGTCGCCAGCGGACCGCAGCGTATGGCTTGAGAACGCTACCATGCCTTCTCTCATACCCTCCGTCCAACCGTGGGGGCAGGTAGGTGCTGCGTGCGCACTCAGACCCCACTTCAGGACGCTGTGCCTCTTGGGTCGGGTCCCTGCCCTCCACTTCGCTGCCCTACTGCGGGTACGTCTGTGGGGCGGGTGTGTTCATGGTACGGTTTCCGGAAGCCTAGCTAGCACTTCCGGGACGGTCCCGCTGACTCACCTGCACCACCAGGCTCGGCTATGCGATTCAGTTCGCACGGCATCCTCCCAAGTTCTGGGCGTCCACTGCACTGTTGTGTGGAGCTGCGACGCCCATCTTGTGGAAAGAGATCGAAGTCCTACTGGCGAAGAACGCGATTGGAGCCGGTCCCTCCAGCCGACATGAAGTTGGGGTTCTATAACTCCTACTTCATTGTGCCCAAGAAAAGCAGTGGGTTATGACCAATCTTGGACCTGTGAGTCCTGAACCGGGCCCTTCACAAACCGCCCGTTCAGATGTTGACGCAGAAGCGCACTTTCGAGTACATCCATCCCCAAGATTGGTTTGCAGCGATCGACCTGAAGGTCGTTCCCTTCAGGACTGTCCCTGTTGTGTGAATACAGAGACACGGTGATCAGTCACCTCAGCCTGTTGGGACTTCGGGTCAACTGGGGAAAGAGCAAACTCTGCCCCGTGCAGAGGATCTCTTTTCTCGGTATGGAGCTGGACTTGGTCAATCTGACAGCGTGTCTCACAGAGGAGCGTGTCCAGTCAGTGTTGAACTGCTTGAATTCGTTCAAATGCAGGACAGCGGTACCACTGAAACATTTTCAGAGGCTCCTGGGGCATATGGCATCCGCAGCCGCTGTAACGCCGCTCGGATTGCTTCATATGAGACCGCTTCAACGCTGGCTACACGACCGAGTCCTGAGATGGGCGTGGCACAGCGGATCCCTCCGTGTCCCCGTGACTCCGAGGTGCCGCCAAACCTTCAGCCTGTGGTCGGACCCTTCGTTTCTACGGGCAGGAGTTTCCCTAGAACAAGTGTCCAGGCATGTTGTTGTCTCCACGGATGCCTCATCCACCGGCTGGGGTGCCACGTACAACGGGCTTGCAGTTTCGGGTCTGTGGACGGGGCCTCAACTGCAATGGCATATCAATTGCCTCGAGTTGTTAGCAGTTCGTCTTGCGCTGGGCTGCTTCAAAACGCCGCTACTAGGCAAGCACGTTCTGGTCCGTACGGACAACACTGCGGCCGTTGCGTACGTCAACAAACAGGGTGGTCTACGCTCCCGTCGCATGTCTCAACTCGCCCGCCATCTCCTCCTATGGAGTCAGAAGCATCTGAGGTCGCTTCGTGCCATTCACATTCCGGGCCTGCTCAATCGTGCGGCCGACGAGCTCTAACGACAGCCAGTGCTCCCCGGAGAGTGGAGACTCCATCCCCAGGTGGCCCAGCTGATCTGGAGTCGCTTCGGGACCGCACAGGTAGACCTGTTTGCCGCCCTGGACACGACCCACTGCCACGACCCACTGCCAGTTGTTTTATTCCCTGACCGAGGGGACCCTCGGCTCGGATGCGCTGGCACACAGCTGGCCCCGGGGCCTACGCAAGTATACGTTTCCCCCAGTGAGCCTTCTTGCACAGACTCTGTGCAAGGTCAGGGAGGATGAGGAGCAAGTCCTGTTGGTTGCTCTGTATTGGCCCAACTGGACTTGGTTCTCGCGACAGCACCTCCCTGGCCCATTCCTCTGAGGAAGGACCTCCTGACTTAGAGACAGGGCACCCTATGGCACCCCCGTCCGGTGTCTGGTCCCTGGACGGGACGCGGAGGTTCTAGGTGGCCTACCACAGGCTGTGGTAGACACCATCACTTCCGCTAGAGCTCCCTCTACGAGGCGCCTCTATGCGTTGAAGTGGAACCTGTTCGTCGACTGGTGTTCTTCTCGCTGAGAAGACCCCCGGAGATGTTCGGTCGGTTCTGTGCTTTCCTTCCTACAGGACGGGTTGAAGCGAAGGCTGTCTCCCTCCACCCTCAAAGTCTATGTTGCCGCTATCGCTGCTAATCATGACATGGTAGGTGGTAAGTCTCTAGGGAAGCACGATCTGATCGTCAGGTTCCTGAGGGGGGCGAGGAGACTAAAACCGCCTCCCTCTATACCCTCTTGGGACTTAACTCTGGTGCTAACCGCACTGCAGAGGGCGCCCTTTGAGCCTTTGCAGTCAGTTGAGTTAAAAATCCTGTCTCTGAAGACAGTACTCCTGACTGCATTGGCCTCTATCAAGAGGGTAGGGGACCTGCAGGCATTTTCGGTCGACGAATCGTGCCTGGAATTCGGGCCCGGTAACTCTCATGTAATCCTGAGACCCCAGCCCGGATATATGCCCAAGGTTCCCACCACTCCCTTCCGGGACCAGGTGGTGAGCCTGCAAGCGCTGCCTTCGGAGGAGGCAGACCCAGCCCTAGCTTTTCTCTGTCTAGTCCACGCTCTGCGGACTTACGTGGACAGAACGCAAAGCTTCAGGACCTCAGAACAGCTCTTCGTCTGTTATGGAGGCCAGCAGAAGGGAAAGGCTGTCTCCAAGCAGAGGATGGCCCACTGGATAGTGGATGCCATCGTCTTGGCGTATCTAACCCAAGACGTGCCCTGCCCGCTCGGGTTAAGAGCCCGCTCCACTAGGGGTGTAGCTTCTTCCTGGGCGTTGGCTCGTGGCGCCTCGCTGACAGATATTGTAGAGCTGCGGGCTGGGCGACACCTAACACGTTCGCTAGGTTTTATAGCCTCCGTGTAGAGCTGGTATCTTCCTGTGTGCTCGCTTCCCATAGTCAGTAACACCGAAGTGCCCGTTCTAAGTGTCGGCTTGCTGCGCCACTCCCTTCCCCTTGGAACGGATACGTGCGCTTATATGCTCCAGTCGAGTTCCCCAGAACGGCGAACCCTGTTGAGTCCTCCGCAACCCGCGGCAGTCGGATGTGGCGGAGCGTCCGATGCCAGGTCTAACACTCGTATGCATTGGTGGAACTTGTGTTAGGCTGGGTTCCATATGTTGTGACCCCCACGGCGGTCCCATATATGTATTCTTCCACGGTACGGCTCCCTACGGCGAGTCCGTGTCTTTCCCTCGGCAGAGCTCTCTGCCGTCTCAGTTAGGTGTTGTTCCCCCGCCTGTTTGGCCGGGGCCACCCCTGGGACTTCCGTATGTTGCACTGCCCACGGCCAGTCCATACGTGTATTTTCCACATGGTAACTCCCTTCGGGCATGATGTGGCTTCCGCAGCGTCCCTCTGGGCACGCTTTCCCAGCGTTATCCAATAGTCTGCTGAAGTGGGTCTTGCGGAACAGCAGTGTGACTTCCCTGCGTGAATTCCCCGCCCAGAACAGACAGGGTCTGTGGGGCTCTCGCTGGGCACTGGAAGTGGTAGTAACTGTGGCGTTTTCCAAAGGGATCCCAATTCGTCGGTGACGTCCGACGTACGTCGAACGTGACCGACTGAAAGGGAACGTCTCGGTTACGTATGGTAACCCTCGTTCCCTGAAGGAGGGAACGGAGACGTACGTCCCGTCGCCACAGTTGCTGTACCATCACTGCATGGCCGAGTCACTAGTTCGGCTCCTCAGTGAAAAACAATAGTGCGCTGCATTCGCCTCCTGTTTATACCCGCAGCGCGGGGCGGAGCGCGAGATGCAAATCTCGCACGCCAATGGCCATTGGCCCGTTCTCTATATCTCGAAGTTGATAGGGGCTCCCAGAAGTGATCCCAATTCGTCGGTGACGTCCGACGTACGTCTCCGTTCCCTCCTTCAGGGAACGAGGGTTACCATACGTAACCGAGACGTTTTTGTGTTACCCAGATCCTGGGTCAGACGTAACAACCCAGTGTTTGGGTAGTTTTTGTGTTACCCAGATCCTGGGTCAGACGTAACAACCCAGTTATTTATCGCAGGCTTTTTGTGAACTCTTCAGGAGAGAGCCGTACAGCTCCGTCAAATTGGTGCATGTCTTCAGCAAAATACAGGTTTGTGTACATTTTATTTTATTCATTATTGTGCTGTATATCACTACATTTTATGCAAAGCAACATACAGGGGCGTGATGTGAGTCACCTAAACGAGTGTCACATCTGTCTTTTTGCGTGATGGAAACAATTGGGTTGTTTTTAACCCAGTGTTTTTTAGAGTGTTCCAATAAACAAATCAGATTTGAAGGACAAGTTTACAGTTTATGTCAAGTTTAGTGCTTCTACATTATTCTCCTCTGATTTAGGGATAAGTAGGGTTAGGGGAAGGGATAGGGTTAGGACAAAATTTTCGGACAGGAATGTTGTTCCAGGATTAACAAAATATGTTTTACTTGGCAAAATCACGGTGACAATGTGTACGTTTAAGTGGTTAATAAATGGGCTGTGTGAATGTGATGCTATTTCACTCATGCATCAGTGTATGTGTGTGTGTGTGTGTGTGTGTGTGTGTGTGTGTGTGCATGTGTCTCAAACAGAGAACTTGAGAAATTGCATGACTCACGGTGAGTGACAAATCACTGCTGACATGCAACCCCGGGAGCTACACTGTATTGTTATGAAAAGCTTTTTAACAGGAGAATACTGTCAGGAAGCCTATTGGCACAACATTGACATGCAGATGTGTGTGTGTGTAGTTCAGGTACATCCTTTGTTATGGGGACTAAATGTGCACATAAAGATGGCAATATTCGAAAGCCTTGTCCTTGTGGGGAAATTTTTTGATCCCCATAAGGAAAGCAGCTTGTAAATCATACTAAGTGATGTTTTTTGAAAATGTGATGATTTCTGTGATGGTAGGTTTAGGGTTCGGGGATAAAATATACAGTTTGTACAGTATAAAAATCATTAAAGTCCCCATAAAACATGAAAGTGTGTGTATGTGTGTGTGTACATGTTTTTCTATCCCGATGGGGACTTCAACCTGACTCACGGGGACTTGTGTCACCGTGGTGACCTAAATTGAGGTCCCCAGTGAGGAAACAAGCTTATAAATCATACAGAATGAGTTGTTTTGAAAATGTAAAAATGCAGAAAGTTTTGTGTGATGGGTCGGTTTAGGGGTAGGGTTAGTGTAAGGGGATAGAATATACAGTTTGTACAGTATAAAAACATTACGTCTTTAGAGAGTCCCCTCAAAGATAGTAAAACAGACGTGTGTGTGTGTGTGTGTGTGTGTGTGTGTGTGTGTGTGTGTGTGTGTGTGTGTGTGTTGCAAGCAATACTTTTGCCGGTCAATTTATCCTGCATGCCGGCCCTTGTATATGTCACAGAAAGAAAACCACATATATGATATGATTTAAATGCATGCAAATATCAGAGGAAACATTGTCAGTCAGTGTCATGTGTAGTTTTGGAAACATTCCCGCAGCAGGTTCATGATGAGGGCTGTAGCAGTCATGTGATTTTAGAGATTAAGACTAGCTAGAACTTATGAGGAAGAGTGAATCAGAGCCACTCCCAGCAGTCATGCAGCAGTCAGGTCAGAAACACAAGCCAAAATTCAGGAAGAAATGTTCGTGCATGTCTGAAAACACACCCACAAACAGCGACATTGGTTTCACTGGAACTTGGATGGTGGCCAGTGAGCCACTGCTAAGGTCATTAACCTTAAACAATCTAACCCTTACACAAATATTTTTGTCAAAAACATACAAAAAATAAATCTGCAATAATGGTGCAATTATAGAGCAGCACATTAATATGTGTTAACTGACTAGTTTGTGAGCAGGAGCAGAGTCATGCATGCCTTTCGACTATCAGCATATTTAGCTTGCAGCTTATTCTGGCCTATAATTGCTCACCTAGACTGGAAAAGCTTGTTGACATTAAAAGTGAACAATTACTGTTAGTGCCACTGGTACATGCCAGGGTTGATTATACTCAAACACTCGGACAGCAACATCTGTATATGACAGTCTGCTTAGAAAACAGGGAAAATTTATGTAATGTAATTTATTCCTGTGAATTTTCAGCATCATTACTCCAGTCTTCAGTGTCACATGATCCTTCAGAAGTCATTCTAATATGCAGATTTTCTGCTCAAGAAACATTTAATACATTTTCATATTATTATTATCAATGTTGAAAAAAGCTGTTGCTTAATATTTTTGTGGAAATAATGCTATTTTTTCAGGATACTTTCAAAAGAAAAGCATTTATTTGAAATATAAATGTTTTATTTAGTTGTCTTTACTGTCACTTTTGATCAATTTAATGCATCCTTGCAAAAAAATAAAAAACGATCAAAACCCACAAACTTTTGAACAGCAATGTAACTCAAAAACAAAGCAGAACATAAAATTCTGCATATTCACTTCAGCAAATCAGAATTCATCAGATTAGGTTTATCTTTATCAGAAAATCTAACTTAAAACCCAACTTAAAACTATATATATATCATCACAAAAAAACAACTTTATTAGTGATTCATGTTTATTAATTCCAGAAAATTGCATTGGTGAACTATTACCCCTTTGACTGGCAGTCATTAAAAGTTCAACATCACTTTCATGACTTGTAAGATCATGACAATTCACTCCCCACCCAAATCTCCACCTGCGTTCCCAAAAAATGGGTGCACACGTGAACTGGACTGCATGCATACACACAGAGACAGACACCCACACGCAGATACAATCTCACTGCTGATAACAGAGACCTGTTCTTCTCTCATATTGTGCACTGACACGCGTCATAGTAAAACCTCGTTTCAAAAAGAGACTCGGGACCAGCTGATGTTTGGCTGCAGTTTGACTGCAAATGTTCTGTATAACATTCTTTTTCATTCCATGCAAGACTAAACATTTGGTTAGAACGATCTTGAGCAGTTTGCTTTCTGATTGACATGTGCGTGTGCAGCCCTTAATGTTTCTTCTCCCTTTCGTCTATTTGCTTGTGCTCGACTTGTTCCTGATAACCTCAAAACACATCATCCACATCAACTGGATATTCATAACATGACACAGCTTTAACAATTTTTTTGGTCTTTCTGTACCTTCTTATACATAATGCGATGGTATTATCCTTTTGACACTGATAGAGGACCAACACACCCATTCCATAAGCCTAACTTTATTTTATGATTTATTATTTCTATGGTGCAAACCTGGTCATGTACTCAGTTCATACCTTTGAGAGTGACGATCATGAGTGACTAAACAGACTAAAGAAAATATTAACCCAAATTTTTTGTGAGTGAATGTTAGGTTAGTGCTTTTGTGATTAAAGTGCCCCTATTATGCTTTTTTGAGTGTTACCTTTCACGCAGTGTGTAATAGCTGTTTGTAAATGCAAAGTTTTAAAGAACAAAGTGCAAGACAAATAAAGTTATTGTCTCCAGAAATAAAGAACAACAACAATTCTTAATTCCTGTTACATACCTATGTAACGATTAAGGGTTACCCTTTATGGTTACACTATATTTTAAGTTGTCCTTGTTACACTGTAATTATACATTTAAGTACTGATTAAGATTAAGTAACTACATGTACTTACTATAGGGTTAGGTTTAGGATTTGGTTTGGTTTAGTTACATATAATTATTAGGGCTGGGTATTGACACAAATTTCACAATTCGATTAGTTTCGATTCAATATCGATTATTTTGGATATATCAGGTACAATACATGGCAAATGTTCTCAAGGAAAACAAATCTCTTAACTAATGCTGTAAACTATGGGAGTCAGTTATAGCCTACTATAATATTGAAGGTAAAAAATAACTGATTTGTATACAAACACTTTTTTAATAATTTTATAATAAAGTTATATAAAATAAAAACATTTAAATGGTGGCTGTCATAAAACCTTGCCTGATTTATTCAAACATGCATTAAATATTGAAGAACATTAAAAATTATAATGAATATGCAATATGGTGCATATATTTAGCAAAATGCTCCTCTTTAGAGTGATTCCATGTGACATCATACGGATTTCAGTAAGTTGTACTGTATCTTTTAACACACTTTCAGATGCACTTCTCATTCATGTTTATTTTGCACTGTAACTGGTATTAAGGCGGAAGAGAAGATCAGTTCATGCGCGATCTCATGCCACAGCAAAAAAAAGGTATTTATGTTTTTGAATTTCGTAATAAAATGGACGTAATTTGAAATCTGAGACTTTGTTTCATATCAATAGTAACAAAGCACAAAGATTACAGCGATTTATTGGATGGGAGGCGCTACAATGTTCCTTTCATTCATCTACTGAAAACAGGATGACTAATCGATTCTTGGGATTTAAGAATCAATATCGGTTCGTAAAAATGAGAAAAGATTAAAATCGAGAAATCAATATTTTTTACTCAGCCCTAGTAATTATGCACAATTTATATATATTACTATAGTAACTACATGTAACAGGTGTAACGATGACACTGTAAAAAAAAGTGTTACCCACTTTATTTTATGTCTTTGTTACAGTTAATTATACATTTAACTATTGAGTAATATTAAATAACTACTGTACATGTACTTACTATAGGGTTAGGATTAGGGTTTGGTTTAGGGTTAGTTGCATGTAATTATGCATCATTTATAGTTATTACTATTGTAACTGCATGCAGCATATGTAACAATGACACTGTAATATAAAGTGTTACCCAAATTTGCATAATGCCAACCTATGGTCTTCATTGGCTGCCTGTGACCAACGTCTACTTTGACCCTCCTTCAAACACTGTAGTTGTAGCTGAGACTGGAAGAGTTAGGTTTCGTGTTGTCGTCATGTCGGAAAGACGCAGTTTTTTTAGCGCTGTGAATCCACTTCGCATGCACTTCAAAAGGAAGAGGACTCTCGCTGGAACTGATACAGAAAATCGCCATCATTCGTATCACTGTGTATCAAGTGCTGAGGAAAGCCTCTGGAGCTGAAATTCCGTTATGTTAATTAGAGCCCGACCGATTTATCGGTCTGCCGATTTTATCGGCCGATATGAGCCTGTCGCAGATAAATCAGCATCGGCGTATATGCTGCAGATATGCCAGCGATATGAACGCGCGCCCACTCGTCTCACAGCACGCGAATATTCACACAAAATTATTTCAAAATGCCGGTCTTGTCAAGTATCATTGTAAACATAGTCGGTTATGTCTTAAGTGAACGTAAACATGAAATTTGCCAGTCACCGCCAGCGTTTTTGGTCATTTTCACTAGTTTCATGGCCCACAGAATATCTTGTATGAATATCTGCACATGTAATATATCAAAAGAAAGAACAGACCCTTTGTTTTATTCTAGCTTAATGCATTCTTTTTTTACCAACACTTGAATGTGGGTAAGTTTCATGAAAAAAGCAACATTTTGAGAAAAAAATTACATACAGATGGGATACAGAGCGATGATCAAAACACAGATAGAGTCCATCAACACCCCCAAAGCTTCACAGTCCTATAACTCGTCCTGGGTCGACATTTCATTCAATAACGTTAGGCAGTTTTGATTTACATGCTGTTTAATGTTGATGATCGCATTATTTTTTATATGCATCTGCTTATAAGAGATAACTCGTTCCTGTCTCTTCTTCACCTGTGTTTTGATCAGGAGATTCTGTACTCGTTCAGGAGATGCGTAATAGCGCCCCCTATCATATAACAGTGAAAACATGGAAAAATATCATCAATGGCAGGGAACCGTTTTCTCATAAAAGATGAAATAACAAAAGAAAAAAAATGTATGTATATAATGTATATACTGCATTCTATATACAGTACCAGTCAAAAGTTTGGAAACACCACTGGGAAAGTGTGTCCAGACTTTTGACTGGTACTGTACTATAATATACACATAAATAATATCGGCCAATATATCGATATCAGACTTTTTTTACTCCCTAATATCGGTATCGGCCCCCAAAAACCCATATCAGTCGGGCCATCTGACCAATCAAAGCAGAGCAGACTCGTGGAAAGGAGGGGGTTAAAGAGACTGAATCTTCGAACGATTTTTGAGAAATGATTTGTAAGTATATTATGAGTTAGGTTTCGTGTTGTCGTCATGTCGGAAAGACGCAGTTTTTTTAGCGCTGTGAATCCACTTCGCACTCAAAGTTGAGTGATTTGTAATGTATATTATGAGAAAGTGTTTTTTACCGTTTGTTGCATGTAAATCTGTTGCAGGGGACCGCAAAAACAGGAACCATTTTGAAATAGCATAGCACTTTAACTAAACTTTGCATGTAAAGAATGGGATTAAGCGTTTAGAGGAGTGACAAATGTATGAATTGTCTGTTGGCTGAATTATAGCTATCTCTAATCTACTTACTGTAACAGCATTTGCATGCAGTATGTGATGACAGGAAGAAGATAGACTGAGAGACACTGTTTCAGGGACCTAAGTCTCTAGAAGATGGAATGTTATTCATGTGAGTTAGGCCAACCTGTCTACACAGAGCCATGTAAACACACAAAGCTATAAGAAATATATAATATTTTGACCTGGGGTCGCTTTAGCTAAATATTTCATGACATTTTTCATGGATTTCCTCTGTATTTTATTTAGGTCATCTGATACATGCTTTAAAGGATAAAATAAAATACAATAAAACAATATAAAATACAAATTACAAATATACAAATTTTAAACATTTTTGTTATGTTTCTGTGCTTTCTGTACAGCCATTCGGACCGATACTGCTGTGCAATTATTTCAAGATGTTTTTTTATTTTTATTACTGTGGTACCAATTATTTCAGATACTGTAAATGTCACATAAATATGGAAAATGCAGTCAGTTGCTTTACATGTCAGTCAGATGCTTTATTCCTGTCTAACTGGCCAAAATAAACTACAAAGACCGGCTATGTGAGACTAGGTGTTGGTAAAATTTGCCTTGGTCAAGCGGATGTAAAGTATGCTATCAGAAGGCTCAGGAGAGAATGGTGTTTGTGAAGTGACATAAATGAGATAATATCTTCACCATGGCATGATATGCGTAAGAACAATACACGTCAGAATAAACGTCAGAGCCCCTGACCCCTCACCACTTCCCGGCCCTGCTTACAAAAGATAAAGAGAATAGAGCAAAAAAACAGAATGGCAAGGACTGATGGGACACGTGTGGTGGCCCTGGAATCAACTCTGTCAAGGCAACAGAGAGAATCATCTCTGCGCAGCAGAGCTATGCTCTCTCTCTCTCAGGTCTAAATGGCACATTTGAGTGGCTAAATATACAGAGATCACAGGTTAGAGCAGCAGGTCTGTAGCTAATAAATGGCTTTTCTATGCATATGCATACAGACACACGCAAACAACACTTTACTGAAAGGAAATATAGTTATTAAGGGCCGTTCACACACAAGGTGTTCTCTTTCATAGGTTCACTCAACGCTGCGTAGCTATGACGCAATGGGAACGCCCTCTGGGTGTGCCGATTGTCTGAAGCCCTTATAGAATCACGCCAATTCATTGGCTGATGGCGCGGGCACCGCCCCTACGCTCTTACGTCGTCATATTATACTGGCGCGCACGCCATCCGCTCCTCAGATTTCTCTGCCTTCACGAAACGGCCATTCTAGCCCTTCGGTTTCGGTTTTTCTGGCCCAAATACATTGAAATTCGTACAACTTTCATCACCAGCACTTCAGCGACTGTGGATAGTGGAACTTTGTTCTCCTTGCGGTGAAGTGTCATGGAGTTTTGTCGCTGCCTGCCGCAGTGCACTCGCTTTATTGCGAATGACAACCCTCACAGTAAGTGTGTTAAATGCTTGGGGTTTTTCACACGCACGCGAGGCGGTTCAGGGCTCTTCTAAATGCAAATTCTGCGATAATCTCTGTGGCGAGGGGGGTGTGGTTTAGCGAGGTCCTCTGACTCTCTCTCCCGTCACAGACCTCGCTAAACCACGCCCCCCTCGCCACAATCTCCTTCTCAAAACCCTCCGCTCTAGGCTCGCGGTTTTTGAGAAGGAGTCATCTGTTTTTCCCCGTCGCGCTCCCGAAGCCGTGCAGGCCTCTCTCGGATCCGCGACTTGGGGTTCGGATGTAGAGCTCGAGGATGTGGAGTGCGAGCAGATGGGCCTCGCCCTTTCTCTCCCTCCCTCCCCGAGCACGTGCGCGGGGTTCCGCCGGTCGAGTTTTCACACGACTACCTATGCCCTAGCCCGGAAGCGCGCGAGTCGGTTTCTTTCGGGCTAGATGATGTCATTTTCACTGCAACGTCCGACTCCGAGGATTTCGGGCCTGCTTTAATCGATGACGCTTTCCCGCCTAGTGGCCAGGAAGCGTGGCCTTCTGAGGCCTATGCCGAGCTCGTCGACGTGCTTTCGCGGGCTACCGAAAAGCTCGCTATTGATTGGCCGGACGAGCCCCGCGAGTCACGTTCATCTAGACTCAACGAGAGATTTTTAAGTGGTCCTAATTCTAGGCCAGCGCGGAGAAAGCTGCCCTTTTTCAGCGATCTGCATAGGGAAATCTCCAGATCCTGGAAACAGCCTTTCTCAGCCCGCTTGACTAATGCGGCAGCCGCTGACTTCACCAACCTCGTTGGTTCTGTGGAGCAGGGCTATTCCGCCATCCCTGCGGTTGAAGACACGCTAGCCACTCATCTCTCTCCTTCTTCGGCTCCTTCGTGGAAGTCTCGCCCTCTCCTTCCCACTAAACCGTGTAGGACTACTTCCGCCCTTATCGGGAAGTCCTACACGGCAGCTGGTCAGGCAGGTATGGCCCTCCACACCATGGCCATCCTCCAAGCCTACCAGGCGGACGTCTTAAAAGAAATGGACGAGGACGGTGGCTTGACACCGGAAGCGGTCAAAGAGCTGCGCAAAGCCACAGATTTGGCCCTAAGAGCCACTAAACACACTGCTCGTGCCATAGGACGTACCATGGCGGGCGCGGTGGCGGCAGAGCGCCACCTGTGGCTCAATCTCACGGAAATCCGTGATAAGGAGAAGGTCTTCCTACTGGATGCCCCAGTCTCTCAGTCTGGATTGTTTGGGGAGGCGGTCAACACGGTGGTTGAGAAATTTGGAGCCGCTAAGTCCCAGTCGGCTGCTTTCAAGCAGTTTATGCCTAGGAGGGCTAGGGACTCCCCCAACCCCTCCCCCTCTCAGTCCAGAGAGCGTCCCGTTCACAGGAAGGAGTTTCCTGGTAGGAGGAGCGACCAGGGTCATCCCCCACCCACCACGATCTGGGGAGCTCATGGTCGCCCATTTCCTCGCCACCGACCTCATAGGCGCATTGATCCGAAGTGGCCCGGCAAACCCTCCGCTTCGGTTCCTTCGAGTCGTTCCTGACCCTCAGGTCAGAAAAAGGAGAGCCCCGCCTTACGTTCGAGGTTGGGTCAGACCGCACAAGCGTTTCTGCCCACCTCTCAACGG
Organism: Rhinogobio ventralis; assembly: GCA_039654625.1. Taxonomy (NCBI): domain Eukaryota; kingdom Metazoa; phylum Chordata; class Actinopteri; order Cypriniformes; family Gobionidae; genus Rhinogobio; species Rhinogobio ventralis. The sequence goes on along the minus strand of CM077206.1, from coordinate 6,732,621 downwards.
CTCTCCTTATCCAGCCTCGTCACTTTCGCCGCCCAGCGCGTCTCGAAGTGCAGAGCTGGCTCGACCCACGCCTCCTCCGGCGCTGAAGGAAGGAGACGCGTCTTGCTCTCTCCCCTCACGTCCGATTGGCTTGCTATTCGCCGCTCGCTTAGATGGAGACACGTTCGGTTTTCTCCAGGAGCTGGTAGAACCTACTTTTTCCACTCAGACCGTGACATCTCCCACTCCGCATCAGGACGCCAAGCGCTCTCCTTCGCGGTTGAACACACCTCCTCTCAAGGATCAGCTCGACACCCTATCTCAGGTATGTCCACTGCACCTCAGCACTCCACTTCCTCTGTCTCATTTCTCTAACGAGTGGAAACGTCTGCCGGGGGTATCACCTTGGATCCTCCGCACAGTTCAGTCCGGTTACACACTCCAGTTCGGTCGCAACCCCCCCCCCCCCCCCCCCCAACCCCCCAGTACTGGAGTTCCTGCAGGAGAAGTTTGCCGCTGGAGCAGCAGCTACCACCCTTAGGGTTTACATCGCTGCCATTGCTGCTCGCAGGGAGTTGGATGAAGTTCCTCTGGGCAAACATAGGTTAGTTTCGTCGTTTATGCGAGGGGTTAAGCGCCTGAGACCGGCACGCTCCCCTGGTATTCCCTCTTGGGACCTTTTAGTTGTCCTGGAGGGGCTAACGAAGGCTCCCTTTGAGCCCTTAGAGTCAGCTCCAGAGTGGATTCTGACTCTCAAGGTTGCTCTTTTGTTAGCCTTAACCTCTTTGAAGCGAGTGGGCGACCTACAAGCTCTCTCTGTTAACGAGACATGTATGGATTTTGCTCCTGGTCTAGTTAAGGTAACCCTAAAACCTAGGCCAGGGTATGTGCCCAAAGTTCTGTCCACATCGTTTCGTTCTCAAGTTATTACCCTTCACTCTCCCCACCCTCCTCCTTTCGCATCAGAAGAGGATGAAAAGCTTAATTTGCTCTGCCCTGTCCGAGCATTGAAGTTTTATGTAGATCGGTCTGGTGGTTGGAGGAAATCAAGCCAGCTCTTGGTATGTTTTGGTGTCAAAACAGAGGATTTCCCATTGGGTGATGGAGGCTATTTCGCTGGCATATGAGGTGCGTGGTCTACCTTCACCTCTTAGCATTCGGCACATTCTACCAGAAGTGTGGCTTCCTCTCAAGCGCTTTTTAGAGGGGCTCTTCTGGAGGACATTTGTGTAGCGGCAGGCTGGTCCTCCCCGCACACTTTTGTCAGATTCTATAGGTTGGATCTCGACATGGCTCCGGGTTCGCATGTTCTATCTGCTTGATCCGGCCATGCATGTTATCTGGTGTTCTTTGAGCCAGATATGGCAGCGCTTAGCTTGGCGTGTGTGGTATATCGTTTCCATTGCGTCATAGCTACGCAGCGTTGAGTGAACCTATGAAAGAGAACGTCTCAGGTTACTGGTGTAACCTATGTTCTCTGAATAGGGAATGAGACGCTGCGTTCGCTGCCAAGCTTCTCGCGCTGCCGACAGGCTCCCCTTTTCGGCAGAGAAATCTGAGGAGCGGATGGCGTGCGCCAGTATAATATGACGACGTAAGAGCGTAGGGGCGGCGCCCGCGCCATCAGCCAATGAATTGGTGTGATTCTATAAGGGCTTCAGACAATCGGCACACCCAGAGGACGTTCCCATTGCGTCATAGCTACGCAGCATCTCGTTCCCTATTCAGAGAACATAGGTTACACCAGTAACCTGAGACGTTTCTGCATGCTGTCTGCACTATTAAAATAAATCATTTTTTATTAGTTTTCATTTGAATGATTCTGATATTGACTTAAAAATATTAAAATATAATTGTTTTTGAATATGCACCTGCAATAGTAAGAAACATCTTTCTACTGAGAGCGATTCACAAGCAAATGACTTATGAGCAGTGTTGTTATTGTTAACTAAAAGTATAAATTTTTTTTTTTTTGGAAATTTAAAATAAAATAAAGTAAAATAAAAAATTATTAGATAAAAAAAACTCAAACGAAAATGGCAACTAAATAAAATACATTTAAGTTGAAGTACTAAAATTACTAAATCTAAGACTGAAATAAAAATTAATTAAATCTAAATAGAAATATTAAAAAATAATAATCATGAAAATACACATAAAATAAAACAAATTAAATTCAAATACTAATTAAAAATATGAATAAATACTGTAATAGTATCTAAATAATATTAAAATAGCACTGCTTATGAACAGGATCTTTTTAGTGAATCAAAAACATTCAGCTCAGCCAGTATACTTTGATTCATAAATAAATTACCCTTATGAGCCAGTTTTGTAGCGAATCAGAAACATAGTGCGACCAGGGTAGACTCATTCCCAACACAAATTAATATTCAAAAAGATGAGTTACTGGTTTGAATTAGTCCAAAATACTGCCATCTATTTGCAGCATTGGCAAATAAATAATTTATTTGATATTTACGCAGAATGTACATTAATGAAATATACCCAAGTGAATCAGAATGGAATCAAACCGAATCAGGAGCTTGTGAAACATAATCTAATTTGATAAGAATTTGGAAATCTGTACTGATTCTCAGCCCTAACAGACGTGTGCTAGATGGATGTCTTTGGTCATGGTGCATTTGAGGACGTCTTGTCAAATTAAAAATACATAATAGAGCATATATTTTTTTATGCATATGCTATTCAAAGAAACATGGACCACCTAGTGAAATTAGTGGCCACACAACATTGTGAGAACATTTTTCACAGGCTTCAAATTGAGTGCTACAGGACTGAAAGAGAATGTTGTCCTGGCTTGTGTTTTCATAGCTGGTCTTAATACTGTCTTGTGTTTCACATGTGCAAGCTTTGTTTGATTGAGGCTCACCTTCTCAAGGCCACCCAGCTCACTACTTCATATGCATAATTATGTGCAACTCCAAAACAAAAGCAGGAAATAAGCAACCTGTTTAACCAGATCCTATCAGTGACACTGATATACAAACATGCACACGCGAATGCACTTAATGATCTCTGAGAGCACGCAGAAATGGCCACAAGAGAAGCCGTAGCTTGTCTGCTCCCTTGTGTGAATGTGTGTGACGGCCAGTCTGGTGAGTGCGTCACACAACTGTCTTCCTCTGAGAGCACAGCAGTCTGGTGGATCGTCTGAAGGCACTGGGCTGAGAGAGCGGACTCACGGCAGAATACGTAATGCCACGCGGCGCATCCCCCCTCTTGCACGCTCACATGCACAGACACACTCAATGGCAGTGAGTCAGACTGAGACGTCAGATCACCGTCACTGGCCCTCAGCATCAGCACACATCCATCACAAGAAAATCTCACTTTTATCACTACTACCCCCACCCACCATACACTACTGGAATCTTAAAGTTTTGCATATTCATTTCTGTTCAGTTAAATTTTACTAAGTTTGTTTTATAAAGAATATTCAATCAACTATCACAAACTATGCATCATTTGAAAGCTAGAACCCTCAAGATTCATGTTCTGAACTTGTTTTTGCTATAAATACAACAGAGAGGAAAAGGTTAAATGAAATGCTGACGGACCGGCCATGTAAACATGAACAAAATAAACACAGTAATTATATTTAATCTCATAACGTTCAGATCAGATCGGACGAAGCCAAGAAACACCAGCATACATTCCAATGTAAGGGTCCACTCTTCAAAATGCATCTCATTTTTGAATCCAAAACAACGAAAAAATAGGGAAAAAAACAAAAAATCCTCCTTTGTTTGCATGAGCGTTTAGAGTAATCAATCATGTCCATTTTCAATGAAATATCAATTCTAATCAGTAGACTCTGAGACCCCTGTCGTGTAGACTCTTCCGCATAATATGAGCCCTCCCTTGTCTCTCTCCTTCAATCACAGGCATTCTGGTGACTCAATTTATCCAGGAAGCGCATTACAGGCTTGGCGAGGTGTCAATCATAGCACCCATGGTTTTTGTTGGATAAAGCCAGTCAATGCCTAGCCAATGCCAGTCAATGCCTTGCCAGCAAAGTTTTGATGTAACTTGCGCAGTATATGTAAAGAGCTTTGGTGAATACTACTAGTGCTGACGTTTCCATTGACACCGGAGCACGTCTGTCAGTTTACGCACACACCTTAGCGCAGCTCGCAGACTGTATGACAGACACGTCTTATCAACTAAATTAGTTATTTACACTTTGTAAATTCTGTAAATAGTTGCTTTAGTTTTTCAGTAACTGTACATTCATTATAATTAGCAGTTTATTGCAGATTTATTTGAATGAAAAACTGCTCTTTACAATTACAAATGTTCTGAAATAAATGGCCTTTTTGAAAGGACGCCTAGACTTTTCTTGACATAAAAGCTTACAGAAGCTAAATTTTTGAGAGTATCATCCTCAAATTTGAATCAAAACATGATCAGACATTCAGTTTTATCTTTAGGATATATTCAGGCCTTTAACATTAAAGTCTCGTAAATTTTTCCGTAAGTGAATTTCAATAAAAAACAGTCACTTTCATGTATACTTTACCTTGTTTTACACTATTATTATGAGTTATTGACTCATAATATGACTCTTGGGTAACAAAATTTCAAGTGTCTAGTTTAAAATAAGACCAGATTTATGAATTTAGACCATAGGGTTTAAGAGCTGCAGACATTTTTATTTGAGTATGTCGTTTTCAGAAAATGTTCAAAAATAGGGTCGAAAGTTAAGAGGATAAAATATTATAGTTTCATTATGATTTTAGTTTAAGATTTAGTAATTTTGTTGTGCTTTTGTCATTTGTATTAGTTTTTCTTCTATTTAGCTTTAATTTATTTCTATATCATTTTTTATTTGAATAAGTTATTTTATTTCTGTTCATTGGCTTTTTTTGTTGAATTTTTTTTCACATTGTTCAATTTTTGTTCACAAGTCTTTCACCAGTATTTTATTTAATTATTATTTTTTTATTTCATATTTAATTTTTTATTCTATTTTTTTGTTTGCTTTATTCCAATTACCGGTACCAAAAATGTTAAAACCTTAAGTTCAAACCTTCTTTTAAATGTAAAATTAATTACGACATACTGATTAATTAGTTACTGTACATTAATTGCACACATGCAAGCACATGCATACATTTTTTTTATGTTTTTAAAATAAGTCTCTTATGCTCACCAAGTCTGCATTTATTTGATCAAAAATATAGTGAAACAGTAATATTACTGTTAATTTATTTTTTTTCAGTATTCTTTAACAAATAGAAACAGCATCTATACACTGCCAAAAGGGGGTCTGGGGGTCAGTAATATATATATATATATATATATATTATATATATATAAAATATATATATATATATATATATTTTTTTTTAATAATACATTTAGTTAGCAAAGAGAATGCATTAAGTTAATCAAAAGTGACCATAAAGACATTTATAATGTGTATATATATGTGCAAGTTAAGCTAGTTTAGAAGTGCCCCATCAAAATCACAACATAGTGACCAGCTATCCTGGTCTTTTCAACAGGATCTTTTGCAATCTCAGAAGCCTCGCATGTTTGCTTGCTAGTGAAAGTTGCTCTCTGGAGACCTTGGCAATAAATGCATGCTGCCAACTTGTGAGTGACCAGCTGTCAAGTTCAGTCAGATCCTAGCTATTGGAACCCTTGAGCTCTTAAAAATCAGGCCCTGCTGGTCCCATCGTTCCTACAGCGATCAGAGGAGGAAGAATGTGAGGGTCAGGCTAATAAGGCTGCTATAATTAGCCTCCCAGATGTGGAGAGTTCCTCCTTGACAACCCCTGACACATCCCCCTCATTAGCAGCAAAGTGTGCAGATCTGGGCATGCAGACCACAGACAGACTGGGTCACATGGGTGAGAGGGAGAACACACTCAACCTCAAATAAGAGCTATGTATGAGCTATTCAATGGTTGGATGCAAGACATTTTTTGTAATGTTAAATGTGCTAGAAATTCTGACAATGCATTTGACCAAAATTACATTTCTTCTTCATTTTCATTATGTCTAAAGACATGTAGAAAACTTTAGATGTTTTCATAGGGGATGGTTCAGGAGCAAGTTTTACTATTCGTACTGGTTTGATATTTCTTTGATCATAATTTTTTCTGATACATTTCTTTTGATACAGATCTTTTCATTAGATTTCAGAAGTCAGAAGTCATTTCAGGAGTCGCAGCAACGAGCAAGTGGTTTGGCTTTTTAAAAGAAAGGAAATTAATTTTTGATGAATATCGGTTTCGATGACATGCGCTTCCTTGTCAGAGTATCATACATTAAAGGCAGATCTGGTGGAAGCAAGCTGTGCTTTACTGTCACAAGGATTTTCAATCCTCTTTTGTCGGAATGAGAAATAACCGAAAAGTCTTTTTCCCCAGACACTGAGCGAGAGGAACAGAGAGAGGAGACAGTTGACAGAAGACGAGGGACAGGTTGTAGTGTTACTGTGAGACAGACTATGTCTGAAGAAGGGATGATTCATTTCATTTAGAGCCATAATACTCATCTGTCTGATTTTTTCATTTTCTCTCCTTATTTGAACATCATTGCACAGAATGTCCCCTTCTCAAATGTTCGTTTTCTGAAGAAGTCTGGAAACAATCTGGGAAGAAAGTGGAAATCTTTGAATCTTAATAATCATAATGAGTCTAAATGCACATTTCGTTTAAATATTAAACATTCCTATGAGCAATCGAAAACAATACAACCTTTGTGTAGAATTGTATTCCAGGCAAGCCAAATATAAAAGTTAATATTTATACTGCTGGTAAGAAACTCCCCAGGGATAATCTTGACTAAAACAATAGCTATTGCCACTTGCATGCTTACTATATTCAGTCTGTCTATATTCAGCCTGTCATTAAGGCATCATTATTTAACTAAGCAAAGCATTATGAGCTACAAAGAATTTAGTTGTATACATGAACTATTTGGAACCAATTCCCACATTCCCATTACACATTCTACGTTTATTGTGTCACATAATTGAAGGGTACAGTATATACAGTAATGACCTGTAATCAAATCTCAGAGAGCACTGCTTACAGAGTGAATCTTAGATTATGGTAATTTCAGATAATGTCTGTAAAGGTGAAGTGTGTCATTTCTGTGCCACTAGTGAAACCAAATGTAATAGCTCGGTCCAAAATCATCTGTCAAAGGGTTAGTTCACCCTAAAATGAAAATTCTGTCAATAATTACTCACACTCATGTCTTTCCAAACCCGTAAGACACAAGACCCAATGAGGTTCATTCTCGTGTTATGCAACACATTCGAGCTTCCACAAGAACCAATGAGGTTCATTCTTGTGTTACGCAGCACGTTTGGGCTTCCGTAAGAACCAATGAGGTTCATTCTCGTGTTATGCAACACATTCGAGCTTCCACAAGACCCAATGAGGTTCATTCTCGTGTTATGCAACACATTCGAGCTTCCACAAGAACCAATGAGGTTCATTTTCGTGTTACGCAGCACGTTTGGGCTTCCGTAAGAACCAATGAGGTTCATTCTCGTGTGATGCAGCACGTTTGAGCTTCAGCAAAAAGTTTGTTCTCGCGCGTCAAGCAGGTTCGGTTGAGCTTCGGTTTATGTTCGTTGATTAATGTTAATATGTGAATAAAAGCCTAAATAAAATCTGTTCATCATATAAAGCGATTGAGTCTCTTCTGAAAATTTGGACTAAACCGCTCATATGGATTAATTTTACGATCTATTTTATGAACTTTTTTAAACGTCCAAGTGGTAGTTGCGTAGCTGTCAATGGAGGGACAGAAAGCTCTCAGATTTCATCAAAAAGATCTTCATTTGTGTTCCGAAGATGAACAAAAAATATAATATAATATAATAAAATATATATATTAGATAAAAAAAAACTTTACTTAAAAAACATAAATGAAAATTAGCTGCCTTGGCAGCTAACTGAAACTACTCAAACTAAAATAAAAATTAAGTTAAATACAAATAGAAATATTAAAACACTGCAAATAATCAGATTTCTCTGAACACTTCCCCATTCTGCCATTGGTCAGTTGAACAGACAGCCCCGCCAAATGCATCTCATTGGTTGAGCTGTTGCTGTGTCAGGCTGGTCAAACAGAGCAATGTTTTGATAGCACCACAGAGCCACAGTGTTTACACTTTTAACCTTTGAATAGTTTACTTAAAGTTGTCTCTCTGCATATTTTACTGTATAAAAGAAGAAAATCACATTGCAGAAGCGCAGCAGTAAAAAGCAGTTTTGTAGCAATGTACAACAGACCAGTTAAAGGCTGGTTTACTTTGTTGTTCTTCTGTTGTGGTTTAAACTCCATTTGGTCACACTTCACCATGAAATCTGACAGCTATATATTTAAAGCCTCCATCATACATCTATGTCCCTCATCTATGATTACTATGTAATCAGCCCTCAGAGAAGCCTTTATGAGTGGCGGTATACACACACGCACGCACAAATACAGCAGTAAAGGCCTATAAAACAGGCAGTGGAGCTGGCGCCGGTGGCCGCAGGGCTGAGATTGGGTTCGTTTTAAAGGGCTAAAGAAGCCTGCTCCGCATTATGAGCACTTCAGAAGAGCTCTCCCTCAGGCACTGCGCACTTTGCTGCCTTGATCCCTGCTGTTTACATCCTCACTGCCCGGACAGAAGAAGGAAATAAAAACAAACAATACTGTAAGCATTTGGCAAGCAAAATTCCCGTTCAGATATAGTTGTGGTGTAAAGATAATAGGATCCATTCTTAGATAATAGGCTGTGTCTTTTGTTATCAATGTATAATAGAAGAACAGTAAAACGGAAAAAAACATCTGTGACATTAAATTGAGGAATAAAGTCCTGTCTGGACTGTGCGGCGTACCAACTCATGTCTCGACAGTAGAAGAAAAAACAGTGACATTTGATTCATAAAGCTCCACAAAGAAAACCCTGTGTCCTCCCTCTTGGTATAGCAAACATATGTTATGCTATATAGCATATTTATTGCCAGCACGTACAGCAATAGGTTATTGCCATGGAAACCACTCAGAGACACTTGCAGGACATTTCCATCATTTACAGACTCACATGAAAAAAGCATCTGACGTCAGAGGCCCGACTGTTTATCTTTTTTTCTCTCTCTCTCTTCCTACTCCTCCTTCCTCTATTAGTTTTTACTCTGCTCATTTAGACTGACAAGGTGACTGGCTAACAGATTGCACAATGAGTCAGCGAGCGTTTGCTGCCTCAACCGGTGAACGCATTGGATTTGTCCCAAAGAGATGACGCTAAAACATTGATTTTTACCCCGAGTGAGCACACATCTATTTTTGGCATCAATTATAAAAGAACAGAAATAATTGTGGCATCTGGGGACTCGCAGTTCCATTTAATAAACAAGCCTAATGAATGTCTGTCAGAATGCATAAAATCATTTCTAGGAAGCATCGATATATATATACACTCACCTAAAGGATTATTAGGAACACCTGTTCAATTTCTCATTAATGCAATTATCTAATCAACCAATCACATGGCAGTTGCTTCAATGCATTTAGGGGTGTGGTCCTGGTCAAGACAATCTCCTGAACTCCAAACTGAATGTCAGAATGGGAAAGAAAGGTGATTTAAGCAATTTTGAGCGTGGCATGGTTGTTGGTGCCAGACGGGCCGGTCTGAGTATTTCACAATCTGCTCAGTTACTGGGATTTTTCACGCACAACCATTTCTAGAGTTTACAAAGAATGGTGTGAAAAGGGAAAAACATCCAGTATGCGGCAGTCCTGTGGGCGAAAATGCCTTGTTGATGCTAGAGGTCAGAGGAGAATGGGCCGACTGATTCAAGCTGATAGAAGAGCAACTTTGACTGAAATAACCACTCGTTACAACCGAGGTATGCAGCAAAGCATTTGTGAAGCCACAACACGCACAACCTTGAGGCGGATGGGCTACAACAGCAGAAGACCCCACCGGGTACCACTCATCTCCACTACAAATAGGAAAAAGAGGCTACAATTTGCACGAGCTCACCAAAATTGGACAGTTGAAGACTGGAAAAATGTTGCCTGGTCTGATTAGTCTCGATTTCTGTTGAGACATTCAGATGGTAGAGTCAGAATTTGGCGTAAACAGAATGAGAACATGGATCCATCATGCCTTGTTACCACTGTGCAGGCTGGTGGTGGTGGTGTAATGGTGTGGGGGATGTTTTCTTGGCACACTTTAGGCCCCTTAGTGCCAATTGGGCATCGTTTAAATGCCACGGCCTACCTGAGCAATGTTTCTGACCATGTCCATCCCTTTATGACCACCATGTACCCATCCTCTGGTGGCTACTTCCAGCAGGATAATGCACCATGTCACAAAGCTCGAATCATTTCAAATTGGTTTCTTGAACATGACAATGAGTTCACTGTACTAAAATGGCCCCCACAGTCACCAGATCTCAACCCAATAGAGCATCTTTGGGATGTGGTGGAACGGGAGCTTCGTGCCCTGGATGTGCATCCCACAAATCTCCATCAACTGCAAGATGCTATCCTATCAATATGGGCCAACATTTCTAAAGAATGCTTTCAGCACCTTGTTGAATCAATGCCACGTAGAATTAAGGCAGTTCTGAAGGCGAAAGGGGTTCAAACACAGTATTAGTATGGTGTTCCTAATAATCCTTTAGGTGAGTGTATATATATATATATATATATATATATATATACCTTTCGACCCCTTTTCGCCTTCAGAACCCACACCATTGCACCACCACCACCAGCCTGCACAGTGGTAACAAGGCATGATGGATCCATGTTCTCATTCTGTTTACGCCAAATTCTGACTCTACCATCTGAATGTCTCAACAGAAATCAAGACTCATCAGACCAGGCAACATTTTTCCAGTCTTCAACTGTCCAATTTTGGTGAGCTCGTGCAAATTGTAGCCTCTTTTTCCTATTTGTAGTGGAGATGAGTGGTACCCGGTGGGGTCTTCTGCGGTTGTAGCCCATCCGCCTCAAGGTTGTGCGTGTTGTGGCTTCACAAATTCTTTGCTGCATACTTCGGTTGTAACGAGTGGTTATTTCAGTCAAAGTTGCTCTTCTATCAGCTTGAATCAGTCGGCCCATTCTCCTCTGACCTCTAGCATCAACAAGGCATTTTCGCCCACAGGACTGCCGCATACTGGATGTTTTTCCCTTTTCACACCATTCTTTGTAAACTCTAGAAATGGTTGTGCGTGAAAATCCCAGTAACTGAGCAGATTGTGAAATACTCAGACCGGCCCGTCTGGCACCAACAACCATGCCACGCTCAAAATTGCTTAAATCACCTTTCTTTCTCATTCTGACATTTAGTTTGGAGTTCAGGAGATTGTCTTGACCAGGACCACACCCCTAAATGCATTGAAGCAACTGCCATGTGATTGGTTGATTAGATAATTGCATTAATGAGAAATTGAACAGGTGTTCCTAATAATCCTTTAGGTGAGTGTATATGTGTGTGTGTGTGCTGCCAATCGATTAAAAAAATTAACTAATTAATCAATAATTTTTCCTGTAATTAGTCGTGATTATTTGCACCTAACATTAAAGATTTTAATATATTTTTGTATTGTAATAATTTCACATTTAATCTCCAAATTAATGTAGAAACAACAAAGACAGTATTCTATATTTTAAATATTTGATCTAACAGGTTAGAAATATACAGAAATTTAATAAAATTATCAAACACTAAAATTTTATTTTAAATTATAAATTAAATTAATATTTTGTTCTTTGATTTAAATTAAAGACAGACATCACAGCATCAGGTTGATTAGGCTGCTGTCACTTTAAGATCTGAAGCACATGACGTGGATCCGGATCTGACATGTCCTCACAACTCTTTGTGTTAATTTAACTCATTTAAGACTGTGTTTTACGAGGATACTTGACAAAGTGGACATTTTGGCATACTTTTGTTTGTTTTTGTCCGTTCAAGCGTGAAAGAGAACTCAATGAGTCCAGATTTAAGTTCTTATTTTTGCGTCTTATCGCGCTTGAATGGTTTACTAGCATGTGAATGAATAATAGTGTGGTCATATACTGTAGTGCAGCCAAAGGATGCGTTAATTGGGTTAAATATTTTTAACGTGTTAAACCGGAAAAAATAATTGCATACGCTGACACGCTAATTTTGAAAGCCCTAATTTTTACACTATGTAATGTTCTATTTATTAAAACCAAGTATAAATTTCATCAAGTTAGTGTTTTTACGCATTTTTACATTTATTCCAAATTAATAACTAAAGGCAGTAACAATTTAAACAATATATATTATTTGTAAACTAATGTTCAGCTTTTCTTTTTAATAGTCAACTTAGCTTTTTCATCGGTCACAGACACGAAGATGTACCTTTAATTTCCCCAAGCTGATTGCTCACTAAAAACCCCAACAGTTTTTAGGCCTTTTAAATTTTTGATGTGACATAAAGCGGTGATATCTGAGTGGCTGAGTTGTTTATGCGCATGAAAACAAGATGCGGGATTTAGAACAAACCAATCATAACAGATCATATCCAATCATAGCGCGATGGAGGCATTGCCTCCTCTCACATGACTTTCCCCCATTCAATCTCAATTACCCCTCACCAAACCCACTGCACGCTTTAGGGGGTCAGTAAAACTCAATGGGCTCAGGGGAGGCAAGCCTCGCTGTAACTTTACCTGCTGGTGTTGCTGTTAGACAGTGTTACTTTATAAAAACATGTGACTTTTTAATGTCACATTTTGTAATATTTGCATTGTTTTACTTTTGTAATATTGATTATTTTCTTATCCAGTTTTTTTGAGAAGACACTGTCTCCCTTGCCTGGTTTAACCTGACTTTGTGTGCCACACGTAGCTTGAATGTACGAATATGACCTGAATCCTGCCACCTTTAATAGCCCTCCTGATGTTAGCAAGCGTCACCTGAAACGCTCATCTGTTCTCCCACAATATACAGTCTCCCACGCTGCTCTCTGTCTCGTCTCTATAGCAACTGCCAAAGCTCTGACCCCTCCTTGTTTAAGTAACTATCAGAGTGTCTAACCAAACCCTTCTCTGAAAACTCCACGCCATCCAATGTGCTGCCATCACAAAACCACAATGGCTGTTTTTACCCAGACTGGCCTAGACGCATCCAAAATAAGGCCCAGTAAATGCCTTGACTGGAATCAGAGCAGGAATGCCGCCATACTGGAGTCTCCATCCTCCTGATGAGTAGTGATATGTTGTGGCTCCAGCATAACCCAAAACAGTCATTTGAACTTGCTTGTGAAAAACAATTATTCTTTGGCTGAACTTAAATGCACAGTGTCATAATTTACTCACCCCCATGTCTCTCCAAACCTGTGTGACCTTTTGTAGACTGTTCACACTGCTTTTTTTCCATACAATGGAAGTGGATGAGGACCAGGGACTGTCAGGCTCCTAAAAGGGCATAAAAGTCCATAAGAATCTTTCGTGCAAACATACTGAAATGTAGTATTATTATTAAAAAAATATTAATGTTGTATACAGTTGTAAATTTTATTTTATTTTTTTCAAAGTAATTTATTCATGCAGCCATTACTCCAGTCTGTCACATGATCCTTCAGAAATCCTTCTAATATGCTGATTTGGTGCTTAAGATACATTTATTATTTGCAATATTGAAAACAGTTGTGCTGCTTTTAGTGAAAAGAGTTTCAAAAGATCAGTATTTAATTGAAATAGAAATCTTTGTAACATTATTAATGTCTTTACTGCCATTTTTGATTAATTAATGCATCCATGCTGAATAAAAGTATTTTTTTCAAAAAACTGTTTAGTGTAGCTACATAGCAATAGTGCACATTTTTTACCATATGCAACGTTTGGTGTTGGCAGGAAGGATAAATAAAGTGTTCCACTTTTTACCAAAACCAATTGAGAGGTTAGTTCACTGAAAAAATTTAGTTCTATCGTTAATTACTCACCCTCATGTCGTTTACAAAATATTCATCTCCAACACGTGTTCACGAGAGCACTACGACGCATGCGTGTTGGGTTGACGTGAGAGCAGACGTTGCGTGAATGCGCGTCAAAGATTAATATTTTGTAAATAAAGTGGTAAATTATGTTTTTTTTTTGCGCAAGAAAACCACTCGTCACTTCATAAAATTGTGGTTAAACCACTGGAGTCACGTGGATTACTTTAACTCGTTCACAGACACTGTTTTTTTTTTTAAAGAAAGGTTGCCAGCCACCACCAGCATTTTTGATCATTTTCACAAAATTTTCATGGCCCCTAGAATATTGTGTTGTATGAATATCTGAACATGCAAAATCACAAATGAAAGAACAGAGATTTTAAACAAAACAACAACAAAAAAAACATTTTATTCTAGCTTATATGCACTCAAGTTTCATTAAAAAAGAAACATTTTGAGTAAAAAGCTGATAAAAACGTGTTTTTGGCGTAGATCGAGTCCATCAACACCCCCAAAGCTTCACAGTCCTATAGCTCGTCCTGGGTCGACATTTCAGTTTTGATGTATATGCTGTTTAATGTTGGTGATCGCGTTATTTTACATATGCTATCGCTTATTTCTGCTTTCTTTTCCTGTGTTTTGATCAGGAGATTCTGTTCTCTTTCAGAAGATGCGTAATGTAAATTTCTGTCAATGGTGGGGAAAGAGTTAATGATGTCTTTACTACCTTTCTGAGACTTGAAAGTGGTAGTTGCATAGGCTGTCATGGAGGGACAGAAAGCTCTCAGATTTCATTAACAAGATCTTCATTTGTCTTTAGAACGACATGAGGGTGGGTAATTAATGACAGAATTTTCATTTTTGTTTGAACTAACCCTTTAAAACTCACCCTAACAAAAACTCAAATCCCAACATAACAGACCATTAAACAGTCTACCCTTTTCTCATCTTGCTCAAAAAACACATAAAATATGTTATTTCAACATTTGCTTTTCCTATCCAGTCACATTCATAGCATGCTGGGAACTAGAAATCCCCTGCCCAGTTTCAGCAATTTTACGTTAACGCCAACGAACATTATTCATGTAGTCCCAATGCAACTTCAGCTTTACTCATTTAAATGGATTTCATGCAAAATCCTAAAAATAGTGTTGTATTTGCAATCTAATTAAATAAAGGCAGCAATCTGCAAAAAAACTATATATTTGATAATTTTTATAACAAATATTTAGATCTTTTGTAATGAGCTGAACAATCAGGACTTGTTTCTGGGTCCCACCATTGTGAGTTTCAGAGGACAGGCTAGTTTTATAGGCAGGCTTTTGTTGTGCATGGGTGAGGAGAGTTCCAGGACCTCTTTCTCATTTTAGGCTCCTCTGTGCTTAAATCAGCCCCTGAGGACCAATCAGCCCTGAGGGTTTATACACAGGCCCCTTTACAACTACCTTCCTTTCCTGCCACCTAAATTTCTCCAGTTTCAAGTCCTCAGGGCTTCATCAAGTACTCGCATTTCCCATTAATTCCGGCTGGAAAACAGATATGTGCAATGGACCATGGGAATTATGCAATATCTCATTTATCAGCCTGGAGCTTACAGATTTCAGATTATGATTTGAGGACAGATCCGTGATGTTCAGTTGCAGAATCACACTTCCGAAACCTTTTGACCTGTTGAGTTTCAAAAGCAGAAAGATTTTGTCTCGTGATCTTTCTTGAGGTCATTTGTGGCTTTCTGGAATAGTTTTACTGTCCTCTGTCTTGAAATGGTTAACTCATCTGACCTACATATCTGTTTTCCAGTGAATTTGACAACTGTGTTAGATATTAAAAGTAATTTGCATTGCATCGCATGCACAAATCCATATATCAATGTGTCTCTTTGTGTCTGTACAGAGTATCTGTACATGTGATAGCTACCTTAAAAAAGCTGCATGTCCAAAAAGAGAGAGCAAGCAGGTGGAAGCAGCGGCCTGATTTAATTGAAAAATGACTCAAGTCTTCACAAAGAAAATGTATTAGCTGGTCCAGCAAATCATGATTTACAGGTGGGGTTTCATTTCAAACTGATCACAGACCCCATTAAACGCCTAGACTTTGAAACCAATTAGCATTATCACAATACCCGACTGTTGATTCACACTCATGATCAAAGTGAAATCATCCAGTGTCCCCAAAGTCAATTTGCTCAACCCGGAGGAAGCCTAATTCCTGCCATTTGTCTGATAGGGATGCTTTGTCTGCAAAATGCAAGGCTTATTAGTTGCGACATTAAAGGCTTCTTACATCTGCATGTGAGACATGCTTTCAAATGTGCCATGGGAGCACTTTGGCCAAAGATTACATAGGCTATGTCACATCATATGATAATCTCTTCTTAGACTTAAACACAAGGCGATACAGAGTTTGTTCCTGTATCCAAGTGAATTGTATTTATTGAAATATGGTGGTTAATTAATTTTCCATTTTATATGCTATTCAATAGCTATTTAATAGCACTGTTTTGTAAACTAGTTAATGTGCCTTTAAATCAGTCACTACAACACAATCTGTCTGTGGACCAGCCCAGTGTTGTGTTTTGACAAGCTGGGCAAGTCACAACAGAACTAAGCGATCAACTAGGAAGGTATAAAGTAGTAGAAAGTCATAAGAACATTTAAGTAGGGCTGCACAATTTTGGGGAGAATCTAATTGCAAAAAAGTGTGATTGCATTTTAAAGTGTTAAAATTTGCTGTGCTTGTTTGTATTCCAACTGTAATATTTCTAAAATTAAAAATAGTATTTAAGAAAAATAATAAAATTTTCTTGGACAGTACAACTGTAACCTTAAAATATTCTTAGTGACTTTCTTTGGAAGGTGTCTTATGGAACCAATAAGATTATATATAACATATATGATGGTTTATGCAATATTTTTAATAATATTTTTATATATTAAAGCCACAATATGTAATTTTTCGCCGTTACTGGTCGCTTATTCTAAACAAAGGCGTAGCTTGATGACGCCTTGATGTCACAGAGCTTTTATTATACCGCAGATGACCACTTTCGCTCATGCGTATGTGGAGTAACGCAGCACTGTTTTATCATATTAGATACATTTGAGTGTGTTGAAAGTTATGTTATAATGCTCTGTACGTTCGTTCGGCGGCTACTATGAGACACTTGTTGCACACTGCAGTAAGCTAGATGATCGATATTAGGCATGGTAAATCATGGTACCTGCGGAAAATCAAGAAAACGAGATTTAAACAATAAGACCAACTGTGTTGAGCTATATAACAATCATTAGTTTTCTGTCATGAATGTCTCCAAACAGTTGCTCACCTGTCTAATAAAACACATAATATAAGGCATCTTTGGTCTTTCCATGGTTTCTGCAAAATAAAAATGGAGGTTAACGCGGGTTATGACATTGATAGGAGGTGCACCGTCACGGTCCGTGTCCTGGTTAAAATTGCTTATTTCTCTGGATTTAAACGTTGGAAACATGTGGAATAATGTAAGTACACAAGTTAACAAAATATATAACATTGTTCTATTTTAATCCAAAAATCTTACATATTGTGCCTTTAAAGGGGGTATATGTAGAACCCTTGTTATTAGAGACACCAGCCTGTGGCCGTTAAGTGAACTGCAGTAGCAACTTATTGCTCGTGGTCGCGCGTAAAGTACAATGGACTGAAAGTGATTCAAGGCCACGATATACTCACGGCGAAGCTTTTTTCATTCGTTGCGTAACGTTAGAAGTAAAAATAATTTGGAAATACCTTTGCAGCGATATACTTTTAGCGAACCTCCAGATGCCATCCACGCGGCTGAGGGCGACGTTTAGATGAATATATGCAAGTTACTGAGTGCTTTCCTCTTAATAACACAATAAAAATAAATAAAAAAAAGAGCAATTAAGAAGCATCTGATCATAGCGATGTTTGCACGAGCTCTGTGATTCACCGGCATCATGTCGAAAGATGAGGTAATTAAAGTTCTTTTTGATTTTCCCGGCAAAAACATTACTACACATAAAAATCGGTCTACATGCTTTCAACCTAGGAAGTCTGGGAAGGACTCATTTTTTAAGTTTCTTTACAAGCTGTTCCCACATTGGCAATAAAAAAAGCGGTTAAAAACATACATTTCTTACATATTTCTTACATTATATATATATATAACAGGGAGTGCAGAATTATTAGGCAAGTTGTATTTTTGAGGATTAATTTTATTATTGAACAACAACCATGTTCTCAATGAACACAAAAAACTCATTAATATCAAAGCTGAATATTTTTGTATCAATATTTTAAGTAGTTTTTAGTTTTAGCTATTTTAGGGGGATATCTGTGTGTGCAGGTGACTATTACTGTGCATAATTATTAGGCAACTTAACAAAAAACAAATTTATACCCATTTCAATTATTTATTTTTACCAGTGAAACCAATATAACATCTCAACATTCACAAATATACATTTCTGACATTCAAAAACCAAACAAAAACAAATCAGTGACCAATATAGCCACCTTTCTTTGCAAGGACACTCAAAAGCCTGCCATCCATGGATTCTGTCAGTGTTTTGATCTGTTCACCATCAACATTGCGTGCAGCAGCAACCACAGCCTCCCAGACACTGTTCAGAGAGGTGTACTGTTTTCCCTCCTTGTAAATCGCACATTTGATGATGGACCACAGGTTCTCAATGGGGTTCAGATCAGGTGAACAAGGAGGCCATATCATTAGATTTTCTTCTTTTATACCCTTTCTTGCCAGCCACGCTGTGGAGTACTTGGACGCGTGTGATGGAGCATTGTCCTGCATGAAAATCATGTTTTTCTTGAAGGATGCAGACTTCTTCCTGTACCACTGCCTGAAGAAGGTGTCTTCCAGAAACTGGCAGTAGGACTGGGAGTTGAGCTTGACTCCATCCTCAACCCGAAAAGGCCCCACAAGCTCATCTTTGATGATACCAGCCCAAACCAGTACTCCACCTCCACCTTGCTGGCGTCTGAGTCGGACTGGAGCTCTCTGCCCTTTACCAATCCAGCCACGGGCCCATCCATCTGGCCCATCAAGACTCACTCTCATTTCATCAGTCCATAAAACCTTAGAAAAATCAGTCTTGAGATATTTCTTGGCCCAGTCTTGACGTTTCAGCTTGTGTGTCTTGTTCAGTGGTGGTCGACTTTCTGCCTTTCTTACCTTGGCCATGTCTCTGAGTATTGCACACCTTGTGCTTTTGGGCACTCCAGTGATGTTGCAGCTCTGAAATATGGCCAAACTGGTGGCAAGTGGCATCTTGGCAGCTGCACGCTTGACTTTTCTCAGTTCACGGGCAGTTATTTTGCGCCTTGGTTTTTCCACACGCTTCTTGCGACCCTGTTGACTATTTTGAATGAAACGCTTGATTGTTCGATGATCACGCTTCAGAAGCTTGGCTATTTTAAGACTGCTGCATCCCTCTGCAATATATCTCACTATTTTTGACTTTTCTGAGCCTGTCAAGTCCTTCTTTTGACCCATTTTGCCAAAGGAAAGGAAGTTGCCTAATAATTATGCACACCTGATATAGGGTGTTGATGTCATTAGACCACACCCCTTCTCATTACAGAGATGCACATCACCTAATATGCTTAATTGGTAGTAGGCTTTCCAGCCTATACAGCTTGGAGTAAGACAACATGCATAACGAGGATGATGTGGTCAAAATACTCATTTGCCTAATAATTCTGCACTCCCTGTATATACACATACACTCACCTAAAGGATTATTAGGAACACCATACTAATACTGTGTTTGACCCCCTTTCGCCTTCAGAACTGCCTTAATTCTACGTTGCATTGATTCAACAAGGTGCTGAAAGCATTCTTTAGAAATGTTGGCCCATATTGATAGGATAGCATCTTGCAGTTGATGGAGATTTGTGGGATGCACATCCAGGGCACGAAGCTCCCGTTCCACCACATCCCAAAGATGCTCTATTGGGTTGAGATCTGGTGACTGTGGGGGCCATTTTAGTACAGTGAACTCATTGTCATGTTCAAGAAACCAATTTGAAATGATTCGAGCTTTGTGACATGGTGCATTATCCTGCTGGAAGCAGCCATCAGAGGATGGGTACATGGTGGTCATAAAGGGATGGACATGGTCAGAAACAATGCTCAGGTAGGCCGGGGCATTTAAACGATGCCCAATTGGCACTAAGGGGCCTAAAGTGTGCCAAGAAAACATCCCCCACACCATTACACCACCACCACCAGCCTGCACAGTGGTAACAAGGCATGATGGATCCATGTTCTCATTCTGTTTACGCCAAATTCTGACTGTACCATCTGAATGTCTCAACAGAAATCGAGACTCATCAGACCAGGCAACATTTTTCCAGTCTTCAACTGTCCAATTTTGGTGAGCTCGTGCAAATTGTAGCCTCTTTTTCCTATTTGTAGTGGAGATGAGTGGTACCCGGTGGGGTCTTCTGCTGTTGTAGCCCATCCGCCTCAAGGTTGTGCGTGTTGTGGCTTCACAAATGCTTTGCTGCATACCTCTGTTGTAACGAGTGGTTATTTCAGTCAAAGTTGCTCTTCTATCAGCTTGAATCAGTCGGCCCATTCTCCTCTGACCTCTAGCATCAACAAGGCATTTTCGCCCACAGGACTGCCGCATACTGGATGTTTTTCCCTTTTCACACCATTCTTTGTAAACTCTAGAAATGGTTGTGCGTGAAAATCCCAGTAACTGAGCAGATTGTGAAATACTCAGACCGGCCCGTCTGGCACCAACAACCATGCCACGCTCAAAATTGCTTAAATCACCTTTCTTTCCCATTCTGACATTCAGTTTGGAGTTCAGGAGATTGTCTTGACCAGGACCACACCCCTAAATGCATTGAAGCAACTGCCATGTGATTGGTTGATTAGATAATTGCATTAATGAGAAATTGAACAGGTGTTCCTAATAATCCTTTAGGTGAGTGTATATATATATATATATTATTTTATTGTTATTATTTTATTTAATTTTTTTTGGTAACACTTTACAATAAGGTTCATTAGTTAATATTAGTTATCTACATTAGTTAACATGAACTAATAATGAACTGCACTTACAAAGCGTTTATTAATCTTTGTTAATGTTAATTTCAACACTTACTAATACTTTATTAAATCTTGTTAACATTAGTTAATGCACTGTGAACTAACATTAACAAACCATGAACAGCTGTATTTTTATTAACTAACTTTAACAAAGATGAACAAATACAGTAACAAATGTTTTGCCTTTTGTTAGTTCATGTTAGTTAATACATTAACTAATGTTCACTAATGAAACCTTACTGTAAAGTGTTGTAAAAAAAAAAAAAAAAATTATATGAGCTATAACATGGCTCTCATTCACTAGTGTATAAAAAAGCATGTGTTGTTTTGTAATGCCTCCAGTACAGGCAGAAGTGAGTCATGCCACAGCAAGGGTCATGGTTACAGGTGATGGACTCTTTCCAGTTACCAGATCCTCCTTTGATAAAAACAAAGAAACAGTCACTTAAATATTAAAAAAGAAAGTCAAAATGTGTCACAAAGATCAGGCTTCTCTTTTCATTGCATGGCTTGTTTTTCTTACTGCATAATATGTGCAATTATAAAGAGTTAAAATATAAAAGACTAGCCAAAAAAGGATCAAGGCCAGAGGAACAAATACATTTGTGCAGCACAAGGGCAGTTTCTTTCTGCACAATGGGTCAAGGAGAGAAGTGGTTGGTTATGGTTGGGCATTTCATCTGTGTTGTTAACCTATTAGATAAATCTAAGTACAGTACAGTGTGTGCTGTTCCAGTGTGGTGCCATGTTACATAATGAATATACTTTGACCTCTTGAGAAATAAGGGGAGGGGAACACTTTAGCTAATTTTGGACAGCATGTTATGATCTGCACTGCTCTGTTCTGGTTCATAGCCATTTACCTGTAAACTGACAGAAAAGTATATTTACAGTGGCATGTGTCTGTTTTGTATGGTCATATGAGGCCGTTTTGCATGTGTTGTGGAAAACTCTCATTCACATGAATGTAAGCACGTGGATTAGCTACTGTACAGCGAGGGTTGAAATGTAAGCACATCCTAGCCTTAAGTGTTGTACTAAGCCGAAATATCAATTACTCACAAACTGTACCTTAGATGAACTTCATTTTATATTCATTTGGAGAGGAATAAATGATTTAGCAAACAAAAATAAATCAAAGAAAAAGGCAATGTGAATTATCATTTCCTAACTGTTTTATTTCTAAAATGTGACACATTTCTGTGTGAAAATGGGCATTACATACCAGAATGGAGCCTTACCAAATGCTGCCCACAAACCTGTGTGGCCATGGGTTTTTTTTAAAAAGAGGAAGTTATTACATATTGATGAGGAAAACAAACATTCATCACATGAATTGTTCACAAGTAGACCAATAACGTATAAAATAAAATGTACATTAATTCATAAAAATTACCCCAATTATTATATTTCCTATATTTAATTGAGACATACATAAATGTGTCAATACACTATGCAGCTGAAATATGCATGAGGATATAACAGAGCGATCACCTTACACCCTGCTTCGCACGCCAATGACAATGTAGGTTTAGTGACTGGATCTCATTTCACTGTGGAAGGGAAGGAACTGAGCTGAACCTTAGAAGTGTTATTGTTATAATCTGCTCTAATATCACATATAAATAATGTGACTGACACTGATGAAAAGCTGCTATCATTAAAAGTAGGGCTTTTATGGTTTTAATGTAGACAAACTGATAAGGATTTATATGTTACACACTTCCTCTTTTGCGATCTGTGAATCTCAGCATGCACAAACAGACTGTGTGTGTCTGTGTGTCTTAAGGTGCCTAGTTATATATATATATATATATATATATATATATGAAGAGTAAAATAATGGCTGGCAAGAATCATGGAAAATTGATCAAATATTTACCTAAATATTTTTTATCCCTCCTTCCAATCAAATGCTATCCAAAGTGATTGATTAACTAATTAAATGGACCCTGAACTGCATCTTGGCGCACACACACACACACACACACACACACACGTTACTAGTATAAACTTGCTATTTGTCAACTGTTTTGCAGTGGACATGTTTTAACGACCCACAGTAACATACAGTGATGCATACTCAAATATTTTAATGTAATTTCGCCATTTTGAATTAAAATATGCTGTCATTTAAATGATAATGTCATTCATAACTGAATGTGACGAGACAAGAAATGTTTTTTTTTTTGACATATTAGATATACAAACTAGTGAATGTGGACATATTTTTAAATAAAAAGAGTTTAAATGGATTACTTCACAAATATATAGGCTATAATTAGACCAGGAACTTATTTTACCATTCTTATTTCTTTATTCCCTTAAATCCCTTTTAATCCTTTAATTATTTAATTTTTTTAACAAAAAAGTCCACCCCTCCCCCCTTCAAAAAACAAACAAACAACAACAACAAAAAACTTTGGTCCCCCCCAATGTACACACAAATAAGAATGTACACATACATACAACGCTGCTCCTATGCTATAAAATCCTGTTAAATTTTGGTTCCTGTATATTTTATAGTTAATAACAGAATATTTCATGAACTGATGTTAATGTACCAGCATACCTTAACTACACACATCTACTTTGTACTGATAACTAACATCATAAAACAGGTGGTAAAACAGATGATGAATTAAAGTTCACCAAAACTGGCCTTACCATGAACTATGACTAAATATGTATAGAGCATGTAATGTAATGTATGAATGTAATGTATGAATAACTGATAACTAAAATAATACGAAACATAATTATCTTCAATTAATTCTTCAATTAATTAAATCTTCATTTAATAATGATAATAATTTAACTTAATCCATTTAGAACATTTTAAAAGTAGGAATTTTATATACATTTTTATATAGTTTGTAGTAAGTCAGATTTTTTTTGTTTTTTTAAAGATTTATGCTCACCAAGGCTGCATTTATTTGATACAAAATACAGTAAAAAACTGTAATAATGTTGAAATTAATTATTTAAATTGAAATATTATTATTTTAAATAACTTTTGTAATGTACAGTATTCTTGTGATGACAAAGCTGTATTTTCAGCATCATTACTCTAGTCTTCAGTGTTTATACAGTCAATATTATACAGAGCATTCACTCTGATTCTGATAATAGTTCAATTGTGTGTTTTGTGCATCTCATTAAGTTGCACAAAGCAGCAGCACAAACCTACAGTTACATGCTATCTAGTTTCTTTGAAAAGGCTTTGGATTTATGTCAGCTCACCAGCTGACTGATATTAACACTCCAGTTTACTGAAATACCATGAACTGTACTAAAAAACTCCAGCTGTACAAACATGTATGTTTGGGCTGAAGAACGTCAAACTGTGACAATCTAGCAGGTTAGCTGACTATTTCACACCAGGCTTGATCCTCTTTTATCTCACGAGAACACACTTAATAAATGTGCACAGTGGAATTGACTCAGTTTCAGGACTTTTATTTGTCAGTCTATTGATTTATGTGCAGTCATGTGACCAAGTACTGAGAGTAATAAGGCCAGATAAGGTTGTGTGGGAAAGGTGGTATATCCCATAGACCCCTGGGATCCTCCTGTTCAGCTCCTGAAACGTCTCTGTCAGCTCGAACAAGTTCATGATCTCATAGCTCTTTGCAGTAAATGCTGTGTTGGCAGAGAAAAGTAGGGTATATTATTATTATCATTGCCATGTGTGGATGAGAAATGAGTTCTGTGATAAATCACAAAACATGAAACAGATCTTGTAAGAGGCTATTTTGAAACCACTGCCTTGGATGATAAATATTGACAGAGGTATTGATGCGCTGAGAGATGTGACAGAAGTGATGCATTGAGCAGTCAATCAGAGAGAAAGAGGGATGCTTGCTTTTTGTGATGGACTGAGTTATTAGGTATTTGTCACTGGAATTCATAGTACAGCCATGAATATATACTATTATATGTTATATGTTCTATGAATTCCAATGACAAATACCATATACTGTATATACACACACTAAAAGTATTGGGACACCCCTCCAAATCATTAAATTCAGGTGTTCTAATCACTTCCATGGCCGCAGGTGTCTAAAATCAAGCACCTAGGCATGCAGATGCTTCTACAAACATTTTTAAAAGAATGGGTAACTCTTTTAGGAGCTCAGTGAATTCAAGCGTGGTACCGTGATAGGTTGCCACCTGTGCAATAAGTCAATTTGTGAAATTTCCTCACTAAATATTCTATGGTCAACTGTTAGTGGTATTATAACAAAGTGGAAGGAATTGGGAACAACAGCAACTCAGCCATGAAGTAGGCCACGTAAAATCACAGGGTCAGCGCATGCTGAGGCGCACAGTGTGCAGAAGTCGCCAACTTCAATCAATACCTACAGACCTCCAAACTTCTTGTGGCCTTCATATTAGCTCAAGAACAGTGTGTAGAGATTTATGGAATGGGTTTCCATGGCCGAGCAGCTGCATCCAAGCCTTACATCACCAAGTGCAATGCAAAGCGTCAGACGCAGTGGTGTAAAGCACACCGCCACTGGACTCTAGAGCAGTGGAGGCATGTTCTCTGGAGTGGCGAATCATGCTTCTCTGTCTGGCAATCTGATAGACGAGTCTGGGTTTGGCAGTTGCCAGGAGAACGGTTTTTCAGGGGTTGGGCTTGGCCCCTTAGTTCCAGCTTCAGCATACCAAGACATTTTGGACAATTTCATGCTCCCAACTTTGGGAATGGCCTCTTCCTGTTCTAACATGACTGCGCACCAGTGCACAAAGCAAGGTCCATAAAGACATGGATGAGCGAGTTTGGTGTGGAGGAACATGACTGGCCTGCACAGAATCCTGACCTCAATCCGACAGAACACCTTTGGGAAGAATTAGAGCGGCGACTGTGAGCCAGGCCTTCTTGTCCAACATCAGTGCCTGACCTCACAAATGCGCTTCTAGAAGAATGGTCAAAAATTCCCATAAACACACTCCTAATCCTTTTGGAAAGCCTTCCCAGAAGAGTTGAAGCTGTTATAGCTGCAAAGGATGGGCCAACACCATATTAAACCCTACGGATTAAGAATGGGATGTCATTTAAATTCATGTTCATGTAAAGGCAGGCATTTTACTTTTGGCTATATATTCATTAGATTAATTTAGATTATGCCTCATTAACCAACACAGTCTCGTGCAAAGTTGTTATAATTTCTCTGAGATGGCAAAATCCGAATAATTAAGCAAAATATTATGAGCTGTACAGCAAGAGTATTGAATAGCCTAATTATATAAAGTGCCTAAAATAGCCTAATTTTATAAAGTGAAAGGAACTTATTAAAAATATGAAGGGAAAATATGAGGTTCATTTTAGAATTACTGTTTTTTCCCCGACATAATTCATTGCATTCCCAAAGAACCAAACATAAAAACAGCCAAACTCAACAAAACATGCAGGTTAACTTTGGTGTATTTGTCTTTCTAGTTGAGGAAGAGTGGGGTTTCGTGGCTCAGTGTGTGTTTTGTGATAACATTTTCCAGTGTTAATTCAAAATAATACTCAAGGAATATCACAGAGAAATTTGTAGTCCACCAAAAAAAACAAGTAATTTTTTTCCATCATGTCATCTTCATTCATTTCTACCACCCTAAAGAATACTAAAAGAATACAGCTTTTTTTTTTTTTTTGACACAAGCCTCAATCCGCCAGAGCATATGGTCTTCTAAAGAGGCCTCTGCCAGTACTAGAGTTCAGATCTGGGCAAAGTGAGGACAGTGCACACACACACACACACACACACACACTGGATACAAGCCCTTTGCCTCTCACAAGGCAGCAGGCAGCCAATGTTCAAAACAGCAGCTCCCCCCCCCCCCCCCCCCCTCTCTCTTCTCTCAAACAAAAACAACCACAATACCACAGCACAAAAATAACAGACTTACTCGAAAGAAGATATATTTTAAAGAGAGAGAGAGAATAAAAATAGCTTCCACAAACTGCCAACATCTCCAAAACTATCTAACAGTAATTGAAGTATCTACAGTACAGAATAAAAACAGGCAGGAATCAGGGAGACACTATAGATAGATAGATAGATAGATAGATAGACAGACGGACAGATAGATGGACATAGTGGCTAATGAACAGCTAATGAAGAGCAAATTATTCAGATCAGATCTTTCAGTGGACTGAGATCTTGTGAATGAATGGAGCTTCATTGCTGTGTATGTTTTATTGGCAGGGAGCCTGATATACCAGCCTGGGCACCTCTCCTGTATCAGCTGCAACTCCTAGGCTTCAGAGAAAAGCAAGACCCCCTTTCACTGCCCATCCCCGACCGGATCCGAATCGGCAACCAGAAACGCGAGCGAGGCAACTTCTACTTCCAGAGGGAAGAGTACAGCATGGCAGCTCAGGCTTACTGCATGGCTTTAGATGTGCTTATAACACATGGTAATTCAAACCACAGTGCCCTTCAAACACCTGTGTCATATAATGCATTAAGCAGGAACAAGCCAGTACATGTAGAAACATTCATGCACACACATAAATGCATAAAGGCACATATCTCAACAATAAGACATTTAAAACACATCTTTATAATACAATAATATATATGCATAATATTAGAACAAAATATTATGTAACATAATACTATATATAATATTTATAAATATTCCATTTTATAGAGTATTTTCTTTATAATTTTGTATAAAAAGCATTGCATATTACTATAAAAACTGAGCTAATTACTATATACAAATACACTGTTTAACTCCAACTAATACCATAAGTAAACCCATACTCATACACACTATATAATTTTTCTGTTGGCTTCATTATATCTAATAAATCATTCAATGGTGATGGAGAAAACCCCTGTAATAGCTCTCAATGCAGCCCAGTTCTAGCAGCTCAGCTAATCTATTTGATCAATAATCATGTCATAGGAATGCTCAGTCATGTCTGCAAGCTGTGACCACACCGAGTAACGCTCTTATTAAACCCTACGCTAATCAAACGTAATGAATCTACATGTTATTTCCACCTCCTTAATCATGGTAATTGCTGGAAAGCCTGGCCCATCTTGAGAGGAACGTTTGACAGTAATGAGACAGTAAAGTGCAAAGCACCGCTTTGGATTAGACCCTGATAATGACCACATATGCAGAAGTGATCTCCAAATCGCCACAGTCTCCACTGACCACTCAAGCATCACATATTAGACTCTCCTTCATTTTCTACACATTATTTTTCTACATTTATATACCCCACTAAGCAGATATTTTATGAAATATTTCAGATTTTTTTTTATGCAAGACGAACACTAAGTCGCTCTGATACAGTATCTAATAAAATGTCACTGTAGGCTACATGTTATCCACAATCAGCAATCCCATTTCATCAATCAATAATAGGCTACATTTATGCAGTTTCACATGGCCATTCAGACAGAACAAATTTTTGCATTCATGAATCAATGATTCATAATAAATAAGTCAATGTTAATGAATGAATCAATGTTTATGAATGAATGAATCAATGTTTATGAATGAATGAATCAATGTTTATGAATGAATGAATGAATCGACGTTTATGAATGAATGAATCGACGTTTATTAATGAATGAGTCAATGTTTATGAATGAATGAATCAACGTTTATGAATGAATTAATGAATCAAAGCTTATGAATGAATCAACGTTTATAAATGAATAAATGAATCAATGTTTATGAATGAATGAATCCACATTTATGAATGAATGAATCAACATTTATGAATGAATGAATCCACGTTTATGAATGAATGAATGAATCAAAATGTATGAATTAATGAATGAATCAGCGTTTATGAATGAATGAATCAATGTTTATGAATGAATCAATATTTATGAATGAATGAATCAAAATGTATGAATGAATGAATCAATCAAAGTTTATGAATGAATGAATCAATATTTATGAATGAATCAATGTTTATGAATAAATGAATGAATGAATCAATGTTTATGAATGAATGAATGAATCAAAGTTTATGAATGAATGAATCAATGTTTATGAATGAATGAATCAATTAATGTTTATGAATGAATGAATCAATCAATGTTTATGAATGAATGAATGAATCAATGTTTATGAATGAATGAATGAATCAAAGTTTATGAATGAATTAATCAATTAATGTTTATGAATGAATGAATCACTCAATGTTTATGAATTAATTAATCAATCAATCAACGTTTATGAATGAATGAACGAATCAATGTTTATGGATGAATGAATTAATCAATGTTTATGAATGAATGCATTCACCTGTCGCCATCTACTGGCGCAACAATGTAACCTGCGACGTAAAATCCCCACCCCTAATGCACAGGCTGACAGTCTCTCTGGAACAAACTGTAAAAATAGTGATGTGAAAAATTAAGCTTTTGAACCTGAGCTTTTTGAACTTTGAAATTGCTTCACAAAATGATTCACCTGCTGCTCAGGATGGTGTACATGCAATGAAAACTCAGCAAACATGCATAAAATCACATTGTACCAACAAATTGCAAATGTTTTATTGAAAGCGTAGTCTATTAAATGGAATTAACAAATCACCTAAATATGGAGTATGTATAATATGTGTTATTTAATGTAATTGTAGGGTTTGTTTTGTTTGTTTTATGGAAGGCTCGTTTAATCAGGCCAATAAGAGACTATTAACTACAACTTTTGCTTTTAATTATACAATTGTGTCTAAAATTGCAAAAACTGATAGGAGATTTTTTACAAAAATCACCTGACTCTGGCATTTTGACTTCAAAGGTTTCAAAGCTTTATAAAGCAGTGTTTCAAATCACTAGTGAAAAGTCCCAGTGCTGTTGGAATGTTATATCTGCACTCTTGGAACACTGCTTGACCAATCAGATTCTACTGCACAGATTACGCTGGATTGATCAAAATCAAGCAGACACATTTTAATTGTGTTTATCATTTCTCTGAAATGAAAGGTTGGTGTTATGCCTTACTACAGTGGGTCTGTACACTTGTGTCCTCCTACAGATGGTCAAAGCTGTGTGGCAGAGGAGGAAGAAGATGAGGTGAATGACTACCGGGTAAAATGTCTGAATAACCTGGCAGCAGCACAGCTGAAGCTTGGACAGTTCGATGAGGCGCTGCACACCAGTCGAGATGTGCTGTTTCTCGATCCCCAGAATGTCAAAGCATTATTCAGAAAAGGAAAGGTATATATGGGTGAATATTATTCAACAAGCTAGGTGCGTAGCCCTGCACAGTTAAAGGGATAGTTGACCCAAAAATGAAAATTCTGTCATTAATTACTAACCCTCATGTTGTTCCAAACCTGTTAGACTTTCGTTCGTCTTCAGAACACAAAGATCTTTTTGATAAAATCTGAGAACTTTCTGTCCCTCCACTGACAGCTAGGCAACTAACACTCATACATTTTATAAAGAGAATGTAAAACTAATCCATATGAATTGAACAGTTTAGTCCAAATTTTCTGAAGAGACACTGCTCAAACATGCTGCGTAATACGAGAATGAACCTCATTGGTTCTTGCTAAAGCTCAAACGTGTTGCGTAACACGAGAATGAACCTCATTGGTTTTTGAGGAAGCTCAAACGTGCTGCATAACAAGAGAATACACCTCACTGGTTCTTGCTAAAGCTCAAACGTGCTGCGTAACACAAGAATAAACCTCATTGGTTCTTGCTAAAGCTCAAACGTGTTGCGTAACACGAGAATGAACCTCATTGGTTCTTGAGGAAGCTCAAACGTGCTGCGTAACACGAGAATGAACCTCATTGGTTCTTGCTAAAGCTCAAACGTCCTGCGTAACACGAGAATAAACCTCATTGGTTCTTGCTAAAGCTCAAACGTGCTGCATAACACAAGAATAAACCTCATTGGTTCTTGCTAAAGCTCAAACTTGCTGCGTAACACGAGAACGAACCTCATTGGTTCTTGCGGAAGCTCAAACATGCTGCGTAACATGAGAATGAACCTCATTGGCTCTTGCGGAAGCTCAAACGTACTGTGTAACACGAGAATGAACCTCATTGGTTCTTGCAGAAGCTCAAACGTGCTGCATAACACGAGAATGAACCTCATTGGTTCTTAAGGAAGCTCAAACGTGCTGCGTAACACGAGAATGAACCTCATTGGTTCTTGCAGAAGCTCAAATGTGCTGTGTAACACGAGAATGAACCTCATTGGTTCTTGCAGACGCTCAAACGTGCTGCATAACACGAGAATGAACCTCATTGGTTCTTAAGAAAGCTCAAACGTGCTGCGTAACATGAGAATGAACCTCATTGGTTCTTGCTAAAGCTCAAACGTGCTGCATAACACGAGAATGAACCTCATTGGTTCTTGCAGAAGCTCAAACGTGCTGCATAACACGAGAATGAACCTCATTGGTTCTTGATAAAGCTCAAACGTGCTGCATAACACGAGAATGAACCTCATTGGTTCTTGCAGAAGCTCAAACGTGCTGCATAACACGAGAATGAACCTCATTGGTTCTTAAGGAAGCTCAAACGTGCTGCGTAACACGAGAATGAACCTCATTGGTTCTTGCGGAAGCTCAAACGTGCTACATAACACGAGAATTAACCTCATTGGTTCTTGCTGAAGCTCAAACGTGCTGCGTAACACGAGAATGAACCTCATTGGTTCTTGCTGAAGCTCAAACGTGCTACGTAACACGAGAATTAACCTCATTGGTTCTTGCTGAAGCTCAAACGTGCTGCGTAACACGAGAATTAACCTCATTGGTTCTTGCGGAAGCTCAAACGTGCTGCGTAACAAAAGAATGAACCTCATTGGTTCTTGAAGAAGCTCAAACGTGCTGCGTAAGACAAGAATGAACCTCATTGGTTCTTGCTAAAGCTCAAACGTGCTGCGTAAAACGAGAATGAACCTCATTGGTTCTTGCGGAAGCTCAAACGTGCTACGTAACACGAGAATTAACCTCATTGGTTCTTGCTGAAGCTCAAACGTGCTGCGTAACATGAGAATGAACCTCATTGGTTCTTGAGGAAGCTCAAACGTGCTACGTAACACGAGAATGAACCTCATTGGTTCTTAAGGAAGCTCAAATGTGCTGTGTAACATGAGAATGAACCTCATTGGTTCTTGCAGAAGCTCAAATGTGCTGCGTAACACGAGAATGAACCTCATTGGTTCTTGCTAAAGCTCAAATGTGCTGCGTAAAACGAGAATGAACCTCATTGGTTCTTGCAGAAGCTCAAATGTGCTGCGTAACACGAGAATTAACCTCATTGGTTCTTGCGGAAGCTCAAACGTACTGCGTAACACGAGAATGAACCTCATTGGTTCTCGCACGTCATATGTACATGCTTGAGCTTCCCTTTACAACAACTGTGTGAGTGGATGAATGTTTATAAGCAATCGAGTCTCTTCAGAAAATTTGGACTAAATCGCACAATTCATATGGATTAGTTTTACAATCTCTTTATGAACTTTTTGAAGCGTCAAAGTGTCAGTTGCGTAGCTGTCAATGAAGGGTCAGAGAGCTCTCAGATTTCATCAAAAGGATCTTCATTTGTGTTCCGAAGACGAATGAAAGTCTTATGGGTTTGGAACGATATGAGGGTGATTAAATATAATGACAGAATTAAAAATTTTGGGTGATCCCTATCCCTTTAAGCTTCAACCCTAATTAAACACACTTGATCAAGCTAACCAAGTCCTTCAGGCTTATTTGAAAACTACAGGTATGTGTGTTGGAGCAGGGTTGGAACTAAACTGTGCAGGACTGTGGCCCTCCAGGGGCGGAGTTTGACACCCCTGATTTAGAGCTACTTTTGCAAGTCCCACCAAGGTTTATCTTTCCATCTGGATTGTACTTTTTCTTCTTGTTGTGCTTAAACAATGTCATATCAACTGTAATCTTGAAATGTAAAATGTGTCTGCAGCTTTTATCAGACAAGGGTGAGTATGAGGAGGCCATGGAGACCCTGAAGAAGGCTTTGAAACTGGAGCCGTCCACTAAGGTGAGAAACGTAACCATATCTCCGGAACACATCTAAATTTCACGTGAGCTAGCAACAGAAAATCCCATTAGAAGCTATTTACAGTTCAGCCAAGGCCTTTGTGAAATACCTGCCCTAACTGGAGCAGTGATATTTTGTTTTATTTCAAATTCAATGTCAACTCATGCTCACTGTGGGTCAGGGATGAAGTGTTTTTATTTAATGAAAGGTGCATGTAATATTTAGGTTTATGATTCTGTTGAGCTTTTAGTGTTCATGAGTACAAGTACTTTCCAAAAATAATTTAAATGAGTCCCACAACAGAGAATGATTCATGGCTCTGTTCAGGATTGTGGATCGATTTGGCCTAGTTAAGACATGAACAAAATGGCTGGCCACTTCTAAATATGTTTTAAATATTCATGGACCTATCACAGTTTTCCAACAGGTCTGTTTAAAATAATAAATTAATAAATAAAACACAAACGTCCTGAGAAATTCCACCGAATCAGACAGAAAGAGTGCATGCAAACAATATTTGCTTCTACAGGTAGACTCTTATAGTATCAGAGAATGACTTTTGTGCTGCATTACAATCCACCAAACCAAAACTTGTTCTGTCATGTCTTTGAGAATAGTTAGTCTTTCAAATCCTCAGAGCAGCCACCAAGATTACGGCTGTCTGGAGCCACTAAATGGACACAATGTTACACACACATCCTCTCACCAGCCATCCTGTAATAAAGTGAGTCAGCACTGGATACACAGTGAATGTTCATGACAAGCGAGAAGCAATAAACAGAACAATTCATTCATAACACGGAAGAATATTATGGCCCATTCTGCATTACAAAAAAAAAATTACAAAACGTCATATCTTATCTGATTCCTTCATGAAAGGCCATAATGCAATACATGTTTTTGTCATGCTTTAATCATTTTTATATTATAATATTATCCCAACTTTAGAATTTGAATAATATAATATAATATAATATAGGCCTGGTTTCACAGACAAGGCCAGGATTATAATTAATATAATATAATATAATATAATATAACATAATTGTTGAATATAAATATAACAAGTTGCAAGTGCAAGTCAGTGCAAGTTTCTTTAAGTTAAAACAGCTCAAACATGCATTTTAGTCTAGGACTAGCTTAAGCCTTGTCTGTGAAACCGGGGATAATATAAAGTAATGTAATATAATATTGAAGCAAAGAAAATCCACAGATTGTATCTGGGCTTGAGTGATCTCAGGTCCCCTCACACTGTGCTTTGACCCAGAGTGCTCATGGTGAAAAGTGAGCTTTGTCTAGACAAAACTAAAATATCTGCTGTTGCTATAATGACACCCCGTCTGGATGGCAGGGCAAAAAGCAAACATTTCCTCATGAGAGAACTCATTGCAAAATTCAAATTAGGTTCATAGAGTCAGAGATGGCATGGGATAGAAAACGTGGTAACACATGTGGTGCTATATATTTCAGCCTGTTAGCAGTCTTTCAAGTGTATGGTCTGTGCTAATGGATTTTGATTGTAATTATACATGTAGGCTATGCAAATCTGTACCCATTTTATTCTAAGGAAAATGTTCAGACCCATTCCAAATGGGATATGAAATCTGAATGGCCTTAGAGTAGCAAGGCATAGACCAGATCGTCGCAACCAATAAAATCAAGGTCAAACAATATATTGATCTACAAGAATACAATAACCAGCTGTTCTGAGAATTATTTAACAAACCATTCTTAAAGGAAATTTCTGTCATTAATTACTCACCCTCATGAAGGTGTTTTGATAAAAAACACTTTTTAAGGCCTAGAAAGGTAGAAAAGACATCGTTAAAATAGTCCATGTGAATACATTTTGTGCGCAAACCCCCCCCCCCCCCCCCCCCCCCAAAAAAACTATTTTATTCAACAATTTCTTCTCTTCTGCTTTATAAGCTGTTCATGTTGTAAACACAGTGCATCGCTCCCAAGTTCTATGGCAGAATGCCGGCTCACTATTGGCCAGCTCCTGTCCGCATCACATGCATGCGTTGTGGTGCTCACATTAACAGCGTCAGAGATGGACACAGAAGAGAATAAAGTCGGGGTTTTTTTGTGTTTTTTTTTTTGGTATTCTCGTCACTTCATAACATTGAGACTGAACCACTGTAGTCACATGGGCTATTTTAACAATGTCTTTACTACCTTTCTGGGCCTTGAAAGTGGTAATGGTGTTGCTGTTATGGGGGGGTCAGACTATATACCAAAAGACTATACACAAAAATATTTAATTTGTGTTCCGAAAATGAACAAAGGTCTTGCAGGTTTGAAACGACATGAGGGTGAGTAAATGACAAAATTTTCATTTTTGGGTGAGCTAACCCTTTAATATGCACTTTACATTTGTGATGAAGTAGTGTTGTTTCACATGAAACCCAATCATGACTGTCCTGAAACGCAGCTTGCAGTCAGTGAAATGGCACCATCTGTTGGTCAGTGTTAGCAAAGCCAGGAGTGCATGTTTTTCACAGAACTACAAAGTTCACACAGGATAGAAGTTGTTGTGTTTTGCCTTGTATTAGGGTTTTGAATGCTAATCTTTTTTCTTTTTTTAATGTATTTTATAGGCCATTCATGCTGAACTGTCCAAACTGGTAAAAAGACAGGCGGGGGAAAATGAGACCCAGAATTGGCAAGCTAAGCCAGCCCAAGTGTTTGGCGAAAACATAGCTCCCTTTCTGACACCCCCGCCCAAAAAGAAGCCGTTTGTAAGTGACTGACTACCACCTAGTGAAGAGAATAAAAGTGGTGGGAAAATCCTTTCAAAATGTGCCAGAGCTGGCGTCCGAGTGCCTCCATCGTTTGATCTTGTGTCTAACTCTGTTTCAGGGAATTTCTTGGAAGTTTCTGCTTGGAGCTCTGGTGGTGGCCTTGGGCAGTTTAGTCACATCTGTGGTCCTGACCGCACGGAACTAGCTCTCCCGACCTACTTGCAAATTAACTACAAGTCTCACAAACAAACATTCCACAAAGCTGCCAAGAGACGGAGGAAAAATGCACTGAACTGTGTTTAAAGAGCAGCTGCATGAGCGGCTCTACCAGTGGAACACCGACTTATGCAAAGCAGAATGTACACACAGAAAAAAGGGCAAGGCAAATGCATTTAAATATTTGCAATAAAAACACAAGTATTAATATGTTTGGCGTTTCGTTTTGCTTTCTGCTGTGTCACACGTGCAGTGATGGAATTATCTGGGGAACAGCTGTTATCTATTAAATTATTATGGTAGAAGAAGCCATTTGATTTAGTTATGAAGAATAAAATGTGTGAAGAAATGTCTTCCAAGATAACAATAAATCAATATTACAACCGAAATACAATAATTGTAATATTCAGTCAAACTAATAACAATCAATGTGCAGAAAATGAACCGTTTCTTTTATTTTAAAAATATGAAAAAGTAAAGATATATAAAATAGTAAAGATCAAATAGTCACCCCCGCTAAAGTCAATTTTAGTTTCTACTTTCATAATGTGAAACATGATACTTAAGCAATTATTTTTTACTTCGGGAATTGGTTGGATCATAATAAGACAGAATTAATATTTTTCTAAAACAATTTCTACATGGCTCTTCAGCATTATACAAGTTGTTTCATTATATAAATAATGTATAGTATTAATGTGCTCTGAGTTTATTGAAATGCTAAAAAAATAAAATAATAATAATATAAAAAATGTAATATTCATTCTTGAAATTTCTGGTATAACAAAATGAATTGTGGTTATTTAAACCA
Organism: Rhinogobio ventralis; assembly: GCA_039654625.1. NCBI lineage: Eukaryota > Metazoa > Chordata > Actinopteri > Cypriniformes > Gobionidae > Rhinogobio > Rhinogobio ventralis. The sequence continues at coordinate 6,695,833 of CM077206.1, read as the reverse complement.
ACATCTCCATGTTTTAGTTAATACATTTTTTTGGAAAAGCAGCAGCTTTGTATAAAAAAAAAAATACCACAGGAAATATATTCCTTTTATATTAGGGGACCCTTAGGAAACCTAAAAGTTTGAGAACCAGTGAATTACAGTATACAAAGATAATTTTCTTTAAAATAGCATGCACCGATGAATCATTCATAATAAGACCAGGGATGCATTAAAGCAAATAAGGTCTATTTTGACTTCATGTTGATTTTACATCTGCTCTCACAGAAGTGGAACTACATCCGGCCTTGAATACTAACCCACACAATTACTCTGGTTCCACTCAGGGTTCGGTTTCCTGGGCATGAGCGTTACTCTGTCCGCCTCCACGCTCTGGCACTCCTGTAAACAGTCTGAGCGCCGGTGACTCATCTGTACAGAGGATCTAATACACCAGCTGATTAATCTATTGTTGCCCAAACCAGTTGGTGTGACGTGTCGGAGAAAGATCACAGATTCTGTCCTTGACTGTTATAATGTAGACATTGTAGGGGAGAGTGGGGTAAGATGAGCAATTTTTTGTTACTTGTGTGGTTATCAAGAGAAGATAAAATAAGGCCATAGTACAATGGAAGTAATTCCAGGATGTTTTCTATCATAAATTATCAGAATACATCTACGACAAAGGGTTCTAAAAAATATGGTTTCTTATATTAAAAAAAAGTGTTCCTGTGGCTCAATTTACCCTAGGTTAGGGGTATGTTTATCCAAGTCAGTGGGTAAGTTGCACCATCGGGGTATAAACAGACCATCTAATTGAATCTACATCAAACCTATGTGAAATTGTAAAGATAATTTACCTCTTTTAAAAACACCTTCAATAAATCAAATTTCCTTTTACAAATATTCATATTTCTTTTCTTAAAGCTAATTTAAACATAAAACCAACCAAATGAAGATGAAATTTCAATATCTTTAATTGTTTGCATTTCTGAAACAAAATGTTGAACACCAAAGGTGTAACCTTCCCAAAAACAGCCTAAACAGAGTTTGAGTAAAATAAAATAAAAACTGAATAAGAATGAATGAATAAATGTCATTGAAACTAATAAACATTTTAGTCAAAAGGTTCTTGGCATGGTAGTTTTTCTGCAATATTGAAGTGGTTAGATTATTAGGGACTACAGGTGGAAATATATGATTAAGCATCATGAGAGAAGGATTTGGTGTACTTGTACATTGTTCCCATCAAATAAAATGATAAACTACTTGTGTAACATTACATTAAAATTATACCAGTTTATACTTCAGAGATTTAACTTAACTACAGTGCCTTATGGTAGGGTAAATTCAAACACTGACTTAATTTACCCCACAGCATTTGGCTCACTTTGCCCCATAGCTGCCAGTTTGGATGAAACTAGCTGGCTTACCAATTCAGGCTAAAATTTTGCTAAATGATTTGGTTTTATACATTGCTAAATCACCAATATGGATCATAAATATTTTAGACCTGGACAAATTTGCTTTGATGCAACAGCCATTACATCTGTTATGCTAAAAAAAAAAAAATGTAGCCAAAAACTGTTTTTAAAGTAAAAGGGTGCCTCCACTCCTCCCATGTGCTTCTCATTTTCAGTCTGGTAGAAATTATGGGTGGTTCCAAAATATACGGTCACATGACAATAAAAGTATACAGTTGCTAAAATAAAGGGGGTGAGTCAACTTACCCACTGGCTCATCTTACCCCACTCTACCCTATTTGATAACAGCACAGGTGGCGTTTCTCTCTGATGAACGGCTTAAGTGTCAGTTCTGCTTTGCTACTGCTTTGAATTGATGGCGTTCTTTTAAAAGGTGCCTTGTTAGGTCAAGAGCCTAAAGCAGTGGTCCTTAACCAGCAAACCTCCAAGGGGGGCTCAAGATGACTTTAAAATATAAGCTAAAACAACTCAATTATATTTAATTTTTATATTTATTAATTCACCCCCATAGTGAATATTGTTGTGGACAGTGGGGGCTTTGGAGATAAAAGAAAAAGTGGTTCAAAATGCACCTGAATTTCTCAGACAAAAAAGGACTAAGAGGGTCACGTTTGCTTGACTATCATAAATTGCTAGCGTTTCTGCAAGCTACATATAGCCTAAATTGTATCCATTTCATTATATGCCTATTGGTTGATTGTTCCCGTCCTAGCATGCATCAGGAAAGAAGATTGTAGACTTAACATTTAAGAAGTTTCTGCAGTAATTATGCGTTTTGTAGGCCAACCCAAAAGTTAGCGTCAGACCTTCGACTGACTAGACTCCAAAGCAGCTTTCATTGGCTGACCGACCAAGAGGACGTCTGACTGACATGTGAAGCAACCAATCACAGCTTGTTTTGTTCAGCGTCGGGTTTAGGGGCATGGAAATGTAAAGTCGATGTCCCGGCAATAACAGACCAGTGTGTAAAACTTTTGAAAAAGTCTATGCCGTGAACTTCACAAACACCCCAGTTTTCTCCTTCCAAAATAATCGAGTATAAATTTCACGTATGATAATCGTTCCTGACGTCACATGTTGCGTCCAATCAAAATACCGCGTCCTGTACCGAAAGATCTCGCGATAATGCGGATGCTTCCAGGCAGAGAGTAAGTTTGACGCCAGACAGTAAAGACATCGGTTAGGTGGCTGGGAAGTAAGATAGCGGCCCTTGGGGTGAGCCGATCTGAAAATCGGATAAAACTGATCAAAAATGACCAGTGAGTATATAAACGGTTCGATCTTGGGTTCAGTATTGGCTTATTTGGTCGCGGTCAGACGTAAATCGGGCCATGGCGGATGACAATGATTCTTCCGGTGTGAAATCGACTGGGTCGGGATTTTATTTTATAAGTTAATATGATTTTTATAGGGTTCAACAGATCGAATTATATGGATACCATCATATTTATATATTCGTTCGTTTTTTCCATCTTCGCCAGAATCTATTTCAGTTTAAGCTGCTGAAACAATCGCTGGTATTTTTTAAAATGTATATTTCTTATACAAGTTTATCGTCTTTGAGTCAAGTTATGAGTTCTGCATAAGGGCATATTACTGGTGTTTCTTAAGAATGCATCCTCCCAGGAAAGAAAGAGGAAAAAAAAAAAAAATTCACAAATGAGATTTATTGAACATAACGTTATATTTATAAAAAGTTTTGTATCAATACAGCCGGCTTTTATGGCCCATATTAGTATGATTAATATAGTGAGAATTTGGATCTCACACTGGGCATAATTTTTTTTTTATTAATAAGTTATTCAGATACCCAAACTAAGCAAAAATATCTACCAATAATGAGTCTTAACATTGTATTTAAACACAAAACAATACAATGATAATTGAGATATAAGCGAACTGCTTCAGTAAATGTTCATTTTGGAATATTAATAACAATATAAAAGCTTTCATTTTATAAAGGTCATTAAAGATTACATGTGAACCATGACCCGAGTGTGGACATTACACTAAAAAAGGCCTTTTACCTTCTATAAGTATGAACCATCAAGAAAACATGTAGAAGATATTTGCATGCAAATTATACAGTAGGCTTTATTCTGTTAAATTGAGATTAAAACATCTTCAGATCAGATATTTAATTTCAGCACTGTCTCCTCTTTAGGGGGAAACCAGCGTGAACTTGCTCGGCATAAAAATGCCAAGAAGCAAAGTGATATGCATAAGGGCAAGAGAAATGACGATGGTTTATCTGCTGCTGCCCGAAAGCAGAGGTAACCGGCAATAGCAGACAGTAACAGAACTTGAGCTAGATGCAGCTTCTCTGGAAGAAGCTCTCGTACATAATCTGTTGCTTACTTTCTGTGAGTATGAGAAAAGGAAATGTGCTGCAGTTTAAAATCTAGTGGGACACTATTAACTGCCATTATTCTTTTCTCTTTTAGAGATGCTGAAATAATGCAACAGAAGCAAAAGAAGGCCTACGAAAAATCGGATTCTAAAGCCAAATAGGTAGAAGACATCGACAAATCATCCGGACGAGCTTAAGCCATCATTATTGTTGGTGGTGTGTTAAACAAATGCAGGCTTTCTTCCCTTTGTCTGGATTGAGCAGTACCATTATTTGTACTTTCCTTTAAAGCCTTTTTTTGTACTGCACCAATTTGGATATTTACTTCACTGTGCACAGGTATCTCTTTTCTTGATTAGTATTTACCATGTAAAACCAAGAATAACAGACCCATCTCAGAAACACATACTCTTGTATTTGTACTTAATTGTTGAATAAAGTAACTCAAATCAGAGTTTGCTGCTTTTTCTTTAAGAACATCAGAAGAACAGTTTCCAGACCTTTGATTTAAACTAAATCTAAAACTTTTATTTAACACAATGTTAGAAAAATATACATGAACATCCTTCAACACAATTACAACAAATAAAAACATTTAAATAAACACTGAACCCTGAAGTGAATTGATCATTTGTAGGCAAATGTACAAGTATACATTTGATCAGTGCTTAACACCAAGGACAAATACGAAACATCCAAGAGGTCTAAATTGCTTAAAGTGACTAACTTGATTCTTTAAAAAAAACAAACAAAAAAAAACCTTTTTACAATAGGAGCAATAATTAAAGCTAAAAAAATAAAAAGGTTACCTTTACTAGTACAAAGCACTGATATTAAAATAAATTTAAGACATTTAAACCAGATCTCGCTGCAAGACTTAGACTCCACAGCAGTTGCTGAGTGTCTTCTTCCGTTTGTGAAGACTCAGATTCACCCGTGACTCTGACCTCCGCCCCAGTTTTGCATGTTTCTTTACTTCTCTGTGATGTTTGAAAAGACATTTGGAACCTCAAAACACTTCATATCTTTACTCTTATCCCTTTTCCACCAAGGCAGTTTGAGTGCTGGTTCAGAGCCAGAGCCTAGTTTCTTTCGACACCCAAAGCACCAGCTCTGAACCAGGAAAAATGGTTAAGTAGCACCAAAACATTGCGGGTCTAGAAGTAAGAACCGCTTGCCTCTGGGGCTGGGGTTACCGTGACCAACAAGATGAACAAACTTGTGACGGCATTTTTGAAATAGCAGCTAACTGCTGCTTGATTGTAATCTCAGTCTATACAAATTATGACGAGCTGCACAAATGCGTTGGATTTGCTGTGTTTTGATGCCGATGTAGAGTCGCAAAAGCCATGTGCAGCAATAGTAACGCACCGTTCGCCATTGTTGATGGAAGGCTTGTTCGATATGCATCGGCGCTGCGCAGACCGATCGCCGTATGACATCAAAGTACAACGAGAGCATACGACTCCTTATGCTTTTGAATCGCTCTTGCGGTACTTCGATGTCATGCGCTGATCGGTCTGCGCAGCACCGATGCATCTCGAACAAGCCTGGTGTGTTTGTGTTTCCTCGCTAGTGTTGCTGAGAAAAATGAGACATACAGTGACCTGGCTCTGTGGTGGCTCTCTAGCCCGTGGAAAGGCAAACCGGTTCTTAGAAGGATCGTCAGTCGAACCAACTCCGAACCGGCACTAGCGCTAGCTCTAAACTAGCACCCAGTTCATGCTGGTGGAAAAGGGGTATCTGTTTTAGACTGAGCAAGAACTGATGTGGTATCTTACCTTGCTAAATGTAAAACGGCCTCGATGACATTCGTCCCCTCTTTAGCACTTGCCTCACAGAACAGGGCATTATAAGTCTGTCATGGACAGCAGCCATTAGGATTGACAACGTGATGGTTATTACGTTCTTCCCACACAAATCCAAGACACTAGACTCACCATAGCAAGCTTTTCTCCATGAAAAGAGCTCACACAGCTTCCCTCTGGCCTCTCTGCCCTCAAATCCACCTTGTTCCCTATTATACACATTGGGATGTCCTTATCGGTTGACTCCTGTGATGGAAAAAAAATTGACAGTGACATTTACATTTCCTTTGTATCATTACTGTAGTCTGAATCCTAAAATGTCAGCATACCTGAATCTGTTCCACCCATTCACGGACATTCAGGAAGCTGCTCTCAGACGTGACGTCGTACAGCAGGAGCACTCCATGTGCTTTGCGGAAATATGACCTGGCAATGCTGCGGAACCTGTAGAAAAGAAACAACTTTTTTAAAAGTTACTGTGCTTACCAGTGAAGTATTGTCTACATACACTACAGCTCCAAAGTTTGGGGTGAGCAAGATTTTTCAGCAAAGATGCATTTAAAAGTTTACACAAACATTAAGCAATGGCTGATAAATTCAGCTTTACCAACAAGGGAATAAATTACATTTTAAAAATACATTTATAAACAAACTTTAAAAGTGTAGTAATATTTTCACAATATTATAGTTTTACAGTATTTTTGATCAAATAAATCCAGCCTTGGTGAGTCTAGTTTTCCCCAAAACCATTAAAATCTTACTGACCCCAAACTCAAACAGTAGTGTCTTATAGTAGTATCGGTGTCTGTAGTATCTTTGGCATATTGTCCATTAGACAATGAAAACTCTCTGGAGGCAGCAACTACAAATCAAAGGTTTAAAATCTGCACGTCCCACGGGAATGACCTTTTACAACTAGAAATTCCTTCATATACAATAAAGTCCTCAAAAGTATAAAGATGTATTACAGATCAAGCAAAAAGCAAAGAGGCCAACATGTGACTTCACATTTAAACCTTAGGCCTGCATGCCTGCTAATATTCCATTATTTACTGTAAATGTTTCCTGTTCGTTTATACACAGAGTGAGGAGCCAGAATTTATTTTCTGTGGCAACATGCCGTGGTACATTTATTAGGTTGAAAACAGTCTTCGTTAAACAGGACTCAAGGGATGTCTTAGCTTTATCGATGTAAAACTCACTTAGAATGCAGTAAAGTTACAATGGCACAGCTCAAAACACTAACTCAGGTGACAAGGTTTTTTATAATTTTCTAAATCTAAAAGTGCAAAGCATGATGCCACTAACAAAGATTAAGATTAGGGATGCACACTATATTGGCAAAATTCTTTCACAAATGTTTGTAGAAGTGTCTGCAGGTCTAGGTGCTTGACTTTATACACCTGTGGCCATGGAAGTGATTGGAACACCTGAACTCAATGATTTGGAAGGGTGTCCCAATACTTTTGGCAATATAGTGTATCAGCCAATATCGTTATCGGCCATTTGTTTAAAAACGGGCGATGATCAGGGTCGAGTATCCTGACAAATCAAAAAAGGGTGGAAAGACATGTCAGACTGCAACTCATATGATGGCTGAGGAAAATCTCTCGTTGAATTTAGTGCTGTTGAAGTGAACACAATAGCACATTAACAGTTAAATAAAAAAAATTATTCTATATTAATATTAACAAACAAATATAAAATGCATTTAAAAAAATGCATTTTACAGTGAATGCACTAGGCAGTAAGCATACGCGACGCTCCATTCCCGCATAGCGCCCGGTGTCTTCAAGGCTTCAAGCGAATGCATTAGCGTTTAACATACCCCGTCATGGGCTTTGACAGATGTGTGTGTGTACTCAGTGCAAAACGTTCATTTTACAGGTTATATCCTCATTTGTAAATGCTACCAATTCACGTGAGTATTTCCATTTTGCATGAAAGCGCCTCCTAACAGTCTGACATTAAGCTTCACTGAACGAGCACCGGTGCGGCGACAGACAGAACGCAGTCGAGAGGGAGACATTAATATTCAGCGCAAAAACATTCATTTAACTGAAATATCTACCGTCTACTAAATTTAGGTTTAAAAGTCAACATGTAATTCAAGTATTATGAGTGTAGTAACTGTAAAGGGATAACAGCATGTAATGTAAATGTAAGACGTTTCTACAGCATAAAGGGACAATAACAGTTACGGTTTCCATACAGTGTGTTCCTGCAGAACATTCCTCTAATTGATTACCATTTGTATAACCACACAAATACCATAGTTAAACTATGGATTGAAGCAAAACCATGCTAATTTGTGGTTACCATGCAATAACCCTGTTTTTTTTATTTTTTATTTTTTTTATTTAATCATCATTTTATTTGTAAAACCATGGTTCATTTTTGTAATGGTAGATATATTCACTGTACGTTTTCATTGCCCTTAGCTGACACGTTTGTTTGAAGGACAGCATTGGGCAGAATGGGAGAATTGTAAGGGGGGCTTATTCAATTAAATCAAAAAAAAAAAAAAAAGCCAAACTAATTGATTATCAAAATAATTGTTAGTTGCAGCCCTAATAATATTTATATATAATATTTTTATTTAATGTATCATTTTAGTTTGTATTTTCTTGCTGTAGCTTTTTTTTAAATTTATTTATTTTTAACTTCCATAATATTTGGAGGGGGTAGGGGGGGGCACCACAATACAATTCTGCTTAGGGCACCCATTTGGCCAGCAGCGGCCCTGCCGACAGCACACCGCTTAAGGAAAGGAACAGAACGCGGCATCATGTTCATAATCGTCGGAAGCCAAAATCAAAACAGAAACAAATTCTATTAAAATCATATCCCTAGTCATTAAATCATCTTTGAGAGCAATGTAGCATCTGTGCATCTCTAATATGCAACTTAACATTCATAATTTTAACCATCCATGTACTTGGTTCTTAAATCAGTCATACTACTGTACTGTACCTTTCCTGTCCAGCAGTGTCCCAGATCTGAAGGTTTGTTTTCTCTCCATCCACAAGCATCTTCTTGATTTGAAAATCAACACCTGCAAGAATGAATTGAGCCATTTAGATTCTATCATACTGTATTCATATGGTAACATTAAAAGCACATTCAAAAATAATGTGGTTGCATGTTCTCACCCAGAGTGGTTTGTATATCTCCTCTGAATTCATTAAGACTCAGCCGTAGTAAAAAGCTGGATTTTCCCGACCCGGCATCCCCAGCCAACACCAGACGGTACACTGGAGAGAGATCTTCTGTGTCATGCCAGTCTTCTTCAGTTTGCTATCGAGAACAAATGTACAAAGTCCATCACAGTGGGTCTTTTTCTTTTTTTTTTTTTACTTTTTACCAGTTTTACAGTTGTTATTTACTAGGTAAGATTAATGATTGTGATTTTTGTGATTATTTTTACGCTGTTTTCTAGCCAATAAAATATTTTAGAGCTTGCAATATTATTAAATATTAAATGTAACTTGGAATCAAACTTAAGACAAAAAAAAAAAAAGAATTAATTTCTCAAGACTGTGGGAATCCTGGTTCTTCAAAAGAGAGAGAGAGAAAAAAAACCCCATCATATTTTAAAAGCTTGTCTTATTTTAAAATCATTTGTGATATTGAGGCCCCCGGATCCCTGAACATATGATTAACACAGCATGTGCTCATACACAGGATCCAAAAATAGTCCTTGGAGTAAATAAGTTAAATCGCTAACTGGCCCGTAACTTTATAAAAACACTTTGGGCATTTATGGTTTTCAGCAAATCTAGGTAGTGGTAGTGGTAGTGTCATGTCAGCAGCTGAAGCCATTTCATGGCAAGGGCCGAGTTACAAGTTACACAAGAGTTGCACAAATATAATTTAAAAAAAAGAAAGAAAATACAGCAGTTTAAAATGACAAGATGTCTTACATTTACATATGAAGATTCTAAAACTTTGGCAAAATCTTACTAAAATAAAAACATTGTCTACTTCTACAGTATAATAAGAGGTTTAAAACTAGGGAATAAGCAAGAGTAGCAAGAACTACCTTGACAGGAAAAGCAGATAAGCGCCGCCGAAGTGAGGATGATATTGAGCCAACTGTGCTACGAGCTACAGATCCCAAAGCTTCAGACTTAAGCTCTGACACCTACAAAAACAGTTATTTAACCAAGAAATTAATTATACAGATACACATACAGTGTGAAAACTAGTGAAATATGAAGACTTGCCTCCAGTTCAGATGGAATAGAAGAGTAACTATGATGCACAGTCTCCACTGAATTATGGCTGTCGTCACTGTCATAATTGATGCCTGACATCGGCTCAGGGTCTATCTGAAGGGAAACGCCACTGTCCAAATACTTATCTGCCCAGCACTTGACCAGGGACATAGTATCCTCTTCATTAGTAAAACTAAACAAAAAAATATATATGTTTTTTTTATTTATATTATTTTACTTAAGTCAAATGTCATCCATAGGAAAATATAAAATAATATAATATGAGAAACACAGGCCTAAACAAAGCATCTTGAATGTTTACTCTGTATTTGTTGCAGTTGTACCTTGACAGAAAAATATACTGAGCAAACAATAGAGGGCATAATTACCCGCTCTGATTCATTGTACTCTGTCGAAGTGGTTTCATCTTCCTGGGAGGAATTTCATTTTTTGGTGAGAGCTACAGAAGAGCAAACATTTTAATGAGGATCGTTATTGTGTACATTAAAATGCCTTCAAGAAATGATGCTGATTTCCTTTATGATGTAAATCCAAATATTTGGTTATAACAAATGCAGTACCAACTCAAATTAAATGGCTACCCGTCTTTTTGTAGAGAAACTATCCTGGCTCAGAGCAGAGCGTAACCCATCATTACTGTCATACAACGATTTGTTCACTTCCCTGATGTAGAGGGAGAAAAGAAAAAAAAAACCTTTCATATCCAAGCAAGAAATCCATTTCTTCATTAGAATATTTTCATTAATTTGAGCATTACAGAGAACATTTGAATTGACTTACTGGAGGATTTCTATTTGGCTGGAATAAGACTGGTACTCCATCACCATCTTCTTAAGGTCATCACTTTCTCTGAAAAGAACGTTTTTTTTTTTTTTTTAAATCACAAAGGAGAACCAATGGCAGAATTCACATCTTTACATACACAAACCCTGCTTAAATGAATTGAAGCATCAGTGTATTCACCTCTCGTGTTGGAGTTTCTGGTCAGTGAAGGCATTCTTCAATCTGTCCAACTCAACCTGGAGAATTGAGATGTTCATCTTGGCTTTCATAAGAGAACTCCTCAGCTCCTCATTCTCCTGCAAAGAAACAGAAATAAAAGCTTTAGAGGTCACAAATGTCTCAATTTGGTATTTAGGGTGCCAACATTTTGCAAGTACATAATAAGGGGAAATCTGCCACAACAAATTCAGACAGATTGGGTCTGGGCTAAAATGCACCAGTGGATAAGCTGTGGTACCTCTAACAAAGTTCATAATTTGTCATTTGATCACATATTTAAAGAGGGCCCTTGTTTTGTTCAAATTGTTTTTATTTGAAGTGTAAATCATAGATTCACTTCTGTCTCAAGTCTACAAAAAAGATATTTTGAAGAATGTTAGGAACAACAATTGGACACCACTGACTTTCATTGCATGTAAAAAAAATAATAATAATTATTCACAGAAGTCAGAGTTTCAGAATAAAGTGATGGTAAGAATTTTAATTTTTGGGTGAACTATCAGTTTAAGTAAAAATTGGCAGACTTTACTCTCCCCTAAGGTTCAACATTTTTTGAAGGGCACTGCATGTGATAGTAAATGGAGAGGAATCTGATTCATACCTGCATCAGATCTCTAATCTGTGCTCTCAATTTGGTGGCATCTTCTCTGGGGCTGTTTAATTTCGCCTCTTGATATTGCTAAAATTAGAGAATGCAAGTTACACACAAAAATAGACAAACCCACATGCATTCAGATGAGAATCCCACATTTCTCACCTTTGTGAGCCTCTCTATTGTTGTTTGCAGATCTGCCAGCTCATTCTCATGCTTGATTTGGAGCATAGCAATGGATTCATCCAATTTCTTCTGCTCCTGTATGCATGAAACCCAAGAAGAGTGTTCTTTTTTTTTATGCACAGGCCTAATAAAGAGGCATTTACAAGCTCTCATAGAGAAGCCTTTGTGCACACAGAGTCAGGCTGTCTTTCCTGTTAAAAACAGCTCATTGGGCTACAAGAATAAAGGTGAACCACGGAGCAAGAAGCTGAACCTGAAATCCCTCTTTTCCACTTAAGACAGAATTAACATACACAGTTACATGTATGAACCATGGTTATTATCGTTGACTAATGGTGATGATACACGGGGCAACTTTTTGAGCAATGTTGCGGTCAACGGGCAACCAGGTGAGACAGGGCAACGGACTAGTTCTCTTAAGGTGATACACGGGGCAATTTTTTTCTCAGGCAAAATTAACCGGCAACATTGCTCAAAGTTGCCCTGTGTATCATTAACTTGAGTTTATATTTTAGACCTGACATTGTTTTCGCAGGAAATTTCGTACATACCAGAGCTGTCAAAATTAATTAATTATCCTTTGGCTGCGCTACAGTATATGATAACACCATTCATTAAACTGCTAATAAACACTAATAAAAAAAATTAAATCTGCTGACTGTGAATCTCCTGTCTGTGACAGACGCACACCTCAAAGCCGCTTCTGACGGTGCGCCGGCCACATCGAGTTCTTTCATTCTTGACCGGACAAGAACACACAAAAGTATGCCAAAATGTTCGCTTTGTCAAGTATCCTCATAAGCACGGTCTTAAATTAGTTAAAGTATTAAATGACTGTAAAGAGTTGTGAGGCCATGAGATGTAGATGACAGATCTGTGTCATGTGCTTCAGACCTTAAAGAGACAACCAAAAAACACCTGCAGCTGTGATGTCTGTCATTAATGTAAATCAAAAAAAAAAAAAAAAAAAAAAACCTCACTGCTCTTGACTAAGGTTTAATCAATATTTAAATGATAATTTATGCAGTGAAGATAAGCTTTATCATCATTCTACATTAATTTGGAGATTAACTGTGAAATTACTACAATATAAAAATATACAATTCTGTAATTAATCTGACCTAACATTAAATCGAATGACAGCACTAGTATATGCGTCACACAACGCATGTACGCAAAGAGTTATATCCGTAAATAGAGAAAAGTTGCTCCTGCTACTTTGACACGGGTCTGGTGTGGAAGGGCTTAGGTTAGTTGTCACAACAAGCGAGAAAGACCGACAGAGCAGCTAAATCTAAAGTGGCTTGGATTTTCAGAGAGGGCAAGAACCGAGTGATTTGAAATGTTGTAAAAGCGATGCAGAGATGGCGTTTTTATTACTCAACAGGTGAGTAAGGTATTTTACTGAACAGAAATTGCCATATGTAGCTCTCTAACGAAGTTCATTGTAAAGCATTATCTATGCAGGCTCATATTAATCCGCAGTGTCGCGCAGAGGCGAAGCACAACCAAAACAATGTTTTTATGCAAAATGCATGCAGTTGTTTAACCACTAGAGGGCCAAAAATAACAGTGTACCTTTAAAAGGTACAACATATTTGAATCATTAAGAATTCAGAAAAGCATGGTCTACTCTTGCATTAATCTGCATGTTAAATGTTACATTGTTAATATTCAAACTAATGTACATACATGTACAATAATAATTTCACTGCATATCAAACATGTCTGACTGCTTACCTCTTCTCTGACTCTTTCTTCTGTGCGGGCCAGTTGCTGCTGCAAGTCCTCCTCCATCTCTTCTAACTGACTGCTGGTCAGTTCCTCTGTCCTTTTGACATCAAAAAGCAAAAGGCACAGCCTGAACTTTTAGAACCGAAATGGCAACTTAAAAAGTCTCTCCAGAAAGCAGTTTGAAACAACCGGTCTTGGATGCATTAAAGGGTATCCTAAAATCAATTGCACCAACATCCAGACCTCAAAAGTAACGTTCCCAGAGGAGCTACTACTGGAGAGATGAATTACTCCTTTAAGCTACACAGTCTTATCATCAAGTGGGTGCAGTTGAGCAAACGCATGACGAAAGGGAAGGGAGGAATGAAGGCAGGACTCTTGAGAACACAAGCTGCAACGGTGTAAGGTGGGCCTGTGGTGAAGCAAACAGCCTTACGCTAAACACACAGTAAAAGGCCTGCACTTTGTTTCACTGTGAAAACAGAGCACTCAAACTGCGTCCACACCTACAGAACCACATAAATAGACATTCTTCAGAAATACAAGGAGAAGGACAAGCTTAGTAACTCTACACTCATTTTCAATTTCCTCCTTCCTTGGACGAGCTTTTCTTCATTTTAATAAAATGTAAGCACTTCCTGGACAAAAAAACAAAAAAAAAAAGGCCAGTGTTTCTGTCCACCATACAATGTACTAAATAGGAAGTTCAATTATATTAATGTGGATTCATTAATCTACAGAAACTCATTTCCGCCTCAGGATAAAACGTAACAATTCTGACTTTTTTTTCCATTGCAATTGTAAGTTATAAAGTCAGAATTGAGATATAAACTCGCAATAGTGAGAATTTGTCAGAATTGTGACAGATAAGTCGCAATTATCTTAAATAGTTTTATTCCATATTAATCTGACACAAAACAGCACAATCTTATTGTACTTACTGCAATTTTGTACTGGTGTTTAAATTCTGTGATCGTCTTACTCCCACTAGAAAGCCTCAGACAACTTCCAAGGGGCCACAAAATGACAAGTTAAAATGCTAAAGAAAAAAAGTCCTTCAAACATGTAAAGGTTCAACTACTATTGTCCTTCATAATATCAGCAGAACTGGGATGACAATCTTAAAGGGCCAAACCAGCTGTTGTAAAACCCGTTTTTGAATCAGCACAGCATCCCAGCTGAATCCTGGAAATAACCTCACCTTCGAAGACTGGTCTCAAGTTGTTCACTCTCCATCCGGTGTTCTTTGCTCTCAGCCACAAAGGCCTTGATGAGATCCTCATATTGCTGCAGTAACAGCTCATCTGATGTGGAGTGGATTTGTTCATACAACTCACTCAATGCATTCCACTGCCTGCAGACAAGAATGAAGTGAGAACAGCAATAATACACAAGGACTGCATGAGCGCATCTCATTTGAATGGATGAATCCAGTTGTCAAGACAGGTATTGGCAAAAATTTGACAAAACGGTTGCTAAGTTTATATGAAAAACCATGCGTGTATACACTGGTTTACTGAGCTAAATGGGCAGACTGTGCAAATTTCATACATGGGCATAAATATAGTAGGATTTTCTGCATGTATGGTCTATAAAATATATCTCAGACTTTCCACCACTGACTGTAGCCTAAAAAAAAAAAAAAAAAAAAATTTACACAGAATTTAATATAAATACACTACAACTATTATAATAGAATACAAAATAATAGCATTTTATAGTCTTTTGAAATAGTTTTTACAATTGAGAGCGTCCAAGAAAGGAGGTTGTGTCAGATTTAACTAACTTCTGGGTCCACATTTGACCTAAAAGCATGGTTAAATATATTTTTAAGAACTTGAGCTACCTTAAAAACTAGTTTAAAACTTAATTATATCGTCTCGGCCATCCTAATGACCCGAGTAAAAGTTTAACTAAACAAGTGAACCTGAACTTCACAAGTCAAAACATAAGCCTACCTTCCCAAATAAAAGGCCACGTCTCCGTCTAACGTGTTTTCAAACTCATCCCAAGCGCTTCTCTGACTCTGCAAACTGTTTCCCAACAAAGCCAGATTGAGGGCTTCGGAAACTTCATGAAAGCTTGACGAAAAATCGTTAAAATTAATGTATCCGTCTCCGTCCAGGTCGAACTTGTTGAATAAAGTCCTGATCTCGTCCGCAGGGACATTAAGCTCTCGGCAAACATTGGTGAAGTCCTCGTATTCGACTCTTCCTGATTTATTCCCATCACATGCTGCGAAAAGTCTCCGGAGGTCAGTTTGGTTCATCTTTTCACTTCAACGCTTATTCAAAACACACCTGTGTACAACGACAACGCTCCAAATGCCCCGCGTGCAAGTGATAACACGACGAAAAGAAAAGACGAAAAGAAAAGACGAAAAGTGTGAAGAGGAGTGAGCGTTAACATGCAGCTTACATCGCCAACAGGTGCGCGCGCGGATACCTGGCGCTGATTCTGAAACTAGAGGTTGATGAAGGCATGAGTGATTGGATGATCGCTCATTATCTCGCCTGTAACAAGTTAAACTCGAGTTAGTGTGTCATTGGATAGCTGTGGAGGTAGGCGTGCTGTGAAAGTGTACAACAATCTGAGAACCAGCCCATATTTACATCTAGTAAGTGCCCAAAACTAAAACCAGCAATCTGGGAGAACCCTAAACCACATTTGTTTGTGCTTTTAATTAAGCAAAGAAGAATATAGTATATGTTATACATTATAGGCTAATAATGAATAAGACAAAAATAATAATTAAATTTATACTATAAGTGGCTTTTCACATAGTCTTTGCTTAGAAATTGTGCTTATATTGCCATTAAATTTAGTAACGACTACAATAAAATTATCTAAAATAATTCTATACCAAATGACATCAGAAATGCGGTCATGTTGACGTTGTTCCGTCGCGCGCCAGACGCCAGTGCGCGCGGTCACGGTGGGTTCATTGTGTCGAAGGCGCTGGTACTTTAATATTTCCCTTACAGGTGTGGACTGTTCTTTATCAGCTGATTCGCCTTCCTTTGTTTGGTAATGTCCACGCCACATTGCTACACTCATTTTTCATACAATTCAAATACGTTTTCTCTGAATTGCTGACTGATTAAAGAGTAGATAAAGTAAAAAAATCCTTTCTGAAATTGTATTATTTGTCATTGTCTGTCTGGCCGTGTCATTCTGCAAACAGGGCACCGCACCTTAAACTAACTCAAGTGTTTACATGATTCAGTCATAGTTAACTTTAGCCTGCGTCAAATAACACACGCGCATAAAGGGGATTACCTAAAGCAGCTTAATTATTTACATAACTGGATATGAGTACCGCGTTCTTGTAACTATGTCACCTATTGTTCGTTACGTTATTTAACCTGGAGTGATGACCACCACGATACGGCACAGTCGTTTACCAATTGCCACATGATGGCAGCATTATTACGGTAAAATGTTACGGCGCTTGTGAGAAACCAAGTGAGAGTTATGGACAGTACCGTTCAAAAATTTGGAAACATTACTATTTTTAATGCTCATTAAGCATTTATTTTGATCAAAAATACAAAAAAACAAAACAGTATTGTGAAATATTATTATAATTTTAAATAATGTTTTTTATATTTTAATGTACTTTAAAATATAGGCTAATGTATTTCTTGTGATGCAAAGCTGGATTTTCAGCCATTACTCCAGTCTTCAGTGTCACATGATCCTTCAGAAATCATTGTAATATGATGATTTGATGCAGTTATTATAAATGTTGGAAACAGTTGTGTTGTGAACCTGTGATACTTTTTTCAGGATTCACTGATGAATAAAAAGTTAAAAAGAACAGCATTTATTCAAAATGTAAATCTTTTCTAACAATATAAATCTTTACTATCACTTTGTTTTATCAATTTAACACATCCTTGCTGAATAAAAGTATTAATTTCTTTAAAAAAAGTTTTTTTTTTTAAAATAAAGAAAAAAATTACTGACCCGAAACTTTTGAGCGGTAGTGTATATTGAAACACAATATATCTTTATTTTAAATAAATGCTGTTCTTTTTTTAAATTTTTTATCCATCAAAGAATCCTGAAAAAAAGTATCACAGTTATAAAAAAAATCTTAATCTATTTCCAACATTGATAATAAATCAGCTGTTTAGGTTATAAAAAAAAATATTAAGCAGCACAACTGTTTCCAATATTGATAATAAATCAGCATACCATAATGACTTCTGAAGGATCGTGTGACCCTGAAGACTGGAGTAATGATGCTGAAAATTCAGCTTTGCATCACAATTTTTTTTAACCATTATTTTAAATTGTAATAATATTTCACAATATTACAGTTTTTTTTTCTGTATTTTTGGTCAAATATATGCAGGCTTGATGAGCATAAGAGACTTATAGTAATGTTTCCAAACTTGTACTGTACTGTATTTGTAAAGATATTTTCATACAGACCAAACAAAAGCCTATGAAAACTAAAGTGTCCATAAAATGTATACGCTGACCATTATTAATATCATTATATAAGATGGTATTTCACTTCATTAATCATACATAGTTTGATGCCACTTGATTCATAACAATAGGTTGCAAGTTTCAAAACAGCAATTGAATAATAATGTTGAATCGGTAAAAATCAGTGGGTTTATTTCTTTTATTTAAAAAATTAAAATTAAAGTGCTTTTATGTACAATATAATAAAAACAACAAAACAGTAGTGATGTATAATACAAAAAATACATTTCACAACAGTTTTTTTTCTTTACATTGGCAGCAAAATGTACAAATACACCTTTACATTAAAGTTTACAAGACATTAACTTACAATAGATCAGAGCATCTTGGTGCGCCATTATAAAGAATGTATCTGAGCATTTAAAGAGTGTAGCAGACTACCGCAGTCCAGTAACTCTTATGTCTGAGTCAGTTCAGCACTGAAATATGTGACTATACGACTATCTATATACGTAACTAAATCTACCGCTTGTAGGTAGCAGCTGATGTACAGTGAAGTTTTCACATTGTCTACTCTGTAAAACGGCACGCTAGTGATAATAATCAGATGATGTACTGAAAAACATAAGCAAATTTGCTTTGCATGATATTTTGAATGTGATTTTCAAACAGAGGTCTGAGTATATGTAAAACAGTTATATTATTATTACAAAAACATTTTCTTTTTCTGTGCTTGAAATATATTCAGTAAGTGTTTTGTGTGATTGTTATATATATTTATATATTAGGGGACCTCTGTAGATATTAATTAGCACAGTGGAGACATACCCTTGCAGTGGACTGTTGCACAGATGACCATTCGATATACAGTGGTTTGCGACTTTACATGTACTAGGTAATTCTACTGTGTAGTCCACCAGAGCAGACATGCATGTGAGGTTTGCTTTTTGTTCACGTGTTTGAGTCACAAAAGGGCTACAAGATTACATTTGCTTTCCCGCATACCATTTAAATCACAAAATCTAGCTCGGAGGCTTTAACAAAACCATTCAGTTGGTACTTGCTACAGCAATGTCAGGAGAACATTCATTCCCAGACACTTTCATTTCAACCATTGCCACATTCTGTGCAAATACAATAGGAAAAAACTGAATTGTAATGCATTCTGGTAAAAAAAAAAAAAAAAAATGAATGTAAAAACATTAAATGTCGTTCACTACCTTCTCTTACAAATACAATTATACAACTTTTGTGATCAAAGTCATTGTCCGTCAATATCACATAAATGTCCCGCTTTCAAACATTCAGCATAAATTTAAATAAGACACAATGTTTCTATTGAAAGAAGAATTTTGGAACACTTTCAATCAATACATAACTACATTCACAATACAAATGTCTGTGTGATCTTTAAAGATCAATGGCAATGAAATATTACACACTTGGGTGGTGCAATATACAATGCTTGTCTTTGGGAATCTTACTGGAAAATTTGATAATGGAAATAGATGTTTCTTAAAAATTACTATTATTTTTTTGTCTGTGTTCTTAACTATACATTTTTACATGGATCCTTATGTTGATGCTATAGTAACTTACATTTGTGTGTAAGTTATTACCCCCATCCCGATGCTTTGCAGCAACCAAGTACTGTACTGTCTGAAATCGAGCCAGTATGACACTCTTGGCAGCTGACGATTTATAATGTAGTTTCATATACCTATATGTCATTGCTCCCACCCAAAAACATCTGTTAGCCTGCTTTGACTTGAGGTGTTATAGTGAACATGGCACTTTTTCATGGAAAAAAAATCTGCTGGTCACTTTACACTCTTCGGGAGCATAGATCTCATAGCTTAGCATAAAATTGGCATGTAAAGTCATTTTCATTTTGTCCGAATGCAAATTCATCATTCAAATTTACAACATGGCAATATAAATGTCTTTAATCTGAGAGAAGTACACTTTTGAGTCAAGAGAACAGCTCTTGACAGATCCGTAGACCACTGGGGCTTCTGAGAGATGTGAAATGAGAGAATCTAAAATCTTTTGGCACAACAAAAAAAAATTGGATCAGTAAACAATTTCAAGAAACGTTTGGTCACTTCTATTGACTGTATTATGCACTACTTAAAATTCTGCAGTCATTTACTCAACCTCATGTTGTTCCAAACCTCTATAATTCCGCTGAGACATTTTGAAAAATGTTTCAACTGTTTTTGTCTAGGGATGCACGATATATCAGCCACCATATCGGTATCAGCCGATATGTGACCCTGGACCACAAAACCAGTCATAAGGGTACATTTTTTTTTTAATTGATGTATGGTTTGTTGGCCGAGATACTATTATTTGAAAATCTGGAATCTGAGGGTGCAAAAAATCTAAATATTGAGAAAATCGCCTTTAAAGTTGTCCAAATTAAGTCCTTAGCAACGCATATTACTAATAATAATAATTTTTTGATATATTTACGGTAGGAAATTTACAAAATATCTTCATGGAACATGATCTTTACTTAATATCCTAATGATTTTTGGCATAAAAGAAAAATCGATAATTTTGACCCATACAGTGTATTGTTGGCTTTTGCCACAAATATACTTGTGTGAGTTATGACTGGTTTTGTAGTCCAGGGTCACATATGTTCATTTCATGTTATCGTTATCAGCCCAATAATAAAATTTGGCGGATATATTAAAGCCGATTTCCTTCAGCTGAGACACTTCAGATGCGCACTGTTCACCATGATAGTTTTGAATTGCTTGAAATATGATTGGAATCACTTCAAAAAAGAAAATTTTCACAGTTAAGTGCAAGTCTGTCATATAGGCTACATAAAATAATAATGAGAACATTATAATTGTGTGCTTAGGACATGGCTTTTGTTTTTGTAATCAGGCCCTCAAAAATTATATAAACATTTGGATTTAGATTTATTGGCCAATATATCGGTTATCGGCTTTCAAATATAAAGAATTATCGGTATCGGTCAAAATGTTCATATCGGTGCATTCCATAACTATAACAACATTTGGACACCCATTGACTTTCATTGTTTGGACAAAAAAAAGTGAGTAAATGATGACTGAATTCTCATTTTTGGATGAACTATATCTTTAAATCAGAGGTTCTCAACCAGGGAGCCAAATAGGCCTCAAGATAACTTAAAAAGATTACAGATAAAACAAACTAAAAATCTACCTCAACAAAACTGGATTTTATATACGTATGAGAAAGCCTCATTTTAAAAGGGTGATTTGGAGAAGTCATGGAAAATAATAAAATCTTATAATTATAAACATTTCTTTAGAATTAATATATTTTATTAGGTCGAAATTGTGAGTAAAATATTATATATATTTTTTTTAAATCCTTAATCCTTATCAGTAAATAACAAATAACTGGAAAAGGACATTCAGGTATTGTTGTTGTTGGAGTCAAAAGGGCTGAGAACCTCTGCTTTAAATGTTTTTGAGCACTACTGATCATTTAACAACTGATTGTGGTTGGGGTATAAAGAACATATTTCTGCATCTTCAGAGTGTATTTGTGCCTTGGATGTACTCTTAGTATTGCTAACATGCCTTCTTTGGAGTCCTCTACACATTAAAACCCTATTGTGGGCTCTTTATATGCCTCAATCTCACTTGCATACTTTATTTAACATGTGTACCTCTGAGAAGCTGTGTAGAATACTGAGGTCGTGGCATCACTTATTGTAGTAGGACAGCCGTGTACTGTTTGTTAGCTCTCCTTATTGTGATTTGCATAGTATGCCTGCTATGTGCTGAGGTCGTGATGATATACTGCGCAAAGGTTTTGCATATATCATCAAAGCTTTTTGATGCACCACTACATCTTACATCGTGTTGAAATGTCAGCTAATCATCTCACTTCAGGCACTATGTTTAGCAGAGACTCTATTATAGACTAAAGTTTGAATTTTCATCTTCTCGTTCACAGGACGGCCAACTCTACGCGGCAGACCGAGGGATGAGATGGGAGCATGACAGGTTAGTGAACCCTGAGGGCATCGTATTGCTTTCACACAGATGCCACCAGACATTTTTTGGACGGACCGGGCGGGGGCAACTGGATTGGCATCTTTCGCAATGCCCACCTTTATTTTTCAAAGTGTACCCTAGGCCTTTGCGTCCCGCTCGTCGTGGCTCTGGGTGCTTCACAGACTTGGCAGTGACTGAGAAATGTGAACAGGTCACCAAGACAAAATGAGAGGAGACAAAGTGCAAAATAAAACCCAGTGATGGTACGTTTCCAGTCATTTTCAGTCTGTCCCTCCTTTGGTGCTGTTCAGTTCAGAGGCCACTATTTTTTTTAACAGTCATCCCAAACAAACTTAAACGATCGAGTCTTTGATTTCCGAGCCCAGACGTACTCTAGGCCGCGGGCAAGTCGGTGAGATTTCCACGTGGCTCTCCTTTAAGTTCAATGGTCTCTTTTCGGATTCCGAGAAGCTCTTGCTGTTCTCGGGTGAGGAGCATTCGTGGGTTGGAGTGCTGCAGATGTAGTTATCATTGAGTGTCTGGTAGCCCTTGTGGTCAGACACAGAGGGCGGGATATTGTTGCCATTTAATGGAAGGCTTTCCGTGTGCTTCCCTGGAATCCGCGGTTTCTTCTGTTGCATGTTGGGGCACTCGCCTTCCTTCAGCATGGACTTCATCCTATCACGGTTCCTGTATGCCACAAACAGCGACAGGACCACCAGGGAGAACACAAGTAAGGCACACACAACAATCAGTTCATTCCAGTACGTTTTGGTTTTCTTTGGCGACCAGGTTTCCCCAGGCAGGATAATCGCCTCCCCTTGGGGCACAAGCTGCGTTCGGGAACGTCCAGTCAGGGTGGTGCTTTCGTGCTCTGCTTTAACGCAATAATTCGCCAGAAGTTGTTGGTAGCCACCTTCTTCAGACCAGCATTCATAGACCTCCTCCCTGTCCACTTGGGCTACAACCACCAGCCCACCGTCAGGACTAGGGTAGACGAATCGCTCGGCGGTATGACTGTACGCCCATCGCCTCTCAGCCAAGTTGGATCGCAGCTTGCAGGGTAGAACCGTAAATGTGTTGACTGGTATTTGTACCACATGACATGATGGAACACCTGTGGGTTAGATGGTCTTATTAGTTACCAATAAATCACATATTTATCTTGCATATTAGCAAACCACTATGCAACCACTTCAATTACTTACAGTCTATCAAAGCATCTTGCCGGAGGCACTGTGTAAATGCGTTTAGTCATGCCACAGTGCTTTTGTAACTGTCAAAGCTTGCCTTAGCCTCATGCACTCTATGGCACTTTGTGGTTTGTTGGAAATAAATTCTACAAATAGTGATTCACACTGAGTTTAGATATTGTAAAGGGCCTTTCACACTGAGCACGATTAAGCGATGCGAATGTACGTCACAATGACGCTCTTGAATCGAAACAATAGATCCCTATGGAGCTATTCACACTGAGCGCAATCAATCGCAGATTGACACCAGTGTGTCGTTTTTCCCCCATCGCCCTGTGATGAAACAAGCCGTCCAATTAGATTTGAGCTTACCCGCTGCTGTTGCACAAAAGTGTGAGTGGTGGCGCTATTTGAATACCTGTGTAAACACTGAAGAAAAGTATTCCAGAAGAGAGAAGAAAATGGATGTTGAGTGTTATCATTGGTGTCTGAGTCTAAGAACAGATTCATTCTTATATATGTTCATTATACGGATTATAACTTCTATTCATTTTCCACTGAATTATGCAATCTGAAGAGCTTGAAACAGGGCGCTGTTTCCTTCCGTGCGTGTCTGTTATGAGTCAGAGAGCTCATTCTCTCTATAGCTGTCAATCATACTATGTGATCATAACTCCTGCCCTTCCGAATGACAACGGTTTGTTCATTTCCTCGTTCTGCACGAGGAAACTGAGAGAAACAAGAAGCCAAATACGTTTTTTGTGTGGCTCGGGGGATTTTTATAACAATAAATAATGAGAAATGCTTACATAAGAAATGCTAAGTAGTGTAGTGTTCAGTTTATTATAAAACACTACAAATCTGAGTTCAATAATTAAGTCAGGTGTGATGGATCATGTTTATCATGTTGTATCTTGTTGTGAACTTCTTGTTTGCCAGACGAAGACCTTTGGGTCGAAACGTTGCATTTTTAATAAATTATTTGGAAGCAGCAGGGGCAGTGGGCCAATTTTTTTTTATTCAAATAACGGACATCTGCTCATTATTTAACCAAAATCTACTTTAGATTGCAGTCAGAAGTTATTACATGCACTCGATGATGGTTTCTTTGTAGTACCGAACTTTATTTATTTTAATTTACTGTTGTATGTTGTGCAGCGGACGAGGTTAAAGCCAAATGGGAAAACCTACGAGAAAAATGTATTCTCGGACAGCACCATCTATCGTGCATGCGTGAATTCGCTGGCAATCAATCGTTTCATGCTCAGGATGAAAGCTCCATTCGCTTTATCGCATCACACTCAGTGTGAAAGCATCTTTAAGCATGGCTTTTACTCACGTGGTGGAGTCGGTCTTGCAGAACGGGGGCTTGGCATTGTCATTTTGCACATGGCAGTGTTGGCATCATCTACATCTTGTTGCCATTGACTAGGAAGAAAAGAGCAGGGATAAGACTAAAATTCAATTCATACATACAGTAAACTTTTAAAAAAAAACGGTTCAAAAGTTTGGGGTCAGTAAGATCTTTTTTTTTTTTTTTAATTACCAATGACAAGAATGCATTAAGTAACAGACATTTACGGTGTTACAAAATATTTATATTTCAAATAAATACTGTTCTTTTGAACCTTCTATTTATCAAAGAACCATGAACTATATCACAGTTTGGACAACTGTTTTCAACATTGATAATAATTATAATAAGAAATCAGCATATTATGAACTGATACATTGAAGACAATAGGCCTACTTAACCATAAACTAAATCGCTTCAATTAAGAGCATATTTTTTTTTTTTTTAAGTAAAATTAATTTTAATATTTTTTGGGGACATAAATGTAAAAAACTGTCCTGATGATCATAATATAGAAAAAAAATTATTTAATTAAAATAGAAATAGAAATTGAATAGAAAACCTTATTAAGTAATTTGGCTTAAGTAAAAATAAATAAGCAGTAAAGCAACTTTGTTAAATTATTTTTAATAAATGAAAAACTTTTGTCTGCCAAATCAAAGTCATATGGTGCAACCAACATGCACAGAAAATAAAAACAGGAAATTATGTCATAGTGTCACATATGTCACCCCTGCAAACCCACATGGATGTGTGTCAAGGTCAATAATTCTCTAATAATTTTCAGATTTAGTTTAAATTGTAAAATGTTTTATAGTACATTCCACTCAAAAACCTTAATGATTTATGAATTCAAAATAATGATACACTCATCAAGGTGTAAGGAAACATGTACTTGTGTGTTTTGTGAAAACAATATATATATATATATATATATATATATATATATATATATATATATATATGTATGTTAATGTTCTAAACTGTATTTTAATACCTGTTAGTATAATAATTGGAGTGCAATAGTTGGATGCTAGCACAAGTAATGGTAATCTACTAACCTCTTAGTGGGAGCATGTTTGATATTTGAACACTGCTTCCCTGTCCAGGCACAGTAAGGATCTCTAGACAACACACACTCTCCACAGCTCTGGTAGTTGGAGCAGTTGGCAAGAGGGATTTCAACCAGCCCAGAATAGCTGGACACAAACAACAGTCCCTGTCGGAAATGCAAACACATCAGAAATGAGACACTTTCTCAGGACGGACACATCTACAGGACAATCATACATCCAGTGTAGAAAGACGCTTAATATACATACAGTAAATGCTAATAGATTATAGATAATAGACTCTTATGGTGTAACATATACAGATGAAGTATAGACTGAGTAGTGTATAGACAGAGCAGACACTGTTTGTTTCCCATCTGTTCACACAGTTCCCCAGAGAAGAAACAGGGACGCAATTATCTCCCTTCCAGCCCTCACTATCTCTACGGTTGAAGGGTCCTTTTTCCGGCCACACTGTCATTTCACTAATGCATTATGTTATTCAGCATGCATAACAAGTACAAAGAAATTAGATGAGTTAAAGGGAAAAATTAAGTACCTTCTCATCATCAAGTTCGATGTGTTGTACAGAAAGAGGCTCAGGGAAAATCACCAGCTCTTCAATGATATACATCTTGTGCTTAACATTGATGGCTTTGTGAATCCTGCCGTCATCTGAAACAGAACACAAGTGATGTGAGACGAATTTTTCATGATTTGTTAACACTTTAGTTGAGGGACCAATTCTCACTATTAACTAGTTGCTTATTAGCATGCATATTACTAGAATATTGGCTCTTTATAAGTTCTTATAAACCACATATTAATGCCTTATTCTGCATGAAAAGAAAGTCATACTGGTTTGGAAAGACATAGGGATGAGTAAATGATGCATTTTGAGGTGAACTTTAAGCACTAAATCAGTAGTTACGAACCAGCTTAAATGTCTAAAGCAACCGTTTAATAATAAGGTTTGATTTCCCAAGTCTAAAATCCTGGACTTAAAATCCTTTATAGTTAAATCCTAATGGGGATTAGGGCAACAATCAAAAAGCCTTTAATGCAGGAATATTAGTATAAAATCAGATTTGCTATGGTGTATTCCTGAGCTTTACATGCATATGTGGCGGTCTAAGCCCTCACCTGTGCCGATGAAGAGCACATCGTAGGTCTTGTGAAGAGCCTGTACTCGGTGCACAGCGAGCTGCGTGTAGCGCACATTTCGTTTGAGCAGCAGAGGCTGGCTGCGAATCACGCTATCCATGAGGAAGTGGTCTTTCACAAAGTTCAGCACTTTATCAGGCATGTGCAAAGAGGAGGAGATCCCTTGGGCACGGGCCGCGTTGGTGATGCACTGCAGGAAGATGGAAAAAGATGCTTCAGAAACACAATATCTAAGTCACTCTTTAACTCTGCAATCAGTGATATTTGTTGAGTGGCAGCTTGATTACACCAAAATCATTGTAACTTTCTACACAAACACCAATGTAAAGTCAGATTGGAAGTGTGATTGAAAAGATCTGTAACACTTTAGTTTAGGGTCCAATTCTCACTATTAACTAGTTGCTTATTAGCATGCATATTATTAGGATATTGGCCCATATTAATGCCTTATTCTGTATGACCATATTCTACATCCTTTAATCCTACCCAATACCTAAACTTAACTACCTTACTAACTATTAATAATGAGTAATATAAATAAACACAGTAATTAGGAGTTTATTTAGGCAAAAGTCTTTGTTAATAGTTAATTAATAGTGAGCATTGAACCCTAATCTAAAGTTCGATTAAAAGATCTTGTACTCAGACGACCTAAACTCATGGTAAAAATAAGCTCTGCCTAATAATGGAATGGCCAGCAGCCATATCACCCTGTAGCCCAAGACTGGTTGCCCAATGAAGCTAAGCAGGGTTGAGCCTGGTTAGTACCTAGATGGGAGACCTCTTGGGAAAACCAGGTTGCTGCTGGAAGAGGTGTTAGTGAGGCCAATCTGTGATCTGTGTGGGTCCTAACGCCCCAGTATAGTGATGGGGACACTATACTATAACAAGCACCGTCCTTCGGATGAGACGTTAAACCGAGGTCCTGACTCTCTGTGGTCATTAAAAATCCCATGGCACTTCTCGTAAAGAGTAGGGGTGTAACCCCAGTGTCCTGGCCAAATTCCCTCCATTGGCCCTTACCAATCATGGCCTTCTAATAATCCCCATCCACTGAATTGGCTCTATCACCCTCTCTCCTCTCCACCTATAGCTGGTGTGTGGTAAGCGCACTGGCGCCATTGTACTGTGAATGCCGTCGCATCATCCAAGTGGATGCTGCACACTGGTGGTGGTTGAGGAGAGACCCCTGACAAGGTTGTAAAGTGCTTTGGGTGTACAGTAGTACATATGAAAACGCTATATAAATGCCTCATTCATTCATTCATAATGCCTAAGAATGAAATTTGTTAGCTAGAATTTGCATGTGAAAATCTTATTACAACCGATGACCAATATAAAAGATGTTCTATAATACAAGTCACTATAAAATATAATTTGTCAATTCTTATTTTTGTATTTAGTATTGCATTTATCTGTGCATACTTATTTTTTAGCCCTCATAATTTTTCATCAAACACCCTCTGCCCAATCAATACCTGATGGACAAATCAAGTCCTGCCCTATTTTTTTTCTCGTTATGTAATAAACGTCATGATCACAATTTTCATTTCATGCTGACTTTAATATAGGCTACAAGAAGTTTAGAACAGATGGGTCAGTATGGTTAATTAGTTGTCCACCAACAAACTAGTTTGTCGAGCTCTTTTTTGAGTATCTTTTTTTCTGTGTTTCTTCTCTTAAAGGGATAGTTCACCCAAATATGTATATTTCTGTCATCATTTACTCACATTCATGTCATTCCAAACCTGTATAACTTACTTTCTTTCACGGAACATAAAGGAATATATTCTGAAGAATGTTGGTAACCAAACAGTTACCAGTTAACAGTTTCTCAAAATGTTCCCTGACAGGAATGACATGAGGTTGAGTAAATGACAGAAATTTCATTTGTGGATGAACTTTTCACTTTTGAGTACTGCGTCTTTTATGATGCTGTGTTAAGTTTTTTAAAAACACGCCCTTTAAGACCCCCGTGTTCGATTCTGTTGCGTTCCATCTAGTTGTTTTTGAACATAACACGTAACGTACCGCTCCAGGTCTGGGTTCTGGTACTTGGTGGTTGTAGGTGTACCACTGTTGCGTCTCCCGATTAACTTCCCGGTAACGTCCATTAAACGCCTCTTCAACCTGGTCCATGGTAAACGCACATACAGCTGAGCTTCCTGAAGCACCTTTGTACCTGTACACACAACATTCATTACAATCTGTCTGCATATGCATATTCATCAAACACAGACGACCACACTATATTAACAACAACCTCACTTGCACCCTAAAGACACAGTAACAGGAGCTGGAAAATCAGAGTGCACACAAAATGCAAAAGTGTCTTATTTAACCTCAGACATAACAGGTGCGTAGGCGGACACAAGAGGGAGGCTATTCTGAGCCTCGCTGACATCTCCTGCCTGTCCTGTCTCTTTTGCCCCATGTTAATGCACTCAATCAATACCCACAACTCCCACACTAAGTACAGCAAAAGGAGTCTGGTTGAGTGCCAGGCAGGCTTCAATAACAGAAATGAAAGCTGAATTTCTTCTTTTTCTCAAAGGTTTAGGAGAAACACAAACACGGCCACAACGGTATTCACTGTATTATCTGTATTCTAAATGCAATTTCAGGAGATATAGAGTAATACGTTACCACTGTGAGGTGAAGACTCCATAAAACACAGTACTCTTCCAGGCCTCTTTGCTGGGGGTCAGTACAAACATGTCCTGGATGATGTTGAAGGGGAACCCATCGTCAGGCAATGAACACAGGAGCTGGGCTTTCAGAAAGGTTGTCCATTTCTTTTGAAGAACCCTCTCTCCACCTTTATCACCCTGTGGAAATACCAATAGAAATAAGTGTTATTTTTGTTTTATATTATAGTATTTATTCATATTTTGAATTAGCTTTTTTTAACATATAATTTTAGTTTAAGTTTTAGTAATTTTGTTATGTGCTTTTGTCATTTTTATTAGATTTTTTTATATATCTATTTAGCTATTTTATAGCATAATTTTATGTTTATTTATTTTACTTTTTTCATAATATTAGTACTTAAGCTTACAGCTTATTTCTATCAGTTAGTTGCCAAAGCAACACTTCTACTTTTTTTCATCTAATATATAAATTAATATATTACAATGTATATATTAATTAATATTTACTATTTATTATAATAATATTTATATTTTATTTTACTTTATTTTAATTATCAAAAACTTAAAAAAAAAAAAACTTACAAAAATAATAAATATATATATATATATATATATATATATATATATATATATATATAAAACACTTAACACTAAAACTATACATATATATATATATATATATATATATATATATATATATATATATATATATATATATATATACATATATATATATATATATATATAGTTTTAGTGTTAGTTTACAATGCCAACTCTGACAAAAATGAGTCCTGTTATGTGTTCCAGGAGCTCAACTGGTGGTTTGATTCACTGGAAACACTGGCAAAATGTAAACTCTGAAGTTGCTTCTGATAAAAGCGTCTGCCATAAATGTAAAAGTAAATTGAGGAGGATATGTGCAAAGACTTGTTTTGACCATTTCTGACCACGAGAGGGAACTAGAAGCTGCCTGCTATTCCAACAAGTTAGTCCATTAGCCAATGGAAATGCTGATTATGATGGCAACTTTCTGTTACATAAAGATTTAGAACTGGACAAGCTTCTATCTTCAGCTTCTATCACATGTTGTGCATTAAGACTGAGCACAACAGTGTGTTTTTGTGATTGAGGCCCTCAAGCTGTAAAGGCCTTAACTTTGGTACTTTTAAGTCCCTTTAATCAAAACAGGCAGAATAATTTAAGGGCTTTAATATCCATCAGAAGAGAAAACAGCCTGTTATGAAAAATGTTTTCATTAGTGGGCAATGCTATGGATCTGTTTTGCTGTTCAACATAATATTGCAACATAATAAAAAAGAAAAGTCAAAGGGTGTTGTGATATAAGGAAATGATGTAACTAATTCTTGGATTACCAAAGACTATTGCTTAATCTCATACTGATTTGACTTCTCCCTTTGATTTTAAGTATGGTGCACAATTCCCTGTGCTGTAGTCTATTATACAAAAAGCAGTGTTGGGGTAACGCATTACAAGTAATGCGAGTTACTTAATTAGATTACTTTTAGTAAGTAATTAGTAAAGTAACACATTACTTTTAAATTTACAACAAAAAAAGTAACACAAGTGACTTTGTTTTCCCATTTATTGACTGACCGCTCTCCTGTCCCCATGAAATCGTGAGTAAGTGCAGAGGCGTTGTGTGTGAACATGATGGTTTTTGTAGATCTAAACTAAATGTGAGCATGCATTTACTCATCTCACTTGCACAAAAACGGATTCAGTATTCCTCAAAATAAATATAAACAGTACAATACAAACTCGAACCGGCAATAATTCAATATGTTGAATGACACAAATATACTTTATGTATTTAATCTCACTTTATTAACCAATGTCTTTGCTGCTGACCTTCGATGATCCAATTTGACCAATACTAATAAGCAAAAATGACTTTAGTTAAGTGTTTCTCAAAGTGTGGGGGTGCTCAAAAGTAACGCAACACATTACTTTCCAGCTAAGAAACCAACTAAGTAACACAATTGTAATGCATTACTTTTAAAAGTAACTTTCCCCAACACTGTCAAAAAGTAAGACAAATATTGGTTTAAAAACTAAGAGCCAAAGTGATCTAAAGAGAAAAATATATTCAGAACATAAAAGGCATAGTGGAAACTTGCAAAAGGAAGGGATGTTGGATAATAAACCCTATGACACAGGTGAAGTAGAACAAAGCAAACCATGAATCAACTAAATATTTTTGTTTTTCAGGGCAGCTTTATATTAGTGTCAACCCTCGCTCATGCAGAACCTTATACTGAACACCTGAACAAACAAATGGCCGGAGAGATAAAATCAAAGACGAGAACAGAATGAGAAGTTTGGGCAAAGAGCAGGGCAGAGAAACAGACAAATATGAAGTACAAATGGCCTGAACGTCAGCCAGAGGTACGTAAAGCAGAGGTCCCAAAAGCACCATTTTTATTCATCCATCTTAGCTGCTCTCCAAAGAAAATGAGCTTTCCTCTAATTATAATATTATTGTAATCCAGCACGCAAGACAACGCCTTCCCTTACCAGCAGGACGGCAACAACACATTCCAATAAAATCTTTTAAAGGGAAACTCCCACCTATCATTGAACAGCAGAGTTTAGCACTGTGAACCTACAGATGAAGGCTGAGTTATATATATACTATAATCCATAAAAAGTGCTTGGACCATCGGAATCATACAGTAAACGGTCTTCACGGCATCACATAAAATTGCTAAGCTAATCCATAATTGCTTCATTGTTTTCGGTCAAAGCTTAATTTTTTTTATTGTTTTAAATTTAAATGATGTAATAATTTATGTAATAATATATATTATGTAATAGCAAATTAATGTAACATGATTTTTTTATTATTATTATTTAAGGGTATTATTATTTTTAATGAGATGCAGTGTTGGGGAAAGTTATTTTTAAAAGTAATGCATTACGTAATTGTGTTACGTTACTTTTTCTCAACAGGGCTGGGCTTGCTTGTTTGTTTTTTAATAATAAAAAAAATAATAAAATAATTTGGCAAATGTAAAGGCCCTTTCACACCAAAAGTGAAATGACGGAGAAGAAAGAAACTTTTGCTTATACTTTTGGTTGAATTGGATCATCGAAAGTCAGCAGCAAAGACACTGGTTAATAAAGTGAGATTAAATACATAAAGTATATTTTTGCAATTCATAGTTTTTATTAATTTTGTGGAATACTGAATCTGATTTTGTTCAAGTGAGATGAGTAAATGCATGCTCAAATGTATGTATTTATATATAATTTATATAAAATGTACATACATTTATATATAGTATGTATATATAAATATATACATATATTTAGTGTATTTCTACAATTGCAGAAAAGTGATAGCTGAAAAGTGCACCTTTAAAAACTTAAAGGAGAAGCTTCCACATACTGTATGCCATTAATTTCAATTTTGAAATCAAAGGATTGCAGCTTCTGCTTACTGTCATTCTGAGTGTAAATGATATGGTACGCTTTCAAACCCAAACCCCAGGCGCAATTCAGAAAGAATCTTAAAACAATAAGGAACTGTTGCAGTACGTAAATAGATAGTTTGACATGCATCACAGTTTCCACTGGAATTTGACATGGTCATCGGTGCAAAAGTGCACCAATATCCATATTATAGTGACACTTGATTGAAGGTTAGTTAAGAGTCAAAAAGAAAGGGGACCAAAATATTGAAAGAGCAGTGAAATTGAAATCATTCTCAGACTTCAAAAGCAAGACGAGAAGGCAAATGAATCTTGCAGATGTTGCACCCCGCTCATGCGCCGTTCAGAAGAGACAGGGTCAGTGCTTTAACCCAACTGGCAACGTAGAGACTCTCTTAAGATTCAGATCACTCTTTGTGCGCAAATGCACCGATTTGAGATGGAAAGCATAAGCAAAGGGAAATCAAATTTCAGAAAAGTCAAAGATGGGCTTGTGCATCAGCCCATGAGCCTGGCTTTGTTACACGCCACATCACAGAATGCACGACAATTAAGTCTACTAATGGGCTTTGCAGGAATCATTACATTTGTTTACTATATGAGAGGAGATAAGGTAGAATACCAAGAAAATGCAGCTTATAAACATAATCATTGCATTCCCTTCCTCATGGCTGGGCTCCAGTGGATCTGGTTGGAGGAATATGGGGCAGCTAAAAAGGGAACCTGGGATAATGTTTAAGGTAGTGGATGCCAATAAGAAGGACACATTCCCCTGGCATGGCAACCATTTAACTGTCAGGAGGCATTTCATGCAGCCTGTGTGATAATCCATATTACAAGGCAAGAAGACAGGAGTGCGTGAACCTTCTATCGGCTGCCGCTTGGTAAATTAGTGAAAACCATTAGGTAATTATTCTTAGTGAAGCTGGTTTGAAAAGCCTATTTGAATGAGCTACATGGCAATCACTGAATGTTTCTATTCATCACTGTCAT
The DNA here is from genome assembly GCA_039654625.1 of Rhinogobio ventralis. Classification (NCBI taxonomy): domain Eukaryota; kingdom Metazoa; phylum Chordata; class Actinopteri; order Cypriniformes; family Gobionidae; genus Rhinogobio; species Rhinogobio ventralis. The sequence goes on along the minus strand of CM077206.1, from coordinate 6,662,157 downwards.
CACTGCGTTTAAAAATACCAAGGGGTCAAAGTTAGCATAGCACAGTTAGCCTCCTGCTAGTAGATGCCATAACTACACTATCTGGATTGATAAGACATTCCAAATTGTTTGTGTATTTTGACTAAATAGAGTTTTGACCTAATTCGCAAGCAACATATAGTTAAGCAATATCACATGAGTAAGAGAGGTTCTGTTAGTGATAGCACAACAATGCTGATATAGAGACCAACAGCTTGGTTTTATGACACTGTAAAAAAAACTGAAATTAAAATTTAGAAACATACATTTTAGACAGTTATTTGCCTATTTTTGCACCATATTGTATTTCGTACCTGTGTTTACGTTTCGGTGGAGTGAATGGTTCAGTGACCCTTACAGACAAATATTTGTTTCATTCATGAATGAATCAGTGGTTTGAATGAAGTCAATGATTCAACTGCTCACTTATGAAGAGAATCACTTGTTTTATTCCTGAACGAATCAGTGATTTAAACTAATTGTTTGAGTAAATTATTCAATGGGCCCTGTCCTACATCCGGTGGCAGGCGCGACGCAAATGTTTTTTGCATGTTTGAACAGCTTGATGCAGTTATCATTTTCACGTCCAGCACAATGTTGTTTAAATAGCAAATGCACTCGCGCCCATCTGTTCACCCATGAAAAGGAGGTGTGTTCAGGCTCATTGTTGGCACGTTGCTATTTTGAGGCAACTGAAAACGACTGCGCCATTGACCAACAAAAATCTGGTCTAAAGTCAATAGCGCAGTATTTTTTGTGTTATTTAAAGGGCGCGTTAGTAATATTTTTTTCTGTTGTTAAACTAGCAAAAGTGTATTGGGACACGTCCTAAGTGTGCCTGCGCCATGTGCTTCAGACCACGCGCTCAGATCGTTACAATAGGGCCCAATGACTTACTCATACAGACAGGTCATGAGTCACTGTTTCATTCCTGAATTGATCAGTAGTTCGAACTAATTGGTTGAGTCAGTGATTTAATTATTTTTCATAAATAGAGTCACTAATTAATCAGTGGTTTGAACAAACTGGTTAAATCAATGATTCAATGACTCACTCAAAAAGAGAGTCACTTGCGTCGTTCCTGAATGATTCAAGGTTGTAAACAAATCGTTTGAGTGAATGATTCAATGACTTGCTCATAAAGACATTCTGCTATCACTGCTTAGTCTGTCTAAAACAAAGAAACACAGACAAGCAGAGCGAAACAAACTGAAAACTCCCATTGCTGTTGGACTAATATATATTATATTAATGATATTATTAGCTCGTTTCCCTCTTTATTCTCTAGTGAAGAGTTTGGGACTGTGCACATATGATGCCATCAGCCAATAAGTCACATAGCATTTATGGCTCTGGCTCAAAAATAACTGGAAACACCCATAGGATAGCTTCATACAGGTATTATAGACCTCTTTATAAAGAACTGTGAGGAATGTGTGTTTTGTGTGTGCATTGCGCATTTTCAGCTGCCCCTCAACTCAACAGATGAATGCTAATATTTGCTGAGCAGAGATAAGAACTGGAGGCAGACCAAGTAAAGGGAAAGCTCTGCATTGAGAAATGTGTCTTTGAAACACAAACCTCATAATCTCTCTGAAAGGCAGCAGCCCTCTCTCACCTCAGTGTGACACATGAAACGATCACACAGCCATGTGAGCCAACACACACACATGTCCCACATATGTGCGCTAATATTAACATTCACAAACATACTGCCATATAATTCTTTTACATTTCATTGAGGGAGGTGTATAAATGTTGTGTGTACATGTATTTAGTTGGATTATTGCTGTAGGGAGAATGGCCCTCATCCAACTCCCTTCGACATTGTGTTTACACCAATGTGCCCCTCACCTTACACACGCGAGCGATCCGTGACACAATGGTGTTGTCAAAGAAATCAAACTCCTTTCCCGCTTCACTGAAGAAGAAGTAAATCTTATCATCATCGCCGACTGTGTTGTCTTTGGGCAAACTCTCCTGAATGTAGGCTGAGCCCACAAAAGCGGGGTCTGTGGGAGAAATAAAAAAGAGTGTCAATCCATGCCATGGACTGTACACCGAGACAGCAGCGTTTGTAAGTAATGTGGTCTATATGTCACAAATATAGCCACTGGTCCACTTGAAACCCCTTTTACATGACAATCTTTATGTGTAGTTACCAATATAAGATCTTTTGTTACACTATCAACGTGCTCAGAATTGATTTTGCATATGCGTCTTTCATCAACGTTGCCACTTTTTAGTAAATTGAGAAGGGTTTGACTGTGTAAACTGACACTAAATTGATTTGTTTTGTCCTCTGTAGTCTTGCTTTATGTGAATAACTCTCTGCTGTGCCAAAACTGCCTCTTAGTGGTAACTTCAGGGGGACTAAAGAGAACAGAATGGGGGAATTATGCTGCTTATAGAACCATTTACTTGCATGCTGTTTGCGCTATTGTAGCACCCGAGTCACTTAAAGACATAGTTCACCCAAAAATTAAATTTCTGTCATTAATATTAAATATCAGATGAAAAACGTCAACTTAAACACTGAAATGAAAATCAGTAGTGTTGCCTTCTAACTGAAATAAACAAGTCGAAGTACAAAAACTCCTAAAACTAAACCAAACATTTGTTAAAGAAATACTTAAAGGTATACTGATATATATATATATATATATATATATATATATATATATATATATTTGAAAATATAAAAATAAAAGCTATTTCTGTATATAAATAAATTCTGTTAAAGTATTGTCTGGTTATCACCAGACCAAGTAGCCTGGAGGCCAGCCGTACTTAGCCCCACCCACAACATTTGAGGTCGGGAAGTTCAGTCTGGACTTGATCCGTTGTGGAGCAACTATGCTTGAACCAGAGCCGTTTGGACCAATCTAATTGTCAGGGCGGGCTTTATACGATGATGGACAGATGATCAACTGTATCGTAATCATACACGTCACCAAAGAGCATTTGGGTTGAATTTGTTTACTAAACAAAGAACTTGTTCGTAAATGCATTCACCTTTACTATTTATCTCAAAAATTATGATCGTGTTGTTAAGTACTCCGTGTATCCTTAAATTCTTTTTACAACACCGGCAAAGATCGTTTACACTCATCTTCTTTTACTTCTTCCAGCGTGCGTGCAGTTGAGTTCTGTTGACAACTACGCGTCGATCTACATACGTCACTTACTCCGTTGCTCTGATTGGTTGTAGGTCTATCCAACTGAGTGCAGATTTTCTTTCCTGGCTCGGTTGAAACAAGCCTCATAATCACAGCCAAATGGAGCAGTATCAGACTCATATTCTGACTAGAATCTGAGTATGATGACGTCAGGCTAAAGACCAAGCTCAATCTTTTAAGATTGAACATTGGTCTAGGGAGTCTGCTCTGTATTTTCTACTGCACAAGAGGCGTGATCAATGGGCATCGTTCAAATGACTCTGTAAGAAATTGGATAGTCTTTCAACCAATCAGACCACAAGAGGCGTGATCAACGGGCATAGTTCAAATGACTCTGTACGCGATTGGATAGTCCTTCAACCAATCAGACCAACAATCCATCGCTTCTCTATCCGTCATTGTGTTAAACCCACCAACAGCGCGCTAGGTGGATAAGCTGGTTTTTGATTGGTCCCTGCAAATTTGTAACAGGATTAAACAATGTACAGGTTTCCAGCCTGAGCTGCAGGGCGAAATCAAATTGCCGGCAGATCAGGCTGGGTTTACCCAGGCTAATAAAAGTATATAAACAATAGTAAATTGCATAGAGGGATAGAAATCTCTCAGATTACATTAAAAATGTCTTTATTTACATTTCGCACAACACGAAGGTGAGTAATTAATGAAAAAAAAAAATTTTTTTGGGTGAACTAAAGGCCCGTTCACACCAAAGACGATAACTATAAAGATAACGGTAAATTTCTAAAAATATTTCTTAATATTAAAGAACAGCAGAGTTCACACCACAGCTACTATAACGATAACGGCACAGAGAAAGGATATCGTTGGAATCACTTCTAGAATTATTTTATCCAGCTAATGAATGATAAAAACATTGACAATCAGAATCCATCCTGCTGTAACGAGCTTGAGCATTTAAAGCTGCAGACATATGGCAGGCATATGTTTGGATGCTAATATAGTTATCTTTATAGTTATCGTTCTTGGTGTGAACGGGCTTTAACCCTTTGTACCTGGCAAAAAGCACTTTGTTTTATGAGACGCAATTTACAATGCGGCCAATTAACATGGAAAGAAAACATGTTTGTGCTGAAAATAATTGCAATGACTTAAACATTTGTGGTTATTTCCATTTGTATTACATTGAATGTATACCTCTTTTCTATCCACTTATAGAGAAACATTAGATGCACAGAGCTAAAGAAAAGTTATTCCATTCAATCAAGTGTATTTTGTATCACTTTTCACAATAAATATTGTTCTTAAGCAGTTTTACAGTGAATATAAATGACAAAGGTGAGGAAAAAAATATGTTAGCGTCTGGTAGAACTGAATTGCAGGAGGTTAGTGATTATGCAGGTTTTTCCGCTCAAATACTGTGCGCAACTGCTCCATTAAAAGCAGGTCTGTAGTGGATTTGGCTCTTACCTTGAAGCCAGTTCAGTGAGTTTTCAGTCTTTAAGGCTGTGCCCTGGCCAAGGCTTTTGTAAATGATGGGTTCGTTCCCTTGGAAGTTACTGACCGTGCCGGCATACAGTTCTCCATCTGTAAAACCATCATTCAAAGCAACAGACATTAATAAAGCAAATCGGAAGAGGGTGTTGCATGTATAGCAGTATTAAGATGTGTTTTGATCGATCTGATCACAAGTGGACAACGCTAAATACAGGTGTAAACGGGGTCTAAACGCTTTGAGCTTGTCCACTTTCTACCACTTCAAATGGTAGTCAAAAACTCATTCGACTGGATTGCTTTCGTAGTGTGAACGCTCATGTGGTCGAATGCGTTCGAACAGCCACAAAAGGCCGCCTACTCTCCACCTTCTGACCTAATGTATAAACATTATGGGAAGTGCGCTAGCCAGACGGATTTAAATTTTGTTGACTAAAGACATAAGTTTGGTTTGAAGACGAAAAACGTACCAAGCACAATGTTATCTCGCATTGTTCGTCAGAACTGCCGTCATAAGATCTTCGCTTGTGTGTGCAACAGAAGAATACCTGCCGCTATTTTGACTCCTTTACACATTTTACAAGCTCTTTGTGAGTTCTCAGCTGGTAAAAATACCATCGTATGTACGCACATACAATGAGCGTATTTAGCACACAGCATTGTTTGGGATGTTTCGTTGCAAAATACGTCATAAAAGTGTTTTTTTGTTTTGTATCTTTAGGTTCGGTGTTAAAAATGAAGTCCTAAGTAAACCAGAACTAAATGTCATTTTCTTTTTTGGTCCAAGGCGAAGGAACCAAGATAATTGAAATAAACAGGTTAAAGTTTTATGCAGTGATGCCAAAATACTGAACGTTACACCACTTTTTGTAGCACGTACCAGCTATGATGGCTGTGGACTTGTATTCAGGGTTGAAAGGGCACCGGCTTCGACCATCTTCAGTGACTATTTCTCCCATTTCACTGCGCACCAGGGAAAAATCAGACGTGTTCTGGAGGAAAGAAGACACAGGGACATTCTTGTAAAGACAGCAAGCACTTTCTCTTGTATTGACTGTGCTGACCGCTTGCTGCCTGTGTAGATCTATACAAGGACCTTATTTTGCTGAACAGAACGTCATGTTATTGCGATAAGTCTGGGGAGATAGTAAGAACAGGGTGAACGCACTCAAAGGGACTCGAAGGGATGATGTGTGTACTATCGACTGTGTGTGGGCCAAGGATACTGATAAAAAGGATGTTTGGAGGGAGTTGCGGCTGGATGCGCTCTGATTCTTTCTTGTTTGTGTCTTTGTAGGGGCATAAATGATAATGTAAACCATTTCAGGGGACAGCTGTCACAGAATCAGCCTGTGTATGCAAAGTACACTATCCTTAAGCTTCAATCTTAGTGGTCTGTGTCGACCCCTCAAGTGCACAAACCAATCCAGGCCTAGTCTCCAGAGTGAGGGGTCTAAGTAAAGTGCAGGGCCATAATCATTTCTCATCCGAACAGCATTTACCCTCAGTGTATTTCTGAGGACATTTTGATTGACTGAGTAAATTACATGGATAATTAATTCCTCCCCTGCAGTCTGTTAAAAGCATGGATGGAGGTGGTGAAATCCTGCAGGAGAATAGAACAAAATGAAACAGTACTTACGATGTATGCGCAGATAGGGCTGAAAGCATACGTTCCGCACACGTACAGGTGAGTGCTGTTCACACGCAGTAAAATCTTGATGTAATTGAAGCAGTCAGTCTGGAATGAGAAAGCAAAAGCAAAAGGAAATGAATAATAAAAGGGAAAGACAGACAATGATTTAAGACATGAATGTGACCGTTACTAAAGTGCTGGGCATTGATGCACCTATTAGATCACTTGCACTGCATCTGAAATTGAATACTTCCCTTCTATATAGTATGCGACAGTACGCCAACCGAGTAGTATATCCGAATACATAGTAGGCAAAAAGTACCCGGATGACCTACTTCTTCCGGCGAGATTCTGTAGTGTGCATACGATGAACACTTTACTATCCCACGAGGCCACGAGAGAGGATTTATGAATGGCAGTGAAGCGATGTAACTGACACTGGTAGGTCACATGATAATGACAACATGGCGGATGTAGTACGTCCGGATTACATTCACACTACACAAATTCATACGTTGTAGAACATACTTTTTTAATGGTCGTGAAGTAAGTTCAAATTCAAATGTAGTAGCTACTCAGACAGTATGTAATTTCTGACACACCGTTGGAGATCTAAACTTCTTGATATGAAGGAGCCCAAAATATGACAATCTCCTTGCAAGGAACCCCCTTCTTGAAATAAAAGGCAGCTATCTATTGTAATGAATATATAGACTCATTTGTACTGCTTGTGAAAAATAGTAAGCATTACTTTATAATATAGAAAATACAATACAAACCCCCGGTTTCACAGACAAGGCTTAGGCTTAGTCCAGATACACACCAGTAATGTTTTTTTTCTAAGCAACATTTATAAAAGCTACTTAAATTCCATAATTGAACTAAGGCCTAATCCTGGCTTAGTCTAAGCCCTGTCTGTAAAACCGGGCCAAATTAATTACATTTTTTTAAATTACTTAAATTAAACAACACAGGCAAGAAACAACAATCCAGAAAGATATAATATAATATAATATAATATATAATAATTATTCTTATTATAAATTGTTAATATAATATTTTTTTTCAATTTTTCAAATTTTTTTTCATTTAAATTTTCCACTGACCCCCTAGCACCCCTTTGAAGAAACTTTATTGTTTCTTTTCTTTTCTTTTTTGGAGTTTGGAGCAACTTGAGGGTGAACAGATGATGACAGAATTTTTAGTTTAATTAAATTATTTCAGGAAGGTGTGATTCAAATTTAGACATACTGTACATGTATGATTTCTGCCGCAGTAATGGGATAGTTCACCCAAAAAATGTTAATTCTTTAACCATTTACCAAATTGTCATTCCAAACCCTTATGACTTTCTTTCTTTTAAAAAATATTTTAATAAATGTCTTTAAGTGTGAGTGTTTTTTGTCCATACAATAGAAGTCAAAAGGTTCCAATGCTGTTTGATTCCTGACGTTCTTCAAAATATCTCCTGTTGTGTCCCATAAATATAAAACAGGTTTGGAACATGAGGGTGAGTAATTGATGACCGGTTATTGAATATTTTGGGTTTATTTGGGTGAACTATCCCTTTAAGACAACCATTTTATTTTTTACTTACTGTATGATAGTTATCCAAATTGATTTTCAAAGACACAAAAAAAAAAAAATCACAAAAAACTGTTTGACCGTTACATAAAGGCGAATGTAAGCACCAGGCTGTGCACACAAGTGTTGCTTGGCTGGGGCTCAGAATTTGTTTTCGCATCACTAGGTTTGATCTAAATCCTCTGTAATAGTCTGGGAGAGGTTTCCTGGCAGCTGTGTGTCATCGGCCTCAAGAAACAGCAGTTATTACTGTGTCTTCATCAGGGTCCCAACATCCATCCAAACCTGGCTCCCAAGACAAATCAATCTGGCAGCAAATTAGGCATGCGGATTATTAATCTAATAACAGCCCTTATGCAGTGTCAAGCTTTCAGGGAAATTACAGTGTGGACGTGTCAAGGCAATAACGGATCCTACGAACTGAAAGTGGTGCGAGCAGTTTCTCAGATTCAAATTTTGCCCAATCCTTTTGCTAACATCTACTTTAGAGACCTACTTCTTACTTGTTCATGTTCAAATATACAGACATCTCTCCACTTGGTTTGATGAATATCTCATTCACTTACCTGTAAGTCTTTCCCTTTGAAACTGCACTCATCTCGCTTTCTCTGCGGTGTGCTCCATGTTAACTGAAAAAGTGAAAATCGCAAGCTGACTGAGATGAGCAGTCTCAGCAGCTAAAGTGCAGTAATAATTTACAGTAACATCATGCATTTATAAGCACATTTAGATTGAGTGGGCCTACAGTGAGTCACCTTGGCTGTAACATATTGCAGTCTAGCCTTTGTGTTGTGTTTAAAATGAATCAAGCAACACAAAATATTTGCAGTGAACTGTGAAGGTCTATTTATGACTTTAAAAGTTAATTTGTTGCAAAGTATAATGCCAAAATACAATAGGGGAGAAGTGGGACAACTGGTAAAGTAGGACACTTGGTGTGAATGAAAACTAAAGCTTCCAAGCTTCAAAAAGGACACAAAAACCCAATAAAAGTAGATGTGATCCTTATGACTTTCGCACTACATTTCAAAGTCTTCTGAAACCATACGATAGCTTTGTGATGAAGCCATTTGGATCATATTTTACCAATGACAAATTATCAGAAAGTGACCCACTTTACCTGTGTTCACTCTTATGTGTGTGCTTAAAGGGATAGTTCACACAAAAATGAAAATTCTGTCATCGTTTACTCACCCTTATGTTGATCCAAACCTGTATGAATTTCTGTCTTCTGTTGAACTAAAAAGAAGATATTTTGAAGAATGTTGGTAACCAGACAGTTCTCAATGGCTCCCGTCAACTGTTCGGTTACCTGTTCTTCAAACTATCTTCTTTTGTGTTCAGTAGAAGAAAGACACTCATACAGGTTTGAAACAACATAAGGGGGAGTAAATGATGACAGCATTTTCACTCTTGGGTGAACTATCCCTTTAAGTGATGCCTAGATCCAACATTAATGATATTCTACTCTCATCTGAACCTTAAATGACTAATTCCCATATCACAGACTGATCTACATGCTTATAAATTCTTCAAAATGAAGCACACAGACACACTCACATTACGCTGCAGCTGTGTTCTGCTGATATCGGTGATATTGAGTGCGAAGAGAGTCTCTCGAGCGCCAACGTACAGCATGTTATCCTCTTTACTGAGGAGCAGAGAGGTGTAATTGAAGACTCCATCGGGTGAAAATCTCTTGGCCGACCTCTCGTTTGCATCTATGAGTAGATATGGAAAAAAGAGAGGGGAGAGGGTGGAATGTCAGTGAAACCCAGCCAATAAGACTTACTACTGGAAATATGATAAATGTGCAAAAGTCAGATATGCGATTGTGCTTTTAAACTGGTTTTACTTCAGGACAAACAATTTTCACTCAGAAATTGTTAGTAAATTTCACAAATGGCAAGTAACACATTGAATTAAACATTTAAGAGAAAGACTGAAATGGTATAGAAAGTAATCCAATAATCTTTGTTTTATTTACAACTGTGAAAAATCAATTGTAAATAAAACAACAGTAAAAACCTGTTAATTGGTTAAAATTCTGTACTATATACAGAGAAAAAAACTGTAATAGATCTAACCTTACATTTTGTGAAATTTTAATTCATTTTATTTTATTTTATTATTTGCATTTTTCCCATCCTGAACAAACCTTAGATTCACCTTTGGTTCATGACCCAGTTAAGAACCACTGCTTTAGTGTATTAGACAAATATCAAGGGCCAGATTTACTAAACAGGGCAAATTAGTGTGAACACAATTCTAAAAAAGCGGCAATGGGAGTGGAAAGTTCTGCTCATGATCTACTGATGATGTGCAAATTCCGGATCAATTACATAATGACCAACACAATCTACCAACAGCAGCGCAAATTAAATTCTGATTTAAGACATGCTTTTTATGGGCGGTAAATAATGCCGCAAATACCAGCAAATTGACTAGCGCAAACCTTAGTAAATCACCTTGCATGATTCATTTAAATACTCTCTCTCCTTCCATAAATTTTGCATCTGGAAGGAAAAACTCCTACAGATGCATATGCAATAAGGTCAGCCGCAAAAATAACCCTGTCCATGTCTTTTCAGCGCTAATTTTTCACTGTGTGTCTTTAGTCAATCCTGACAGTAGTTTTTTAATGCCAAAAGAGGGTTTGCGCTGGCACAAGCTGTTATTAAATCTGGCTCCAAATGTTGTCTACTGGCAGTGAGAACGCTAAAACCTGTTGCAACAGCAACGTGTCTGAATCATGTTGAATGAGCATTTGTGTGTGGCCACATATAGCTCAGAGACAGATGTTCATCTCTTAATCAAAGATATTGCACTGCATCATTATAATGGCAGCTCCTGCAGGCTGTTTCTCTCTTACCATGACAACGGCATCAATAAGAACTAGTATATTTCCTACCAGTAGGGGGTGTTTGCTAAGAGGTTTAGAGACACTGCGATTGACTCAAATCCCTTTCAGAATGCCAATTCATACTATTACATGGCTTTTTATGACTTGAGCCACTTGAGAATGTAGTGGGGATTCAGAATGTGTGTAAAATGAAATGTGTGGAAATAGTCTTTCATCTCTGGCAGAACCAAGCAGTGCTCTCATGCTACAATGACATCATTCCAAGATACCAGCTCCTTAGGTCTTAAGACGCATGTCGAATCAATGTCAACAGGCTGTAAATACAACCTTCATCACCGCATGGCAGATGACACAGTGTTCTCCACATCTGTCATTGGCTTAATGTTTGAACACACTTGTCTTTCAGTCCAACATACACAGAAAGGAGAGCCAAAAAATATTCTGTGTAAAATACTTCTCTCTATCCCAGTTTAATATGCAGAGATGAAAAATAAACTAAAATAAAACACAATTCAGGAGTACTGAGGAAAACTATTTGGAAAAAAAATTAAATTCCAAAAATCTTTTTTTTTCTCCATGTCAAATACTTAATAATATGCAGAGAAATAAACAAAACAAATAAATATTAAAATAAAATAATGAAAAGAAAAGAAAATCAGGAGTACTGAAGGCAATTGTTCTGGAATTTTTTTTATTTTTTTTTCCCCATTTCAAATAATACTACTAATATGCAGAGAAATAAAATAAAATAAAATAAAATAAAATAAAATAAAATAAAATAAAATAAAATAAAGTACTGAAGAAAACTGTTCAGGGAAAAAATATTACTAATATGCAGAGAAATAAAATACATTTAATTTAAAAAAGGATTTGGAAATCTGATTGAAAACAGTTATTTCCACAAGCCAAAAAACTATACACTTCTCTCTAAACAAATGCACACTATAAATTACACATCCTTTTAGCCTTTGACTAAAGTACAGGTTGTTGATTTCATTTCAGATTTGAGAAAAAACAAAGCAAGCGCCAGCATAGTGCTTACCAATCTCATATAAAACACAAGGTCAATATCAATGCTGAAGCCTTCATGGCATACAAACTGTGCTATTGATTTACTTAATTTAAAGATTCCTAGCAAGCTGTTCACTCCCGGTAGGTCTTACTTGGTGAGCATGTAATGATTACACTGAATATGCTTCCGTGGGTGACTTTGAGCTGAGGTAAGACTCTAAAAGCGTCCGTTTCTCTGGGAGCTGCTGCAGAAGGTCTGCTTCCTGAGTCCCGGAGGAGACAATGCGGTAATAATAGGGCATCAGCCCTCAACCAGGAGGGCTTATTACCACTGAATCCAGTCTGCTAAACCGCAGGAGGGGATCAGCACGGCACATTAGTGGCACGCTACTGGGGTCTCAGCCTCTGTGTGTCTCGTATTTCCCCTCTCTCTGATTACAGGATGAAACAGGGCACCACTCAACACTGGCAGCGCTCATTTCAGAGGGTTTGGGGAGAAATTTAATGGCGATTTAGTGAGACAAGGACAAAGGGCAATAGCTGCAACCAAACAGGGCTTAAGTGAGATTTGCACAGACAGAAACCGTTCCCTCAATTATACTCCAGAGAGGCACAGCTGTAACGCTTCTCCCTGCAGCTCACACAATGAGGCAAATAATTGGGCCCCATCAGGGAAAAATCACACATGTGAGTGTTTTACTGAACACTTCATTGTAAAATCCACACGATGACAGTGAGTTGTGTTTCAGCTATTAAGTATTACTTAACATTATATTGCACAAAAAAAATATATATATATATATACACACACATACATACAGTCAAACCAAAGATCATTCAGACACCAGATATAATTTTTTACTAGTGGGTGCAGGACACTATAGTTCATTTATGTAAGTAAGGATAGACTACCAGTAAAATTTATAAAAAATTTGGGACCAAAATTATTTCAGACACTTTGACCTGACCATGTTTCGCTTAAGTGTTTTTTCTTTAATTGCTCATGCGACCTTTTACACCACAGACTGAACAAAATTAAGTATTGCTTGGTAATTGGTTGACTATTATCTGATTGTGTACTTATATTTAACAGCTGACAGCTGATTGGTTGATTGTAATCCATTACATATCTTTCTGTCAAAGTTATCTGACATTATTAAGATGAATTTGTTCTGACACAGTTTAACTCTGAGTTCTTGTCATATTTTATTACAATTTTCTAAACTACAGCGAATAAACTGTGATAATGTGAGAAAATGTTGAAGGTGTCTGAAGAAATTTTGGTTTGACATAATATATATATATACATATATATATATATATATATATATACCAGCACTAGGAATAGTAAAAAATACACAAATTTTTTCCCAATGTATATCCTAGAAAAATAAATAAAAATATATACACATATACATACACACACACATACATTTACTAATCACAAATGAATATCTAAATATTAGTGCTGTTAAATCGATTCATCATCTATATATATATTCTGTATATACATATTTACAAACTTTTGTTAGATGCGATTATTCACGATTAATCGATTTGACAGCACTACTAAATATTAATTAAAGTATTTATATACTTATATAAAAAATTTATATTCAAAAGTTAATATGAATCATATTATATTAAAATATTAATTTAATATTTATATTATATTAATTACATTTTTTATTATTTCCAGCATTTGCATACAATCATTTATATGGTCTGAACTCCACACAGCTCCTATACTGAATAAATAAATAAATGACTTCCAGTTAGTTGTTTATCAGAGATAGTGATAAACAAGGCAGCTCAAGTATGATCAAGTGTAATAGTAATGGAAGCACCACTAGTTGTTTACTATTAGTATTTTCTAGATCATTGTGAGTTGTGTTAAAGGAATTACATGCTGCAACACAAGCTACAACATATATACAGAGCTGTATAAACACCTGCCCACGTCCAGCACTAATTAAATGCAGACCACTTCATGTGGCTTCAATATTGGGCTGTTTTAGTTTGTGTGTTGTGTGCTTGCACGTTAAGTTCAAGATGTCTGTCTGTAACCACTTATGCGGTTTTAAAAAGGTGCGATTGCGAAACAAACTGCGGCATTGAAAATGAACTGCAACAAACAAAACTGATTAAGGATGACATGGAATGCAGTTCCAGAAAATGAACTATAATAACTTTAAATAAGCTTGTATAAGGGTGACGGGATGACCCAGGCTAACCCCACATTTCTAATGCCCTGGTCATCGATTCTCATGTCTTGAAACATTACCAATCCCCCCACAGACAATACGGTCTCTCTCTCAATGAGTCTGTGGTATTATTGTTTGAATTGACTGAGGTCAGTTCCCATAGGGCAATTCCATGACGACAGCTACGAATTGCTCCCTCAAAACGGCACTGTTGCATGCTGGGAAATAGGCTTATCCTGTTCCCACTCATGGGGAAAGAGGGCTGAGAGTGTCAACAAGAGAGAGAAGTACTTGTGAGGCAAGTAGTTATTGTCTCTTGTGCTGATATCATAACTTGTACGTCCTCGTCTTGTTGACCCTCATCTATCTTCAGAGTCTCCTGTATTTCCTCCATCTAATCTACTGTATTCTACAGCCATGTTAGACTCTTTGTGTTGCTGTGAGCTATATGAGATCATTACTGCCATTATGCAATTACGTGTCATTTTTTTGGAGAAAGCCACTACTAAATGGATTGCCATATCCGCAGCGATTTGCTTTCTAATCCATTTAGAGAGAAATTAATTATGCAGGCTTTTAGGGAACCCTTCCATGTTCGGTTTTCAGAGCGGAATTCCCTACGGCTGCTCTAACAGTACATGCCCGAAGTTAATTAGAGACACAGAGCATCCCGTCGAAAAAAGCGACTGCGTGCAGCAATCTGGCCGTCAGTGTGAAAGATCAAAGCTCTGTTTTGTTTAGGCCTCAGCAGACGGCTCATTTAAGTAAATAGTGGATCTGATGATTTGAGCTTTCAGAGGAAAACACTCTGAAGTTAAATGCCTATTAGAATCTTACACACACTGTAATCCTAGCACACTGTATTGCTGGTAATGCTGAACTATTAAAGTCACCATGAAATCAAAATTGACAAATCAGTATTTATGATGTCGTTGCTCTCAGACGGAACCTCATATCTCCATAATTAGTCTATTTTTTTTCATAAATCATTACTGTTAGTCACTCTTTTACATCTGTCTGTGGGTTTTGCAAATATTCAACCACTGAAAAGTATTAAAAAGAGCTTGTGACTAAACCTTGTAACTCCATTGGATCCTCAAACTGTCTGTAAAACCTCATAACTCCTACCGCCTCTATCGTGAATGAAGTGCTGCACGCATTTGACCATCTCTGCTTGTTTGGGTAAATAAAGAACTGTTTGTTTAAATAAGTACAGTGCTTTCTTTACTCAAGAAGCACTATATATAAAGGCTAATGCTTTATGTGTTTAGAGAGCGGAGAAGAGTGTCTTAATCTAGCATTTGCCGTCAACTCAGCCAATACTGTCTTAAATAGCCTGTGCGAAGTACTTTATCTGTTATCTTTTATAACATGAGATTTTGGCCAAATGACATAAAAAAACCTCAGCGGCCACATAGGTACAATAAACTTTCTAACCTGTAAGTTAAAAAAACATAACATAATGCGATGCACTTACTGCCTCAGATGTGGCTGTATTAAATGACAGACAAAGACACGTCCGAAATTATACAAAATTCACTGGTCAAAAACCTTCTAACTTCATTTGAGCTTAATTTTGGTAAATTGGTAATATTATAATGACACATGTAAGCCTGTCTGACCATGTATAAAGCCACAATATCAATTTAAAGTTAAAGGGCCCAATCATGCACCCGGCACAATGCGACGCCAGGCACGACGCAAGTGTTTTTTGCTTATTATTATTATCAATTTTAGTAAATAGATAAAAATATAATGACACATGTAAGCCTGTCTGACCATGTATAAAGCCACAATATCAATTTAAAGTTAAAGGGCCCAATGATGCACCCAGCACAATGCAAAACAAAACAAAAAGTGCAAAACAAAGTGTTTTTTGCTCGTTTCAGCCCGATGCTGAAACTAGTTATCATTTTCACGTCCAGCGCCACGTTGTTTAGCAGCACACAAACATTTTTAAATATTAAAAATAAAATGATTCCTCTCTGGAGAAGCGTTCAATCCTTCCGCTCGCAAATTCCGCCATGTAAATAGCGAATCCGTCATGGTGCAAGCACAACTGGCTTTAAAAGGGAATGGGAGATGAGACTCTGATTGGTTTATTACAGGTTACGCCCCAAAACACACCCATGACTCATTAAGAGACTAGGTACAACCCTTTTGGACCATGCACCTGGCGCCGACAGTTTTTTCCGTTGTTAAACTAGCAAAAGTGGATTCGGACACGCCCTAAGTGCACCTGTGCCATGAGCTTCAGACCATGCACTCAGATCGTTAAAATAGGGCCCTAATTCTTTTTAAAAATACAGTTCATTTTTTCATTTCTTGAAAAGTAGTGGTTTTGGACATACAAGGTTTCTGCCCAATATACAGCGACAATATATGATTTATCCTTGCACATCATTATTATTATTATTATTTATTCTTAAATTATGTGCCCTCATAATCTTTAATCCTTAAAATAACTTCCTCTTGCAACAACATATTTCTCTTCTCTAATGATGTGTTTACTGGTGTGAGGGCGGGACAAACTGTCACTCACATGAGATCCCAGCGATAGCGAACACAATCCAATCAATTTCCAGTGCACAAAATCAAGTCTGTCCTAAATTTGTTCTTCTTCAAGAAGCTGTTTCACTCAGATATACGTCACAATAGGAAAGAAAAAACTATAGCAATGTCCGTTTCATGACTTTAAACAGCGAAGCAGACAAATCTTTAAGTGTTTAGTGTCAGTAAACCAGCTGTGTCTGCATTATTTCTCACCTTCTCGAGCGCCAAGTAAACAATGTATGCGGTGAAGGAGAAATGATGTCATCTCCAGGTGTCAGGTGAATGACAAGCTGTTGCCTTAATGACAAAGTGCTGACTGCTGATGCTGCTTTTGATGTTGGGAAAAACAATCTGGAAAAATGCTCTCTTCAATTATTTTGTTGTAAATGGTGCTTTAAGAATTATGATGACAAGTTTTACAGAAACATCAAGATCTGTTCCTTCAAAGAAGCTTAAGAGCACGCTATACATTTTAAATCATGTGCTTTATGGTGATGGCAAAGAAAAGATGGTTATTCATGGGTCAAGGTGAACAGATATGTAAGCTGGAGCTTCACAACCATAATCATAATCTTACAACATGCGTGCTGCAACGCGACAAAAGCAGAAAGAACCCATTATAATCAGCACTGCTGTCTACACTGGATGCAGCCTTGCGTGACGGAACATGACAGATTCCTCATAGTAAACTGATGCCCTGTTCTGACCTACTTCAAGTGCTTATGGTACTTCTGACACAAAGAACAAATGGATTTGCGACGTTCGCTTTGTCGCATCTAGTGTAGACAGCATCAAGCTGTTGTGGTGTGGCACTACACAGATCTGAAACGAAGGGAAGTAATGCATTTTTCTCATATCTAAGCTTTGTGAATTTAGGCCTAGGACACTTAAACTATATTTTTAAATGAAAGAAATGTCATTGCATGGGATAATAAAATATCAAAGCTGTACTCTTGTATTTAATATAAGACTTCAGCTCTCGTATTATGTACAAAAAACACAAAGGTCAATATTCAGAACAAATAAAGAGTTGTGTTGAACCGCTGAGGTTTGCTAAGTGCATCTGAAACAGAAACATCTCAATTTCATCTAACAGCCTATAGATCCCAGTGGGATCTTCCTGCAATGCTCTTTTAAAATCTTCTCGTTTTATTGGGCTTTGTTAGACCCCAAACTGAATTAATTTAGACCAGAGAAGGATCTTAATACCTTGTTTGAAAGTAACTTTTGCATTGTTAACTAAGTAGAGCCTGTAAAAGTCTAATAGTGCCAGTAACACACCTATAAAAGCCTTGAGCGCAGGAGCTGGTCAACTTTCGACTAGCCACTCTATACATAGTGAGAGCAGAAAGAAAATTCTTGTGTTTACAAAGTGCATCCCACTGTATGTGACATTAGTTATATACACTGACCTAAAGGATTATTAGGAACACCTGTTTAATTTCTCATTAATGCAATTATCTAATCAACCAATCACATGGCAGTTGCTTCAATGCATTTAGGGGTGTGGTCCTGGTCAAGACAATCTCCTGAACTCCAAACTGAATGTCAGAATGGAAAAGAAAGGTGATTTAAGCAATTTTGAGCGTGGCATGGTTGTTGGTGCCAGACGGGCCGGTCTGAGTATTTCACAATCTGCTCAGTTACTGGGATTTTTACGCACAACCATTTCTAGAGTTTACAAAGAATGGTGTGAAAAGGGAAAAACATCCAGTATGCGGCAGTCCTGTGGGCGAAAATGCCTTGTTGATGCTAGAGGTCAGAGGAGAATGGGCCGACTGATTCAAGCTGATAGAAGAGCAACTTTGACTGAAATAACCACTCGTTACAACAGAGGTATGCAGCAAAGCATTTGTGAAGCCACAACACGCACAACCTTGAGGCGGATGGGCTACAACAGCAGAAGACTCCACCGGGTACCACTCATCTCCACTACAAATAGGAAAAAGAGGCTACAATTTGCACGAGCTCACCAAAATTGGACAGTTGAAGACTGTAAAAATGTAGCCTGGTCTGATGAGTCTCGATTTCTGTTGAGACATTCAGATGGTAAAGTCAGAATTTGGCGTAAACAGAATGAGAACATGGATCCATCATGCCTTGTTACCACTGTGCAGGCTGGTGGTGGTGGTGTAATGGTGTGGGGGATGTTTTCTTGGCACACTTTAGGCCCCTTAGTGCCAATTGGGCATCGTTTAAATGCCACGGCCTACCTGAGCATTGTTTCTGACCATGTCCATCCCTTTATGACCACCATGTACCCATCCTCTGATGGCTACTTCCAGCAGGATAATGCACCATGTCACAAAGCTCCAATCATTTCAAATTGGTTTCTTGAACATGACAATGAGTTCACTGTACTAAAATGGCCCCCACAGTCACCAGATCTCAACCCAATAGAGCATCTTTGGGATGTGGTGGAACGGGAGCTTCGTGCCCTGGATGTGCATCCCACAAATCTACATCAACTGCAAGATGCTATCCTATCAATATGGGCCAACATTTCTAAAGAATGCTTTCAGCACCTTGTTGAATCAATGCCACGTAGAATTAAGGCAGTTCTGAAGGCGAAAGACACAGTATTAGTATGGTGTTCCTAATAATCCTTTAGGTGAGTGTATAACATTGCACAAAAGTGAAACAAAGTACATTCTAAGCAAACTGTATTGGTCTTGAAGACATCTGAGATCATTTATAATGATCATATATGTTCAAGTTAAAATTCTTGCTAACCACCCTGAAATGAAAAGTGTTTCCTTAAGGCTGACAGAAACTTAAAGCGAGTGGAACATGACTGTTTTTGCACTGTTTTTATGACAATGCAAACCACATGAATCTGGCAAAATCATATGCATGCTCATCTCAGCTGTGTGGACGTTTTCACTCGCACATTCTCCATTAAAACATTGCTGGATTTGCCAGAAAGAAAGCTAATGCTGCACAGGGAGTCATTTATATAAATAAACATTGATCCACTGACAAGTGTGATCCGTAATACATACAGTACAATTAAATTATATATAACTTAATTGTACTGTGGGGTCTGTAAGTAATTTTTTTTAAAGAAATTTATAATTGTATTTAGCAAGAAGGCGTTAAATTGATCAAAAGTGATAGTAAAGACATTTATAATGTTACAAAAGATTTGTATTTCAAATAAATGCTGTTATTTTCTAAGTTTCTAGTCATCAAAAATCATGAAAAAATTTATCAGTTTACACAAAAATATTAAACAGCACAACTGTCTTCAATATTGATAATAAGATATGTTATTTTAGCACCAAAATCATCATATCAGAATGATTTCTGAAGGATCATGTGACACTGAAGACTGTGTAATGACAGTCTGTGTTCAAACACATTCATAGCATAATATTAGATATAATCTTACAAAAACTCATATTTCACCTACATAAAATTACATTTGACGTTGTTCTCCAATGCTCCCTTTCTTATGAAAGCTTGTTTCTGCCACAGAATAAAAAATAAAAATGGTAATTGTGACTTTTTTTCTCAGAATTGCTTGATATATATTTTGCGAATTATAAAGTCAGAATTGCGAGATATAAACTTGCAATTGCAATAAATACGTTTTATATACATTTATATCTCACAGTTCTGACTTTATAATAACACAATTCTAACTTTATATCTCACAATTCTGAAAAAAAAAAGTCAGAACTATGAGATAAAAAGTCTCAATTATCTTTTAAATTGTTTTATTCCATGGCGGAAACAAGCTTCCAAAGGAAGTGGTCAACAAAGTGCTCTAGGGAAACTAGGCTCTTTTACAGTGAGCTCTTAGTGTCTTTCCCCTTTAAGGAAAGACCGCTTTCCCAGAAGGGAATCGTACATCTCCTTCTCACACTGCTCTGTTTTCATTAATGCCCTGCACTGATGAGAAATGACTGTTGAGCTTCTCCAGAGGAGGAGAAAGGAATGACGCAAGTCTCGGTTTACACTTCAGAAACATTCTGTTCTCTTCCACCTGTGTGCGTGGCCGGGTCTCCCTGCTCCAAAGTTAGAAACTCAGCATGAAATATTGAAAAACAAGATGTTATAATAAAAGAGCAGTTTAAAGTCAAGGGAAGGACAAGAAAGGAAAACATTAAGACATCAAGTAAAATCTGTAGAGACGTTCACGAGAGAGCTTAGTGTTTGTTTAGTGAGCTGGCACAACGTCTCTCTTGTTAGCATGAGAAGTACAGAAGTGGCAGCTTGCACCGACACCATGGTGACCGCTGGAATTCTGGGTAGGTCAAACATGAGTTTGGCGAGTAGAACGCATATAAACACTCCTGATTCAAACAGAGGGGACCTCGAAAAACTAAACGAAAGAGGGTGAATGTGCATGACGCCAAGTGCTGCAGTTGAAGGTTTGATCAAAAAATGTGTGTTAAATCACTTTACTGCGATTCACAAGGCAGAAAGGTTTCGAAAGCTGCAAAGAAAGGTGTAATTAGGGTTTTCATGAGTCGTGTGGTAACGTTTACTGGGAAATAGAGGCTGATTAATCTTCCCTATGAAACAACAAAACAACTTTTACATTTACACAAACCTGCAGTTTGCAAAAGTCACTATGATATAGTTATATATCAAACTACAGGATGGTCCAGTTTCAGGATGGCTTTTGGGACAGCATGGTAACGTAAACAGGTGCCAATAAACAAATAACGATCAAGGAAATACAAACACTTATATTTGCTGGTGTAGGAGTCTGTGTGGTTGCTTTTGCCTGATGGATCTGACAGATTTGATTTATAAGTAGAACTTAGCAGCATTTCACAATGTGGCTCTAATATACTCCAGTCGTGCCAAAATCAATTCAATCACACTGGAAATGCAATGAAAATGAGTGGCGTCTATTTTGCAGCTCACACAGCAGTCTGTAAAATTCCTCCATGTCATACTGAGACTGAAGTTGCTGAAGTCTGGTTAGCATAGCAATGCTCAACATAAAAAACAGGGCTGTCAATCAAATTAATTACATAATATGCCAAATATTTATCTATCCATCCATCCATCCATCCATCTATCTACATTATATTGCCAAAAGTATTGGGACACCCCAATAATTGAATTCAGGTGTTCCAATCACTTCCATGGCCACAGGTGTATAAAATCAAGCACCTAGGCATGCAGACGCTTCTACAAACATTTGTGAAAGAATGGGTTGCTCTCAGGAGCTCAGTGAATTCAAGCATGGTTCTGTGATAGGTCCCCACCTGTCCATTCGTGAAATTTCCTCACTACCTAATATTCCACGGTCAACAAAGTTGAAGTAATTGGGAACAACAGCAACTCAGCCAGGAAGTGGTAGGCCACATAAAATCACAGAGCAGGGTCAGCGCATGCTGAGGCGCACAGTGTGCAGAAGTCGCCAACTTTCTGCAGAGTCAATAGCTACAGACCTCCTTTGTGTGGCCTTCAGATTAGCTCAAGAACAATGTGTAGAGAGCTTCATTTCCATGGCCGAGCAGCATGCAAAGCGTCAGATGCAGTGGTGTAAAATTCACGTAGGTCACTTGATAATGACAACATGGCGGATGTAGTACATCCAAATGTCATTCATACTACACACATTCATACTGTATAAAGCGTACTTTTTTTAACAGTTGCAAAGTAAATTAAAATTTAAATGTAGTGCCTACTCAGACAGTACGCAATTTTGGGCGCAGTGTTAATATTTATCTATTTCTGGTCCTAATTAGGAAACGATGAGCACATGAAGCTTTGTGCTGTGCTGCTTTGTTTATCAGTATAAACACCCCTTCCCGTGCCAAAAACAAGGCACCTGCGGATGAAAGTCTGAAGCAAGGACTGATGGGACATTGTCCTGCTTCACAGACAATGAGTGGAAGAAGAATTTTAGAATGCCACTTTATTCAACAATAACGAGAGCTCATTCCACGCTTCATACATTATTACGCTGTTTCTACATCATTGCACATTTGAAGTACTTTCCAGTTTCGGTTTTCAATCCGATCAAGTGTTTACGCCCTGTTGAACGGATTAGAAAAGGTTTAAACCACCCCTTACAATCCGAATGAAATTTTAATCGGATTTGCCCAATTCATTCCGATTCACATGGTTACATGTGGCTTTTCTATTCCAACTGTGCTTCTAGTCCGATTACAATCGGATTATTAGTGTCCATGTAAACACAGCTACTGTCACATGAAATAGTGTGTATAGGTTAATTTGTTACTTTGGTTGTAGAGTTAAAAAAAACAGCACCTATAAGTAAGTAAACAAGAGACATTCCTTTCTCTCATGTTACAATGTGCCACCTAAGAAGCTACGTGATGCATGTGGCTGGATATGAAAGGACACTTGATGCACGTTTTGGAAGCCTTCCATGGGTAACACGTAGTGCAGGTCTCTGCTGATTCAGGCATGTCTGATCACCTCCAGCCACAATCCTTTAAGGAATCAAACACTGCACAAAGCTTGATTCCCATACCATGTGCATGCTATATATTATACTGTGGATCAAACTATGCAGTAATTTCGATTTTAGGCTACGGTGATAAATCAAGTATTACAAGTGTATAAACCAAGGTTTGTAACCTTCACTCATAGCAGACCAGTTAGCAACCTAGACATTCCTTCTGTAAAAGCATTTCCTAGCTTTACCAGGAGAAAATGGCTAGACAAGCAGAGAGCTCTAATGTAAACCACTTATAGGTGTCTTTTTAAATAGCTTTCTAATGCGCATTAAGCACTGCAGCATGGTGTGTATCAAAGAGAGGAACAAAATAAGAGAGGCTGAGCAGTTTTTCCTCCTACAACATGTGAGCCGTCTTGATAGGCACATAATGAGAAGCAGACCAGCATACACACCGTAACACACACACACACACACACACACATTCATTATTCATGCCATATTAGCTTCTTTATTAGAATAGTGGGAAGGTGGAAACCAGCAAAGGGAAGAGAATGTTTGTGCCACTGGGATGGAGGGACAACATGGCTCTTTTCCTTTGGTAAAATGTGTGCCGTTGTACAGATCGGAGTGTGTTTTACATCACTGTGCAGGTTTTGAGACTTCAGAGACTTTTCATCAGTGAGCTGGAGTCAGTGTGACCACAGCAGTTTCCTGAATTTAACTTAACTAGTGTTGCACACACTGAACAGTTCATTGGCAGTAATTTGAGCCATTTCAACAGTACAGAAGCATTTGTTTATTATAAGTGTGAGCCAAATATAGAAGTCTATATTTGGTTTTGTGCAAATGTACACATTACACATTTAATTTAGCACATTTAAGCGGCTGGTTAAACTTGACTTGGTTAGTGAATAAGACGCAGGCTTACGTGATAAAGTGTCACAAATGTTTAGTGAATTCAGCCCTTCTGTTTCTGTTCATTCAGGTTTACCCGCATGACATTTGCCATTAAGGTGAGTGACAGTGCATACAGAGACACAGACACACCGGAACACACTCAAACTGAGAGAATAAACAGGATTCATTATGGTATTACACAGACAGATGAGAAACACCAGTAAAATGAACAGCTGCATTCTTTCTTACAATACAGCATGATCCAGAGGACAACACAGTGAATGACAGAAGGAACAAAGTGCAACAAGAAAATACTGGTAAGTAGAAAGAACTGAGGAATGACAGATGAGACTAGAAGAGAAAAGGAAAAGAAGAAACATGAAAAAGATGAGAAAGTGAAGAGATTAAAGGGATTGTTCACCCAAAAATGAAAATTCTGTCATTAATTACTCACCGTTTACCACAACTGATGTGTGAGTTGATAAATTATTATATGTGAATAAAAGCCTAAATTCAATCTGTTCATCATATTCATCATATCGATTGCGTCTCTTCAGAAAATTTGGACTAAACCGATCAATTCACATGGATTAGTTTTATGATCTCTTTATCAACTTTTTGAAACATCAAAGTGGTAGTTGCGTAGCTGTCAATGGAGGTCGAGGTCTACACAGAGCACCCGAGACCCGTGGACCCAGGATCGGTACGGATTCAGGTTTATATTTTAAATGGTCAGCCGGGTCCGGGTCGGGTCCCAATCTATTATTTCGGGTCCCGGGTCTGTTTAACATTGTGTGTAATACCTGAGTCGAACGGACTCGGAGAACACCTGGTCGTGATCAGAGTCAGTCAGCACGGCTGTGTGTGTTTTTGTAACTTGCAACTTGTAAAATTAGGATAAGAAAAGTGTGAGCCGGGAAATAGCTATAAAGAAAATAAAAAAATAAAAAAACATGAGCGATCTCTCTCTCTCAGCCATTAGAAGCAAAGTGGGCAGATTTATTGCAAGTGCACGGTAATAATGTACTCATATTTAAACAATATATTTCAAATCAGCAACAAAATCTCAGGTGAACTGTCACATAAATGTTTTCTATGATGCTCAAATTGCGTAAAAAAGCTCATATTTCAGGTTGCTCCAGCTAACGTGCATGTGCAATCTCAAGCTTGTGTCATGTTTCTATGGCAACTGGAGTTTACGCAGTGACTGTAATGACTTTAAAAATAATATGAATGAACTGTCTTGTTTAATCTTAAAGTTTTGGTGATCATACTCGGCTCACAGAGATGATAGCAAATACATAATGCTAACGTCACCGAACGAGCAATCGTTATTAGTTCAAAAGGGCAAACAGTCAAAGTTATTATGTGAGCTAACTCAAGTCGAATTGCAAATCTGCAAAGTTGCATTTGTCATCCGTCACCGTGACATAAAGTGGACTTTTACAGCTGAAATGAGTGAATTAAGCATGCTTGGAATAACAAGAGAGGAATAACATGGATAGAACTTTTTTCTTGGCAAGGATTGTAATGCATCACAATCAGGAAGTGAGACGACGGCTATAGGTAGACTAAGACAAAAAGTCATATTTTTATCGCAACTTGTTTATTGACTTGTTAATAGCAGTTTATTGTGGAATATGTGACAATCGGGTCCAGTCGGGTCTGTGTCTTCCCGCCGGGTTCGGTTCCAGCTTTCAAATAATAGACGGATCCAGGTCAGTTCCGGGTACTAAATTTTTGGCATTTCTTGGATCTGCACGGGTCCGGGTCCAGCTTTTGAAATAATAGACGGGTCCGGTAGCACATTACAGGTCTCTTCGGGTTTGGGTACAAATTTTTGGACACGTGTAGACCTCTAAATGGAGGAACAGAAAGTTCTCAGATTTCATCAAAATGATCTTTATTTGTGTTCCGAAGATGAACGAAGATGTCTATTCATGCGGGTTTGGAACGACATGAGCATGAGTAAATGATGACAGAAATCAAGCATTCTGCGTTAGTTTAGGCAGGCCACGTAGTCAAGCTCCGCTATCAGCTGACCTCAGCTGATTGGCAAAATTCCAACCCCGCCCATATCAGCTGATCCGATTCCTATGCACTCAATTGGCAACTCTCAAACAGGATGCCTTACTTAAGCGCAGCTTCAGTTCAGTCTGCCTGCTTTGCTGCTTCCACTGCACGCTGCTTTGCAACCCACCTCCTCCGTAAACTTGTGTTTAACTTAATCAGTGTCATTCTGTTGTCATTGATGCATGGTCTGGTCTCAATGGGGGGATTTACGCTGCTCTCCCAGTTTAAAATGGGAGGTTGTCCCCAGAAGCGGCTGCTGTTCCCTGTCTTGGCTTTTCATAATAAGGATGGGGAATTTAGAACAGAGCCATACCGCCAAATGTAACTTTTGCAAAATATGCCAATAAAAAGTTGGCTAAAATTGTCGGTGGTATTTTTGACTTTAGTGGTCCTTTGGGTGAACTAACCCATTAAGGTAGCCAAAGTTAGTTACAATTGGTTTCCCAGCTGAGAGGCTGAAAAGCGAAAAATGCCCCCCAAAAAAAACTTTTTGGGTGAACTATCCCTTTAAAGGATTAGTTCACTTCAAAATGAAAATTTCCTGATAATTTACTCACCCCAATCTCATCCAAGATGTTCATGCCTTTCTTCAGTCGAAAAGAAATAAAGTTTTTTGAGGAAAACATTCCAGGATTTTTCTCTACATAATGGTTTTCAATTGCAAACAACGGGTTGAAGGTCCAAATCAATGCAGTTTCTAAGGGCTTGAATGGCTTCAGAGGGCTCTGCACGATCCCAGCCGAGGAATAGGGTCTTATCTAGCAAAACCTTTCTATTTTCTAAAAAATATATACATTTATATACTTTTTAACCTCAAATGCGCAACTTCTGTGTTGTTCTTCTACACGGCGTATGACGACATCACGTCGGAAAGGTCGAGTGATGTAGGTGGAAGTACCGACCCAGTGCTGAAAAACTCCATCTCATGTTCTCCTCCAACTTTAAAATTGTCCGACATTGTTGTTTTATCATTATTTTTGTAAAGGCCGTTGGATTTAGTCTTTGCACATTCATTTTAACACTAAGTCAGTACTTCCACGTATGTCACGTGCGTTAACTTTTTAAAAAAGTATATAAATGTTTTTTTGTTTTTTTAGACAATGACAGGTGGTTTTGCTAGATAAGACCCTATTCCTTGGCTGGGATTGTGCAGAGCCCTCTGAAGCCTTTCAAAGCCCTTTGAAACTGCATTTACTTGGACCTTCCACCCGTTGGTTGCAGTTGAAAACCATTATGTGGAGAAAAATCTTGGAATATTTTCCCCAAAAAACTTAATTTCTTTTCGACTGAAGAAATAAAAGACATGAACATCTTGGATGAGATGGGGTGAGTAAATTCTCAGGAAATTTTTATTTTGAAGTGAACTAATCCTTTAAGTGAGACAAAGAGAAAAGAAGGGAAAAGACAAGACAAGTCAAGATGAGAAGGCAAGACGAGATGAGAAGACGAGACGAGTCAGAATGAAAAGACAACACAAAATGAGAAGAGAAGACCAGACAAAATAAGAAAGGAAGAGAAGACAAGACAAGACAAGGAAAAACAGAGAAGAGAAGTCAAGATGAGGAGACAAAACAAGAAGAGTCAAGATGAAGTGTCAAGACAAAAAGAGGAAAGGAGACAAGGGGAAAGGAGAGAAGAGGAGAGTAAACCCTCAAAAGAGGTAATCGGCATGTTCAGGCAGGTTTGGTATCACCCCCCTATCACAACCAGAGCCAGTTTAAATGAAGGTAAAAAAAATGAGGAAAGGTGGGTGTAAATATAGGTTGACATCTTTGTCCGTCAATGACGTCTTTGTCTCTGCACAAGAAGGATTTGTGGACTTGGAAACAACAAACTCATTTACGTTTCAGACTATGTAGTGTGCAATTGTATTTATTACATGAGAGACAACCACGTGCCGCACGCCACTGCTTGAACAAAACCGCACTTTTGTCTTAAAAGGCGTCAACATTCTCCATCACAAAAGACTTTGTAGCTGAAGCGATCATCTAACATGATCAATAGTGCCATAGTAACCTAATAAAGCCATAGTATACAGTGTTTACAGACTCATTGTGCCTCTTCTCTTCACAATTCACTGTAGCCTGCAAAAACACGACTGGACACACCCAAAAGTGCCCGCGATTCACGCAAGAGGAAGTGGTTTGTCTTTAACATGACAGATGTTGAAAGAGAGGGGGCGTATTAGGCTGCTGGAGAATAATGAGACGGCTCAGAAATTTTAAATAGACGCTTTGTTATTCTTCGACGACTGACGTGGAGATGCATGTGTATGTTGCACATTATGTTCGCAGTGGCACAGTGGTTATGTAAACGCGGTAATACACCTCCATACAAACACGCCAGAGGCCAGCATGAACCAATCAGCCCTTGATATCTGCTTTCTGTTTATCAACACTTCAGCAAGTGTTATTGTCTATGGGAGATGACAGGGTTTCCAGCCCGTAGCCCCATCAGAGCTCTTAAGTCGACTCCACACCAGCCTTTATTTATAGTCTTGTACCAGACGGCTCTTTTACACACTTTCAGTAAATGGACAGAGTGAGTTGTGCATGTGCGTGTCCGTGCACTTACTGTAAGAAAAACTTAGGCGAGGGGTGACGTCGTCTTCTGCTGCTTGAACCCATCCAACCAGGAGGACAATGAGGACAAACAGGAAAGAGACACGCGTCAAGTTTAGTGTCCACATTTTGCTTCTTGTGTCTCAGTGTGTTCTGTCTCTGGATTTTCTGGCGCTCATGAAGATCTTTTCTCTTGCTTGTATGTTTTTCTTCTTTTACTCAAACTCCTGAAAAGGAGAGGCGTGTACTGATGTCACGACTGTGGTCACCTTCACAGGGCTTCACAATGGTGGATTTCTACCAAGAAACAAGTCCTCCAGGACAATGATATGGCCTAAATCAGTCTCCATGTGCTTGTGTAGACTGTCACACAGGCGTCTCAGCAATCTGTAACAAACAACACACAAGAATAGGTCACATTAAAATAAGATAAAATATTTTATTACTGGTGGGTAATAAACACAAATTAAGAGCTTTTTGAGGAAATCTGAGAGCTTTCTGTCCCTCCATTGGCAACTACGTTCAAGAGATTATAAAACTAATACCACAAAACGAATTATTCGGTTTAGTCCAAATTTAGTCCAGACTTAATCACTTTATAAGATGAATAGATTGAATTTAGGCTTTTATTCATAATCATTCATCAACACACATCAGTTCAAGCATGTTCACTTGACGTGCGAGAATCAATGAGGTTCATTTTCATGTTACGCAGCGCGTTTGAGCTTCTGCAAGAACCAGTGAGGTTCATTCTCATGTTACGCAGCACGTTTGAGCTTCTGCAAGAACCAGTGAGGTTCATTTTCATGTTACGCAGCGCGTTTGAACTTCTGCAAGAACCAGTGAGGTTCATTCTTGTGTTACGCAGCACGCTTGAGCTTCCTCAAGAACCAATGAGGTTCATTCTTGTGT
Organism: Rhinogobio ventralis; assembly: GCA_039654625.1. Lineage (NCBI taxonomy): Eukaryota > Metazoa > Chordata > Actinopteri > Cypriniformes > Gobionidae > Rhinogobio > Rhinogobio ventralis. Next base: position 6,632,823 of record CM077206.1, on the reverse strand, counting down.
TACACAGCGCGTTTGAACTTCTGCAAGAACCAGTGAGGTTCATTCTTGTGTTACGCAGCACGTTTGAGCTTCTGCAAGAACCAGTGAGGTTCATTCTCGTGTTACGCAGCACGTTTGAGCTTCTGCAAGAACCAGTGAGGTTCATTCTCGTGTTACGCAGTACGTTGGAGATTCCTCAAGAACCAATGAGGTTTATTCTCGTGTTACGCAGCACGTTTGAGCTTCTGCAAGAACCAGTGAGGTTCATTCTCGTGTTACACAGCACGTTTGAGCTTCAGCAAGAGGTTTGTTCTTGCACGTCAAGCAGGTTCGGTCTTGCCTCTGTTTATGTTCAATGATCAATGTTAATAGGTGATTAGAAGACTAAATTCAATCTGTTCATATAAAGTGATCAAGTCTCAGAAAATTTCGACTAAACCGCTCAATTCATATGGATTAGTTTTATGATCTCTTTATTAACTTTATTAATAAGTGTCAGTTGCCTAGCTATCAATGGAGAGCTCTCAGATTTCATCAAAAAGATCTTTGTTTGTGTTCTGAAGATAATTGAAAGTTTTACGGGTTTGGAACAACATGAGGGTTAGTAAATAATGACAGAATTTTCATTTTTGGGTGAACTAACCCTTTAATGTAGCCACAGCTTGTTTCAGTTGGTTTCCCAGCTAAGAGGCTGAAAAGCGAAAAGTGCCCAAAACCCCTTTAAAACTGACAAAAATCTTTGACTTATTTAAGACCAGATGTACAGAGTCCATTTTACAAGTGTTTATCCATTTCTAAATGAAGCAAACATCCTCTTCATGCTATGCTAAACCCACAATACGGTGTGAAAGAGTTGCATTATGTCACGCTTGAAAGCACCAGGAGACATGGGAGTTCAAACCAGCCATCTCCTACCTGTATGGTAAACTCTTCGTGTGGGGTTATATCCTTGAAAATCATCAGTAAGATTTGGATTGTGCCAAGAATTGCCGCATGAATGAGAATATGTAGCCTAAAGGGACACAGATTTACACAATATTTACTCACTGCTCAGCAGGGCTCTATGTATGTGTTTAATCAGCTCTAATTGTTAAGGTGAGCATGTTTGGGTCTAATTTAGAAAACTGCCCTGTTTAAAAGACCTCCACTGCTGGTCACTGGAGTATGTTACGTTTTAGTGTTAGCAACTGACCATTCCTTGGTCAACCAATATCATAGGAAATACCATGCTGGTGCACTAGCATTTGCTGGTAAACAAAAACAACCAGTCTGAACCAACATGGACAATCCTACTGACATAAGCCGGTCTTCTCAGGAGGGTATAAGCATGATAAGGCAATAAATAAGTACTTCCTGGAAATGGTGGTATCACTTATTAGACAATGGAATATGCCTCATTTTCTGTTTACATGTTAAGTTGCAGTTCGGAGAACAGTTGTTTGCCATAATCACCCATCATCATTCATCAGTTCCGTTCCATAAAGCACTGTTCTGAGAATGGATTTTCAACAAAATGCCATATAATGTATAATTTCCAGCCTCCTGCTAAGATGGCCTCATTTGTTCGCATTTAGATAAGAAACGTAAAGGCATATGTGGAGTGTGACTGCCGGGCAAATTAAATGGACTGTTAATAAGTTGAATAGCTTTGCACTTGATATGTGATCTATAGTTACAGCACAGAACCCAACCCTGTCTTCAGCCCAATATGTCAGTGGGCTAACACTTAAGTGGTTTCCATTACTCTGGCTATGCAGACAAGCCTTTTAAGCACAACCACAGAGCTAATCCAATTTCAATTCCCATTTAGGTTTAGGATTTAATATCAACGTCAAATGTGTATACTTTATTGTTATGAACTGCCAACAGTTAAGGGCTAGCAAATGGGGTGTGGTGTAAAATTTGTATTTGAAGAAGCAGAAAATGCAGTCTGGCTTTCAACAGACAGAATGTAACATATGTCTAAAACATACATGCCACAAGTATGTTAAATCTTAAAAGGTGTAATTATTATGTTTTAATTGTGTAACTCCAAGGTTTGAATGATATAAACTTAAAGTGATAGTTCACCCAAAAATGAAAACTCTATCATCATTTATGATTGATCCAAACCTGTATTAATTTCCTTCCTGAACACAAAATAAGATATTTTGAAGAACATTGGTAACCAAACAGTTTCTGGTCCCCAATGACTTCCATAGTATTTTTCTCTCTATATACTATGGAAGTCAATGGGACCAGCAACTGTTTGGCTACCAACATTCTTCAAAATGTCTTCCTTTATGTTCAACAGAAGAAAGAACTTCATGTAGGTTTGGAACAACATGAGGGTGAACTATCCCTTTAAAAAGATGGTCCATATATACTGTATGGCAATAATGCTTTTGCAGATCATTGTGTCTATTTGTGCTTTAAAACAAAACTTTAAAAGGCTTAAAAATTGAGCCATCTCTAATGTAATTTGGCATCAAGCTCAAAGAGTGATACTGCAGGCCAATTTACTGTACAGCTGCCAAAACAGCAAGGATTCTTTGCTCTAATATAGACAATATGAGAGCACGGCACAAACTGACAGTCCCTGAATAAAAAGAAGACAAAGACAGGGCTACTTTTCCATCTGGAGCATGACAGACCTTGGACTCCCACAGGAAAGATTCACGTCCCAAACGGGAAAACTGCTGCTTGTTTAAACTGCATCTCAAAATCATATTGGCACAGCATGAGGAGATAAACTGGTTACAAGTGAATGTGGTTTAGGATTCCACAAATGAGCTTCTGAAGAACTGCTGAATCATTGATGATTGTGGTTTATCAACATCAGACAAGTCCTAAAGGCACAAAACACTTTACTACTTGATGTTTATGTCTGAAAAAGACAGATTTATGTCAGTTTTTTAACAAGTAGTATATATGCCATCTAAGATGGTATTATACCCAAGAACAACATATGGCAACAAAGTAGCACAAAGTAACAAAAAGGACAAAGCAAGTTTAACCTACACCGATCCGGCATAACTAATATTGTGTTGGTCCCCCTTTTGCTGCCAATACAGCCCTGACCCGTCGAGGCATGGACTCCACTAGACCCCTGAAGGTGTGCTGTGGTATCTGGCACCAAGATGTTAGCAGCAGATCCTTTAAGTCCTGTAAGTTGCGAGGTGGGCCCTCCATGGATCGAACTTGTTTGTACAGCACATCCCACAGATGCTCGATTGGATTGAGATCTGGGGAATTTGGAGGCCAAGTCAACACCTCAAACTCGTTATGAAGAGATAATCAGTGTTATTATAAAATATGGAGCCTCGAAAGGACTGGTGATCTGGTAATCTGGTGATAATACATCAACAACCAACACAAATATCTAACTTCATAAGTTTGCTGTATTTTGCATTTGCTACAGTGTTTCACCACCTTCCCCTGCATTCTATCTCAGCTCAGACAAGAGATATGTTTACAAGGTCAAACTCCTCCTGCTGTCCATATGCTGGGGTTGGAATGTGTCCTGCACTGGTCAAGGCTGTGGCTTTAGCCATATTGGTGTGAGATGCTTGCTCACTCATTAGCCTTCCTAGTGCTGGGAGCGCTGGAGTGACGTCCCAGTTGACCAATGGCAATGTGATCTCATTAATTTCAAGTTTTGACAGGAAGAGGATAAATGCTGCTGAGGCACGTGAGGAGCTGAAGTAGGACGCTAAAGGTCTCTCTGTCATCACAGAGATAGAATACATATTTCCCCTTTCTTTCTACTGTTGGATTAACGCAGGAGCCATACATCATCTCAATGCTCGTCATCAAAAGTGAAAAATGATCTACAATCCACAAATCCTAAAATTAACCAATGAAGAAGCATGATTTTAAATGTTAATCATTCAGATAAATCCAATGGCAAAACAACTTTAACTTGTCTAATTTGTACTGAATTGATATATTGGTTTTGTTGGTGAGTTGATCTCTAATAGCCAGGAAAAATGATACACTATGACTTCAATGTCTTTATATGATTTGTAATATAAAAACAAATAAATAATTTGGAGGGTATTTCTTGGAATGATCTGGGGACAAAGTGTCCTCTCATTTTATTTTATTTTTTCAAATAGTAAAAAGCTATTATGAAAAAAAATATATGAGAAAAAATTGTGAAGCCAAATGGTTTGCATCATCATAAAGTAGGAAACTTTCATCCTCTGAACAAATGTAACAAGTACATAAATAATCTCTATTCAGCCAACAGCCAGTCAATAATTCTGTTCTCCCGGTACGTGAGCCATATGTGACGATGGCATCAGATGTCACTTCCTGTATGTCATAAAAATAGAAATGGTTTACTACAGAAACAGCTGTCCAGATTATCAGGTTTGTCCGATGGGATAAAATTATCCTGAAGCAAAGCCAGAAGACTAATGTGTTTTTTTTGTTCAGTATGCAACAGTATCTTCCTCTTCCGGGAAAAAAATAAATACAAATAATAATAATTCACCTAAAAAGCACTGCACCCTTAGACATCGTTTTTAATTAAAACTAAACTAAAACTAAAATTTATAGTAAAAATACTATAAACTAAAACAAAAATATTTTTTTTGTTAAAGCTGGAATAAAATAAAATATACATATTAGTTGAAAAACTTAAGTCTCGACATAATTAAAGAAGGCTTGTGACTCGACTTAGACTTTCACAACAATGACTCGTGACTTGACTTGGAAAGACTTTATGGCCTATACCTTCTAAACCCAAAGATCAGAATTGTGATCACTCTCTGGTCCCTGGAGCGCATGATCAAACCGGTAAGATTAGCGCTGCTTTCGCGCTTTGGCTGGCACTGAGCCAGAGAGGGACTCACTCAGCGAGCGCAAGTCATATATCACAAACTGTTCATCGTTTTCAACCACAAGTTTATTTTATGTTTCAGACATTTAAATACACATAAGTACTAGCAAACCATAAACAGCAACCTACACTGATGTCTATGGAAGTGGCAACTATAAACCTTTCAAACATAATTTGAATAGGCTACACGTTTCATTTTTCTTTTTTACGTCAAATGCACATTGTATAGGTAACTTTTTCTGTTATTTCCCCTAAACTGTGGAATAGCCTTCCACTGTGTGTTAGAACTGCTCAAACACTTTCTGATCTAAGCTAAAAACTCATTTGTTTTCCTTGGCTTTTTAGTGAATGTAAACAGTGAAAACTACGGATATCCTTGCATTCGGTCTTAAAGTGACAGCAGCCTAAAATACCTGCCTGTTGTAATGTTAATCAAACAACATAAGATGGTAAATAAATGTATACATGTTAAATAAACTTCCTGTACCTGAAACACGTAGTTTTTAACTCTCATATTTGTCCTATTGTTTTATAATTTGCTTCTTTGTTATTTTTGTATTATTATATTACTACAGTATATGACATATATTGTTATAATTTTAAAAAAATGCTCATATCATGAAATATGTGAAATGTGGGGACAGGTGCCTGTCCGTCCCGTCCCATATTCCACCATGAGAAATCTGGTCACCCTACTTTTAATGTATTATAGAGATTAATATAATCTCTTTTATTGTTTTGTTTTGAATGTTATTATATGTGTATCAATGTAAAGCACTCTAGTCAACTTTAAGTTGTTTTAAACTGTGCTCATGAATTTGACATTGACAACTATAAAGTTTACTCTGTTCTTCTCCCTGTTTACCAGACACACACTTTCATGTCTTTTGGGAGAAATGGATGAATTTACTGTACGTGTTGGTAATCCGACAGGATCTGACTGCATGGTATAGGATAACTTCAGGCCAGTGCCAGAACACACGAATGGGGGGGGACATGTATATTTCAGCAACTGAAATAAAATTGTGCTGCTCCCTCGGTTACAATTGCGTTCCAATGACTTGTTTAAGACTTAAAGCTTAAAGTTGAAGATTTGCAATTTGACTTGCCTGTCTTGACTCAGGGCTTGAATGCACAGACTCAAGACTTACTTGTGACTTAGTCCTGTGTGGGAATGTGTCTGTGGATGTGTGAGTGCAGAAGCAGATGTGTGAGATGAGGAATGTGTCGTGACTCAAGGGGACTTTAAAGAATAACTAGCACATGTGTGACAAAACTATGACTCATTGCTCTCAAAGTGCCTGTTGAAACAGTCCAATGCAGAAGTTATGCAAACTTTGAGATCATATACATATGGACATCTATGAATCAGAGAACACAAGCAATGTGGTTGCTAAATGTGACTCAGCAGCACAGGTACAGGAAGTGGTGCTGACACCTGTTCACATGCACTGTGTCATCAGAGTAAAGTTCAAAATTGGTTTCCATTTGACTTCCTGTGATGTATGGAAACATTGAATCATGAAGTGCTGGATCTGAGATTGTGAAGTTTCCCACTGTCCTCGTCTCTGAGCTGATCCCCAGACCCAGCTTAGAGTAATTAATGGCCCACTCCTCCCTGCGTGATCTGGCCAGCCTTAATTACATCCATATGGTCCTTCAAAGATCTTTAATAGCCTAATTAAAATCTTATTAAATAGCCAAAGCAAAATGGAAAAAAATCTGGTTCAATTCAAGTTTGAAAATGTTAAAAAAAGGAGCTTCCACAAATGATCAGGCTAATTTTTTAGGCAAGACTTCTCAGATGATAAGCATTGCTTTTTAGTTTAATTAAATGGGTGACCTAACTAGATAAATGTGGATAAAATGTAAAATATGACCATGAAATGGCCCAGGAATATCATTACCTCTGTCTCTTTAAAATGAAAAATACCTCTAACGGGGACAGAGTCAGATGTGCAAATATTTCTAGCGGAGATATATTTTGTCCTCTCGCTTCTGCATAGAAATTTCCATAACAGATGTGAGGTCTGTGAAATGTAGAACAGCACAGACGTGGCTGCGAAAAGACCTGCTAATGCCATCATCTCTTTGTCAGGTAAAATGATATTTAAATGAAAAGCTGTTTCTGCTATGCTCTTAATTTGGGTGCATATTTAATTATCTTAAATTAACATGATAACTGATTCCAGATCAGCATTTTTAAAAGGATAGTTCACCCAAAAAAGAAAATTCTGTCATTAATTACTCAACCTCATGCCGTTCCACACCCGTAAGACTTCGGAACACAAATGAAGATCTTTATAAAGAGACTGTAAAACTAATCCATATGAATTGATGGTTTAGTCCAAATTTAAAATGTAAAAATATCTTAATTTGTGTTCCGAAGATGAACGAAGGTCTTACGGGTTTGGAACAAAATGAGGGTGAGTAATTAATGACATTTTTGGGTGAACTGTCCCTTTAAGGCGCTTTCACACCAAGGAAGATAACTATAGTTCAAAAAAATCATTCTACGAAGTCGACACCACAACTAAAAAGATATGGGCACAGAGAAATTATATCGATAGAATCACTTTTAGAATGATTTTTCCCAGCTGATGTACAACAAAAGCACTGACAGCCAATCAGAATCCATCTTGCTTTAATCAGCTCAAGCATTTAAAGTGGCAGACAAAAAAACTGCAGTGCATTCTTAGGAAAAACAGAACGATACACATACAACTGAAAACTGCTATCTTTATAGTTATCGTTCTTGAACGGGACATTCTCCAGTCAGGTCTTTAGGCTAATACTACTGTACTTACTCATCCATGCTGGACAGAAACAATGTGTGGACTGTCACTGGATATACTTGAATGCCAATGCGTAATTTAAGCAATTTCAATATAATTAGACTAGTATTTCTGCTAGTGTCACAGCACTGACTCATCTCTGATGGCATCCCCACTGCTTTCAGTTTTATTTCGAGAGAAACAAAGCTTTCTTAATACCATGCAGCATATGGAAGAACTGCAGTGGTTTTCCAAGAAATCAGCCTCATTGGAATTTGTTACAAAGAAATGCAATTCTCAGAATAGGATATATAAAACAGCTCTTCAGATGGAGAAGCCAGAATCTCAATGAACACAATGCAACAGGTGGAGTTTTGCCATTTCAATGGGTGGCTGCATTCAATGTGTTTTACATTTTCCCCCGCAAGAGCAAAATTAAAACAGGATGATCATATAAAGCATCTCACTTATTATTAGATTATGTTAGTGACCTGATTTCTAAGTTTATGATTGTGTAGACAGAGTGTGATTTGGCACTGACTCTCTTCTTCAACAGGCCCTCGCTGCCTTTTTCCAGGCATTCAGACAAAATCTCAGTCAAAGTCAGCCTATAACTCATATTAAGACTTTTTAAGTGTTTTAAAATGCACTAAATGTTATATTTTATATATAATTTTGGAGGCCAAGTCAACACCTCAAAATCGTTGTTGTGCTCCTCAAATCATTCCTGAACCATTTTTGCTTTGTGGCAGGGCGCATTATCCTGCTGAAACCCGGCCATCCACGTGATGTAAAAGAAAACGTGATTCATCAGACCAGGCCACCTTCTTCCATTGCTCCGTGGTCCAGTTCTGATGCTCACGTGCCCACTGTTGTCACTTTCGGCGGTGGACAGGGGACAGCATGGGTACCCTGACTGGTCTACGGCTATGCAGCCCCATACGCAACAAACTGTGATGCACTGTGTATTCTGACACCTTTCTATCAGAACCAGCATTAACTTCTTGAGCAATTTGAGCTACAGTAGCTTGTCTGTTTTATCGGACCATACGGGCCAGCCTTCGCTCCCCACGTGCATCAGTGAGCCTTGGCCGCCCATGACCCTGTCACCGGTTCACCACTGTTCCTTCCTTGGACCACTTTTGATACTGACCACTACAGACCTGGAATACCCCACAAGAGTTTGCCCATTTTTCCTGCTTCTAACACATCAACTTTGAGGACAAAATGTTCACTTGCTGCCTAATATATCCCACCCACTAACAGGTGCCGTGATGAAGAGATAATCAGTGTTATTCACTTCACCTGTCAGTGGTCATAATGTTATGCCTGATTGGTGTGTGTATAAAAAATATATTTTTTTGCATTGCATTTAAGAAATAAATAGTATGTTTAAATAAATATAATGTGCACAGACATGAGATCACATGACCAGCCAAATGCTACGCATTTTATATCGGTATACTGCCCTCCTATTATTGGACACTTTTGGAATATAATTTATCATGTCTAAATGCACAATACCACATTAATACAATGCCATTTATGCCCAGTGTTGCCAGATCTTGCTAGAAAAACAAGCAATTTGTTATTTATATCCTTTAAAAAACAATGAACAACAACTGACACAACTGACCTAAATCAATAAATTAAAAAAAGAAAAGAGTAGAAACAGAAGAAAAGGGTAAATTAACTACAACAATTACAAACAATGTTATATAAAGTGCGACTTGAACAACGTGTGGCGATTTGACAGTTGCTATTAGTTGCAATTGTTGCAAAACGGTGTTTACACACGACTCAAAATTGTTCACACTTGTTTCTAATGATATGATTAAACCAACTGTACAAAATATAAGCCAGTTCAGAGTGCACAGGTGGCAGAGGCGCACTGAATGTTGATATACGAACAATGGATGGAAGCAATCTGAGAGGAAAAGGAGGAAGAGTATGTGTAAGAGGTAGTGGATGAGGAGGAAGAGGATGAGAAAGAGCAAAGTGTGGAGAGTGTTGTCACGGCTGGGTCTGGCACTCTAGAGGGGGATTTCCCTTTCTTTGTCTGGTGTGTTTAATGCTGTGGAAAAATAGGTGCAGTTTTCAAGCAATTGTGAAAAACTTTAAAATCCACAAGCCCAAAGTCACTAATACGTGCTACGTATAAGTATACAGTAAGTCAAGGATGACGGCCATATCATAACAAAATAAACAAAAAAAGTTACAGAGTGCTCCTTTAAAAATCCTGTACAAAAGGGATTATTAGATGACATCTTCCTTTGAGTATTGCTGTAAGTGGATCGTCCTTAGGGGAAGTATCCTTGATGACTTTCTGGAAGTGGTCTTAATCCATGAGGAGTTCTCTCTTTCTCACAGCCCTGTTTGAGCAAAGGGAGTATCTATGCCTCATCTTTAGTTTATCTATTCTGCACTGGCTCCTCTGAGACATGATGCATAGAATGTCAAACTCAAATACAAAAGATTTCCATAAAGTCAAGACCTGGGTTGTGTATTTCTTTTGACATAATCTAATCTATGGAAGCTATCAATACAATTAGAGTCCCCTGGGGTTGCCGATTGTTCAATGAAAAAATAACTCCAATTGAAGGTTTTCAGATATGAATTTAAGCATATTTAGTTCAAATGAAGACGCAAAATGGGCCTCCCTTACATTATTTACAGCATTGTGTTGTTCTTGGGCCAAATCTCACTATGTTTATTATTTTATGAACAACGACTGTTCATTGTGTGCTGGAGCAGCTGGCATAAGTGATACTGTGTAATTACTCAAGTAAATAATGCATGACGACATTTGCTTTGATATCTACACTGCGCAGGGTTTAATTACATTGATTACAGCTGTGCAATGGGTAAATGGGATTCTAGGAGATTCCCTGCAAAATCTGATCAAATTATTATTTCTAAAATAAGCAATGACTGTATAGGGGGGTTAACACATGCATCTTTACATACAGAAAAAAAAGAGCTGGCTTCTATTAATTAAAGGTCTACTGTGATTTTGGTCCAATAGGTTTCTCATGCCAGCTGGGCCTTTTTAAACAGTGGCTGTGTCTGAAAACCAAAGGCAGCTGTGTTGCTGCCCAGTCAGGCAAGGACTTCACAGGCAACGTATAAAGGCGTCTCCTAAGGAAACATTCAGACAGTATCTAACTCTTACTGCTCTAAATCATATCATACAGCTGTTACAGAAGTCAAACGTCTTCTTATAATCCATACCGTGTAAACTCGCTCAGAATGCATTTGCGAAATTACTGTGTCAGCTGCATTTTAAAAGCATTGCACGGGCAGAAGATAAGTGCTCAGAGGTCTCGCGTCCAGTAATGATGTTCTGTGGAGGCAGTTCATTTTCTTGTAGCCTAAAGTCAATAGAGGCAATAGTGCACTTGGAAATTACAGAGACGTTCACTAATAAAGCTCTGACAGTTAAGGCATGGAGCTGTCAGCACATTTTTTTCCTGCGCTGTTTGCTATATAATGCATAGATATGACTTGTAGGTTTCATGCAATGGCTATCAGGGGACTGGAGAAAGTTTCCTCCAGGAATCCCAGTATAATTACATACAAACCAGTCTGGAAGAATGCCAGTGCCCTGCAGTCTTGGAATCTACCGGCCTCCCACTTACTGCCTCTGTGTCTGTGGTGAAGTTAATATAGTAAATACTTGTTTATAAATACAGAGAAATCAGACACATCATGAGTTTCTTATGCAGACAAAAGAAAAACCTTGATTAAAAAATACAGACAGATTTTTATAGGGTATGGAACCTGATCATCTAAATATTGAGTAAAATATATATATACATATATATATATATATATATATATATATATATATATATATATATATACAGGTGCTGGTCATATAATTAGAATATCATCAAAAAGTTGATTTATTTCACTAATTCCATTTAAAAAGTGAAACTTGTATATTATATTCATTCATTACACACAGACTGATATATTTCAAATATTTATTTCTTTTAATTTTGATGATTATAACTGACAACTAAGGAAAATCCCAAATTCAGTATCTCAGAAAATTAGAATATTGTGAAAAGGTTCAATATTGAAGACACCTGGTGCCACACTCTAATCAGCTAATTAACTCAAAACACCTGCAAAGGCCTTTAAATGGTCTCTCAGTCTAGTTCTGTAGGCTACACAATCATGGGGAAGACTGCTGACTTGACAGTTGTCCAAAAGACGACCATTGATACCTTGCACAAGGAGGGCAAGACACAAAAGGTCATTGCAAAAGAGACTGGCTGTTCACAGAGCTCTGTGTCGAATCACATTAATAGAGAGGCGAAGGGAAGGAAAAGATGTGGTAGAAAAAAGTGTACAAGCAATAGGGATAACCGCACCCTGGAGAGGATTGTGAAACAAAACCTATTCAAAAATGAGGGGGAGATTCACATAGAGTGGACTGCAGCTGGAGTCAGTGCTTCAAGAACCACTACACACAGACGTATGCAAGACATGGGTTTCAGCTGTCGCAGATTATATGGACCGCACGCCACTGATATATTATATATATTGTACACTATATTGCCAAAAGTATTGGGACACCCCTCCAAATCATTGAATTCAGGTGTTCCAATCACTTCCATGGCCACAGGTATATAAAATCAAGCACCTAGGCATGCAGACGCTTCTACAAACATGTGTGAAAGAATGGGCCGCTCCCAGGAGCTCAGTGAATTCAAGTGTGATAGGTTGCCACCTTGTGCAATAAATCAAGCATTCTGCATTATTTCAGGCAGGCCATGTAAACAAGCTCCGCTATCAGCTGATTGGAAAAATTCCAAAAATTCCAAATTCCGCCCATATCAGCTGATCCAATTCCTATGCACTCAATTGGCAACTCTCAAACAGGGTGCCTTACTTAAGCACAGCTTAAGTTCAGTCTGCCTGCTTGGCTGCTTCCACTGCCCACCTCCTCCCCAGCTCCTCCTTAAACTGTGTTTAACTTAATCAATGTCATTCTGTTGTCATTGATGCATGCTCTGGTCTCAATGGGGGGATTTACGCTGCCCTCCCAGTTAAAAAAAAAATGGGAGGTTGTCCCCAGAAGCTGCTGCTGTTCCCTGTCTTGGCTTTTCATGGAGCTCATGATAAGGATGGGGAATTTAGAACAGAGCCATACCGCCAAATGTAAATTTGCTAATACAAAGTTGACTAAAAGTTTGTCTATGGTGTTTTTGACTTAAGTGGACCTGACTGAAGTCCATTCGTGAAATTTCCTCACTACTAAATATTCTATGGTCAACTGTTAGTGGTATTATAACAAAGTGGAAGCAATTGGGAACAACAGCAACTCAGCATGCTGAGGCGCACAATTCGAAGAAGTCGCCAACTTTCTGCAGAGTCAATAGCTACAGACCTCCAAACTTCATGTGGCCTTCAGATTAGCTCAAGAACAGTCGGTAGAGAGCTTCATGGAATGGGTTTCCATGGCCGAGCAACTGCATCCAAGCCTTACATCACCAAGTGCAATGCAAAGCGTCAGATGCAGCGGTGTAAAGCACACCGCCACTGGACTCTAGAGCAGTGGAGATGTGTTCTCTGGAGTGACAAATCACGCTTCTCTGTCTGACAATCCGATGGATGAGTCTGGGTTTGGCGGTTGCCAGGAGAACGGTACTTTTACCTGACTGCATTGTGCCAAGTGTAAAGTTTGGTGGAGGGGGGATTATGGTGTGGGGTTGTTTTTCAGGGGTTGGGCTTGGCCCCTTAGTTCCAGTGAAAGAAACTCTTAATGCTTCAGCATACCAAGACATTTTGGACAATTTCATGCTCCAAACTTTGTGGGAACAGTTTGAGGATGGCCCCTTCCTGTTTCAACATGACTGCGCACCAGTGCACAAAGCAAGGTCCATAAAGACATGGATGAGCAAGTTTGGTGTGGAGGAACTTGACCAGCCTGCACAGAGTCCTGACCTCAACCCGACAGAACACCTTTGGGATGAATTAGAGCGGAGACTGCGAGCCAGGCCTTCTCGTCCAACATCAGTGCCTGACCTCACAAATGCGCTTCTAGAAGAATGGTCAAAAATTCCCAAAAACACACTCCTAAGAAGAGTTGAAGCTGTTATAGCTGCAAAGGGTGGGCCAACTCTATATTAAACCCTATGGATTAAGAATGGGATGTCATTAAAGAAAATGACAAAAACAATATTGTGTATAATATATATATATAATTTAATTATTATTTAATAAAAAAGAAGCATATTTAAAATAGATTAAAAGGAAGGAATGGACATTAGCATTTATCTAATATCCACATATTTACGTTTTGAGCAAGGTGTTTTAGAAGTTAAGCCCAGATTTAAACACATGAAGTGACGTTTGCATGACACAGGTGAAGAGAGCTGTAAAAGTAGTCTGGTTTTAAAAGTAGGTCACGGCCTGCTTTACCACTTTACTTCCATTTCTAAATGTTTCCAATTGTTTCAGTATTATCTCACTATCCTTTACGGTGGTGGTAATATTGGCCTGACTGCTGATAAGACCACAAACTACAAGGTTTGTGCTACTTCGGCTTCCTGTTATGCCTGAGCTACTGGAAGTAATATAATAGTTATATTTATAGACCAATATATTCTATATATTTTTATATTTCTACCACTAATATATATAATAAAAAAAAATCAAAGCATACCTAAAGGCTTCAGAATATTGTTTCTTAAATTTAAATAAAAAAAGAAGCCTGATCCAGTCCTTCAGGGACATTCATATATTTTCCAAAGAAAATAATCAGTTGAAAAACAATCTTATTTTTCTATTATGATGTGATTAATTTTTTGGGGGCTGAGGAAGGAAAATTATATTCACTGGCTGCTTGTATTTTTCAATACATGCTTCATCATCCAAACGATTTGTAATTTATTCCTTTCTTTTATCCCACACTTTGTTACTACTTTGTAGGTACAGACCTACAACTGATGATTCTAACAAAGCATGCTGGTGGTGTCCTTTTATTGTATGTTTTTTGCTATAGATGTTGCAGCGTGGAGAAAATGCCTGCATTCCTGGGACTTAACATGCATAAGACAGATGTTTAGGGTCCTGGTAAGTGTGCTACACCCATCAATCACATCAAAGGGCCAATAGTACGGTGTGTGCGAGAGGGCCTTCAGAGCACTCGGCCCCTCCTAATGGCCGTCAATATCTCTACCATCACTCAAACTGTCTTTCACAGCAAGACAGATTCCTGCCAGTGCCTCCTGAACCCTCCTAACAGATGGAGCTATAACTCCATAGCCACCAGTAAAAACTATTTCTAGTATCTTCACTCTTATAGTATTAGTGCTAGTCACAGTCGTGAGCTTGATTAGTCTTTCAAGAGTCAGGCAGTCTGTGTGCACGGACTCATTTCTCAGCAAGTGGGCGTTAAAAGCCCTGGCGACCCGTGCCATTAATGGCCATACTGGCTCTTCAACAATGTTTGATATGATTTCATGCCTTTTTCCACTGCAAAATAGAAAGATACAGATCATAAACACTGCGCAAATCATAAAAAAAACTAGTGCTGGAGAAACATCTACTATAATAATATTTATATGTTGCTTGCAAAAAACAAATTCAGAATACACATACATTTTTAGAAAGTCATCAAAGGAGATGCTTTGTAAGCATGTAATGGTGTAGTTATGGCCAAAACTAACTAGCCAACCTTCCTTAAGTTGGATATCTATTGTATAGATGAATGCAGCAAGTGGTTTATTTATACTTTACCATTACGATGTTGCATTGCAACATGATATCCCTCTACATAATCAATAGAGCATGTTGCACAAGGGCATGGCATGATTGGATCAATATAACGTCGAGAGAATGGAACCCAAACAAAAATGTATCCTGAGATGCACTGTCTGGTTTTGGAGCTAATCATTGTTCAGATCTTCATGTTTCTACATACCGGTAGACAACAAATATATATATATATATATATGCAAGGCAAGTTTATTTATATAGCATATTTCATACACTATGGTAATTCAAAGTGCTTTACACAGAAAAGGGAATTAAAATAATCAAAAAATAAAAGTAAGGAAAATTAAAAGGAATATAAAAGGAATTAAAAGAGTAAAAGATGATACATAGATAAACTTCTCATCTGGTAAAATATTTCAGAATAATTTATGTTTAATACATTACTAATAATAAGTTATATATATATATAATTGTTTTGTGATTTTTGTGAGATCAAAATAACTGATTTTGTGGTGGTCATTTCCATATATATATATATATATATATAAGGCAGCAAACAACAAATACATTTTTACATTTTATAAAATAAAATAAATAAATAAAATAAAATAAAATAAAATAAAGCTAGGTTCACCTGACCACTAAAATAAATAAATGTCTAAATATATATAAACAAATTTAAAAAAAGCACTAAAACTAATAATAAAAAAAAAAAATCAAACTAGCAAACAACAAATAAAAAAGTTAAAATAAACAAAACAAAACAACTTTAGGTTCACCGGACCACTAAAAACAACTGTCTAAATATATACAATACAAATAATAAAAAAGCACTAAAACTTCAAAATGAAAAAATCTATTTAATTTGAAAACAATCAAATAAAATAACATAAATGAAAACACAACAAAATAAAATATAAGTAGGATACACTAAACACTAAACCTGGAATTCTGACCTTTATCTAAGTGATGGGCTACACTTTTGTACATGCATCAGAGCATAATCATCTCTTCGATCTCTATTTTCACATTCTGCTGAATCTGATAGCTGATAGTCAATCTAGACTGCTCACATGCAGCTAGATAACCCCTATACTCTTAAGCAAAGATTGACGCCCTTCGCTTGGAAGCAACCCAAAGGCATCTAAACGATTGAATGCGTGACATAATCCCCCAACAGAGTTGAGGCAGAAAGACTGCGGCAAGCCGTTTCTATGGCTGTGAGTCCCAACACTGCAGTCAGTCTGTGCTCTGCCTGGCAAGAGCTCTTGTCGATGAGATGAAATGCACTCTGCGCTTTTAGACAGCAAACTTCAAATGCCCATTACTGAGATTAAATCTCTAAACATTTTCCTCATTTTTCATCAAAACCATGCATGTAAAATCCATCAGCAACACTATGCAATTGGATCAGCATTTTGACTATTGGCAGGAGCTCCTGATTCACTGTTGGTGGGAATTAATTCATGCAGTGCTCACGCTGTTACAAAAGAAACCTGAGGGTCATTTGGGGCTGTTACTCTGCCGTAACTAAAGCCTTCCCCGTGCAAACACTGACTGGTGGGTGATCTCATAGCAGGCGGCTCAATAAAACACAAACTCATTCTACGGCCAAAGAGCGCAATGTCACCAAGGCAGTGGCATCTCAATCATCCCTGTGATCCAAACAATCCCTCACAACTCAGATTTTTTTAGTAAATTCCTCTCCACGCACATTCGAGTCCTAGACGACGGGCTGTGACCCTGGAGGACGGGCTGACCCATAATTAATAGGGCCGAAATGGGTCATGTCAATCAAAGTGGCAACTCACTAGCATTATAGCATAATATGAATATATGATTCACGTTTTTCTGTGCGAGGAAACATTGATTAGAGCTTTGTTTGCATCTATAAGAATGGTACCTCTTCTTCTGAAAAATAAGTACTTTTAAAAAGAGTACTCATTACGGAGGCTGAATTAAGGTAGCTTTATTAACAACCAAATTTATAGAGGAAATTTGCAGTGGAGCAGGGTATGTTTCCCGACGATGATGCACTTAAAAATTTCGCATAAAGACGGCAGCATTGGCAAAACAATCCCTGTTCACATGGGCCAGTGAAAATGACTAAAAACGCTGTATTATACATGCCAGGCCAGTAGTTGGCAAGAGTCAGAATTAGTTGGCGATGTTAGAATTTGGCGTATGTAAATAATGTGCCTCCGCTGGTAGTAGTAGTGGTGCAGCAAATCTACACTGTAAACCCTAACGCTCAAAATAATTAATTGGTTTCAGCTAATTTGTTTAATTTGAGTTGGCTCTACTCAATCAAATTAACTTTTATGAGTATTTAGAACTTTCTTTTTTCTTTTGAGTTCACAAAACTGACGCATTTTAAGTAATCTGAATTGTTTCATTGTTTTGTGAAATTTTTTCTTTTAATTTAGACACACTTAAATTTAACTGAAACTAGGCTGGGATTTCCCAGCATGCTTTGCCATGACACTCAAAAAGGAGAGCAAATGCTAAAATTAAGTGTTATATAAATGTTTTTTTGTGCAAGATTAATGTTAAGGTGGAGATTTAGTAGTGTTTAATGTTTTGCTATGTTAGTTTAGAAGAGTTTCTGTTATGTTGGGTTTTATTGAATTAGCTAATTAAAGCTAGCCAAGTTTCCACTACTAAAAATATTTAAGTTGATCATTTTAATTTAAATGTATGAATTAGCTTACTCAAATATTTGAAGTTAAGAACAATTCAAATGTATAAGTGCAAAATAAAAATCTGCAAGTTCTGCTTACTTAAACTTTACATTTCTCAACTTAAAACAATTGATGTAACTGATTGCCTCAGTTTTTTGAGTTTTGCCAACTTATTCAGGTTTACAGCGTACACTTTGCTGGAAAAGCATTAATGAACTCAGTATCTTGAGCAGCACAAACACAGTCCTGTAGTCCACCATTGTTGTTTTGGTTGTCAATTACTCGCGGATGCCTATAGACTGAACGCGTAATGCGCACGATGTCACCGTTTTCACGAATTAGCGGTTTTGTTGTTTACACTCAGACTTTAACAGTGTCCAGGGCTTGACAAACCGCCAAATGCGGGTGGATTTCAGCAGTGGCGTGTAACGCAGTCAATCCTACTGGCCACTTTGGCGGGTTGAATTTTATATAATATACAGTATACATAATATATACAGTTTTCAAGTGTAGTCTTTTAAAAAGGCATCTGAAATAATAAACTAATAAACTACTGAAATATCTGAATGAGTATTCCAATACTCATTTTCTGCAGAATAGATTCCCGATACCAGCTGTGCTTTCTGCGAGTTACACACAAACCCGCCTCCCCTCACTCACTTGTTTCATTTGCTCCGGATAAATATTGTTGGTATTACAGGGCTGAAATTTCGGCGTGGGATTGCGTGTACTGCGCATTATTTTTACTAATTTCTGCAGATTTTGTGTTCACACCCAATGTGCACGCAGATAAAGCCGCCTCTCAGTACTAAATTTAGTTCTTGGCGAGTATTCACGTAAACACAGTCAGTTATGTTCTAAGTGAACGTAAACAGTTGAGAAAGAAAAAGCATGTGTAACAGTATAATGGATCCGTGAATCAGTTCTTAAAGTGACAGCAGCCTAATATACCTGCAGCCAAATTATGAGATAATATTAAAAACATCTATATGGCAGTTTCCCCCCATGGTATTGATTTTTAGAATTGTGGCGAGTGAAAATGTTGAGTGGCTAATTAACCTTTTTTAAAACCACTAGCCACAGTGACTGTTGAGCAAAAAAGTTAATGTCAAGCCCTGACGGTATTGTGTTCAAAAACGTGCTTTTTGAAACCCGCTTTAAAAAGCTTGCGTTTTCAGGCCCCCAAAACGCTGTTGTTGTGTAAATGAACAGCCAAAACGCATAAAGATTTTCCATTTTTTAGTTGAAACCGGTGTTGTGTAAACAGCCCCTCAGATGTCAATTTACAAAACATCGATGTCTAATTAGCGGGTAGGTGTTTAGAAAGATACCACAGCTCAAGTTGAGACGTGATGAAAGTCCAGTTAATCCAGTATGAAACAACAAGTTCCAACACCACCTCTTCTAAAAGCCGCTTAAAGGAAACCCTTTTCATGAGCATATTATTGTGGAGAGGTGTGAGGAAGCAAAATACTAAAGGAAGGTCTTTTTATGAAAGGAAATACTGCAGTACATGTTCTAGTTTCACCTTTGAGGTGTGACTGAGTTTGTAATTCAATAGTGATTGCACCACCCAGCTCAGGTTATGCAGGTCAGAGCTGATGGGACGCAAGATGAAAATGAAATTGCATACGAATCTGCTGTTTCTGTGCCAATTGGCAACTCAACCTGATTCACATGGCTGATCATTTTTGTTTAAGAACCATAGGAGCTGATCCAACACTTCAGATGAAGCCATGATCCCAGGAACTAGATATAAACCTTGATGTGTGGTGGAGATTGCACCAGTCGTAGCCTGTTTTTATCACTCTCATTTCTGGGTTAATCTGATAATCAAACAAATTTGGATAATTTTCAGAAGATATAGACCTTTTCGTTGCTTCGATCCCAAAATGAAGCTGGATACAGTACAACTGATCCTTTTCAGCAGAACATGATGCATCAAAAGGGAAATTAAAATCTTAGCAGAATGTTTTTCAACAGACATGAGAGACATTTTCAGCTGCCAGACATATAAGTACGTATGCTTTGATCTCACTCATATTACAGTCCTGATAGCAGGATAAAGGCCCATCTCTCTACAGCTCTTTGAAGCAGCACTGAGCTCTTAGCAGTGGATGATGTAGAAAATGTTCAAACACACACAAAAAAGGTCTTTCAGAAAACACCATCAACCAACAGTTTGATTATTTAGAAAATAAGACAATAATAAGGCAATAAGACCTACACCTGAATGGATGAACAGTTGGCATGGTCTAAAAAAACTGTATGTTGACACACAGGCTTGGTAATATAATATATAATTGCATAATAACTAAAAGCTCTATATAATTAGGCTACTTTGGGGTGTCAGAATATATAAAATAGGTCTGGGCATTGAAAGAAATTTCATGATTCGATTTCGATTAATTTGATTGAAGATTAATTGGGGCCTGTCAGGTATAGTACATTTAAAAGTAAATTTCCTCAAGGAAAAAAAATATATCTCTCAACTAATGCTGTGAACTATACAGGGAACCCCAGTTGGTGCATTACTATAATATTAATAACTGATTGTAGGCTATTTTAATTACACATAAGGACGTTTTTTTTTGTATAATAATAACGTTATAATAATAGACCTACATTTCTATTCAAACATAGGCTACATTAAATATTGAAGAACAGGTTAAGTAAAAATACAATAAATATGCAATATAGTGCATATATTTAGCAAAATGTTTCTCTCTAGAGTTCATTTGTCTAGTTGACTAACGCGTTTTTGGACATTGAATGGCTTTTCTGAGGTATGTGACATTGTTTACAAGTTGTTTTATTGAACACTGATTACATGTGACATGATACAGATTTCGGTAAGATGTATTTTTCAACATACCTTCTGATATTCATTTATGTTTATTTCGTGTTGTAACTAGTAGTAAAGCAGAAGAGATGATCAGTTCACATGCTCTGAGGTGGCAATAACGATCTGTCACGCCACATCAAAGAGCACTAAAACATTATTCATTGTTTGAAATTCGCAATAAAATTGACCGAATTTGAAAGCTGAGATTTGTTTTATATCAGAAGTAACAAAGCGTATAGCGATTTATTGGATGGGAAGTGCGCTACAAAGCTTTGTTCATTCATCAACTGAAAACAGCATATAAAAAATAAAAATAAAAAAATAAAAAATTCGATTCAATTAAAAACTTAAAACGTAATCACAACAAACTTCCACAGATTTGAATTATTAAATGATTATTGATCTATTAAAATAATCTAAACGTGGAGTCACATTAGTGAAATTATAAACGTGCAATTAAAACAATACAATATAAACCCTGCCTGTTCATGATGACAGTATACCCAATATGATTTTACCTATTGTATGAGCAGTAGAGGCCAAAATGCTGTCATCGCTGCAACATGGAATAAATGAAGCTGTTAGCCGACATCTAAAGCACAAGTACAGGACCTCGGCCTCTATAAACATGCCACATCTTTGATCCACTTTAATAAATCATTCAAACAGCAAGCATATCCTACCTCTCTCCCTACCTCTCTCCCCTCTTTCTATACAAACACAAGTTAGGGATGCATGGACTGCAGTGCACTTTTCATGCAGGAAGCTTTCAGGCTGTTGTTGGTTTAAAGCACATTGTTCCAGTTGGCTTCCCTTCACATACTGTACAGTTACACACACACACACTTCTGCATAGGTTGAAAAATGGTGAATAGCTACTATGACAAACTGGACAATGGGGCATTGCTGGACTCTCTAATAGCCATATGGGGTTTTGAAAAGCACAACTTTTTCCTCTATGTCAGTGGTTCTCAACCAGGGGCCCAGGGGCCCATTTGGGGGCCTCAGCAAATGTCCAAGAGGTCCACAAAATGACTTAAAATTATCAGTCACATTAGTGAAACTGTGCGCATTTATCACACATAAAATGTATCACACAGAAGTCACTTTCAAACCAAACAGCTTTCTGTTGGTCAATGTGTCAAATTCGTGTGCCCAACTTGAACATGTTGTGAAATTTGCCTGGGGAAATCTGACACCAGTTTGTGTGGATTCCTATTGAAATGACTGGATTTCACTCACAGAAAAATTTGCTGAACAATAGTAAATATAATTGCACCTTGAAGAACGAATATTGTATACTCAAATACAACAAAATACAACAAAAGTAAAAAGGTTGAGAAACCTCAATTGCTCGTCATTGTGCAACATCTCTGAAATCAATGTATTTGCAGTGTTATCTGATGCAGTGTAAACTTTAACATGCAAGCACCGTAACTTGCACTGACTGAGCAAATGTTAAAGTCCCACTGAAGTGCCTTGAAACACGCAGCATTATTCAATGTGTTGATGTAATTTTCACTAAAACAGGAAGACAGGGCGGGACATATCGAACAGCTCCTCCCCTTTTTTTAAATAGCCAATAGCGTTTAGTTTATATCACAGCTCGGCCAGAGCCGTTGAGCTCGGTAAAGCCGCAGTTTCCTCCTAATCTCTAACCGTTTCTCATCATAATCTCCTCCATATCGCTTTAAAATACAGCCTTCTGTGCAGAATTCAAATGGATCCGATACGTTTTCTGGCATGCGTCGACTCGCGCATATGATCCGCTCTGTGATATTGTGTCTCTGGACTGGAGCAGACTGTGTGTGCGCAGCGTGTGACACTAGCGTGAAACCAGACTTCATTCGTCCCCAATGGTCTGAATCGTTGCCTATCCCCTATATAGTGCCATTCACCATGTAGAAAACAGTAAATGTGTGAACAAGTGACTGATTTTAGCTGCAGCTTCAGCGTCTATGTATTTGATTGGACAGAAAATCTGATGAGAAGCTAAAGTGTGGAGTGATGTAATCAAAATCACAATCCATATTTGTGGAAGTGAGAGACTGTAAGTTTTGAATGCTTACATCTTCTAAATGTGAATTTTGTCATTGTTTTGAAGCACACTAGCTTATAGATAACAGTAAGGCTAACATATTCATACTAAAAGACAAAAAACTTCAAAACTTTAAACACTACAGCTCTGGTTATCTCTTCACTCCCCATGATCAGCAGGCCTCACGGCGCTCATACATACTCGCAAGGTTACAGTGGCTTTAAATCATTAAATATCTCAAAAATAAACCTGTCAGCTCAGATCAGGTATCAGAGGGGGAAAAAAAACAAAAACAAAAGTAGTGTAGCATAAAAAGCGGCCTGCTTTAGGGGAGCAGAGCAGTTGTGGTGTGAATCTCTGCGTGGTCAGAGTAAGGTATGAGAAGCCATTAGTGGAGTAAAGGCCACAATCTGGAATGCTCTGAGAAGATATCAGATCACAGGCCGTCCTCAGTGCGGTTACAACTAGGCTAAAGTCCATTAATCAAATGGACTAACTAATGAATGCCCTTTTAACTACACATGCAAACTAATACACATATGATTCGCACACACATTTTCATTGGTGTAAGAGTCACGGACATGCTTCAATGTCCCGGTCTGTTTAAAATAGACCTGCATAATACATGAAATGCAGACATGCAAGAGGAACAGGTGTGAGACAGAAGGTGTCAAAGTGTGTGTGTGACAGCAGCAGCAGCAGCAGTGGACTAAGAAAACAGACATACTTGCCCCCTTCAAATGTGCCTGTGAACGACAATTAAAACTCCAAAAGTTTGTGCGCTTAAAAATCAAATATTGTGTCATACTAAAAAGCTCCCTCTGCTGACGGGATTTCTTTCTGTTTCTTTCCAGCTCTTTCTGTCTCTCATCAGGATCGGAAGCCACTGAAAGACAAGCACGCAAATGCTAACTTTTGGTCTGTTTCCAGCTCCAGAGCAAGTTCCCACGTAAAAGCCCCTGGGAGGGAGAGAGAGTATGACCGAGAAAACCAGAGGGGAGGCTTGTGACGTCCCTTAAAAACGCATGTTTAAAGACTTCCCAGCAGTGAGTAAAAACACAGTGGCTGCTCTCCCCCCAGGCCTCAAGTACTGCTTGCTTTACAAGACTCAAATACATGAACCCTGTCAGAGCTTCTGACGCTCGTTCCCACTGTCTGTCACCCACACATCATGCGTTTACTAATTATTTCAGTGGGTTATGCATGTTATCCCTGATGAAGAAAAGGTTAAAACCAGTCTAAACTGGTTTTAGATGGTCTGTTAGTTGGTATTGGGCTAATTTAGCTGGACAGTCAACTGGACTCCCAGCCTGACCAACTGAAAAATGTTCTCAAAACTCAAAATGACTCAAAAGACAGTCTAGGAGGCCAGCAAAACAGCTAAGGCTAGTTTAAGATGTTTTTTTCTGCAGGGAGATTTCATTTATGCACAATCATACAGCTCTCAATGCTTAAACCAGCCTAAGATGGTTAGTGCAATTATATAGTTCTCTGTTCTTAGCTGGTTTAAGATGGTCTCCCAACCTGGCCAAGCAGCAAACTGGGCTTACAGACTGACCAGCTGAAAAGTGCACAAAACCCCTCTAAAACCAGTTTTGGAGACCATATAATATCAGCAAAGCCAACATATGCTGGTTTAAGATGTTTTTGGCAGCTCTCAATGCTTAAAAAAACCCTGGTTAAACCAGTCTAAGCTGGTTTGCGGGTTTAAGATGGCCAAACTGGTGTTTAGCTAAACTGGTGTATAGCCAAAATACCATCATGGAAAGGAAATGGTTATCCGTGCTGAAACAAAAACTGCTTCACACTACAGTTAACAAGTCTAAGTTGGTTTAAGCTGGTCTTAACTGGTTAAATCTGGTCTCTCAGCCTGGCCCAGCTGGCTTTTAGCAAGTTTAACTGGGTAGTCAACTGGTATGATCAGTAGAAAAGTAATCAAACCACTCTAAAACCACCAACAGGCCAGCCTGACCAGGCCAAAAGACCAACTAAAACCAGCAAACCACCTTAAGCTGATTTTTTTTTCAGTGGGTGATGGCACACTCATCCAACTGTCCCTGCTGAATAAAATAAAAACAAATAAAATAAAAATAATAAACCAGTGATTTGTTGGTCTTAGCTGGTTTCATTTGCCAGCTAGCCTGATCAATTGCCAAAAACCTCTTTAAAACCAGCCAACAGATGAGCCTGACCAGGCTTTGAGTCCAACTAAGGCCAGCAAACCAGCTTAAGCTATTTTAGGATGTTTTTTTTTCAGCAGGTATGGCACAATCATATAGCATCATTCTTAGCCCAATTTCTCAGTTTTAATGATACAAAACATCAAGCATTACAGAAAGAATTAATAAAAAGTACATAAGATGTTTATTTGGGCAGAGATTGTAGGGGAGTGTCACACAAACTTATAATTGTCAGAAATATATTGTGTTTGTGTGTTATTGTGTCTGTCCCTCAAGAGTGTGTCGCCACACACGGCAGAGTTTGAGCTCCTGCCAGAAAAATCTAGGGGCAAATAAGACTAGTGCTTATTTACATTCCTTGATTCTACAACCAGAGCCGATAACTGACCCAGTTCTTTAATCCATCCAAGTTAAAAATCTCTTACACTCACACATACACATGCAGAGGCAGGTATATAGTAGCCAGCCAAGTAGGAGGAATCAAAGCTAAAGCTGGAAAAATAGCCTTGGGATCTGATGACTGGGATGAGAAACAGGTGGTGCATAGAGGCCTGAGAATGGGGAGCTTTATATTCCGTAAAGATACTACGAAGAGATACGGCCTGCATCTGTCCTGCTTTTACTCTTGACCTAATATGTAAAAGGCTGCTGCTACAAAGTCAGCATGCAGGTTCTTTTTTCTGTGTATCTTGTTCTTATTTGTTCCAAGCTGGTCTTAGCATCTGAAAAGTGCACTAAACTCCTCTAAAACCAGCAAATAGACCAGGCTAGGAGACTACATATTACCAGCAAACCAGCTTAAAATGGTTAAATCAGTTATTTAAATGTCTAAATGTTTCAGAAGGGCCAGGTCACTTGTCCAAATGACCATTCAAATGCACTCCCTGTCTTTTAAACCCTGTTGTCTGGTAGTTTATGGTGTTGTATTGTGTGTGACAGAAGCTGCAGTCAGGCTGTGCACTATTGATATAACAGGCACCAGTTTTTACCAACTAGCCAAACACGTCCTGACAGCCTTACACAGGCCGACCATTGTCAAGGCTCCTGTAGCCCGATTGCTATTGCCAGCTACTGTCTTTATGGATCAGAGCAAAGAAAAACACAGGGGAAAGGCTAACAGTGCAGTCAACCCTCTCTCCCTGATGCTCTTCTTTCATGTTACCTTTTCCACCTCTACACCCCTACTGTCATGCTCCAAACTTTCCAAAAACTTTTCCAAAAATTACCATTCCCTCCAAGTCTTCACAGAGACGTGGGTCTAGATTGTAAACGGCATGAACTTTCAGCTCTTTGAAGATGGCTAAAATTGCTGTGTTTGTTACCGTTCCCTTCAATTCTCAGACTGGAGTAGTTATCTTCCGTGTGCAGCTGTCCAACAAGCTGCTGGCTAAAAAGAAAAGAAATCTTGCATTGGACATGAACTTAATGTGCAGATTTGCACTGATTGCACATGCTCACATGAATACAAATATGGCCATCCATGCCGACCTAACTACCAATGCTGGGGTCTTTATATTAAAGACCAAACCTGTTCTAAACCTGTATGACCTTCCTCCTTCTGTGGAACACAAAAGAAGATATTTTGAGTTTGTCAACAGTTTTGTCCATACAATAAAAGCCAATGCGGATCCCATTGACATTTCTAATTTATATTTTTCTTAATATCTTATAATAAGAAAGTCATACAGGCTAGGAATAACATGAGGGTGAATAAATGATGACAAGATTTTAATTTTTTAAGTGAACTACTTAAGAAAATGAAATGCGCTGAGATGAAAGTTTTATACTTTGTAACAATGTAATACTAAAAGTTTTACTTTAAAGTACATTTTAAATCATTATGTTTAAATAATATTTTGTCGCGCTTTATAAAAGTACACTTATTTTGATGTGTTGACTCCAAAAAGCACTCTAAAGTTCAGCTTATTGCATTTATTAATATGAATTTAAACTATAATACATTTTCATTGAATTGCAATTAACATACAATTAAGGGTCTGAAAACATTACATTAAGTTCACACTCAAGTATATTCTTTTAAAGTAAATAATTTCTGTGATAAGATATGCTATACTTCTTTTTCACAAGGGTATTCCTTTAATTTAAGAGCTCCATGCAGTTTTCCCACGTAATTCAAATGAATATTCCACCCTAAATGCTTTTTTACTGAGAAAACCAACCCACATGTCAAAAAAAGGGACATTTCATTGAAATGGTTTCATATTTACTTCTGTGGGACGCTTTGGTCATACATTGATAGTCACTAATCTATGAATGACTAAACAGGCTAGAAGTTTGCGTTTCCTGACAAACACCTTCACTCCCCTACATGCCCTTGACCTAATCGCAGATCTCTAAAGATGCCAAAACCACATGAGCTTTTAATGAAGAACCTCACACTTCTCACTTTCCAATTTTTCCCTTCACTTGCAAAGTCCCATTCCGAGTTCATGGAAAGTTCCTTCAAGCCGCCTGCCACATATACGCTCCCGTCTGCTGGCAGAGAGTGTGCGCAAAGATACTAACTCAACAGATCAAGAGAGAGAGCTTTAAGCTTCTCCAAGTCAAACTGCCAAAGAGCTCATATGTACCGGCCAACCTAAACTGCAACACACCCTGCAAAACTGATCGTTTGAAACCAAACCCAAACAAACTGAGGCACTTGAGGCACACATACAAACAGAAGCAGACTGAGCTCGCTGTCCTATGATCCGCTACAACCGGCTATCACCTTGCAGATAAGGTCTTACAGTAGAGGGATTGTCTTGTGTCAGCACACACCCTCCCCCTCAATTCCTCCAGTCCCAGCAGCCCCCTGCAATAACAAACCCCCGTGCAGCCACGCCACTCGCCTGGAGCGTCTAACAGGAGTGCGGCGCTATAAAACCCTTTCATTTGCACACTAACCAAACACTTCCCCCAGACACGAATCAATCATTAACAGCAATCAGTTAAAGGCAGTGAAGCAAGTAACGCTGACTACTTACTCTCTTTCAGACACAGTTTTCCAGCACGTTCCTCACAAGAAAAAAGAAATCCCAATGGAAATCAGGGTCCTTAAGGATTGTCAATAGATCCAGCTTTAAGACTGCCAGTATCAGCTGTTTATAGGTCTGGATGTGGGATGTGTAGTACAGCGCTCACACTCGCGCTCTGTCTGCTGCTGTGACTGAGACTGAGCATGTATCTGACACGCTGGTGTAGTAAAGTCTCCCTCTGGCTTAATCACTGCTCCTCCCCTCACGCTCGCATAGTAAGAGAGGCAGAAAGAGAGAGAGAGAGAGAGAGAGAGAGAAGAGAGAGAGAGGCGATAGACAGCACTGCCCTTGATAATCATTACAAAGACTAAAGGGAAACCACAAGATTTCTTGCAAACTTTTTGGCCCTGTTTACACCTGGTATTAAGATGCATTTTGGTCGATCGGATTACAAGTGGACGACGCTAAATACAGGTGTAAACGGGGTCTAAAACGCTTTGAGCTTGTCCACTTTCTACCACTTCCAGAGGTAGTCGAAAACGACCGGATTGCTTTCGTAGTGTAAACGCTCATGTGGTCAAATGCTTTCAAACAGCCACAAAAGACCGCCTACTCTACACCTACTGACCTAATGCATAAACATTATGGGAAGCGCACTAGCCAGACGGGATTTAAACTCTGTCAGCTGGGGACCCAAGTTTAGTTTGATGATGAAAAACATACCAAACACAATGTTCTCTCACTATTACAGATTTTTAATGCACTCGCCGCGTTCAGCTGGTCTTGCGGCTGTCAGAGCAGAAACAAAAGCTATATGTTTTTCAGTCGTCTCCGGGTGCGTTCATATGTAGATTGTACAAGCTTATTTTGTCCATTAGATTATTTACCCGCCCATAGACCCTCCCCTTGAAGAAATCAGGACAGAACTGGTTGAAAGTGGACAAAAGAAAGATTAAAACACCAGGTGTAAATGGGTATCTGTCTCCCTCATCTTATGATCCGATCGACCAAAACGCATCTTAATACCAGGTGTTAACAGAGCCTTAGTTTCAGTACTGGTGGTTACTTAAACTTGAATTTTTAACAATACTAATCTTTCTAAGCTTAAATGATCAACACAACAGAACAAGTTGAAAGCATTTGTCATGAATGAAAAACAGCTAGCAGGGAGTGTTATAAATTTAAAATCATTTTTTAAAAACTGAAACTGAAAGTTTCTGAAACTGAATATTGTTTTATGTGTTCTTTTGAGGCAGAGCAAGAATTTAGTTTATGATACGAAAGACTTACGAACAATTAAATATTCAATGTTGGGGGGACTAAATGTAAAACAATGATCGACCACTATCCTAAATATTTGAAGGGGAGATATTTATGATAAAATTAAATTATAAAGAATTATTAATAATTAATTTAAAGAATAATAAAAGGAAAATAAATAAATAAATCCTTATTTTCTTTACATTATTATTATTATAATAATAATAGGCAGACTAAATCTAAAAGTTTAAAAACTTTGAAACTTTAATCAACCTCTATCCTAAATATAAGTAAATATTTTTTTTTTTTTTATCCTTCTCAATATTGATTTTATATTAAAATCTATACTAATATTCAATTATCTAAATTGTTATTATAATTATTATAATAAACTATTTTCATTAAAAAATCATTTTATTAAATATAATTATATTAAACTATATTAAATAATCGTATTATTATTATTGTTGTTTAAGTTGTAAAAAAATTGTTGTCATGGCTATGTAAGGTGAATTACCACGGTGTATGAAATTATTTATATGCTATATATAAACTTCCCTTGCCTGTGATGTTACAGGCCTACAAGCACAAGAGATACTAATTAACATTTATAAAACATCATATGAATAGTAAGACACCATAGTGTAGTCCAAAAAGGTCATTATTTGAATCTCTTTGATAACTATTTGAAAATACTCCTAAAGTTCAACTGGCACTGCCAGCACTCGGCTCACGTTACAACACCTTCAGTGAATAGTGTTATATCTGGTTGAGAAACGATCACCTTCTAGCATGAGCGACAATATTCATTGACCTTATGCATTACAAAGCTTTCTGCCAAAACAGTATTTCCAATCACAGCCTAAAGAGCCAGAGACACTTCTTTTTATGCAAGTTTTTAATGAAGACTCACATCGAAGTTAAAACCAGTTCTTAAAATGTCTTTTAAATGCTTAAAACGGATGGGGCTAGAACAACTGAAAGATCTCAGTGGCAGATCGTCTAATCATGCCCTAGTTAACAAGGGAAGAGAACTACAGAGCGCAATAGAGGAACAGTCACAGTTGGGAATCCCTGTGACTGAAATAGTGCTGCTAATTATGTATTGAGGGGAAATGCTAAGCAGGCAGATGGAATGGTAGGTTTGGGGTGTCAGGCTTCGGGATGCCGTCATTAGGAGACGGGGGACGAGCCAAATGCAGACACAAGCATGTCAAGAGAGCCGGGAAGCAGAGCTGAGCCACTTATCAGCCTCTTACTTACAGACGCCAGATGCCGACTGGGACTCCGCCCCTTTCCCGTCCCTTTATACCAGTCAGCCCTGGTCTACCATTATTACGCATGTCATTTTGAAAACAGCTGAATGTAGTTACTGACAAAAAGGAAAAAATAAAATCTAAGCGTAACACTTGATAGATTGTCTGCTTAATATCAGCTACACTTTATTTTGATGCTCCCCAACAGAAATTCTACTGACTAGAAGTAAATTTGCAACTACGTCAACCCGAATCCTTACACTTAACAGTCTACTAATACTCTAATGAGAGTTAGTAGACATGTAGCTGCAAAGTTACTTATAGTTAGTAGAATGTCTAAAGTGGACCATCGAAATAAAGTGTAACCAAAGAAAGAAAAGGGTTAAAAAGTCATGCCACAGGGTACACTATTAAAAATAAAGGTTCGAAAAGGCGGTTTTCGCAGCAATGCCATAGAAGAGCCGTTTTTGGTTCCCCAAAGAACCTTTCAGTGAACAGTTCTTAAAAGAAACATTGTTCACACTTGTAGTTTGGTTTGTTTGGTTTATTTGGTCTGGACCAAAGAAAAAAAAAAACATTTAAGGTGTGTTCACACTTAGCATGTTTTGTTCGATTAAAACAAACCCTGGTGCGATTGCCCTGTTAGTGTGGTTAATTTAAACGTGTGAACGCTGCCATCCGAACCCTGGTGCGCACCAAACAAGCTTCCAAACAAATACTGGTGCGGTTTGAATGAAATATGAACGCAACACAGACCAAACACATGTAAACGAACCAAAAACAGGAAGACCCTAAAAAGGAGAGAATGCATATTGTTTTATTTCTCGTCATAGTTTGCCCATCACAGTTCAGTACAGGCATCAGAACCGCGTCTCCTCGCAGCAGATCTTCCTTTGTGTGTGTGACGGAGGGATTCCTGCTGCTGTTTTGACTCCTTTACACATTTTATAAGCTCTTCACGAGTTCTCAGCTGGTCAAAAATACCATATACCAAAATACCTTTCAAGGACTTTCCAGGTCCAGTACCCTCAAATTCAAGGACTTAATGTGGGGACACATTTCAAGGGAGAGCAAGGTTACATCGTGTTACCTTGTAAGATACATTGTTACAGTTTTCATATGTCAAACACAACTATGCAATTTATGCATTTATTTTTGGCCATATGGCAGAGATCTGATATTCTATTTGTCATATTTCTGTTTTGCATAAAACTGAAGAATATTCGGTACATCCTATACTGTTTTCTAAAATGATCTGATATTAACTTTTGCATGGATTTTATTGAAAAGAGCTTAGGCTCATGTAACCAGAAGTTTTAAGATATATGAATATGCTTTTAAGTTTTTCTTGCCTCATAGGTTTACATTCTCTTAACAAGCAAAGCAATTCAACATTACATTAAATTAAATATTTGGGAAACAGATTATCACAAATGTTTTATGTTTATTGAACACAATATACAGTCATTGACTGAACATATTTGGGTTCGGTGTAAGCTCTGAAAATATTGAGGTACCATCGTAGTAGTTTTGTGCGTGTGTGAACGTCATGGCAACGTACAACACAAAGTACCTCACACGGGAAACACTTACCGTAACGAGTAAATGCGTGTAACTAACGTAAATCAAGCAAGCTATGCATAGGCCACGAAGTGTTGGCGAAATAACACATTAGCGGACCGGAGGGAACAATATGGATTTTTTTCCAGAAAACGTTTATTTAAAAAAAAAAAAAATTCAGATTCACAAACTTTCAAGGATTTCAAGGCCTCGTGGGAACCCTGACCATCATATGTAGCTACGCACATACAACGAGCACATTTAGCCCAGCAGGATGTTCGGTAAGTTCCGTCTCAAAATAGGCAATGCGTCATTAAAGCCGACCAATCAGGTGGTGAACATATATATGCCTTTAGGTTCAGTGATAAAAATGCCCATCTGAGCGCTAATCGGACCAGGACCAAATGTTTTTTTTTTGTTGGTCTGGACCAAACAAGCCAAGCGAATCGAACAACAAGTGTGAACACACCCTTAGTCCCGGTCCACTTAGCATTCACATTGGCATTTTAACACTGAACCTAGGAACCTAGGCATAGGGATCTGTTCACAACCTAATTCGGCTTTTATTACATATATTTTGCGACGGAACTTACCGAACAACAGGTTCGGATGGCAGCGTTCACAGTTATTCATATGAACCGCACTAACAGAGCAATCGCATCCGGGGTTCATTTTAATCAAACCAAACATGCCAAGTGTGAACACACCCTAGTGAAGAACATTTTAATAATCTAAAGAACCTTTTTCCACTACAAAGTGGAATGGAATGTTCCATTGATGTAAAAGGTTCTTTATGGAACCATCAATGCCAATAAAGAACCTTAATTATTAAAAGTGATAGAATAAAAAATTAATTCATAATGTAACCTCAGAAAACAAGGAAGTGAAAATATAAACAAATTCTTAAATTCACTTTTGCTGAGCTCAAATCATTTCCATACACTTCCTTGCAATTTGCATTTAGCTGTCAGTCATTTGAGTTCAATTTTTTCTTATTTGCAAACTTTTGTTCAATCACTTTTGTGTAATTAAAGGTGGACAGAACTTCTGACATCATTAATGACTTTGTTAAGACTTGCATATAAAGATTCATACATAAAGATTGTGTCATTTGATCTACGAGCTAAAATCCGAATGCAAACTTCATCAGCACCATACAGATCACCCGAGTGTATTTTTCCCTCTCCGAACCTCTTGGTTGACTGATGTGGCGTGAACATCTTCCAGACAGCTTTGCCGTGGTCCCCCCTGTCTCATTTGTCATCTGAAGTTAAACTCCCAGGGCTTCATGTGCACCCAGCAAGGGGAAGCATTGGCTCAAAAGTTTTCGGCTCTGTTAATCTCTCTATAGGGGGTGTGTAATCCCCTAAATTGGAACACAGATTAGAGTTGTTTAGATTGTTTAGATTATTCATAAAGGGATAGTTCACCCACAAATAAAAATTCTGAAAATGTACTCACCGTCATGTCCTTCCAAACCTGTATGACTTTTTTCTTCTTCTGCAAATCACAAAAGATGATATTTAAAAAAAAAATGTCTCAGTGTTTTTAAGCCAAACAATAAATGAATGGGGTCTAATGCTGTGTTGGACCCCATTGAATTTCATTGTATGAGTAGAAACATTCTTCCAAATACTTCGTTTTGTGTTTTGTGAAGAAAGTCAAAAGACAAATTATGTTCATTTTTGTTTGAAATAAACAGAATCTTCATTTTTGAACGGATCTTTAAGCCTGCCTTGTTTAAGGGATAGTTCAGGGATAGGCGGACCAGCTGACGATGACGTCGGACTTAGCGTAAGCGTTTTGAATTGCGAGAGGCCTTACACTTTCTTCATAAGTTGAATACGGAAGGCGGTCCGCCAGAAGCTAGATATTTTACTTTATAAAGTTTTAAATATGGATATTTTTCTTACACAAACCCATCGATTCACTTCAGAAGGCCTTTATTAACCCCCCGGCGCCGTGTGGATTACTTTTATAATGGATGGATGCACTTTTTGGGCTTCAAATTGCGGGTTTGCTATTTACTGCCATTATAAAGCTTGGATTAGCCAGGACTTTTTTTATACAACGCTGATTGTATTCGTCTGAAAGAAGGATGTCATATACACCTAGGATGGCTTGAGGGTGATGGCTTGATGGCATTTTTGGGTGAACTATCCCTTTAACCAGGGAAGCAATGCTTATTTTCCTAAATATTTTCATTAAAAAAAGCCTATTTTCTCAAATGAACATGTATACATTTAAGTATAATATTTTGTTTTATTTTAATAATCAAAAAAGCACACTGAAATAACCTGAGCATCAATATTATTATCAGGGACAAATAGTTATTCTGACCCCTATAGATTTGAATGGGTATTGCAATCATCCTCAATGTGCTCTAACTTGAGAAGTCATAAATGTAACTCTTTTTGCAAAGAATATTGCTTCCGCAAGCACATTCTCATCCTGAGAACAGCAAGAATTAGTGCATACGTTTTACATTGAGTTTGTTCTGATGTGAAGCGCCATTCTCCTCTCTAAATCTGAATCAACAATTGCGTCTCTGTACAGAGAATGACAGATAGCCAACACCGCAGGAGGTGACGGCAAAGCTCCTTCTGAACAGGATTATGAGAATGAGACAAATAAAGATGCTTGGCTTATGTTGTATAAAGCACAACACTGATTACAGCTTCAGCCTGAAATGTGCTGAATGGGCATGTTTAAATACAGCCTTTTGTTGTTATTAATTCATGTTGTTTAGATTAAGTGTATAGTCAAATCAATATTGATTTAGATCCAGAGCTGTTTTATAGATTGATAAACCATAGCTTCAGTAACTAAATGTCTGTTAGTATTCTCTACAGACCGGTTTGGTCACTAAACACTAATTACAGGTTTCACCGATTACAGAGTCGGAACACCGGTTACAGGTCAATCAGAAAGTGAAATTGGTATATCACATTGCTTTAAAATGCTCATGTTTACTGTGTGACAATCATGAAAATTCTTTTCATATATAGTGGCATTAATCTTTTTTTCCAGCATATTCGAGGGAGGATGCCTCCTGGGGTCCAGATTAAATTTTGACTGGTGAAAGATCTTACTTTCATCTGGATGACTAATGTCCAACCCTCATAAAACCTTACAAGCTCTGCCATCAGCCTGTGCAGACGCCAGCACTCATCAAGAGCCCTCAGGCCTTTAGTTTCTGTCTCTTATCTGCTTGTGAACCTCGTGGTTAGTAGAAAGTTCTTGAAAATACTGCATTTCTGCTAGTCAGCTGGCAAAATTAATGGTTGTATTTCTGACAATATTCAGTTTGGTGCTGGAACAAACTAATTATTATTAAATTATTTCAACAAAAACAACATATATTAATGTAAATAAATGTAAATGTTTTGAGCGTGGCATGGTTGTTGGTGCCAGACGGGCCGGTCTGAGTATTTCACAATCTGCTCAGTTACTGGGATTTTCACGCACAACCATTTCTAGAGTTTACAAAGAATGGTGTGAAAAGGGAAAAACATCCAGTATGCGGCAGTCCTGTGGGTGAAAATGCCTTGTTGATGCTAGAGGTCAGAGGAGAATGGGCCGACTGATTCAAGCTGATAGAAGAGCAACTTTGACTGAAATAACCACTCGTTACAACAGAGGTATGCAGCAAAGCATTTGTGAAGCCACAACACGCACAACCTTGAGGCGGATGGGCTACAACAGCAGAAGACCCCACCGGGTACCACTCATCTCCACTACAAATAGGAAAAAGAGGCTACAATTTGCACGAGCTCACCAAAATTGGACAGTTGAAGACTGGAAAAATGTTGCCTGGTCTGATGAGTCTTGATTTCTGTTGAGACATTCAGATGGTAGAGTCAGAATTTGGCGTAAACAGAATGAGAAAATGGATCCATCATGCCTTGTTACCACTGTGCAGGCTGGTGGTGGTGGTGTAATGGTGTGGGGGATGTTTTCTTGGCACACTTTAGGCCCCTTAGTGCCAGTTGGGCATCGTTTAAATGCCACGGCCTACCTGAGCATTGTTTCTGACCATGTCCATCCCTTTATGACCACCATGTACCCATCCTCTGATGGCTACTTCCAGCAGGATAATGCACCATGTCACAAAGCTCGAATCATTTCAAATTGGTTTCTTGAACATGACAATGAGTTCACTGTACTAAAATGGCCCCCACAGTCACCAGATCTCAACCCAATAGAGCATCTTTGGGATGTGGTGGAACGGGAGCTTCGTGCCCTGGATGTGCATCCCACAAATCTCCATCAACTGCAAGATGCTATCCTATCAATATGGGCCAACATTTCTAAAGAATGCTTTCAGCACCTTGTTGAATCAATTCCACGTAGAATTAAGGCAGTTCTGAAGGCGAAAGGGGGTCAAACACAGTATTAGTATGGTGTTCCTAATAATCCTTTAGGTGAGTGTATATATATCTGGAAAAAAAACGAAAAAAAAAACGGATAATGTTATCCGGATAACGGATAACTGGTGAAAATTCCCAGGGCATTTCGGACATTTCCATTAACCCTAAAACACAACGCAATGAAGTTCAAAATTCAAAATACAGGTAAAACATCTATAAAAAATAAATATGGAAAATTTGTCAAATTAATGCCTTACATTGTACAGTACGGATTTTTTGAGTATATAAATAAATACACTGCATGTTGTTTTAGTCTAATTAACAAAATTAATATTTATCAATTATATATAATTATTTTATTTTATGTTGTTTTAGTCTAATTGATAAATATTAATTCTGTCATTTAGACTAAAACAACATATTGTATGATAAAATAATAATTTATATATTACAATCATCAAGCCTGCATTTATTTGATCAAAAATACAATAAAAACAGTAATATTGTGAAATATTATTACAATTTAAAATCCTATTGTTTCCTATTTTAATATACTTTAAAATATAATTTATTTTTGTGATGCAAAGCGGAATTTTCAGCCATTTCTCCAGTCTTCAGTGTCACACGATTCTTCAGAAATCAGATATACATATTTATTATCAGAGTTGAGCTGCTTAATTTTTTTTATAACCTGTGATACTTTTTTTCAGGATTCTTTAATGAATGAAATTTTAACTTTAACTTTATTTTAACTAAAAAAAAATGTACTTTTTTTTTTTTAAGGATGTGTTAAATTGATAAAAAGTTATAGTAAAGATTTATGTTGTTAGAAAAGATTTCTATTTTGAATAAATGCTGTTCTTTTTTTACTTTTTATTCATCATTGAATTTATTATGTTATAGATTATTTTTGTTGTTATTATTATTACTACTACTGCTATTATTACTAGTGCTACTACTCTACTATTGATATTATTAAGGTTTTAAAGGATTATAATCAGTTGTTGCTGACTAGTTAATTGATACATAATAATTTCTTTGTTTCCGTACCAAACTGGATATTTTATGTAACCCTAACAGAAATACAACAATATTAGATCTTCAAGATAGAGACTGCAATCTGCTAAATTTCAAGATATTGCCAAACATTTGTTGCAAAACACTGTCTGAAAAGTGTACTGTGCACAATGTATCTTTTCTAAATATGAAATATTGAGTTGAGAAATGTCTGCTGTTCACAGAGAAATGGAGAAAGAGAGTGAGCTGCGACCAAGCGTAAAGCAGACAAAGTTCTCCTCAGGTGGCTTTAAATGTCCATATCAAAGGAACTATGATTTGCTTTCATGTGTCTGCCAGGACAATTCCCCTGGCAGTGTGTAATAGATCATTTCTCCCCCCTCCTCCCCAACTTCCCCCTCCTGTCAGTAAAAATAATTAACAGACAATAGCTGTGTCAGTTAAGTGCTTCCCTATTCATGATCAGTGTGACATACAACCTGATTTTCTATGTATGGCAATACCTGCATTCAGCAAAACATGCTTGAATTTCAGGACAAACTGACCTTGAGGTGTGAGACAACAACTTTAAGCAAGTTTTATTTAAAATACAAAAGCATGTAGCTCAAGAATGGTTGGACTTGACCTCCATCTCCCTGTACAGTGTGGCACGTCCCTGTGGTGAGGACACAGCTCAAGGAAATGACTTGTCATTCAAGTCATTCAGAAGGGCCAAGAGCAAACAGAAGTCTTGTGTTTGAGCCAGACCTCAGGGGGGCTTTAAATAAAACACTAAATAACTCTATCAAATGAAAACAAAAAGATTTGGTACTGTTTTTCTTTTCAACTTTGGCACACGGTCGCCTGGTACGAGGCAAAAGTGGACAGCCCAAAAAATGGGTTTCAGTAACAAGGACATGTCTCGAAAAAAGCGTATCCAGGCGTTTTTACTCTAGCGCTGCTGAGCCTGTAAAAGGAGCATCTGTTTTGTTTCAGCACAGCTGAGAGTAATGAACCTGGGCAAGCAATGAACTGTGACTAAAAAAATCTTGGAGAGTCAATATTAGTTCTTAATATTCATATTACTGCCAAGGACACACACACAATGAGAACGCACAGTGCAGCAGATAAAATACATGATCTTATTGGAGTTTTTAGAGACGAAGACGAGCTGCAAGAAGAAATGTTATTGATATATATATATATATATATATATATATATATATATATTTTTTTTTTTTTTTTACAAACACAAAACAGATCATTTATAACCCACATATTGCCACTCACAGCAGACTGTTGCTACATTCCCCTAACTGATTTATCCGTGCACATCATTTTTTTTCTTGAATCGAAGTAACTTCCCCTTCATCTTTCAGCTGATGTGTTTACTGGCGTGAGGGCGGGACAAACCCTCACTCACATGAGATCGACCAATAGTAAATCACAACCATCCAATCAATTCCCGACAGATTCCCGCCCTATATTTTTTCTTGTTCAAAAGCTGTTTCACTTGGACATACGTCACAAAGGGAAGAAAATATTATCACAACTTTCATTTAATGCAGACTTTAAGACAAACTGTATGATGAGACTTATTTTAGTTCAAATCATTTAACATAACTTTTACTTACAAAAATATGAAATGGGAGGAAAATATGTAATTCAATGCTTTGTGTTAATTCTCAAAAAAAAAACAAAGTTTTGCAAGCGAACGCAGTTTATCGGGGGAACGCAAAACATTTGCAAGAGAATGCAAAAGCATTGACAAATAATTTTCCCTCCCAACTCAAATATTTTCCTTCACCATGTCCCCATGTACTTACTCAATGCAGTACTGATACACATATTTATGTACTACATGTAGTAGCTATGATTCAAAACATAGTGAGCTGCCCCTGTAGAAAGCATTTTAAGGCATCATATGTACAATCTTGTTGCAAAAATGTAGTTCCAAACCTTCATTCAACTTCGGAACACAAATGAAGATCTTTTTGATGAAATCCGAGAGCTCTCTGACCACAGGCAGCTATTTAATTAACACTTTCAAGGTCCAGAAGGGTAGTGAAAACAGTGGTTCAACCTTAATTTTATGAAGCGATATGAATACTTTTTGTGCGCAAAAACAAACAAAATTAACGTCTGTATCATTAAGCAGCTTACGTTGTAAATACAGTGCAGCTCCCGCATCATCATCACACACATGAGTGCTCATGTGAACAGCATCGGCTGCCATAGAACTTGAAAGCGCTGCACTGTTGCGTAAACTGTGTAGGAGACTGACACAGGCTACACAAAATTGTTGAATAAAGTCGTTATTTTTGTTTGTTTTTGCGCAAAAAAAGCATTCTCGTCGCTTCATAAGATTAAGGTTGAACCACTGGAGTCACATGGACTATTTTAATGATGTCTTTCCTACCTTTCTGGGCCTTGAAAGTGTTAATTAAATAGCTGTCTATGGAGGGGTCAGAGAGCTCTCGGATTTCATCAAAAAGATCTTCATTAGTGTTCCGATGTTGAACGCAGGTCTAACAGGTTTGGAACGACATGAGGGTGAGTAATTAAAGACAGAATAATTTTTTGGGGGTGAACTAACCCTTTAAAATATAGGTAAAACAAGGTATCTTAAAGCTTGGGTATCCTACATTTTTAGAATTGCTCTCTGTCTAGTGCACATTCATTCTTGTTGTCCAGCGTGGACACAAAAATCGGGCTGCGACCGGACAGTGTAACCAGACCATAGACTGTATAAAACAATGGACGTAGTGTCGTGACGTCAACCGTAGAAGACAATTCTGAAGACAATTTTTGAAGCCCAAAGTGGGCAGAGCCGGTCATCACCATCTTGGCAGCGCGTCACTCCCGGATAACCGAAAATGGGCAAAAAGGCGGGACGTGGGTGGAGCTGAGTTGCCTGGTTGACACTTAAGTGGCCACGGCCTTAATTATGCAGAACTTTAAGGCTTAATATAATTTAAACGGATGAGTTATAAAAATAAAAAAATCACCACCCTCACAGTTGTCATGAAGGGCAAAATTAGCTATATAGACCAAATCCACTTTTTGTACCAGACTATAAAAAAAATGTTCTGCTATAAAGTTGAACATTTTAATATGGGGAGTTCTATGGGATTGACTCCCTTTTGGGGCCTGTCTCTAGCCAGTCGATGAATTGCAGTTTAAGTCACTTCAGTGTTGGATTCAAGAGAGAGACCGGAAGGTTGCCGCTCAGACCAGACATACGCGAACTGATGACGAAAAGTATGGCACATGGACTGTCCGAAGCAGAACACAGACAATAGATGTATACTTTTTCCATTAAGATGGCATTGCATGTATCCGCCCCATTAGGCAATCCCAGAATGCATTCTGTTGACCTCAGTGAAATTTTTTTATCCAGCAAAGTGGATGATTCAAGTTGATTATTAAAATAATTGATTAATTCCTGCAAAGCATTCTTTAAAAAGCCCCAAACCTGTTAAAATTGGGAGAACAACCACGACCATCCAAGACCATCTAAGATGGTTTATTTCAGCTGGGAATTGAAATCATGTGACTCTCTCATGCATTCTATGTGCAGAGTGTTATTTGTATGATGCACAGCTTTCCTGCCCATGTAGTGCTTCAAATCAGTCACTTCCCCAATTAAAAAGGACATCTTAAACCATCCTAAGCTGGTTTGCTGGTCTTAGTTGGTCACTCAGTCGTATCAGACTGGTCTGTTGACTGGTTTCTGTTTCAAGCCCACTCTGCTAGCAATGCTACACGAAGGGCCATATGAGCCATAGTTTCAGCCAGACCAAACAACACTCCTCCAGAGATTCCCTGACCTTGCTCAGTGTTAGGGGACACACAATCCTACTGTAGTGCAACATGGAAGTGAACTCACTGGAGGACACCCCCTTCCATCCGCTCTATTTTAAGATAACTTCTTTGCAGCTGAAATCACCTGCTGCAGAGCTAAACCCTGGAATTCGCATCTTCACAAAGGAACGTTAAGCGTCTTAGAGTCAAAATGTCTGTCGAAATCCTTCAAGTGCAACATTGCGACTGTGTGAAATTTAGACATTTCCTGGGGGAAGGCTGCTGCTTTTTTTCTTGAAATTCAGACTTACTGTCTGGTAGGAGGGAAATCAATAAAAACACTTACTGAGAAAACAGTTTTTGGGCACCGCATGATACATGGACTAATCATTTAGGGAACATTCAGGCCATTTCATGTCTTGCTCCTTGGACAGAGTGACAAAATGTAAGCTTTATCTTTTTTAAAAAAAAGGTTAGTGTGCTTCTTTGGATCAATTTATTGATGCGTGAAATATGCGATTGTGAATCAACGCTCACATACTCCAGCCGCTCACAGATAAAGCATGCTAGCTGCAGGAGCCAACCACATCCTGAGTAAACATAACCTTCTACCCGCTGGGAAATCATAAATTGACCCCCGACAAGCCCACATGGTCCCATTCCACCAATCACAGTGGGCCATTTTTCTCAGGTCTGCAGATTTCACAGATCCTCATCACAAAAGAAAATCTTTACACTATTTGATTCTGACATTGAGACAAGCCTACTGTTTCTTTAATAAACCCCCGAGGACTTTTAAAACGCATGTACCCTTAATCTATTTAAAATCTAGGTTGAAAAAGCACAAATTAAGACTAGATTAGAAGCTACAAACTATAATTCATGGATTTATATTCGCACAGTGCAGTAATTACTCGAACTTAGCAAATCAATTATTTATGCAAAATTGACATGGAGGCTGTTGGTATTTTCCGTCTCTTGATATAACAGGGAAAAATCCTCTGTATAAATTAGTCATGACCACATGTGCACGTGGAGCAGCCCAGACACATGAAATATTAAAAAATTGCAAAAGACAAAGTATGGGATTTTACAATGAGCTACCCCTGAAACAGTTTTAACTTTTATGATTGATAGATAGAAAGTTAGATAGATAGATAGATAGATAGATAGATAGATAGATAGATAGATAGATAGATAATTTCATACATCTGTAGTATAATAATTAAAAAAATGTACTGGCAATTCTGGAATTAGAAATCATTGACTGTGTTCAGGTAGATTTTGTCCACATCATAAATTGGGGGGATGCAAGAGCTGCAAGAGGGGCTTACCCTGTCCACACTATGAAGCATTGTCCACGCACACACCCAGTCCCTCATGCATAAATATGCAGGAAAATCAATCTACATGTCACATTCATGCTGGACAGGAACATATTTCCCACACGAGCTCAGCATAATTTATAAGTCTTAGTGGACAAAGTCATAAAACCTCTACAAAAAAGCACAAAAACCAATCTCAGCCGCAAGTTCACCTGTTCATTTAAACCTACAGAATAAAACAGACATTCTTACTTTCAAGCCACAATGAAGATCCATTCAGAGCACAATCCCCTTTTGAAAAGGCTGCAGTCCAGGTGATATGCTGACCCAGCTATGAGCCAGCGCAGGAATCCATCCTTTGCTAGCCATGGTAACCAACACCTTACTAGAAGCCGTGTGTGCGTGCATGCGTGAGAGCCGCGCAAGAGAAGAACTGACAGCGGCAGCCACGGGAAACCAAATTCAATCTATTGCCATGGCACCTGGTGCTGTGGTGACAGCAGCCTTTCAGGACGCAGATCTTTTCATTCAGCTGTGCACCAGACCCTAAGCCCAAACCGCTGTCCTGCCTCGCTCCCGTTCTATTAAAACCTGCAACACATGCCATTTGTCAGGTTGGAGAGAAATTACCTCAGCCGACGAGAGAGGGTCTTTTCTGCAAGCGGGCGAGCCCCAGCCGTCACAGGGAGAAGAGGAACAGTAGCTCTGCAGGGATCCCCAGAGATGCCCAGGGCTGCAGCTCACACGGCACAGCGCATACAAACGCCAGCCACCACCAGCAGCAGCAGCATCAGCAGCGGCAGAGGAGGGGAGGGAGGGTGCGAGAAAGAGAGAGAGAGGCAGAGAGAAAACGAGAGAGAGAAAGGGGGAATGAAACGCAGCAGAGGGGGGCTGCTCATTCTGAGGCAGCCAGGCACATTACATCATTGCTTTCCACTCCTGAGGAGGCAGAGCTGTGGAGAGGGGAGAGGAGGCACTCCCCTTTACACCTTCTGTCTGATAACGTAAGAACCTGCAGAGGAAAAATACACTGACTGCAACCATCCCAAACTGCAATTGTGGAATGGATTAGCATCAGATTGAGATGGATTTTACGGTTATGCACAATGGTTTTACATATGTAAACACACCCTTTTTGGCATCAATAATGGATGGCAGGGTGAAAATAAAATAATGCAGTTATATTAATCTCTTTCAGTTTGCAATCTAACCCTCATTGAGAAGGAACCATTATTTCTGGGTAAATCACAACAGTGATTTACATTTTTTAGGCTACGTTCAGGTTGCAGGAAAATGTGGCCCAAATCCGATTTTTCTGCTCATTTGTGACTGTTTTCTCATGACAGTGACACTTACATATGTGGTCATAAATCCGATACAGTTCAGATGTTTTGAAATGCGACCTCGGTCTGAACAGTCACTCTAGAGCAACATTCGCCACAATTCTGCGCTCATGAGATTCACTTCAAAGATTTTACATACCCCAAGTTATCAAGACAGTTGTGAAAGGTAGTCAGTGAAGGACAGTGATGTGTCAGAGCTCATAAGTATTACAGTGACAGTAACGAGCAAAACATGAGCGCTCATACCATAAATGTTTAAAAACTGCTCTCTTTTTTCACATCCTCATCTTTGCATAAATTCGCTGGCTTCCATGGCAGATCACACCAATAAACAGGTAATCGCTTACTTTAATGTCCTCCGTGTTTACTTCTGTATGACAGCGTGCTGCATGGCGTCTTTTTATCGTTCTTTTACACATATGGGTCAGTTCATCTGTTCACACTGGAATCTGATATTGGCCACATTTAAAACAACAATGTGAACTGCTTTACAAAAAAAATCAGATCTGAGCATTAAATCGGAATTGAGCACAAAGACTCGCAGTGTGAACGCAGCTTGACAAGGGCCAAATTATGATGGCTAGATGACTGAGTCACAGCATCTCCAAAACTGCAGCTCTTGTGGGGTGTTCCAGGTCTGCAGTGGTCAGTATCTATCAAAAGTGGCCGGCGACAGGGTCATGGGCGGCCAAGGCTCATTGATGCACGTGGGGAGCGAAGGCTGCCCAGTATGGTCCGATCAAACAAACAAGCTACTGTCGC
The DNA here is from genome assembly GCA_039654625.1 of Rhinogobio ventralis. Taxonomy (NCBI): domain Eukaryota; kingdom Metazoa; phylum Chordata; class Actinopteri; order Cypriniformes; family Gobionidae; genus Rhinogobio; species Rhinogobio ventralis. The sequence continues at coordinate 6,588,116 of CM077206.1, read as the reverse complement.
TCAAATTGCTCAAGAAGTTAATCCTGGTTCTGATAGAAAGGTTTTAGGATACACAGTGCATCACAGTTTGTTGGGTATGGGGCTGCATAGCCGCAGACCAATCAGGGTGCCCATGCTGACCCCTGTCCACCGCCGAAAGCGCCAACAGTAAGCATCAGAACTGAACCACAGAGCAATGGAAGAAGGTGGCCGGGTCTAATGAATCACGTTTTCTTTTACATCATGTGGATGGCCGGATGCGTGTGCGTCGCTTACCTGGGGAACACATGGCACCAGGATGAATTATGGGAAGAAGGCAAGCCGGGTGAGGCAGTGTGATGCTTTGGGCAATGTTCTGCTGGGAAACCTTGGATCCTGTCATCCATGTGGATGTTACTTTGACATGTATCACCTGCCTAAGCATTGCTGCAGACCATGTACAACCTTTCATGGAAACGGTATTCCCTGGTGGCTGTGGCTCTTTCAGCAGGATAATGCGCCCTGCCACAAAGCAAAAATGATTCAGGAATGGTTTGAGGAGCACAACAACAAGTTTGAGGTGTTGACTTGGCCTCCAAATTCCCCAGATCTCAATCCAGTCACGCATCTGTGGGATGTGCTGAACAAACAAGTCCGATCCATGGAGGCCCCACCTCGCAACTTACAGGACTTAAAGGATCTGCTGCTAACATCTTGGTGCCAGATACCACAGCACGCCTTCAGGGGTCTAGTGGAGTTTATGCCTCAACGGGTCAGGGCTGTATTGGCCCAACGTAACGAAGTAAATGTACAGTTTTTTCATTAGAAACTCAAGTTAAGGTAAAAGTAACCACTTTTAAATTTAATGTAAATGTAACAAAGTAAATGTACTCCGTTACTACCCACCTCTGATAGAAACACTAAAAAAACAAAATAAAAATATAGCCTACTATCAATGACATAGCAACATAGTAAAACTCAATCTTAGAACATCTTAGAACAACCACTTAGTAAGTGGTTATTGTATATTGTGGTGGCGAGTTTTGGGCGGACAAGCACTCAAACTCAAAAATCTGCTTTGCTTTTGAATGGAATCAGGAGTGGCCTGTTTTACATTCTTTTTTGCCAAAGAGGCTCCAAGGATCTAGAGCAGTTTAAGGCCAGTGAGGGGCCGATGGTGGAGCATGTGGTCACAGCGGTTGGCTGATGGTCCTGAGAGACAGTGCACACTCACTGCCTTTCCATCCCCACCCACTGCCACACCACTCATGCCTACAAACATATGAGAGTTTACCAGGACATGAACTCTTTTCAACTCTCTTACAAAGGGAATGTGAAAGGGAAAACTATAATTGTGCAATACATTCGACGGCACATGTATAAGACATAAGCTGATCCTGTTTGCTTACAGTTGCAAACAAACAGCACAATAACTTGGGAAAGGAAACAGCAGATAGTAGTATACACTATCAGTTTTGATTAATAAGGATTTTTTAATGATTTTGAATGCTCACAAGGGCAAAAACAGTAATATTGAGAAATATTATTACATCTTAAAATAATTGTTTTCTGTTTTAATATATTTTGAAACATTTATTCCTGTGATCAAAGCTGAATTTTCAGCATCATTACTCCAGTCTTCAGTGTCACATGATTCTTCAGAAATCATTCTAATATGCTGATTTGGTGCGGAGTTATAGTATATTATTGGTACTCTATTAATAATGGTGCGTATTATTGTCAGTGTTTTTGCTGCTTAATATTTTTGAGGAAACATTATACATTTTTTCAAGATTCTTTAATGAATAGAAAGTTCAAAAGAACAGCATTTATTTGAAATAGAAATATTTTATAACATTATAAATGTCTTTACTCTTTCCTGTCACTTTTGATCAATTTAATGCATCCTTGCTGAATAAAAGTAGCAGCAAAACCTATTTACGACACTGATAATAATAAGAAATGCTTCTTGAGCAACATATTAGAATGACCATCAGAGAAATAAAATAAATGTAAAAATTAGTGCTGGGGAAAAATTATTTGTGATTAATCGCATCCAAAATAAAAGTTTGTGTTTACATAATATGTGTGTGTGTACTGTGTATAATTATTATGTAACATGTATATATTTAAGAAAAAATTATATTTATATATAAGATAAATTATATATACAGTATATACATGCAAATATTTCTTAAATATATACATGCACGTGTGTGTATTTATATATACATAATAATTACACACAGTACACACACTTATATTATGTAAACACAAATTTTTATTTTGGATGCGATTAATCACGATTCATTTTCCCCTAGCACTAGTAAAAATGTACTAGTTTACTAGTACTACCACTTCTTTAAAAAACATTTTAAAAAATCCAAACTTATGACCAGGAGTGGAGTAAGTGGAGCACAAATAAACAACATAATGCAATCATTTTTGTTTTATTGTTTTAATAATTAATTTGCCCCAATTATAAGTCAGTATAAACACACCACTGACTCATTTACTTCTCCTACACCAACTATATACACAACCTCACATACAGAGAGAAGAGCCTGACATAGCACCTTTTGTCAGGCACCAAAAAAACACCATTTTCTATCCCAGCTGGAGAAGCCTGGCTGCGATTGGCTTTGCGAAGAGCCCAGCAGACCCCAGCTATTATCTGCAGATTGCAGCCAAGTACTGACAAACAGATTTCAGAGTTGTCTTTGCTAAAGCAAAACCACTTTACATCAAAGTGATACACATTAAAAAAAAGGGACATGGGCAGAAAAACAGGAAGCTCTGCTATTATTCCATTCAAAAGTCCATCTCCACACAGACCTCTAAAGAAGTTTTCCCAATGTGTTGTGTTCCCCTCAATCTACTCAGATTTGCGGTTAAATGGAGACTCCTGCCTTTTAGGACAAGACGACGAGCTGCTGTCTGAGTCTGAGCAACAGAGTCAGCCAGTGAAAACACAGTCCTTTTTGTTCTGCAGCAGACCTAACTAAGTGATCATGATTTATTTGCGCTAATTCCACACTCTTCAAAAAAGCCATTGATTCATGGCAAGCAAAATCTCCCCAACAAATAGAGCAGGCCTGTTTCTGATGAATGGCCTCCGCTATTTTCACTGGCACTTGATTTCATAGAAACGATTTTTCTCAATAGTGGCAGCTGTTGGTCAATCGATGGAGGGTTTGAAGAAGAAATCATGGCCTTTTGCTGCAGTGCACTCTCGACTGGGTAAACGGCAGATGTTATTGCTCAAACTCTCTGAGATAGAGGACGATATTGATGGGGTTTAGTGTCCTCTGTGGAATGCAGCGTGTTATGCATTCTTTGCTTGTTCTATCACTTCATGATGCAAAACAACCAACTTTCTGCTACCTGTCCTTGCTTGTCCTTTAGCTGTGCATTATTGATATCAATGAAAAGACCTGATTTGCTTTTAATATTTTACAGTCCATAAGACAAAGCCAGGTCATAATTATAATCGTTTTCATGTATTAACTGATAAATGACAGATAATATAAAATTCTATACCGTTTTGTCTAAATATTTTTTTTTTTTAAAGAAACTAAAAAACTACAATCTTAATTGCTACAAGTGAATTTAGGCACACGTTAGAACAATATGAAAAATAGATATTGCTAAAGATTACATTTAACAGTGTTATTAAATCATAAGTGTTCTTAAACATTAACTTTACGGAAGCATTAGATGATGGTAAAATAAGCATGCACAATCGACCAATACCAATAAATAAAATTTTCTTAATTTATTTAAATTATGACCCTCACAAATAAAAATTCCGCCAATCCATGTTTTCACTGTTAAACGGTGGGGGCGCTATTATGCATCTTCTGAAAGAGTATAGGATCTCCGGATCAAAACACGGGCGAAGACAAGCGATTGAAGCATTGCTTATACACATGAAAAATTATGTGATCATCAAACATTAAAGGCCCCCTGAAATCAAATTTTATGTTTTTTAGCTTGTTAGCCTTAAAGTTATGAATAAGCTGGTGTGTTCCATAACAATGACAAAATTCGTTTTTAGGAGATATAAGCATTTCTAAACGTACAGTCTCTCTCACTTCTGCTAAAACGGATCACATATTTTTATGACATCACCGCGGACTTCAGCTTCTCATCACATTTTCTGTCCAATCAAATGCTCTCTAGAATCTGAAGTGTCCCGCAATACATTTGATTCCGCCATATTTATTCCGCCATATTGCACGTTGCATTTGCTCCCATTTATAGTAATAGGAATGCGCCATTTTTCTGTATATAAAGTCTTTGGTATATGTACTTATTGTGTTGTATATTGCAAAACACTTTTGCTGCTATTGAGGTGGGATACGGTTTAAGGGTGGGTTAAGGTGTAAGAATAGGGTCAAAAGTGTATTTATAGATGTAATTACAGAAATTAATTGCAGCTGTAATTACATGAAGGTTTTTTTAACAATTTACAATAAGTGCATTGCACCAAATGATTAATTTAAATGTTATACATAATAGTTAAAGACAAAGTGGGACCTAAAAAAGTTTATATTTGGTGGTCAGTGTTTTGTATTAAGAGACCTTTTCTGTCCACAGCTATTGTAGCTATTATAATTTGCCCTTCACCACATCAAAACTGTATAAAACATCATTGTTCATGTACGCCCAAACAGACCAGAATAATAATGGAACATTGTCCATTTCATATTGGACTTAATACGTATGACGAGGATGGTACAAAAAACAGTCAAATGTCTTTTGTGAGTCCCTTAGTGTCTTTGAGAGCCCATGAATGACATTCCAAATATGCCATATTGTAGGTTGGCTGGAATGCAGAAAGCAGATCAGACTGTACTGTTTTCCATCATGTACAAAAACTCCTCTTACAGGGCAATGCCTTAGGCAAAGAGAGAAGCTCCAGGAATACAAACACCATGGCAAAAGAAGTTGACCTCTAGCTGTGAAGATTTGTCCTGCCTAAAATCCTTGAGATATTACAGTGGAACAGAAGGCTACAGTGTTTTCTGCTATTATAGACATGCTGCTTGCTGCCAGTTTTTCAGGTTCAGATTACAGATTGTTCTAAAGTAGTGTCAATGTCTGACCATGGCAGGGAAAAGCCCCTTTTTAGTATATGAAAGAGACCTTGGGAAGAACCCTAGCTCAAAAGGGAAACTCATCCTCTTCCAGTTGACCTGTATGAGTAAGATATTAAATTTTGTATGTGGTTACAATGGTTACAATGGCATTAAATTGCATTAAAAAAGGGAAAACAAAATGTGGTTCAGAAGGGAATGGACACATAATAAAATAAAAGAGTCCTAAAGATAGCAAAAGAAAGCAAAATGATCCAAACTATTACTTAATACACCAAACTAAAACCTTATTTACACTATACTTTTCAAAGAAATTAATACTTTTATTCAGCAATCAAAAATGGCAGTAAAGACAAAGATTTCAAATAAATGCAGTTTTTTTAACATTCTATTCATCAAAGAACCCTGAATAGAATGCATCAGGTTTCTACAAAAATATTAAGCAGAATTGCGACTTTATCGTCGTTATTTTGTTTCTTTTTGTGCACAAAAAGTATTCTCATCACTTCATAAAATTAAAGGAACGCGCCGACTTTTTGGGACTTTAGCTTTAGCTGAAAATAGTCCCCAGCACGCTCTCTGTGCAAGCAGGTTGTCACGTACGGAAGTTAGCCTATTTTCAGGCGCTGCGTAATATCATTGCGCCTGCTGCACCCATGGTACGGCAGCAAAGTTCCTTGATTATTACGCAGGAATGAGAGTATAGTCCCTAGCCATATCGGTCTAGAAAATTTCAACTTTTAATTTTCCGCCGGTCTTAGTACACAATGTAACTATACACATCACAACATATATATATAGGAAAATGTTGCCATTATTTTGTCACTTATTGAGCAGTAGGCTAGCTGGAGCCATTTACCTCCAGTCTTTGTGCTAAGCTAGGCTAGCGGTGGGTGCGTCAGACAGAGTTATGGCACGCACGGAGATAAAAATGGTATGTATGGACTTATCTAACTCTGGGGGATACGGTGAATAAGCTAAAGTCCCAAAAAGTCGGCGTGTTCCTTTAAGGTTGAACCACTGGAGTCACATGGACTATTTTAGTGATGTCTTTCCTACCTCTTGAAAGTGTTAATTAAATAGCTGTCTATGGAGGGGTCAGAGAGCTCTCAGATTTCATCAAAAACATCTTAATTTGTGTTCCAAAGATGAATGAAGGTATTACGGGTTTGGAACGACATGAGGGTGAGTGATTAATGACATAATTTTCATTTTTGGGTGAACTATCCCTTTAAAAACAGTTGTGCGGTTTAATATTTTTGTAGAATCGTGATTTTTTTTTCAGGATTCTTAGATGAATCGAAAGTTCAAAAGAACAGCATTTATTTTAAATAAATAATTTTCATGAGATTATAAACATCTTTACTGAACGGTAGTGTATATAATATTTATTTAAATTATAGCAGCACAGTTCACCCAAATTCTGCTTTTTAAATTACATTTATATCCAAATTTAAAACAATATGTGACCACCCTCTAAATCAATTTGAAACTAGCACTGTGACCACAACAAAAATAAACTGTTATGTGATCATCCAAATTCCTAATAGCCAGCCCTTGGATGAAAGAACACAAAAGAACCCTTATCACATCATTCAAACTTAAATATGCATTAATGATTCATACACACTATTTTAAACAGCCTTAGAGTGCCGTAAATGTTGGTTAATTGTGAAGTAATTACAAAAATGCACTCACACAAAGGGAGTCCAGTCTTCTCAGGCATGAAGTATGGTGCTGATTGATTATATTTAGCAGTGGCAGTGTGACTGCCCTCTCCCAAAAGCATTTTGCTAATTACACGGTCAGAGGTCAAAGAGCTGGCCCCTTTTGTGTCCATTCAACACTGCCAAGACAAATCAGATCGGCTGACAATCTTACTTTGTGTGTGATGCACTCTTTAATCTAGGAAAGAGGATGTGGGCTGAAAATGATCATATCAAATCTCTGGATATTCGTCATGCAAGAATGGCATCCAACCTTGCATGCATGAGTTGATTACTTAGTGTGATTCATGCACTGATTTACTAACTTAAATGGGACCAAAGGTCAAGAGGTCAAAGATCTTCTGTTGTCCTGCATGAGACAAGAATGACAAAAATGTGACGTGAAAGCCATGTGAATATGCGATCAATTAAAATTTTTATATTTACTAAACAAAGCTCTCAGAGCGTGTCCTCTTTGGTATTTTAAATGATGGATGTGATGAATTTGGAATAATAAACAATTTAATGATTCCGGTTCCTTGAAGGGGTCATGACATGGATTTTTGTATTATTTTAATATGTTCCTTGAGGTTCACTTATAATGTTAATTAAGTTTTTGGCACAAAAACAATTACTTTCAACCCTCTCTGTCTGAAATGTTCAGTTTTTAAGGGGAAGCTCCTTTAAGGCTTGACAGCAAAAAGCTACTGTTATGATTGGCTGACGTCATTGCATAGGAAACCAGCGCCCACTAGCTATTGCATGCGAGTAAGTGCTTTGAAAAAATTATCCATATAAAACCGTCATTTACTTGCGGTTTGTGAAGCAGCTGCTGTCAGATTCAATACAGTCGGCTGCTTCATCTTTCAGAAAAAGTTTCTTTGCGAACTCTCCATTACACTGTGCCTCGTTTACAAAATAATCTGCGGTCAAATTCTCTGAACAAACATAATGCTCTGATGCGATCCAGGACGCCATTAAAGGGTTACTTCAGCGATTTAGCATTAAGCTTTGTATCAGTAGAAACCCGGTAGTATATTCGAATGATCGTGCTTCCCCCCGTCATATTCCCCTGAGACGAGAGATTTATGTATTTTATGTCTGGAAAAAAGCCTCCGATGATGCAAATATCATCATTTTGCATCATCAGAGGTTTTTTTGGCCAGAGACTGAAGACTACAGCCAGTAGTAGGAGCTAGTTCCGCATGTTTTCAACCCGCCCATAGGGGTGGGATCTCACTCACAGAATGCAAGACACAGACGGCCACACGGACATTCATAACGAAGCGGTGCGGAGCAAAGCGAGTGTTCTCAATCAATTCCTATGAAAGTTAATCCATAGGCATGAACTGAAAATGCGCCAGACTGGACACGCACCGTGAATGAATGCCGGTCGGCTGTGCTCATTTTAGTTTCGGTTTAAAATTAGCGCCAATTCGGGGGCGGGTTGCTTGAATTGTGGGTTCATGAAAACACAACAACAAAACTGTACAATGACAAAATCACTTAAATAGGCGCATTTCGCTTTGAAACCAAATCTTCCGCGATCATCTGGTCTGTCAGCTCCTCACTCTCTGATGAATGAAATCTGACTCCTGTCCTGCTGCGTTTGTGCTGCGACACTCATTCAGCTCGTGCTGTATTGAGCAGACATGTTCGGTTTTTCATTGTAGTGTCTGTTCTCTAACTGAACTAAATGATTTTTATTACTATAAAAATCAAAACGACGGTGGGGTGGTGCCGCGGTGGGCAAGATATGTAACCGGTAGGCGTGGCTTGGGAGTGGCCTCGTAGGGCAGTGAAGCAAGTGCATTCTGGTATGTTGTCTTTCATCCATATCAGCCAAAAATACAATTTCTGGCTTTTCTCAGTCTAGAAGGCACCAACTTCTAAAATAATTTTACATTTCTACTACATAAATGACTCTCATTCCTGCGTAATAATCAAGGAACTTTGCTGCCGTACCATGGGTGCAGCGGCGCAATGATATTACACAGTGCCTGAAAATAGGCTAACTTCCATCAACATAACCAACGTGACAACCTGCTTGCACAGAGAGCGTGCTGGGGACTATTTTCAGGTGCTGTGTATGGCAGCAAAGTTCCTTGATTATTACGCAGGAATGAGAGTATAGTCCCTAGCCATATCGGTCTAGAAAATTGCAACTTTTCATTTTCTGTCGGTCTTAGTACACGATGTAACTATACACATCACAACATGTAAATAGGAAAATGTTGGTGTTATTTTGTCATTTATTGAGCAGTAAGCTAGAAGGAGTCCAGTCTTTGTACTAAGCTAGGCTAGCAGTGGGTGCGTCAGACAGAGTTATGGCACGCACGGAGATAAAAATGGTATGTATGGACTTATCTAACTCTGGGGGATACGGTGAATAAGCTAAAGTCCCAAAAAGTCGGCGTGTTCCTTTAAGCAATGAAACTTACCCCTTTAAATGACCTCTTATATGTCAAAATATCAAGGCAAATTTGATTTCTCATGTCATGACCCCTTTAAATGATTTTTTAGTAGTTGTAAGGAATAATTACTTGGGAGGGGGAAGAGTTCCATTGCCAAATAATAATTAAAAAAATAAATAAATTAAGTTATTTTTTTGTTACACCATGTTTAATGAGTTTAAACCATTTTTAAAGACTGCATATTAAACAACAAAATGTGGTAACAATTAATTTATTAATATTTTTAAAATACTACTGAAAAAAACTAAACAAATAATGTGCATCTTCAAATACACATTGGCATATGACATTCAGTGACTCCACTGATGTAATTCTCATATAGTTGAAAGTACAGTAGCCTATGTATTTGATCCCCTAAAAGAACCTATTTATAAAAGTGATTTGTTCTGCAGTCAGACTGTACTGAATGTCTTTGATGAACTAAACAAAAACAGTTCGTAAGAGTAATTTATTTGGGAATCAGACTACACTGGCTGCACTTTACTTTTTCTTTTGTACGCAGATTTTTCAAGTAAATTTCACATATGAAATTAAGTAAAATCTACTTTTAAGTAAAATTCACAAATAAACTAAAAGTAACTAAAACTCAGCCAGTTAACGCCACAATATGTATTTCACCGCTAGAGGTCACTTATTCAAAACAAAGGCGTAGCTTGTTGACGCCTTGATTTCACAGAGCTTTTATTATCCCGCAGACGAGCACTTCCGCTACTTCCGTAACTCAGCGCTGTTTTATCATATTAGATACATTTGTGTGTTGAAAGTTATGTTATAATGCTACTCTGTGCGTTTGCTCGGCGGCTACGATGAGACACTTGTTGCACACTGCAGTGAGCTAGATCGATATTAGGCATGGTAAAACACAGTAAGACTACTAGAGCTTTATAACAATGATTTGTTTCCTGTCAATGAATGTATCCAAACAGTTGCTCTCCTGTCTAATAAAACACATAACATGTTAAAGCGTCTTTGGTGTTTCCATGGTTTCTACTAAATAAAACCGAGGCTAACGCGGGTATGATGTCATTGATAGGCGTTGCACATAGTTAAAATTGCTTATTTCTCTGGATTTAAACATTCTTGGAAACATTTGGGATAATGTAAGTACACAAGTCAACAAAATATATAACATTGTTCTAGTGGGTTTTGGATATTTTAATCCAAAAATATTACATATTGTGCCTTTAAAGGTTGTTGAGTAAATTCTACTTAGTTGAAGTTTACTTTGCAATACTCTGTTTCAAGTACAATTTACTCAAACAATATAACACTGAATTAAGCCATGCTTTTAAAGTGTATGCTTTACTTAGAACATCTACATAAATAATACAATAGATATTATGTAGACAACATATTTACATAATATAAATAATGTGGTACCCACCCGAGCACAGAGATCTCAATACTTGATACACAATAACAGTAACATTCCTTGGATCATTTGAGTATGAATGTGTCATATTGAGTAGAAAATGAACTCCAGATGTCACAAAACAGCAAGTTACCAAACCTAACAACAAAAGCAATGATAAAACAGTGTAAATACAGCTGGAAAACAGTGGAAAAATGCAACTTTATTAATCATTCATGTCTCAGTGTGTGATGGGAACACCAGTATCAGAAAGTTGAGTAGGTTTTACTTAATTTTATAACATTGATATTTACACTTTAATTTCTACAAGCTTAAATTGAGTACTAATACAGTTTTTTTTTTATTCTTGCCTGAACTAACTTATTCGGGTCGAAATTACATTTGTTTTTTCTGTAGTGTTTACTTCACCACAGAATCATTTTCAGATTCATTAGGGGTCTTGCAACAGCATCGAACAAGAAACTCTGCTTAGTATTTTAGCACAGAATTTCTTCCACATCGATAGAAAAATAAACATGCGTCAACATTTAAACGGAACAAAATTTGGTTAATTCTGGTGCATATCAGCATGTCATGTAAAACACTCCCTGCCAAAAACAAACAAACAAAAAAAACCATCAAAATCCAATCATAACTTTTAAGCCCCAGCACCTTTTCTTTGGAAAGGTTCACAATGTACCAAATGTAAACACCACAGATTAATAACCAGGACAAAGCACAGCCTTCCCAATGCCAAGAATCTGTACGATCCATCAACTCAAAGCATCAGCAGCCTGTTTTCTTTGGATTCTTTCAACACTTGTTACTTTTTAACACTCCATTCATGTCTCTAGCCACCATCATGACAAAACTCTAAAACTAAAAAAAGAAGCAATGCAAACAAATTAGTCTGTGGTTAAGAGAAAATGAGAAATATGTTTTTTCCACTTCTTTCTATTCCCCTGCAGAGCTGCTGGTGATGCCCCACAGAGAAAGTAAAAGCAATTCTATTGCACAGTGTTACACAAATGAAAAGAATATCATTGCATTTGGGAAATATCAACAGACACCATGGGAAACAAAGCTATAGCTTTCCTAGCTGCAGTATTAATCTTTACTATCATAATTTAAGGAACAAGGCTCTGTAAACAAGCATATAATACAGTACTTATCAGCGATATCACACAGCTGCTGCACACTGCTGAAAATTAAAACACAACCTTTAACTGTTTATCTTGCGTTCTCCAGTCAGGGTAGTCAAACTTGACCCCAAATTATCCAATCATTTCAACACGTTGCTTTAATAGAGATAAATGCCTGCTGAATTATCTTGTCAAAACCACTGAAAGACATTATTTAATAGCAATCTGAAACTCTTCGTGATAAATTATTTATCTGACAGAGCACTCCAAATGTACAGTTTGAATGTTAGTATAGACTTAGCATTTCCCCAATGCTAGTTATTTTTCAGCCTGTGATCGCACAGAGAGCCTATAGAGAAAACGCTGATGCTAACAGCAGGTAGCAGCACATAGAGTCAACATTGACGTTACATTCCCAGGCCCAGAGCAATCGCACAGCAGGGTTTGATGTTGGTACAAAACTAAATGACGGACATCATGTAAACACAGCAGTTATACTGTTTGTGACTCTCTCTTGCTGCCATGAAGTTAAGTATACGGTCTATTATTAGAATTTATCCAGTCGTTGTGACTGGCAAAGTTTTGTGATGCAAGATTTTGTAATGATTCTCAGAATGAGAACGGTAAAAGTCCAGCTCTGTGTGGTTATGTAATGAGAACACAAAGCAAGGCCCGCAGCGCAAAAGCTTTCACTTGATTTTCTATTATCTAATGAAATGACAGAGTTTAGCTTGGACCTTAAAGATTGGTGCAGTGGATTAAGGCTGTGTTCACATTTGTAGCTCAGTTCTCTTGGTTCTTTTGGTTCAGACCAAAAACGAAAATGATACATTTAGTCCTGGTTCGCTTAGTAATTTTTTTGACACTGAACCTAAACATAAAATCAAAACAAAAACTGCTTTTATTATGTATATATTGTGATGGAACTTGTCGAACATCCAAAACAATGCTGTGTGCTGGGCTAAATTCGCTCGCTGTACACGATCAGGCATAACATTATGACCACCTATATATTCCTAATATTGTGTTGGTCCCTCTTTTGCTGCCAAAACAGCCCTGACCCTTCGAGGCATGGACTCCACTAAACCCCTGAAGGTGTGCTGTGGTATCTGGCACCAAGATGTTAGCAGCAGATCCTTTAAGTCCTGTAAGTTACGAGGTGGGGCCTCTATGGATCGTACTTGTTTGTTCAGCACATCCCACAGATGCTTGATTGGATTGAGATCTGGGGAATTTGGAGGCCAAGTCAACACCTCAAACTCGTTATTGTGCTTCTCAAACCATTCTGGAACCGTTTTTTGCTTTTTGACGGCTGGGTTGCTTTGCCTGCTGAAAGAGGCCACAGTCACCAGGGAACAGCGTTTCCATGAAAGGGTGTACATGGTCTGCAACAATGCTTAGGTAGGTGGTACGTGTCAAAATAACATCCACATGAATGATAGGACCCAAGGTTTCCCAGCAGAAAAGCATCACACTGCCTCCGCCGGCTTTCCTTCTTCCCATAGTGCATCCTGGTGCCATGTTTTCCCCAGGTAAGCGACGCACACGCACCCGGCCATCCACATGATATAAAAGAAAACGTGATTCATCAGACCAGACCACCTTCTTCCATTGCTCCGTGATCCAGTTCTGATGCTCACGTGCCCAATGTTGGCGCTTTTGGGTGGACAGGGGTCAGCATGGGTACCCTGACTGGTCTACGGCTATGCAGCCCCATACCCAACAGACTGTGATGCACTGTGTATTCTGACACCTTTCTATTAGAACCAGCATTAACTTCTTGAGCAATTTGAGCTACAATAGCTCGTCTGTTTGATCGGACCACATGGGCCAGCCTTCGCTCCCCACGTGCATCATTGAGCCTTGGCCGCCCATGACCCTGTTGCCGGTTCACCACTGTTCCTTCCTTTTGATGGATACTGACCACTGCAGACTGGGAACACCACACAAGAGCTGCAGCTTTGGAGATGCTCTGACCCAGTTGTCTAGCCATCACAGTTTGTCCCTTGCTGAAATCCTTACGCTTGCCAATTTTTCCTGCTTCTAACACATGAACTTTGAGGACAAAATGTTCACTTGCTGCCTAATATATCCCACCCACTAACAGGTGCCGTGATGAAGAGATAATCAGTGTTATTCACTTCACCTGTCAGTGGTCATAATGTTATGCCTGATCGGTGTATGTGTGTAGCCTACATATGATGGTATTTTGACCAGCTGAGAACTTGTGAAGAGCTTATAAAATGTGTAAAGGAGTCAAAACAGCGGCAGGAATCCCTCCGTCACACAAACACACGAAGATCTGCTGCGAGGAGACGCGGTTCTGATGCCTGTACTGTGATGGGCAACATCGTGACGAGAAAAAACAGGCATGCTTGAGCATTCTTCACATCTTATGACATCTTATGACATCATGTCCTGTTTTTGGTTCGTGTTGCGTTAATTTTTCCGTCAAACACACCAGAATTTGTTTGAAAACAGACCATCTTTTCAGGGGTCAAGCTCCAATTTAGACTTAAGCCGGGCTCAGACTATGGGAGTTTCAGGCTGATTTATGCCCGATTTACTCCTCCCGACATTCGGAGGAAAAAACTGCATCTAGGGCATTGGTCATTTCCGATGTTCGGCCCAGATTATCTGGTAATCATAATCTGCTCGCGGACACATAGGGTGGCCCCGATAATATCAAACATGTTTGATATTTAGGATTAAAAAATTGATGTTACCATGGTGGTGTTTTGTGTTCATGTGAATTACCTTCTATATACTAGTATATACTTCTGCCTGTGGAAAAACTACTTATGATGAACTTATTCATGATTCTTCATATGGCTTTCTCTTTTACCACCTGCATTATTATGGTGGTTGTCAGTATATTTTAAAGGGGTCCTATAATGCCCCATTTTACAAGATGTAAAATAAGTCTCTGATGTCCCCAGAGTGTGTATGTGAAGTTGTAGCTCAAAATACCCCACAGATCATTTTTATAGCATGTTAAAAGGCGGGATTTTTATGTGTGTCCCTTTAAATGCAAATTAGCTGCTGCTCCGGCCCCCTTTCAAGACGAGGGTGGAGCTTCAAGAGCTCATGTTAGCAGCTCCGATTACCTCACGCAGACACGCACTGAAAATGTCAGAAACTGTTCAGCCTTTTTAAACCAGAGTCTGACATTGATGGAGAGACTCATGACAACACCTAGAATTCAACAGGATGTTTCTGAATTGTTAGTTGATGAATTTATGTAGCTGATGTGAAGTTACTATCTTTAAGTCATTGATTAGCATATTCTGTCATGATAATCTATAAATCGCTCTGTGAGGACTGAGCCAGAGAATATATGCTGCATGAAGATAGAACAGGTATAGTTTAGTTTAATTTATAACGTTTGTTGTCATCTTGCTTTTATGACATGCTATTGCATTTGTGTTACGTACTGTATTGCAATAAATGTGAAAAGACGGATGTGACAGCTTGAGCAGACTCCCAAATGTACTACAACAACTCTTCCTCTTCTCTAAAGAAGCCCAACATGGCCTCACCCGCTTTGTTGCGTGATTTTAGTAGCAGTGTGCATTTTTGTATATACTGGTTTAAATTAAAGTTTTCTTGCTTGTAAATTGGTGTTTTATACAGACTGTTCTCTAAATATGTTTACATTTTTAATGTATTTTTTACAGAATTATTCTGGCAATCACAGCTGCCAATTATTTTATTATATTATTTTTTTATAGTGGTAAAAAGGGGGAAAACTGTGCACACATAATTATTTTTGTTAAAATGTTCAGTTTGTAATTTAAAAACTAAGTAAACACACATGCAGAATAACATGAGATGATTCACTAAAGACAGCTTGCCCATGACAGCAATCCATCTTCATCAAAACATTAAAAAAACCTGTTCATTGTGAGATCAAAGCTCAAATAAATAGGACACAGCTTTACAAGTCAACCAGCGAACAGTGTGTACTATCCAAGAAAAGCTCAAACGAAGGAGGAACTCACAACATACTTCAAGGACAAGATCACTGCAAGCTCAGCCAAGCTTTTATTCAGAAGTGACATACCAAGTCCCTTAGAGAAGAGCAGAACACATTTTGACAAACTGCGTTGTGCTGCGCTCTTCACCTTGAAGAGCAAGTTCTTTGTGTCCTTGAAGTAGGACTTCCCTCAAATTATGGGAGTACGATCATTATACAACCTACGCAGAGGGTAACCACCGTTCTCTTATTTCACTCCTACCTGTCCAGCCATCTCCCTCCCCCCTCATCCCTTGTTCCCTTTCTTTCGCCGTGGTGTACTGTTCCACGTTACCTTGGCAACGCAGTGGTTATGCTCTGTTCTCCATTCAGCCGGCATTCTCTTGCCCTGGAGGGCAGATGCACTCTGCTTGTCCTCCTGTCATCCACACCAAAAAAGCCCATGTGGACGGCTCCATCAAACCTCCGTTTAACCTTCACGCTGCCTGAGACAACTGCAGAAAAGAGAAGCATGACTACAGACATCACAAACACAAAATCAAGTGCTACCAGATGTCTTCTCTTTTCTTACCAGGAATACAAATATGTCTCAAAACTGCATTGCAAAGATGCCAAAACCTTAGTCTGAGTGGGGGTTGAGGACATTTCTCTAATTGAGGAGGCTGGTTGCCATGGCAACATATTGAACCGTTGCATAGGGTAATGGGAGAACACCTTACTGCTGCTTGGTTTCACCTAGATGAAGTGACATCCGGCCATCTCAGAATCTCTAGTGTAAATCCAGCTGAAATCTCTAGAAAATACACACTGCTTTCATCTTAAGAACCCTTTAGCTGCTTTAATCCATTCATTTCAACATTACACGAAAGACACACTAAAGAGTGTTAATTTGTGATTTTAGACAAAGTGACAAGGCAACAAAAAGACTCAACACATCCTTAAAACCAGACTTTACTTTGTTTATCTTCTCTCAGGTCGAGAGTGTTATTAATTTGAGCGCTGACAGAGCCGGTATGCTGGTATGATTAACTAACGTAACCACAGTGTTTATTCTCCACACACGCCTTGTCTGTCTCACAAAGGTCAATCTCACTTACATACAAGTAAAGTTATACAGCAAATCATGTAGACACAATACAAGTGTTTCTGAAACAGACTGGATTTTGGGTAACACTGTATTTTACAGTGTCCTTGTTACACATTCTATAGTAATTACTATAAACACGGAGACGTGTTCTCTGGAGTGACGATTCTATCTGGCAATCCAATGGATGAGTCTGGGTTTGGTGGTTGCCAGGAGAACAGTACTTGCCTGACTGCAAGTTACTTTTTCAAATAAGTAATGCAAGTTACTTTGTGTTCCCATTTATTTGAATCCTCTCCTGTCCCCATGTTGAGAGAAATTGGGAGTAAAAGCCCCAATCTCTTCACGGCAAAGTTCTTTTTCGTTCTTCATTTAGGGGTAAAAAGAAGTCGAAGCAGCGATATACTGTTATCGAACATCCGACGCCGCCCACTCTGCTGAGAGAAGCGTTTAGATGAATATGTAAATATATGAGCTGTGCACTTTCCTCTCAATAATAAAATAAACACACAACGAAATTGAGAATTTTTTTTAAATAAAGCATAAGAAAAGCATCTTATCTTAAGCAACTTGGATATGATTGCACGAGCTCTGCAAATCGGCACTAGTAGTCACGTTTATTTATATAACACTTTATAGTACAATAGATTGCTTAAAAATCAAGCAGCTTTACCATGTTAAACATGAAAAACATATCAGTGTCTCATTTCATCAACTTCATTTTCTACTATAAAGCAGCTCTCTTGTGCATTTAGGTTTTCACTCGCAGACGTCTGACCTCTACGGACTCAACAAAACAAATGAACCAGAAAAGATTTCGGCATTAAAGAAGGCAGAGCCTCCGCGCACACCTACCTATTACGTAATCGCCACAGACCAATGGTAGTACAAAGATGTTTACAGCCGCAGTAAACTTTTACGGAAAGTTCGCTTTAGCCAGCTGTTTCAAACAAGCTGTTTTGGCCTGATTTTGTTCGAAATCAGTTTGTTCATCGATTTCACTTGAAGTATTTCGGGGCCTTAGTGCAGAAGCGCTTTGTGCTTCTAGAATTCTAGACTAAATTTGAGCATGCATTTACTCATCTCACTTGCACAAAAGCAGATTCAGTATTCCTCAAAATTAATAAAACAGTGAAATGCAAACTCATAATATTACGCAAAATTGCAATAATGAAATGTTAAATAATACAAATACTTTATGTATTTAATCTCACTTTATTAACCAATGTCTTTGCTGTGGACCTTCGATGATCCAATTCCACCATACTAATAAGCAAAAATGAATTTGGATAAACATCACAATTATTTCTCTTTTTTTTTTCTTTTCTGAAAGTTTAAGAGTTTTGAACTTTCTTCTCCTGCATCATATTTCTCTGCAATCCAGAACAGTAGCACAGTTTAAAGGTTTGTTTGAGCTGCGCCCTCTACTGTACAGGCGTGAATTTGCATTTCCTTCAGTCTGAGGCTTATTTGTTTCACTTTTGGTGTGCGAAAACTTTTTTGTTATTAAAAACAAGCAACCAAGCCTAGCCCAGGTGAGAAGAAGTAACGCAAGTAGTTACTTTTTCAGAAAGTAACACAATATTGTAACTAGGAATGCACAATATATCGGCCACCATATCCATATCGGCCGATATATGTTCATTTTCAATGTTATTGTTACCGGCCCGAAAAAAAAAAAGGTCAAATTGCTTGAAACATGATTGAAATCACTTCAAAAAGGAAAATACAGTTCAGTGCAACATGGGGACAGCAAGTCTGTCATATAGGCTACATAAAATTATAATTAGAACATTGTAATTGTGTGCTTGGGACACGTGTATTTAATGGTGAGACTTTTGTTTTTGCAATCAGGCTCTCAAAAATGATATAAAAATTTGGATTTAGATTTAATCGGCATCAGTTATCGGCTTTCAAATATAAATAATTATCGGTTATCGTATCAGCCCAAATGTTCATATCGGAGCATCCCTAATGGTAACGCATTACTTTTAAAAGTAACTTTCCCTAACACTTAGTCATAAATAGTTAACAAAATAAAAAGTCCTTCTCTTTGAAATACAGACTAATTAATTGATGACTGTGCTGTATTCCTCAGATTTTTGTCCAATCAAATGCTCTCTAGGATGAGAATGTCCCTCCCCCTTCGACATACTAACATGTAACAAATCAAGATTCATTGCTGTGATGTTAATAAAGCCTTCACAAGTAATGAGCCTGTCGAAAACAAGAAATTACGCATGAAACACGACAAAATCTGCTGGCGTCAAGAGATTTCATGGTGTAGGAGAACAAGACTTACAAATGACAATAAAAGTAATTAAAATAATGTGGAGTATAATAGGGGTCGTTCCTCATTTTGAGACCTCTGAGACAAATACTATGCTTGTTCCATTGGCCCACTTCAAAGGCAGAGGCTGATGGTGTTTGTATATGAGCATGAATACTCCAGAATTGCTCCATAAGGAGGCTGTGATCCATATCATTGCATCCTTTGGCTGCAGATCAGAGCCGGCGTGGGGGAACTGAGACTGGGCTCCATTAGTAGGTCCTGCATGTAGCCAATGTACTGAATAAGCCATTTTCACGGATTCTGCATTAAACTAACAGGCAGTAACTGTTTCAAAAGAACAGATGCACTTGGGATAATTTCCTCATGTACATGCGTACTTTGTGTGTTTTGTTTATATAAATATTCAGATCACTCCTCCTGGTTGATTACAATAAAATGGCAAATTATAAAGTAATATAGCACTACACTTTCACTGACGTGTACACAAGCTTAACTATGATTAGACATGGAACAGCACTCACAGACATGACCAGTGAAGCTTTCATGATGCTAATAAATATAGACACAAGAACCAATAGCAGAGAAAACAACTCTTTCTTAATTATTCATATGTTCTGCAGAGGGGAATCCTCAACTGTGAGTGTGATTTTTTTTCTTTTTTTAACAGAATAATTCACTCAGCTGTGAAACACTGAAGAAGATAGAACACCACACACCACTTTCATCTTCACACTTTTCTCACACAGCTGCTGCACCTTTGAGCTCAAAAGTTGTATTTCAGTAAACTGTTATCAGTGCATGATTACATGAAATCAGATTCCAAAAATTAGATACTTGTTTTTAGATTACATTAATTTTTATAATACCCGTAATCAGACTACAGTTACTTTTTATTGATTACATGACTATGTTATTCTCACTATGGCAGTACATTATTCACAATTTATTAAATCTTTTACATTTTCTTTTCTAAAAAAAAAACCCTACTGCTTATAAACGTTCAGAAGGTCTTCCAGGTTTGTGGAATTGCACACACACAGACCAGTCATGTGCCGATGACTGAAAACAGCCATTGATCATTTACTGAAATCATTTCATTTTTAAGAAGTGTTTTCTCAACATTGCAACATTGCATATCTAATCAGCTCCTGACAAACACACTGATTATTATTTTAATTATCACTTAGTGAGTCATTTAACCATGTGTTACTGTCTTTGGAAGGCTTTTGTCTTTAAAACACATTAAAATGTACAAATTCACATTATTTCATATTTAAATGCAATGCAAGGATTCTCCAACTTTTTTTGCCAGCTGAACCTGATACATTTACTTGAAGTAAGCCCTGAGACTTTAAGTTAATAAGTTAGGTCAATAATAAACTTAAGTCTATAATAATAATGGTAAATAAATAAATAATAATAATAAAAACACTGTGTCATTCGTGTTACATTAACGCACACTATTCTTCTAAATTGTTTGTTTATATTTATAAAAAAAAATTCCTCTCTTCTTTATAGTTTCTTATTTTTGCTTCTTATTTCAAACTTTCTCTTTCAATTGACTATCTTACCTTACAGATGTCTATAATTAATATTATTTGAGTCAGGACCACTTAAGCCAAAAACACCATAGACAAACTTTTATTTAACTTTTTATTGGCATATTTTGCAAAAGTTACATTTGACGGTATGGCTCTGTTCTGAATTCCCCATCCTTATCATGAGCTCCATGAAAAGCCAAGACAGGGAACAGCAGCAGCTTCTGGGGACAACCTCCCATTTTTTTTTTAACTGGGAGGGCAGCGTAAATCCCCCCATTGAGACCAGAGCATGCATCAATGACAACAGAATGACATTGATTAAGTTAAACACAGTTTAAGGAGGAGCTGGGGAGGAGGTGGGCAGTGGAAGCAGCCAAGCAGGCAGACTGAACTTAATCTGCACTTAAAGGGCATATTGCAGGTTAATTTGTTTTCAAAATATATATATATCCTTGTATGAAAATACCATATGAAAAGGTAATGCAGGATTTAAAATGTTTTAAAAAGACATACGAGCACAAATTTAGTAGATAAAGTGGCCGTTTCGTTGGCTGTTTGTAAAAAACGTTTTTTTTTTTTTTTTCATCGCGTCATATTACGTCACGAGAGGGAGTCGTTTGCTGGGCTCTGCGTTGGCTCAGTGCAGAATAGGTTGGTATTCAGTACAAGTCTGTGTATTTTCGGTAGTTTTTCTATTTCAATTTATCATTGTCATGGTAAATTATTGTGTTCAGCCTGTCAGGACATCGAGTCCACAGGTTTCCTAAAAAAAAAAGTTAGAAAAACCTGCGTGCCGTTTTGTACAGGTGAAGAGACGGGACTTCACTTCTGCGTCTGCTTCGAAACACGCGGTGGTGTGTATAGTGTTCACTTTAGACCGGAGGATTATCATCCCGGCGATATATGATGGAGTCAAACATTGTAATACTCATGTAAAGGATGATATTAAATGTAAAGGATGATATTTAATGATATTAAACGATGCTTCTTTGTCGTTGTTTTTACGTGCATCAATTTCAACATTGATGAATACAAAGTATGTACATTAACACAAATGCATACAGTCTCACACTTTTCAAAAAAGTCTGGAATTATGTGCTGGTAATGTAAATAATTTATTCATGCCATGTATGTACATTCAAATTCACTCAAATACATACTCATAACGTCATATACATCCTCACACTATCGGTGAAAAGGCACAAAATAAACCCATAACACAGAATGAATGAATAAAGGATAACATAAAACACAATAACACTATACTGTCTGTGGTTCGGCGAAGAAAACTGAACTGTGCACCGTAAGTCTTGTTTTTTAAACATTTGCTAACTACCAAATCAGTCGTGATGAGAAACCGCTAACGTTATATCACATAACATTTAGTGTGAACGGATATTTATGAGTGTGACTTATGACTGATGGTCAAAGCTTATTAGTTTCTGTTATTGGTAAGTATCAATACTCCTAGATGACCAATACCAGCTTTGCTATTGTCTGATACATGATAATAATCTGTTCAGTATTGTGATCTGAGCACAGTGTTCATATCGTTAGCTAACGTGTATATATCTATAAGCTAACACTGGTCTCACACCCAAACACCTGCTCTGTTCTGTTCTCCACTGTTTCTCCTCACACAACAACTCAATTTGTCTCCTCTAATCGTTGATCTGTCTAATCCTGGCCCGTCCCTAATTGTGTGTCATAATTGTATGGCTGTGGTCTGCCATATGAGTATTAATAAACATTTATAATTTCCTCAGCGTTCGAACTGTCATTGCGATCCATTGTTTTCCTATCGTTGAAATTCACCGCACTCCCTCCCGTTACGTCACTTTCTATACATTGACTCACTGGGGTCTCTAACCTGCAATACGCCCTGTTTGAGAGTTGCCAATTGAGTGCATAGAAATCGGATCAGCTGATATGGGCGGGGTTGGAATTTTGCTGATAGAGGAGCTTGACTATGTGGCCTGTCTGAACTAACGCAGAATGCTTGATTTTATTCCTTGTTCTCTTACTATTTCTAAGCACCTGTACACCAAGACAAATTCCTTGTACATGCAATCCCATGCTGTACTTGGTCATAAAGCGGATTCTGATTCTGTTTCTGATTCTAATAAAATTAAGTTCACAGTTCTCTGATGTTGGTTGATGGTCACATGACATGCAGGTAAACAAATAATTAAATGTTTTCATCTTTTTAGTGTTTTATATTGATTGTTTTTATTTTGTAATTTTTTTTTTTTTTTAAGGATTTAATTATGCTTTTCATTAAACTAATGAACCCCCTGCAGTTCCATCACAAACCTCAGTCTGGGAAACCCTGACGTAATGTAATATTTAATGCACTTCATGTTGTTGATAACAAGGAATGGAAATTTTCAAAAAGATGTTTCCGTAGCTTTCCCAAAAGGCAGAAAGCGTTTTAAGGTACTGCTTGATTTTGTTATTGTAAGGTACTGTTGATTTTGTTTCGCATGAGGAAAAGCGCTTTAGTTTTACTATCTGTTCAATTTGACAAAAAAAATGTTGACGTCTGAGTGACAGGTATGAGGGGATGATAGTAACAGAACGCATTTTTGCTCTTAAAAACACGAGACGTGCATAATAGTATCCAACTGCAGAGCCGCAGAGCTGACGGATGAAAAAGAAGGCTGGGTCTTGAGCGCGACACTTTGAGAAAGCTGTGAGACGTGGTGCAAAAGGTTAAAGATGTCCATCTAACGCATATTTACATAGAAAAACTATTAAAAAGCTTACTGTAAACAGCGTGGAGTAATCATGTCATCGCCATAATTGGCCGATGATTGGCCCAAAGCAGACTTCTTGAGTCCGTGTGTTCTGACTTCGTACGTGCTCATACCGGCAATCTTCATTCTGCGTTCACACACAGCACCATACTGGTAATTTATTAGGAAATTGCCAGAAACAAATTTACCAGTATTTTTGAAAAGGTCCAGTTCACACATGATCTCTCACCGGTAATTTACCAGGAAAGACTGTATGTGTGAAAGGGGCTAATGTCAGCTGTAGGCAATTTTTTTCATGTAACTATTAGCTGGGAAGATTCATTAATTGTGAATTAATTTAGATACTTTGTTTCAAAAACAAGGCTGTTTTCCCATTCAACCAACCAGCAAGTAGCAGCAAATGGCTCATAAATCAATCTCGTCATTTGATTATAAAAATTACCTAACAAAAGAGAAAGAAATATAAATCCTTTACTTCGCTTCAGCACTTGTGGACGATCAAGTATGAATCTGTTAAAGACTGCTCATGTTAATGTCTTGTGGTGCAGCATTTACAGAATACAAAGTAAGCCCTCTTATAAGCACTGTGAGTAAATAGTATTAACCTCTACGATTGCTCACTCTCAGACATGAGGAAGCTCATCTGCCCAATCCACCCTTACGACAGAGACCAGACGCAGCTGCTGATTTAATGGTGTGTCGTGAGAGCGTTCATTAATGTCTGTGCAGGATGTGTTTCAATGAGACTCGGCTGGTCCACTATCAGAGATTCGATATGCGTCACAATGACTGACGATCATTTGTTTAGCACCCTAGTTGATCTTAGTCATCCTCTCGCTCATGTCTCTCTCTCTCTCTCTCTCTCTCTCTCTCTCATTTATCTATTTCCATTGAATGATACACGATTTACTGTACTTGTTTATGTAACAAAGCTCAGACAAACCCCCAATCCAAACCGCACCCATGCAGCCACCCTCCCCCATTCACCCTCAGGTCTGAGTGTAGGCAGATGGGTCCGTAACGCTCTGATCACACAGGGCATTCATACACTTTAGCAATTATGTTTCTATCACCATTAGTTGCGCAAACATGAGGATGGAAGTAGTTAATATACACAAACATGTATACAATGTACTGCATGACCAAAAGTATGTGAACGCCCCCTTGTAATTAACAGCTTTGACTTTTTCAGTAATTCCAGTAATGAAAAATCCTAATGCTACAGTGCACAATAACATTGTAGAGAATTGTGTGCTTACAAGTTTGTGGCAACAGTCTGGGAAGGGTCTTAACTGTTCCAGCATGGCAATGACTCTGCGGTTCACTGAAGTGGCGTTGAAGAACTTGACTGGCTTGCAAAACATCCAGACCTGGACACCTCTGGGATTAAATGAGAAAAAAAAGAACAATGAACTGGTTTTGAATAAGAACTGTCATGAATAACAAACACTTCCATTTTTCAAAATGGTTCTCATCATCAAAAACACATTGCAAACAGTGCAAACAGATTACTGAACAAGTGATTCTAATGAGCTGGTTCTTTTTAGTGAATCAAACACACAAGGCAAACAGTGTAGTCCAAATCCTGAACAAATTATTTTAATGAAATGGTTTTTATGAAGGTAAATTTAAGACCTTTTTAAAGGTGCACTGTGTAAATCTTAGCGGCATCTAGCGGTGAGGTTGCTCACCCCTCCCTTACGAAGCACATAGAGAAGCTACGGTGGCCAACACAGGACAAAGATGACGTCGTCGGAGAGAGCAGAGAGTGACTAGCGCTTTGTAGAGCAGTTTGTCCGTTTAGGGCTACTGTAGAAACATGACGGCACAACATGCCGACTTCACTGTAAGGGGACCCGCGGTGTATGAAGATAGAAATGGCTCATTCTAAGGTAATAAAAACATAACGGTTCATTATGTAAGATCTTTATACACCACTGAAAACATAGTTATGTATATTATATTGCATTTCTGTCAATAGATCCTCATAAATATTACACATTGCACCGTTAAGACCAATTAAAGAAAATTTAAGGAATAAACTGAAGGGAACATAGCACGTAAAAAAATGTTTTTCTAAATGTAAACGTCTGAGCACACAATGAGTTGTAGTAATGACACTTCAAAGTTTGAAAAAACTATGAGGCAGTTCTTTTCACTGGATCAAAAACACACAGTGCAAACCCTTGTAACCTGGTTCCTGAACAAATGACTCAAATGATTCTTTTTATTGAATCCAAAACAAACAGCTCAAACAGTGCTGTTTGGTTCCTGAACAAATGACTGTAATGAGCCAATTCTTTTGAGTGGATCAAAACAGACAGCACCAGTAGTGTAGTCCAAGACCCGAACGAATGACTCTAATGAGCCAGTTCTTTTCAGTGAATCAAAAACCCACAGAGTGCAAACAGAGTGATCCGATACCCAAACAAAATCTGGCAGTGAAAATAGTTTTTTTTTTCTCAATTCCAAATAAAAGTACTAAAAGAATCGTTAATGGAACATCAAGGAATCATTACTGACAGCTCCATCACTTTTAATCAGGCACTGAAAAAAAAAATCAGATTAGAAAAAAAATAGACAATTAGAATGTGTTTAATTTTTTGGACAATTAACCAAATCAAACTACATGCACTTGTTTTGAACTCTGCATTCATTAACTGGGCAAGGCTCCATTAGGGAGTCATTTCCAAAGATCTGCAACTCTCTTTCTGAGGTTTGCTTGGCAACCAGATGCTAAAAAACATGGCACTCGTCTTTGCTTTGGTGACAGAGCTTGTGCCAGGGCCTAATAATACACTGACTGGAGATTGCAGCCATTATATGCCTCCCCGTGCTGTTCTCTCTGAACCTCTAAACATAGCCCAGTATGAAAATCA
The DNA here is from genome assembly GCA_039654625.1 of Rhinogobio ventralis. Taxonomy (NCBI): domain Eukaryota; kingdom Metazoa; phylum Chordata; class Actinopteri; order Cypriniformes; family Gobionidae; genus Rhinogobio; species Rhinogobio ventralis. The sequence goes on along the minus strand of CM077206.1, from coordinate 6,561,857 downwards.
ACGAAAAATTAGAGTGATGTCTTGCCTGCTCCATGCCACATGGACCCCCTTATAAGACAAAAGGATCTGGGACAACTGCTCACATTCCAGGCATCACAGTGTGGACAGCATGGCACTGGGACAACAGTTGTAATCCTTCAGTGTCTGCTGGCGTGAGCTTGCGCCAAAGATTCCTTGTGTCAGAAAGTGATCAGAAGCCAAGCTATGTGTGCACCTGGAAAAATGACCTTGCAAATGGATTATCATACAGTTTTATGGAGGTTGGAACTTTCCAAAACTAATGCTATACTTTAAGATGTTTGATGGCAATCTGAGAGCAAGAAAATTACAATGACATACAAATATATAAACAAATTGCCTACCCTACTTATAAAGTATTAGTTCACTTTAAAATGAAAATTACCCCATGATTTACACACCCTCAAGCCATCCTAGGTGTGTATGACTTTCTTCTCTCTCCAAGCTTTATAATGGCAGTGATGGGGTCCATTGAGTTTGAAGATCAAAAAAGTGCATCGTGTAGTGTGTCCATTTTATTTAAAACAATCTTTATTCTAATGTATTCTGATGTACTAAAGCTAACTCTCGGGTTCAGACAGTTCGGCAGTTCATTTACAGGGTAAATAATACGGCGGTTTCTCTTATAAAACCACAGTGACAGGCATTGTCCTGCATCCTTACCTTTTCTTTCACTTTTTGAAAAACAATCCCATTAAAAAATACAATGACCTCTTTCTGCGGTTACAAAATACAGTCTACTTCGTTTGGGACTGTAACAAATCAGTCTAATGAAAAGGCTGGAAGGAGGTTTGTAGGTTAGCAAGGGGAAGACAAAGCTCATTAGAGGAGCCATCCTAGAACAATAACATTGTGCAGGCAGACAACGACAGACATTGTTTAACAGGAGGAACATCTGTGAAACGTGTCCTACAAAAAACAAAAAAAAACAAAAAACACAGATCAAACCTTTCATACAAAGAAGAACAACAAAATGAGATTTAAACATATTACAGTCTATTGCACTAAAGCCCCAAGTGTTTTCAATAGTCCTGGATATTATTTGTGCTTTTTAAAAAAAAATATATATATATTTTTTATGTGTGCACTGCAGTAAACTTACATGGAGAAAATAAATAAACTGAAACATTACATAAATAATAATAATAAAATAAAAACAATCCTGCTCACTATACAATAATATAATATAATAAAAATAAATACAATTAAATATAATAAAAATAAATAAAATATAGCTAATATAATATAATAAAAATAAATAAAATCGAATTAATATAATATAATTAATATAATTTAACATAATATATAAGAAAATAAACTGAAACACTACATAAATAATAATAAAAAAAACTGCTCACTATAATATAACAATACAAATAAATGAAAAATAAAATATAATTACTGTAATATAATATATACATCCATCCATCTTCAATATAATATAATATAATAAAGTTAATTTTTTAGGACACAAGCAGCAAATTAAACACAAACATGTTATAAGCCCTTAAAAATGCAGGCAAGCTGCAATCTTTTCATTTCAAACAAAACGTAGACCTCAGAGCCCTTTATGTCAAAAAACTTCATGTCTTTGCTCCTGACATAAAATGTGATGACACCGAGACACATCAGAGGTGTGAAACAACAGCTGCAGAGAGAGCTGAGGCTCAGGGTGACTGGATGAACAGCCTTTGACAGAAACATCCAGAGATATGTCACAACTGAGCTGTTATACGATCACAAACTTAGAGTCACAATCCAAAATACTATAAATGTAAAAACATGCCTTTCAACGAACACTCTGAAATGACTTTTCTTTTCCCACTAACACCATTTAAGTCTGAGTAGGCTAAAGGATAAATGCTATTTACTTACATTCAAATCTCACATTCATAACTGTCACTGAGTATCCAATTTCACTTGGAAATGTCACATTATGAAAGTAAAATGTATTATGAACATTCATGTTGACTTTAATAGACACCTATCACGTTATTAGGTTTTCTTCTATGCCATAATTCAGTGTTTACTGTGATCAGTCATCAAGAAGATATCTGCACAGATTTGTTTTCAAAAGAACAAGACTTAACTTGCTTGGATTAGGAATAAAGACTTTCACTGGAACACTTGCACTGTTGATTTTGGGAGAAAATCCTTTTTTATTTGCTTTGTTTTAGGCAGAGCACCATCATCTTCACGCTATACCCACCCTATGGGTCCAGCACTGCCATGACGCAGGTTCCACATCCATGCACGGCTGCTTTCAATGAACAAATCCAGATTTGCCAGCAGCAAATCTGCTTGGCCTCTTTAGCACTCACCATCTTGAAGCTGAAGTATGCCATTTCCGCAACCAATGGCATCTCTAAAACAGAACAGTAAAAATACTGTTCTTCAAACAGATTTCCCAAACACTCCACCGTCTGCCATTGGTCGGACAAACAAATAGTCAAAAATAAATGTCAAACTCCAAACATCTTTAGTTGAGTCAGTGTTGCTGTGTTAGGCTGGTCGGGGTTACTCAAACAAGCAGAGCACATATACAACCACGGTATGAATATTTATGATGGAAATTACTTATAGATTGTTCTGCATAAGATGGGTTGATGGAAGCTCATTTTCATATGAGAAAAAGAAAGAAAGAATGGAATTGTGTAAAAAAAATCGTGGTTATTGTGATTTCCCTTCACTTCTCCTAGAGTGACATTAAATTTCACACAGCGACTTTAATTTTCACAAATGCAACTTTATTTCTTATTTTAAACTTTTACCCTGAAGCAGAAAAGGTCTTCACAGATAACATTTACAAAATAAAAAAAACTAAACACAAAACAAAAAATAAACAAAATCTAAAACAAAACACAAAATAAAACAAAAAAAACACAAAAAACTAAAACACAAAACAAAGCAACAAATAAATCAAATATAAACTAAACAAAAGAAAAAAACTAAACTAAACAACAAATAAACAAAAAACTAAACACAAAATAGAACAACAACAAAAACAAAACAAATAAACAAAAACAAAAAGCTGAACACAAAACAAAGCAACAAATAAATAAAATCTAAATTAAACAAAATAAAACAAACTAAAACTAAAAACAAAACAAAAAAAGAAACACAAAATAAAACAAAAAAAAATGAAACATCAAAAAAAAAAAAAAAAAAAAAAAAAAACACAAAATAACAAAAAATGAAATAAGACAAAATCTTAACCTTTCATCCAAAAAGAAGAAAATTTATAGATTTGCACATTTGCACTTGCAGCCACCTACACATTCAGTGAAAAGTTTTATTTAAGAGAGCACATGTTATATCACATGTGGATCCGAGCTGTATTTGCATTACAACCTGTTATTGCAGCTGGTAAGGGGTGCGTGCTGTAATGAGACTGGGCATACAGATGTGCAAAGGGTTCCTCCGGGGATTGAGGAGCTGGTCCCACAGCGCTGGGTGTGTGGAGCTACTGCTATTGTACAACAACATGTGAGCACAGAGGAACCGACCAAACCCATCTGGACGAAAGAGTCTCTCCCTGTTCTCCACCCTATATGAGTCAATGGCAATGTTTCAAAGAGGCAGTCCATTTAAAAACACATGTTAAAAAGCAAAAAACAAACTACTTCATAGGGTCTACGCAACAGGATCACTCTATGTTTAAGGCAGGAGGGGTGAGGCCAAAGGCCAAAAATGGAAGATAATACTACAAAGGGAAGTGAATCAGCAGATTTAAGTAACTGCAGCACCTCTAATCTCATCCAGCGGCTCACAAGGGAACAGAGACAAGGACTGAAATGAACCCAATACTGATTTGATTATGAATTGAAGACAATGGAGTGATGACTCAGTGAAAGGACAAGGGGAAAGGGACACTCAGATCAAGGAGATGAGGTAGAATGAGTAAGGGGAAAAACAGGTACAGACAAGTATAAGGAACAAGTCAGATTAAGTTTATCTTAACAATGCTACAAAATTATACCGGTTAAATGTTTGAAATGGTTTTAAATTAATAAAAAACAAAACAACAGCAATATTGTGAAATATTGCAATTTAAAATATGTTTTTTTTTCTTTTACTATATTTTAAAATGTAATTTATTCCTGTGATCAAAGCTGAATTTTCAACATCATTACTCCAGTTTTCATTTTTGCTCAAGAAATATTTCCAATTATTATCAATTTCGAAATCAGTTTTTGGTGCTTAATATTTTTGTGGAAACCGTGATAGACTTGCATTTAAAAGTTTGGGGTAAGTAGACTTTATAAAAAAATATATAGGCTATATTTAATTTTAAAATGGCACATTAATAGTGCCAGTATGCTAGAAAAGATTTAATTTCAAAGAAATGTTCTGTTGAATTTTCTATTTATTAACTCTTTCCCCACCAGCATTTAAAAAAAAAAGTTGCCAGCCACTGCCAGGGTTTTTGATCATTTTCACAAAAATGTAATGGCCCATAGAATATTTTGTTGTATGAATATCTGAGCATGACCCTCTGCTTTTAAACAAAAAAAAAACATTTATTCTAGATTCATGCCTTCCTTTTTTATCAACACTTAAATATGGGTAAGTTTCATTAAAAAAAAGCAACATTTTGAACAAAAAGCTGAGAAAATCACGTTTTTGTCAAAGACTACATCCAGATCAGATTCAGAGTGATGATCAAACACAGATGGAGTAGAGCGAGTCCATCAACACCCCTAATGCTTGCACAGTCCTATAGCTCGTTCTGGGTCCACATTTCATTCAGTAACATTAAGCAGTTTTGATTTATGTGATGTTTAATGTTGATTATCACGCTATTTTACATATGCATTGTTTTTTGCGTCCTCTTCGCATGTGTTTTGATCAGGAGATTCTGTACTCATTCAGAAGATGTGTAACAGCACCCCCTACCGTATAACAGTGAAAACCGGAAAATTCGAGTAGTATAAAGGAGCCTGCAGCTACAGTCCCGCACACAGATTCCCGCATTCTCAGACGCCTCGTTTTTCGAGACAGCGCCTCCTATTAAATTGGATCGGATAAACATCTTTGCAGTGTGAAGGACTTGAGCCGAAAACGTGAGTATCGTCAATTTTATTTAGCGAATCATACTCATTCGATTTCTTTTTTAATCAAACCGCGTTATAGCTCATCGATACACCAACATATGAATAGTTCATTTAATATTTGTAAAGATAGTTTGTAACAAAATGTGAGCTGTTAATGTTTTTTCGCCTTTTTTCCAGAAAATATTTTGATAGCTTAGCTAACGTTAGCCTTTAACCTTAAACTTTTTGTAGACAAGCCATTGTAAAATTTGATTAAAATTAGTTGACATTAAGGTAGACCAATTAAATACATTAAGTGTGTTAATATCAAAGAATGTCATCATTAATTATTTAATCAGATTTACAGTTTCACCTTTTTTTAAATTACCGGACCTTTTTTTCTAAAACTATAAATTGAATTAATTAATGCCAGATGGAGTAATTATTTTACTTTATATAATTTATGTAGCCTACTTAAATTAGTACTTATAAAACTTGTTACGTCTTAAGGCGTATTTGATTTGTAATTGTTCTATGTGCTTTGTGGTGTGTTGTGTTTTCTTTTGTTTCTCCCCATGTCTACTGCTACTATCATGGAGGTGATTGGGTTCACCTGCTGCTGATTTGCTGCCCATTAACCTCAGCTCCACTGATTGGCTGCAGCCGGGAGAAAGTCAGCATATAAAGCCAGCACCATCTCACAGCAAGCTGAGAGAGGGGGTTGCAGATGCTAATTTGCCACATGGACTTCTTTTCCCTTGTTCCAGATAGCTTCAGAGAAAGGGTAGTGTATTTGTTATTTATTTTATCTTTTTTAATGTTTAGGTAAGTTATGGTTAAAACTGAGTTAGAAACCCTTTTGTTTGTTTTGTTGGTCTTTGCCCCCTCCTGAAGTTTGTTTCCTCTTATCTTTCTTTTGATTCAATAAATACTTTTCTTAAGCTCATTTGTTTTGGATGTGTGTTACTGGGGTTGGAGACAAGAAGTTCCTGTGCTCTCGCTCTCCAAAACTTTGTTACTGCTATGCCTAGTACCCCCAGACTAAAAGAGGGCTAGCATGTAACAAACTTAAGTATTAAAATTAATCGATATTAATTTAACTGTGATATGAAGTTGTTGCCAGCCATTTACAACTCATACAATTGCATAATAATCAAATGTACTATGCCTTCACTATGTATTAACCTGTGAGCTAGAACGTGTCATTTGGCCTTTTGATTGGGTTCCTTGTTTTAATTTGTATTGACTGAAATTTGACTTTATGGGCTCTGTGGGGTGGTCTTAATTTGAATTTGACTCTCTTTTTTTTTTTTTTTTTTTTTTTAAAGTGGATATAACAATCATTGTCAACTTCAACATTGTCAATTGACAACTGATTATGCAATATGCTCTTGGCTGTATTTTTAATGGTTATGCCAATTATTCATTGATGGCTTGTGTATATATAAAACAACACTTTTTGTTTGCCCCACAGAATGTTCTCAATGGGAAACCATCAAAGTGGTTCCCCCTAAAGCCACGATGTCAGGTGCCAGTCTACATGGACGGTGATCAGCAGCTAGCCATTCTTTTTGAATACCTCAACGCTCTGCTGGATAAGTCAAAAATTCAACTGAACTTCACAGATGAAGTGGAGTTCATTTGTAGTTTTCTTTTTCCTGAGGTAGGCCCAAACATGTTTGTTTCTGTTATTGCCATAAATTAACTAACATAAAACATTGCATATATTTATATGGACAGGCCATCATTCATGGCCTATGTGAGATTCAGGCATTGTCCTGGCAGGAGGCTGAGGAGGTGATCATCCGTGGCCATACTTATCACCCTAGGTATGCTTGTAATTTGCATTTGCAAAAAATATATAATTTATTACACTATTTTTGACAGTGGCATTCATCTTTTATTTTAGTGAAGTCGAGGAATTTGACAGTGACTGCCAAACAAATGAGAAAAGGAACAGTTGCCTACCAGAAAGTACAGTTATTATTTTACCTTATGCAATTAAAGATAAAAAGTAAAGTCACTAACATAATTATTTCTTCCTTTTTTCTTTGCTTTTGTCCTGTTTACAGCAAGATGATGTTTAGGTGATAGTTAAATAAAGTACAGAATTGTTTATTATTGGTGTTTTGTCTATTCTTATTTGAGTTTTGCTTTGCATTCAAAAAATCACAAAACAGGTTTTGTAATAAGCAAGGTATAGTGTTAATTAGACCATTATCATAGGTTGAACTGAAACAAACATTGGAATTGGAATTAAAAAAACATTGTAGCAATATAATGTCACATAATATTTTTCCAGAAGATAGTTCAATCTGTAATTGTATCTCTTCCATCAGTAATTTAATTACCACCCACACTCAACTACTGGGTAATTTGTTAGAGAACACAATGAGATTTTTTTTTTTTTTGGCACATGCATTGAGCAGGGAATGCAAATATGTGTGCAAAATTGTTATTTTTGTGTAAATTTGGAAAACTTTAAATGAAACGAGATAGTAATATTGTTGTATTGGATAAGGGTGTTATACAATCTTCCGAACAGCAGGAGGCACTGTTTTGAAAAACTGCAGGACTCTCTGTGCGGTACTATAGCTGCAGGCTCAGAGTCTTCATAATAATGGAAAATTCCGTGTTTAGCTGGGAAGCGTTTTCTCACAAATAACGTCTCGGTTATGCATGTAACCTTAGTTCCCTGAATAGGGAACGAGACGTTGCGTCACCGCTTTGGGAACGCCTCTGCGTGATTGCGTTGTAAAGCACGTGTGTAATCAGTCCAATGGAGAGACGGAACATCATAGGCGGGTGATGTCATCGACCCGGAAGGTATAAAGCATACCGGCAAACAAACGCCACTAGCTTCTGTGAAAGGCTGAAGCAAGACGCTTCAGCCTTGGAGGACAGAGTCCCAGGCTGGCACCCTGGCGCGTACTACAGGTACTAACCTCAAAGTGCCACGGAGGAAACGAGTAACTGGGTGTAGCCCAAATGAAACCCCACCCAAAGGAGTGTGGTAAGCTGCTAAGGCCGCCACAGTACCTTTATTGTGGAGGGAGCTAACCCAGCTGAGAACTTCTCCTGCAGAAATTCCAGCACCGCGCTCGCAGGGCAGTTAACTGGATCCCACAGGTGATCTCAGCACCATGAGGTGGAGAGTCTCCACTTCAGCGTACAGTTTCCCCATGGAGGGAGCTCTAGAGTGTAGAATGGTCTCCACAACCTCGGTTGAGGGACCAGAACTTATGAGCTGGGCCCCCTCAGAGGCCAAGCCCACAGTTCTCCACAGCTCTGGGCGAAATCGGAATCTCCAGGGGAGAGCCACCGAGGAGTGACACAATGTCCGAGAAGCATACTCGGGCTGGCCAGAACGGAGCTACTAACAGAAGACGGGCCCCGTCCCGGCGCACCCTCTAGAACTCCTGGAAGCAGAGCGATCGGGGGGACTGCATACAGAGGCAGCTTCAGCCACTCTTGTACCATGGCGTCCAGTCCAGGAGGAGCTGGAGGTATTAGGGAGAACACAGTCGACAGTGGCTGTTTACTTGTGTGGCAAAACCGGTCCACTTCGGTCCTGGCGTATTTCTCCCAAAGGAGCTCCACCACCTCAGTGCGGAGTCTCCACTCCCCGGGCCTCTGCCCCTGTCTCGACAGGATGTCTGCTCCACAAATGGGCCCTGGGACGAGCGACCACTCATGGTCACCCCCCAGCCCGTGAGGGAAGCGACCGTGACCAGAGGTACTCGCTGGCACGGCACCCCCAGTGACGGGCTTGGGCCAGAAAGGAAGGATCCTCCCACACAGCCAAGGAGCGGAAGCACCGCCACGTTGCCTTGACCATGCGAAAGGGGGTTCCCCCTCGGGGAAACCATCCTCTCCTTTTTTTTCTTTTGCCACCACTGCGACGGCCACATATAGATGCTGGCTGGCCGTGAGGCATGGCAGGAAGTGTTTCAGCATTTCCAAGCAATATGAGCCACGAATGATGACAGTCCTGCCATAAACCCCCCAGCCCGCGAGAGGGGCACCCGTGATCAGAGGTACTCGCTGACACAGTGCCCCCAGTGACGGGCCTTGGGCCAGGAACCAAGGACCTTTCCACATAGCCAAGATGCGGAGACACCGCCGCATTGCCTTGACTATGTGAGAAAGGGTTTCCCCTCTGGGAAATCCCTTGGTTTTAGGCCACCACTGTCTCAGATACTGTTAAGACAGTGAGTGACTGGTCTAGCACCAACCCTTAAACTGCCGAGAGGATCGGCCCCATGCGAGGCTGTGATAAGCGGGCATGCATAGGGACCGAATTCCAACTCACGCATAGATACGTTATTCTCTGAACTGAAGAAAGAACACTCTTATTGAAGTTGAGCCTCGGTCCTAACTTCCTATATGCGTGAGAACAACACCTCGATGTTGGACCGACAGACATGCTGACTGTGCTAGGATCAGCCAGTCGTCGATATAATAGAGAATGCAGATCCCCTGCATACGCAAGGGGGCAAATGGCGCATCTACACACTTGGTGAAGGTGTGGGGTAAAGGGCTAGACCAAAGGGAAGCACCCGATATTGGTACGCTTCTCCAAAAGCGAACCTTGGGTACTTCGTGTGCTGCAGAAGGATGGAGACATGAAGTATGCATATTGAAATCTATCGTGACAGACCAGTCCTCGGACCTGATCCAAGACACAAAGTATTGAAAGTAGGCATCCTGAACTGAGCTGCTGGGCGGTTGAGGATGCGCAGATCTAGAGGAGGGCGCAGCCACCCCCATCCTTCTTAGGCACAAAGAAGTACCGGCTATAAACCTGACTCACTTTCCTGTCAGACAGGGCTTCTATAGCCTTCTTCCACAGAAGAGTCTGTACTTCTAGAACCATAATTAGAGCCTGCCTGGGGTCCGCGCGTGTGGGCAGGACCCCATTGAAACTAGGTACTAGATGGCGTACCCTTGTCATCATCTACAGGACCCACTGAAATAAATTTGGCAGATTCTCCCACTCTGCTCGAGAATCTACTAGGGGTACCAGCCTCTCGAGACTGGCCTCTGCTGTGCAGCACCGCAAGCACAGCGCCCTGAAGCGGCGAACCGGCAGGGAACAACTAGCTCGACAGTGCCGACTCCCTCCTCAGAGGGCTCAGATGACTCGCGAGGGCTCTCCACGCCCTGGCACTTGGGCGGGGTTGGTGGATCGACCCTGTGAGGGCACAGAGGACAGGCGGGCACCGTATGCTGAGGTGAACACCGCCTGCCCCCGGGGGGAAACACCCTCTCTGCCCTCGGGGGGAAACACCCTCTCTGCCCTGAGCATACTGGCATCAGGGCTTCTTAGACACAGCCTTCCTCGGGATGAAGACGGTCCTCGGGCCTGTCTCACCACTGGAAGGTTGCGCTCGAAGGCACCAACCCCCACCCCACCCTTACTGAGGGGGAGTGTGGGTGGCGGCGCTCTGCTTTGCTGCACCCGGTGTGAGGAGCTGGTACTCTGTGTCTGCTACTCCCGCACAGCAGCAGAGGAGATCTGGGGCTTACTGGCTTGAAACTTTGCTTTCACTGCGCCAAAACTGCGGAAGATCAGAGCTCACTCTGATCTCCTAGCTTCCCCCAGATATACAGGTGCTGGTCATATAATTAGAATATCATCAAAAAGTTGATTTATTTCACTAATTCTATTCAAAAAGTGAAACTTGTATATTATATTCATTCATTACACACAGACTGATATATTTCAAATGTTTATTTCTTTTAATTTTGATGATTATAACTGACAACTAAGGAAAATCCTAAATTCAGTATCTCAGAAAATTTGAATATTACTTAAGACCAATACAAAGAAAGGATTTTTAGAAATCTTGGCCAACTGAAAAGTATGAACATGAAAAGTATGAGCATGTACAGCACTTAATACTTAGTTGGGGCTCCTTTTGCCTGAATTACTGCAGCAATGCGGCGTGGCACTGCTCAGGTGTTATGAGAGCCCAGGTTGCTCTGATAGTGGACTTCAGCTCTTCTGCATTGTTGGGTCTGGCATATTGCATCTTCCTCTTCACAATACCCCATAGATCTCTATAGGGTTAAGGTCAGGCGAGTTTGCTGGCCAATTAAGAACAGGGATACCATGGTCCTTAAACCAGGTACTGGTTGATTTGGCACTGTGTGCAGGTGCCAAGTCCTGTTGGAAAATGAAATCTGCATCTCCATAAAGTTGGTCAGCAGCAGGAAGCATGAAGTGCTCTAAAACTTCCTGGTATACGGCTGCGTTGACCTTGGACCTCAGAAAACACAGTGGACCAACACCAGCAGATGACATGGCACCCCAAACCATCACTGACTGTGGAAACTTTATACTGGACCTCAAGCAACGTGGATTGTGTGCCTTTCCTCTCTTCCTCCAGACTCTGGGACCCTGATTTCCAAAGGAAATGCTAAATTTACTTTCATCAGAGAACATAACTTTGGACCACTCAGCAGCAGTCCAGTCCTTTTTGTCTTTAGCCCAGGCGAGATGCTTCTGACGCTGTCTGTTGTTCAAGAGTGGCTTGACACAAGGAATGCGACAGCTGAAACCCATGTCTTGCATACGTCTGTGCGTAGTGGTTCTTGAAGCACTGACTCCAGCTGCAGTCCACTCTTTGTGAATCTCCCCCACATTTTTGAATGGGTTTTGTTTCACAATCCTCTCCAGGGTGCGGTTATCCCTATTGCTTGTACACTTTTTTTCTACCACATCTTTTCCTTCCCTTCGCCTCTCTATTAATGTGCTTGGACACAGAGCTCTGTGAACAGCCAGCCTCTTTTGCAATGACCTTTTGTGTCTTGCACTCCTTGTGCAAGGTGTCAATGGTCGTCTTTTGGACAACTGTCAAGTCAGCAGTCTTTCCCATGATTGTGTAGCCTACAGAACTAGACTGACAGACCATTTAAAGGCCTTTGCAGGTGTTTTGAGTTAATTATCTGATTAGAGTGTGGCACCAGGTGTCTTTAATATTGAACCTTTTCACAATATTCTAATTTTCTGATATACTGAAAATATATCAGTCTGTGTGTAATGAATGAATATAATATACAAGTTTCACTTTTTGAATGGAATTAGTGAAATAAATCAACTTTTTGATGATATTCTAATTATATGACCAGCACCTGTACATCAGATCAGCCTAGAATGCCTGCACAATATTTTTATAGTGTGTAGACATGCGGCAGCCTGACCCGTTACCGAGTACATTCCATTATTATTTATATATGTATACTGATGTGAGGGGACTGAATAAAGTAAGAACATGGGCCGCTTTGATGAACACGACACCTCAGTGAGGAGATCAGTGAAACAGCAAGCCCCTCGGAGGTTGAGTACTGGCAGGAAGCGCTACATTTAACTGAGGCGTGCTCCTGGTATCTGGTGGCCAGTTATCTATTTCTCTCTTTGATGTTAACTTGGCCATAGCTCTGTTCAGAACCTCCATGAGCTCCTCACCGGCAGGGGTTTAAAGTGGCGAGTCCTCAACTCCTGCATCGACGCTATAGACATCCACCTCCTCAGAGCTGGATAACTGTAGCACCGAGACCGCCCCCCTGGGTGGGAGAAACCGCAGCGCGGGCTCCCGAACCCAGAGAAGCAGCACTGGACCTGCCAGGTGAAGGCAGAGAAAGGGCTGGGCCCGTCTCTAACCCCTCTGACGGATCCATTTGCGAACCCCATGACACAAGCTGCCGCCGTGCCTCGGAATCAGCGGGCCTGTGCCGCGGGAACGCGAGCCGCGGCACACTCCTTGAAGAGCGCCCAGCGGGATTGCAGCTCTCTTTTAGAGGCAGAGCCTCACGATGCTCACGGCCAACCCCCTCGAGAGCCGACTGAGCGTGCTGCTTTCCCAAACAAACAATGCACATCAAATGTGTATCCCCACTCGTGGTGTAACGAAAGCAGGGAGGAACACACTTTCTGTAACACTGTTCGCTCGCCATAGTGTCTCTCTTTTAGTGTGTCAGTATGTGTTGCAAACTTGTTATATGAAAACAAAAAAGTCTGAAGACAACAGAAGCTAGCGGCGTTTGTTTGCCGGTATGCTTTATACCTTCCGGGTCGATGACGTCACCCGCCTATGACGTTCCGTCTCTCCATTGGACTGATTACACACGTGCTTCACGATGCAATCACGCAGAGGCGTTCCCAAAGCGGTGACGCAGCGCGAGTTCCCTTGAAAGGGAACGGAAAATTCTGTGTTTGGCGGGGAAAGAGTTAAATGTGTCACGGTTTTCACAAACATATTAAGCAGCACAACTGCTGATAATAAGAAGAACCATTATTAATAACTGAGCACCAATAATAATTGAGCATCAAATCAGCATATTAGACTTGACTAGACTAGACTGATTTTTCTGAAGGATCATGTGACACTAAAGACTGGAGTAATGATGCTGAAAATTCAGCTTTGATCACAGGAATAAATTACATTTTTAAAAACATTAACTCTTTCCCCACCAGTGTTTTATTTATTTATTTTAAGTTGCCAGTCACTGCCAGCATTTTTGATAATTTTCACAAAATATCATAGCCCCCAGAATATTTTATTGTATTTATATCTGACCCTGCAACAGAGCCACTGCTTAAAAAAGGAAGAAAAATTAAAATTTTATTCTAGCTTCATGCACTCTTTTTTTTTATACGTTGGATATGTTTTATAAAAAAGCTACATTTTGAAAATAAAAGCAGAGAAAATCTACAACGTGCGTAAGCATTGCTTTTATCGCTTTGTTTCTGCTCCTTTTTTGCCTGTGTTTTGATTGGGAGATTCTGCACTCTTTCAGAATACGCCCGAAAATTTTTTTATTTATATGTAATATTTGACAAATATTACTGTATTTTGGATCAAATAAATGTTGCCATGGTGAACATAGGAGACTTCTTTCAAACCATTAATCAAATTCTTACCAACCCAAACTTTTGAATGGTACTGTATGTAGAACATTATAAAATATTAATAAATGCTGTAAACAGTATTGTAAAGAGTATTAAGTGTTACCAACGTCCCAATATTATAATACAGGGCTCGACATTAACGCTTGTCCGGGACAAGTGGATTTTCTGAAGGGGCAAGTGAAAGAGAATTTTACTTGCCCGACCGGACAAGTAGCCTGATTAAAATGTCAATAACAAAAAATAACTAGGGAATCACCAAAATGCAAGAATGATTCTGCATTAATTTAGTGTTTGTGGCAATCGATAGCGGATAATAATATAATATATAATGAACTGACGGTAACAAGGTTGCGCTTTTGACGCTCGCGCAGCCTCTCGAGGAGAAATCGAAAACAAATGAGCACAGCTCACACAAAGAAACTCAGTTAACTTACTGCGGTAACAATTAGAAATGTGGAGTTTTTATATTTATAACATATGATACAGTTAAGCAACATCACACGAGCAAGAGTGCTGTTTTCCTGAATACCATCACGACTGAAAACATAACACTGATTTCATATGACAGTTCCATAAACAATTAATTAACATTAAGTCACTTACATTTTAGATGCAATATTGACTGTTTTTGTTCTATTTCAGCAGCGAAAATATTTCCAAACAAAGATCACCGCAGAACCATAACGCATCTCGCAGCAGTATATGATTCAGCGTTTTGAATGAATCGGTTGAATCAAAGATTCAATGACCTATTCATAAACGATCTTGAATTAATCAGCCGTTTGAACGAATCGACTCAATGACTCACTCATTAAGACGGTCACCTGCCGCCACCTACTGGCAGTTTAGTTTCATGTTTAAACATTCTTTCCAACATTTCTTATTTTTATATTCAAAAAATATTTAAAACAATCTCATAACATTATTTAATGCAGTTGTAATTTTTCAGTGTAAATTATTTAATTTGATTGATAACAGCCCTATAGTGTCTTATTGCTAAGCTGAAGCATAGCCTATATTTAGTTTTTTTTTTTTTTTTAAAAGCCCTTTATAAAAGGTAAAAATATCACAAATATGCAGATTTAAATGTCAAAGCTGAGAATATTGCTTCAGAATAAATTATATTTACAACACAAAAAAATAAATAATTTTCTGGACAAGCTAATTTTTTATTCGGACAAGTGAATGACAGATTTACTTGTCCAAAGGACAAGCACATGAACAGGCTTAATGTCAAGCCCTGTAGAATGTAAAACAGATCCATTTCAGTTTAGTTTAAACTGTCATATCTGCATATCGATATCAATCAGGTGTCATTAGTACCTTGAGAAAGGGAAAAAAGCCAAGATGACTAACTTATCACGCTTTGATGACACCACACCAAGCATTACGCTGAGAATTTACACTGACATGCCCATACAATGATTAACTCTGCCTTTAAGGCCTGACACAAATCTCAGTACTCAGGTGTGCGACCCTGCCGGATCACAGTTACATTTACAGTGTATCTCTAAATACAGACCAGGCTGTTTTTAAACTGAAATACTGGATCCTATTTGGTGTTCTCATACCTTACTGCCTTTATTCAGAAGCATGCAACAGGTGTGAAGACTTGAATTTGACATTCAAAGCTTTCCTGCCACGTTTCACTTCGTTTACCAGAAAAGGTATCAGGTCAAGTCAGATTACAATCAAAGTGCATGAATGACGAGGGCAAACTTGCGACAATGGCCCACAGACCAAGATGTGAAACCCAATAACCAAGTTCAAGCTCAGATTAGATTTCACAGAGCTTCGTTCCCCCCAGATTCATCAAAAGGGTCTGAGGGAACTGCCTTTCATCATCAAAGACATTTTTAAGAGAATAACACTTAGTCATGAACAAGTGGGCTAATGTCAGTATTGGGTTACTTCAATGCTTTTGTGTTAAATGAGTTACCCTCATCAGTGGAGTGGAAAACAACCTTCACACTTCAATGTTTATTAGACTGATTTTAGTTTTGGTAGAACACATTTTCTTGTAGCATTAACTAGTATTAACATTATTAAGATGATCATGCCAAATTTAAAATGTATAAAGGGCTCATCATTTATCTATACACTGCAAGCAAAGTATCCCTAGCTAGAAAAGCATTTGTGGCCCATCCAGGTATTTTTCGGACTGTAAACAAACCGGTCGCTACTATTAGACTAAAGGCTACTGAGCAAAGTATATGGCAGAGCACTGATACCACCAAAAATAATTAATTGTCTCTGCTTTACTATAAAACACACACTCATTGTGACCCGTTTAACGAATGTGTAAAATCAAGACACGTATACAAGACAAACAAGAGCCAGCTTTTGAAGTCACTCAAGTCATTTAACTCTAACCCCCGGTTTCACAGACAAGGCTTAGGCCTAGTCACAGGCCCTGTTTACACCTGGTATTAAGATGTGTTTTGATCAATTGGATCAGTAGTGGACGACGCTAAATACAGGTGTAAACGGGGTCTAAGACGTTTTGAGCTTGTCCACTTTCAACCACTTCCAAAGGATGTCGAAAACGCAATCGACCGGATTGCTTTTGTAGTGTAAACACTCATGTGGTCGAATGTGTTCAAAAAGCCACAAAAGACTGCCTACTCTACACCTACTGACCTAATGCATAAACATTATGGGAAGCGCACTAGCCAGACAGATTTAAACTTTGTCAGCTGTTGTCAGTCCCAAGTTTGGTTTGATGATGAAAAACATACCAAGCACAATGTTCTCTCACCATTCCTGATTTCTAACACACACTCACAGAGTTTGGCTGGTCTCACGGCTGTCAGAGCAGAATGGAAAGCTGCTGCTCTCCGTATGTTTTTCCGTCGTCTCTGGGAACGTTTAGATGTATATTGTGCAAGCTTATTTTGTCCATTACATCGAAAGATCTGAAAAAGTCCATACATTTACCCGCCAATAGACCCTCTACCTAAAAAAAATAATAAGTGGTTGAAAGTGGACAAAAGAGACGGATGAAAACACCAGGTGTAAAAGACAATGTGTCCCTCGTCTACTTGTGTTCAAGCTACCAAAACACATCAATACCTGGTGTAAAAACAGGGCCTTTGTTGGTTCAACAGATCCACATGATCATGCCTTCTTGTTCTCAAAATACCCCGGTAACTAACGTTTAACTGGATCATTTTTCCGCTGGTGAGTCCCCAAGCAACCCTCTTGAAATGACAGTGCTAAAAAAAAAAAGGTTTTCTCACCCTCTCAGCCTGTGGACAAAGATCAATGGCGCCCACAATAAAGCAAAGGCCAAAGTAAGTGACTTTTGGGCCATTGGGTCATTCAACTAATCAAAGAGGGCTTTTTCCACACATCATCGTGAGTCAGTCTAGTTAACTAACAGGATGTGATGCAGAGGACAGTGTTTCTTTGTCGCTATGTGTGGACAGAGACACTGAGGCCGTATATAGGGTGGTGTTTATGTCAACTCACAAACCGAAAAAAAGAAGAGATTCGAACAGCCTACGCAAGGCTCGAGTCTAAACATTTCTACACACTTTTCCAGAAAGCCCCACCCTAGCGAAAACATTCATAATATAAAGCATATGAATTCAATCACAACAGTGGCTTAACGAGTTCTCTAGGCCTCTGACTCACTGAAAATAACGGGGCTTGTTTATGTCGAACAAAGGCTTCAGTTAACACAGTCCTACAGGTTTTTTTCTTAGCAATCTATTGCCTCATTGTCACGCAAACCCTCAGAACAGGATTAAAGGCAGGTCTATACCTGAATGCTGGTTCAATCCTATGAACTTGAGCAATCTTGCCCTCTTCATTGAAAATGTGTGAGCATTTTCATGTCACTGATGCACAGCACCTGTCCTTCTGTGAATGATTAGCAATAGCCCACTCATGCATTCACTCCGAAATGAAAACAATCTTCTATTTTTACAATGACATGCATCTCAAGATTGATCTAAACTTTCCTTATCTGATATGACCAGCTGCACGTTATTTTACTAAGTTGCTGACCTAAAGTAAGAACATAAGACTGGAGTAAGCAGTGGCTAGCATTTAAAATCATGTAAAATTGCATTGAGACGACTCAAGCACAAACACCGCTCAAACCTGTTATTCAGCCAATCATTTCCCATAGATTTCTAGAAACGACCCTTAAAAACACCATTCAAAAAATGAAGTGATTCTTGTTTTCATTTTAAGGCATGTCATTTTTCTTTTCAAGGCATATAGTATCATGACATAACCTATTTCAGGTCACTTTTTATGTTACATAAGTTTAACCCACTATTTACTTAATTGTAATAACTAATTGTAATTTTCATTATCTATTTTATGTTATTTTGTGATATATTGATTTGTTTTATATTTTGTGCTTAATTTTATTTCAAGGTGCATTTCATTTTGTATTTCATGATGTTTTTTTCAATTTGAGGTGGATTCCAGCTGGTATTTCACATTCTTTTTCATGTTGCATTAAAAAATAAATGTTTATCTAGTCTGCAGATATATTAGTCCGTTAAATCACTACATAGAAAACAGTTACGCTGCTTAATATTTTAGTGGAAACAGATTTTTTTTTCTGATTAGAAAATAAAAAAACAGCATTTATTTAAAGTAGAAATCTTTTGTAATGCATTTACTCTCACTTTCGATTTTATGCATCCTTGCTAAATAAAAGTATGAATTTTCTTTTTAAAAAATCCATACTGCCCCAAACAATATTACTTTATTATATTCATTTTAAACAGTGTTTTGGTGTTTACTTATATTGGTGAAGATAAGAAAACATCAAAAATCTTGCTGATCCTAAACTTTTGAAAGGGTTTGTGTGTGCGTGTGCGTGAGTGTGTGTATCGCTATACTAACCCTACCCCCAAACCTACCCATCACACAAAACCTTTGTCAAAAATTTTTGAATTTCAAAAAAACACAGTTTAGTGTGTTTTTTAAGCCATTTGGTTAATGAGGACACAGGAAATGTTAAGTTGTAATACCATGTCATTATACACATTTGTGTCCTCATAAACCTGTACATGCACACACACACGTACATCTATCTTTCTGAGGACATTCATTGACACAATGCAATCTCTAGCTCCTTAACCTAACCCTACCCATCACAACTAAGTGCCTAACCTAAACCCTTACCTTAAACTTATCCTTAACCAAATTATAGCCTTATCCCTAAAACCCTCAAATGAGCCTTTATAGGGCTCTCAGAAAGTGAGGACCGGCCAAAATGTCTTCACTGTACTCTCTTTGTCCTCACTCCCATGGTCTAAAACTCAAACCGATCCTCACAAAGATAGTTGTACAAGAACACACACACACACACACTAACACAATATTATATTATTATATTAACACTTTTGACGAATAGCTTGTACCAACCTCTAGGACATTTCAGTTCACCTGTAAAGGCTCTGTTAAAAGTTGAACCATTGGGAAACACTGATCCACAATTGCTGTAAGAAACCTAAAGCCTATTATTTGGGTTAAGCAATATTTGTACACAGATTAGTAAGGATCACATGCATCTAATCTTCACTTCAAACAATAAAACTGGTTCTGTTGACATCGCTAGGGCAGTCCCCAAGCAAGGCTATAAACTACAGAAATATGCAGTTTTGTTTATGGGTGGAAATGTTAGAAGGCACAGTAAATGGCTGTGCTTCAGCAACTTGTATTTCACTAATTATTGAGGGGGGAAAAAAAAAAGTACATCTCACAACCGCAACTGCACACAACAAAATATATAAGCTGTTTTCTAAACTTTTTAACAGTCTATGTATGTATATGTATGTATAATTTAATACACAATTAAATGCCAAATTGAAGTGGAAGTAGTAAATGGTCAAAAAAAAAAAACACAAACAAATCCCTAAAATAACCAGTTTTGCCTTAAAAGGGATATCTAATGCAAGTTCATGCATTCTGACTTATTTACACTGTTAAAGAGTTTCTCATACTAAACATGGCCAAAGTAAAAAAAAAAAAAAAAAGAAGTATTTCTGTGCCAAATACACTCTTTCCAATAAGTTTCTGGAAGTTTTTTTCGAGTATGGCCCTGTATGGCCCTGTATAGAGCACTTCTCCCGGCTGAGCGTGAGCGCACATCAACCAGAGCGAGAGCAAGAGCACGCCCAACAATGTGCTTCGTTCGGGTTACGGAAGCCGTCGCCAGTGCTGTCATTTAGTTTTTAGACCACAAAATCAACAATGTCACTAAAGAAGTGTGTTTCTGGTTGTGAGGGAAAGATAACCTTGTTCAGCTTCCCAAAGAATCCAGCATTAAGGAAACAGTATGCAGTTTGTTTTTCCAGAGCAGCAACGGTGTTGTGAATGTGTGTTGGTTTGTTCCCGGCATTTCAGTGACGAATGTTTTATAAAGAAGCCCAGTTTGATGCTGGATTTGCAAATCGTTTAAAACTGAAAGATGATGGAGCGATAATAGATCCCGGTCATGAGCCGAAACAGCAGGCAGTAAGTGAAAGTGCATCAAATGTCTGTTTTGTTGGCAATTGTCGCATAAGTGCATTATAATGTAAACAACACAAACATATAGTGAATCAAAAGTTATCCAGAGATAATGCAATGATGTATTGTGTGTGTGTGTGCTCGTGTCTCTTTAGCTCCGCCCACTGCACGCCTCCACGAGTTTGGCTGTTTTTGGAAAGAATCGGTACAGCGTATTTGTCTTTTATAAATCTGATAAAACTAAAGACTCTTCTGAGATATGAAGGATGCAATACTACTCTATAGGTACTCAAGATTAACACGCGATTGGCAGAAACTGTGTGTGTTATGTACCCTTAAAATTTCCATAATCCACCATAATGTGCAATACCAATATATCGGCTAATGTCACCAAAAATGGGTTTTAAAACATTTCCAGGTAGGCCAAATTTTAATGTAACGCCAAATGTGCAACACATCACCTGAAAATCTAACCCTCTGAATGACAGCACATTCAAATTGCTGAGCTGAGAATCAGGCGCACTGCCCTCCTACACTCTTCACGAACAGACTGGCTAGTACCAGCACACCGCATGAACAACATTCATCTCCGCTTCATGGCGGATCAGCTGCAGGGAGTGTAAAAATAGACACTTGCCGGTGCAGGTGGTCAAATCTCCCAGATACTGTGCATAAACACACATATGTGCAGAGAAGACTTTGAAAGCTTTTCCTCAGCACTTTGCTGGATTCTGCACTCTGATTGGATGTGACAGCTGAGACAGAGTTATTATATCCCATATTATCCCAGTGGTCACATCGCTGAGTGAGGACTTTCACACCTCACCACCAATGCATGCTCACACAGAAGCCTCCAGCAAACCCGACTGATATGTTGTCACGACGAATTGCAGAACTTGTGCAATGGCAAGAAATCAATTCGCTGAATCCTTTCAGCAAGGTTAAACCACAGCATTATCTTGTGTATCTGGGTGCAAAAAGAAAATGGCAACCAAACCAAGAAACTAACTAAATAAATAAAGTACGCTTAACAAAAAGCAGTAGTCTATGAAGTCAGTGACCATGACGTGTCTTATATTTTGATATTGTATTAAAGATTCATATTTGGACAAAATTTTAAAGGAAATTGTGCAGCAAAGTCATAAAACTAATACATCATAATAATATTTTCCCAGCAGCTTTGCAGTATATGGATATATACACTCACCTAAAGGATTATTAGGAACACCTGTTCAATTTCTCATTAATGCAATTATCTAATCAACCAATCACATGGCAGTTGCTTCAGTGCATTTAGGGGTGTGGTCCTGGTCAAGACAATCTCCTGAACTCCAAACTGAATGTCAGAATGGGAAAGAAAGGTGATTTAAGCAATTTTGAGCGTGGCATGGTTGTTGGTGCCAGACGGGCCGGTCTGAGTATTTCACAATCTGCTCAGTTACTGGGATTTTCACTCACAACCATTTCTAGAGTTTACAAAGAATGGTGTGAAAAGGGAAAAACATCCAGTATGCGGCAGTCCTGTGGGCGAAAATGCCTTGTTGATGCTAGAGGTCAGAGGAGAATGGGCCAACTGATTCAAGCTGATAGAAGAGCAACTTTGACTGAAATAACCACTCGTTACAACCGAGGTATGCAGCAAAGCATTTGTGAAGCCACAACACGCACAACCTTGAGGCGGATGGGCTACAACAGCAGAAGACCCCACCGGGTACTACTCATCTCCACTACAAATAGGAAAAAGAGGCTACAATTTGCACGAGCTCACCAAAATTGGACAGTTGAAGACTGGAAAAATGTTGCCTGGTCTGATGAGTCTCGATTTCTGTTGAGACATTCAGATGGTAGAGTCAGAATTTGGCGTAAACAGAATGAGAACATGGATCCATCATGCCTTGTTACCACTGTGCAGGCTGGTGGTGGTGGTGTAATGGTGTGGGGGATGTTTTCTTGGCACACTTTAGGCCCCTTAGTGCCAATTGGGCATCGTTTAAATGCCACGGCCTACCTGAGCATTGTTTCTGACCATGTCCATCCCTTTATGACCACCATGTACCTATCCTCTGATGGCTACTTCCAGCAGGATAATGCACCATGTCACAAAGCTCCAATCATTTCAAATTGGTTTCTTGAACATGACAATGAGTTCACTGTACTAAAATGGCCCCCACAGTCACCAGATCTCAACCCAATAGAGCATCTTTGGGATGTGGTGGAACGGGAGCTTCGTGCCCTGGATGTGCATCCCACAAATCTCCATCAACTGCAAGATGCTATCCTATCAATATGGGCCAACATTTCTAAAGAATGCTTTCAGCACCTTGTTGAATCAATGCCACGTAGAATTAAGGCAGTTCTGAAGGCGAAAGGGGGTCAAACACAGTATTAGTATGGTGTTCCTAATAATCCTTTAGGTGAGTGTATACTGCCGTCCGCCATATTGGAAAGTTCAAAGCCGGTCCTTGAACATTCAAGAGCAAGTTAACATAGCGCCAGAGACCATAGCTAGACGCATGTATGAATATGAAATAGACTTCAGCAGATGATTTTGCAAAGGCATCAGCTAACACAACATTAAAAAGTTACCATAGTAAAAGTAAAAACATTAAAAGTACCATAGTAAAAACAAGTAATATTGAGTTAATACATATAAAAACACAAACCAACACATTCTCACCTGTGAAAGGTTATCCCATTTCTTAGGGAATTGAAATCTCGGCGGTTTCACCACAGACATACATATCTGCATCCTTAGCGGTCATCTGCCATATTGGAATGGTCAAAGCCGGTCTGTGAACATTCGAGAGCAAGTTAAGTGTCTGTAACCGTAGTTAGACGCATGTATGAATATCTATATGTGAATAGACTTCACTTTAGCAGATGATTTTGCTAAACTAACACAAGATGAAGGCGTCAGCTAACACAACATTAAAAAAGTTACCATAGTAGAAGTGAAAACATTAAAAGTACCATAGTAAAAAAATTATGACAGAAATATATCACTACTGTATACTAAAATGTACTTCTCAAAGTATTAATAATATTATTATTTCTGAGGAATATCATAGAACCAAGATATTTTTTTCATCCATGTTTTAGTTCACAGTTCTGTTGTGCAGCATCTTATTTGACAAAAAAATTTTTTTATGTAATATTTTGTTGTAAATAAATTGTTATATTTTCATTTGATTACATTTTAATCAAAATACATGTATACATTTAAATTGTTAAAGTTAATACAAATTTGTATTAAATCGTAAAACACAGAATCCCAGAAAAATAAAATAGAAAACACAGAATTTAGGGCAAAATAAAATGGATTTCATGCGGCCCTAAATTTAATTGTGAACAAACAAGTTTACATTCATTCTCAAGGTCTAACAAATATGTGGAAATATGATATGAAAAAAATATCATGATAATATGATATTTTTTTTATATTACGCCCAGCCCTAATTGGCATACAAACAGTATTTATTACTGTATGTCAAAGACTATCTCAAGGAGAAAGAAAAAACAACAACATTGATCAACTTTCAAAAACCAACTTGTCACTTCAGGGTTATTATAAAAAAGGGGGTGAAATAATTAAAATATTATTATAAAATATAATAATGTAATATGATCAAATATAATAATAAGTATAATCTTATAATAATAAGTATAATCAAATATAATCTTCCATTGTAAGAGAAAAACTCAGAATTTCTTGGTGATGCCCGGCCCAAAAAAAATTTGCTGTTTGAATTTAAATAGTCTATGACTGGATCATTATTGGAGTGATTATTATGTTTCTAGCATGTTGTGTGGCATCAGTTCTTCTAACCCTAATTGATGGAGTGTGTAGCTTTTCATTTCTTAAACAACCATGTAGGAAGACACATCATGGCCATATTCCAGGATGACAATGTCAAGATGCAGGAAAAAATGTGTCTCACACAAGGAGGATTCTTTCTGTCTGTAACGATTAGAGCCATGGTCACTGGAAAATAGAGGAGAGAATGTGTGGCCTGTAATTGACATTTCATGGGGCCACTTTCTTTGTGTATCCATTAAGGCATGTCCGGCAGTTAATGGAACCGAATTATTGTACAAACTTCTAGAACTCTGGCTGTGATAATGTTACTCTGCCTCACAACCCTTGGTGCTCTTTCTAAACAATGGCTCATGAGGGAAAAGAGAATATTAAATTGAACATTACAGAATAAATACAAGTTTGACAGTTCTTTCTGCTGTCGATTATCACAGACAACAGCTGTCGTCACAATACTTTATGCAAGCAAACAAAAATTTGCCCCAGAGACTTCCATTGTAAGAGAAAAACTCAGAATTTCTTGGTGATGCACCAATATTATAACTATGGCTGAAACAATAAGTTGATAACTATTTTAATGTTTTGGTCTATAACAGATAAATTGCAGTTCTTAAATTTATTTTGTCAAAATAATTTAAAATAATACAATAAAAACTCAAATCAGTGGTCAGTATAAAAAAATTGCATTGTTCACTCAGATTTTATTGGTGATGCACCAATATTAAAACTATGACCAAAACAATAAAAGGGTAATTCTTTTTATGTTTTGGCCGATAACCGATAAATTGCAGTTCTTAAAATTCTTTATTTTGTCAAAAATAAAATCATTTAAAATTATACAATAAAAACTAAAATCAATGGTCAGTATTAAAAATAAATTGCATTATTCATTCAGATTTTCTTGGTTATGCAACAATATTAAAATTATGACCAAAACAACAAGAGGATAAATATTTTTTTGTTTTTGGCTGATTTTAAAGTTCGTTATTTTGCCAAAATAATTTAAAAGCACAACAAAAACTAAACTGAAACAATATATGATGGTCTGTAACAAAAAATTGCAAGTGTACAATCCTTTTCTCTTGGTGATTAATCTAAATGTATTGCATCTGATCTAATTGTAAAAATAGGGGATATGACCATGCACAATTAAATATCCAATATGGGTGATAATGATATAATTAATATGTTACGCATAGATGCATCCCCAACAACTATGTATATCAAATCACATGATTTCATTATCTTTTAGTCTGCACTGTCTTATCCTTGCTTGTACTCTCAGTGGCATTTAATCGATATAATACTCCATGACGGAGCTTACATCTGTGTCCGCAGAGGCTTTGAGAGCTTCTTGGATGTCTCTGTAGCGGGCAGCCACGCCTGTCATCAAAGCAACAGCTGTCAATGAGCACAACTCACTTGAGGCACAAGGAGGAGCAAAGACGCATGTCTGCCCGGCCGCCACACGTTCTCACGCTGTACCGTAGAGCTGCAGTGCACATTCCAGACCCCTGCTGCGAGGCTCTGGTGAGGCTTAATTATGGAGCACCGGTGCCATTGCTTTTCACACACCAGACTGACTGTATTTCACATTGCATGTCAACCAACTGGACCTGAAAAAAAAACAGGCCTGAATATATCCCTGCTATAAATATAACCCAATTCTTTTAACACAGAATGCTTGAGGATCGTATTAGTTATGTTACAGTTGGTAAGGCAAACACATTCTCTGGGATGTGATTTTTCATCTTGGATGCAGTTCATATTTAATTGTCTTGTGTATTAAAATATTAAATTAATGAAACATTACATAAATACTCTTTTTTTTTTTGTAAATCCAGCACCAGCATTTTTGATAATTTTCACAAAACCTACATGGCCCCCAGAATTTTCTTGCATGAATATCTCAACATACAATATATCAAAAGAGCAGACTCTGCTTTTATGCAAAATAAAATAAAAATAAAATAAATATATCAACACTTGAATGTTAAGTTTCATAAAAAAAAAAAAAAAAATATATATATATATATATATATATATATATATATATGTTTTTAAAAGCTGAGAGAAAGATTACGTCTGGTGTCATTAGAAATCAACCCCCCAACCCAAGTGTGCCGCACACGTCCTGAAAAGTGAAGCCAAAACGTTACGATCGCCCCCAAGTGGCTGGTCCCAGTATAGCTCATAAACCCCGCCCCTCCATGTATTCTAATGGGACGCGAGGCAAACTAAACAATCAAATTACACCAAGTAATGTTTTTCAAAAAATGGTTTCTGTCATTTTAGGTAGTTTTTAATCAAGCTAAAAAAAATTAAAAATAAGGTTTTAGTTAGTTATTTGATGCTATAAAAACGGGGGTGTGACGTCATGATTGACAGCTGAGATTGACAGCTTCTCTGAGTGAGGCACTCACTGAGGCACCAACTGACTTTTTTCCAGGATTTTCAGGAGGAGATTGAAACTTTAATTTCTACATTTCCACAACTGTTTATTTCACACCAACATAATGAGTTGTTCTGCAGTAAACTGTTCCAACCGATTCTGCGGGAGTGTGGGCGGATACTACGGCTCCACTTCACGCTCAATACTGCACAGACTCAGGTCCCGAATCAGCGCAAGATGTCAATGTTTCTACAATGGAAGAGAGTGGAGATCCGTCATTTATCTTTTACAGTCTATGATCAAAAGTTGTTATTGTGATGTCTTGACTAATTATAACCTATTTAAATATGGGGCGTCCTGGGGCGACATTTCATTTGGTAACATCAGGCAGTTTTGATTTATATGCTGTTGAATGTTTGATGATCGTGTTATTTTATATATCGCCATTTACATGGCGGAATTTGCGAGCGGAAAGACTGAGTGCTTCTCTAGAGAGGAATTTGTAATATTTAAAAATGTTTGTGTGCTGCTGCTGTGTGTGTAACAAACAGTGTGTACGTGCGTTGTACACAGGGCTATAGGCGCACATTACTAATGCTCCCTTTAAATAACACAAAAAATACTGCGCTATTGACTTTAGACCAGGTTTTTGTTGGTCAGTCATTTTCAGTTGCCTCAAAATAGCAACGCGCCAACAATGCGCCTGAACACACCTCGTTTTCAGACCAGCACGCCCATGGGCGAACAGATGGGCGCGAGTGCATTTGCTATTTAAACAACATGGCGCTGGACGTGAAAATGATAACTGCATCGAGCTGAAACTAGCAAAAAACACTTCGCCTGCCATCGCATTGCGCTGGGTGTATGATAGGGCCCTTAGTCTGCATTCACATTGTCAGTCCAAATCTAATTATTTGTGAATCCGATCGGAAACTGATCTAAATCATTGACTGTCCACAACTGTTCGGATTTGTGTGTCCTGTGGCGCCCTTTCATTTTCCAGAATATCTGTGTTGGTTTCTACAGTCTTAGAAGAAAATGTTCTATAAAGAACCTTTTAGGGGTTGCACCTATCCTGGGATAATTTTATGGATTTAGTTTTAATTAAATCATTTTTTTTAAATAGTTATTTAATTTTAATTACATTTTATGAATTAAACAGCACATACACATACATACATACATACATATAGATACATATACACTCACCTAAAGGATTATTAGGAACACCTGTTCAATTTCTCATTAATGCAATTATCTAATCAACCAATCACATGGCAGTTGCTTCAATGCATTTAGGGGTGTGGTCCTGGTCAAGACAATCTCCTGAACTCCAAACTGAATGTCAGAATGGGAAAGAAAGGTGATTTAAGCAATTTTGAGCGTGGCATGGTTGTTGGTGCCAGACGGTCCGGTCTGAGTATTTCACAATCTGCTCAGTTACTGGGATTTTCACGCACAACCATTTCTAGAGTTTACAAAGAATGGTGTGAAAAGGGAAAAACATCCAGTATGCGGCAGTCCGGTGGGCGAAAATGCCTTGTTGATAATAGAGGTCAGAGGAGAATGGGCCGACTGATTCAAGCTGATAGAAGAGCAACTTTGACTGAAATAACCACTCGTTACAACCGAGGTATGCAGCAAAGCATTTGTGAAGCCACAACACGCACAACCTTGAGGCGGATGGGCTACAACAGCAGAAGACCCCACCGGGTACCACTCATCTCCACTACAAATAGGAAAAAGAGGCTACAATTTGCACGAGCTCACCAAAATTGGACAGTTGAAGACTGGAAAAATGTTGCCTGGTCTGATGAGTCTCGATTTCTGTTGAGACATTCAGATGGTAGAGTCAGAATTTGGTGTAAACAGAATGAGAACATGGATCCATCATGCCTTGTTACCACTGTGCAGGCTGGTGGTGGTGGTGTAATGGATGTTTTCTTGGCACACTTTAGGCCCCTTAGTGCCAATTGGGCATCGTTTAAATGCCACGGCCTACCTGAGCATTGTTTCTGACCATGTCCATCCCTTTATGACCACCATGTACCCATCCTCTGATGGCTACTTCCAGCAGGATAATGCACCATGTCACAAAGCTCCAATCATTTCAAATTGGTTTCTTGAACATGACAATGAGTTCACTGTACTAAAATGGCCCCCACAGTCACCAGATCTCAACCCAATAGAGCATCTTTGGGATGTGGTGGAACGGGAGCTTCGTGCCCTGGATGTGCATCCCACAAATCTCCATCAACTGCAAGATGCTATCCTATCAATATGGGCCAACATTTCTAAAGAATGCTTTCAGCACCTTGTTGAATCAATGCCACGTAGAATTAAGGCAGTTCTGAAGGCGAAAGGGGGTCAAACACAGTATTAGTATGGTGTTCCTAATAATCCTTTAGGTGAGTGTAGATTGTTAAACATGAAAGTATTGTGCAATCATTTAAGACATTTCTCTTTATATAAAGCCTTTTTGGCATAAATGGTTCTTTAAAATTAAGTAAAGATCACTAGGGTTCTATATAGAAATCCATTTAACCTTTTTTTCCTCCAAGTGTGATATGGCAATAATGTTGCATTGGTAACATTATTACAACCAATAACAACATTTGCAACATTTGCGATAACACAACACAACCTTGTTTCTGCAATGATGTCTGACGTGTTTGTATTTTAAGTGGCGTGAGAAAGTGACGATGCAAAATACAAGCAGAGCAGTCAGACTGAAATGGATTTCAAACCACATAAGAGTTTAACTTGAAACGGATTAGTAAACATTTGATTTTCTTTGCCGTTCACACTTGCTTAAATATGATCTGATTCCAATTCCAATCGGATATGCATGGATTTGGACTGAAAGTCTGAACAAGGCTTTCAATAATAAGCTGCAATGAGGACCAGACTATTTGCCTGGCAATGCGAGACCAAGTGAACTCTGACCTGGGAAAAATGTGTGACCAATAGGGGATCTAAACGTCACAGATTGACCTCATGCCTCAGTACAAACAATACAAACTTCAAAGCTGCATGATTTGCATAGCAGATCATACATTTTAACATTATGTAGTTATTCATTTATAATGAAAGCAAACACCTTGTTTTGTATATCTTTCTTTGTCCATCAGTCATGACAGAGTTTGTCAAGTAAATGATTTCTGTAAGTTATAACTATAAATTCAATTTATATATACACATAAAAGCCTTTTTTTCCCCATGGAAATATTATCAGTAATAGGCTGAATTTTATGCATGGCTGTGACATGGTGAATGAATGTTTGTTCTGTGCAAGCTGCTTTTTTCTCTCGGTCAGGTGATTTTTTTTAGAGATGGAATGGCCATTAGATTACCATGGAAACCTCCGCAGAGACTTGATGGCAAACATTTAAATGAACAGTCATCTGACTCGAGGCTTCTCTTAAGATGCCTTTACACTTCAAAGACACTTATGTTTTTCATATTTAATCTCTTTGGCATATTCAATCTTAAGACAATGGGCAAAAGATGTCCCGCAATTTTCCATGCCATTAGTTTTTGAAATAGAATCATTTCAACAGATGCACATGTAATTTGATTTTGCTTTTTAAATCAAAATTATGTTGCATTATGCACACACTGATGAGCTAAAACATTATGACCAGTCACAGATGAAGCGAATATCGTTGATCATCTCCTAACAAGGCCACATATTAATGTCTGGGCAGATTTAGATGGTAAACAAACAATCAGATCTCGTAATCAACGTGATGGATGCAAGAGAAATAAGCAGGAATAAACATCTCAGTAACTGGCAAGGCACTGGGTAAGAGAGTCTCTGAAACGGCAAGGCTTGTGTGTTGCTCCCAGTCAGCAGTGGTGAGCATTTACCAACAGTGGTCCAAGAAAGGACAAGCTACAAACCAGCGACAGGGCAACCAAAGCTCATCCCGTCTGGTCCAAGACAAAAGAAGGTCTATTGTGGCACAAGTCACATCATTTTAATGATGGTTATGGGAGGAATGCGTCACAACACACAGTTCATCGCACTCTGCTGCATTTGGCTGTGTAGCTGCAGACCAATCAGAGTGTCAATGATGACCCCTGTCCACCATCGAAAGTGCCTAGAATGGGCACAGGAGTGTTGGAACTGGACCTTACAGTAGTGGAAGAAGGTTGCCTGGTCCGATGAGTCCCGTTTTCTTTTACATCACGTGAATGGCCATGTACGTGTAGCCGCCGGAGGGAGTGTGAAGCTCTGAGCGTGTTCTGCTGGGAAACCCTGAGTGTGGCCATTCATGTGGACATACATTTTACACATGCTACATACCTAAACATTGATGCGGACCCCCCTTCATGACAATTGTGTTCCCTGGAGGAAGTGGCCTATTTCAGCAGGATAATGCACCCTACTACACTGCACACGTTGTTCAGGAATGGTTTGAGGATCATGATGAAGAGTTCAAGGTGTTGCCATAGCCTTAAATTTCCCCAGATCTCAATCCAATTAAGCATCTGTGGGATGTGCTGGACCAGCAAGTTCGATCCACGGTGGCTCAACCTTGCAACCCACAGGACTTGAAGGATCTGCTTCACCTTTAGGGGTCTTGTAGAGTCCATGCATTGGTGGGTCGGGTGAAAGTGAATAACACTGATTATTTCTTCATCACGGCCCCTGTTAGTGGGTTGGATATATTAGGCAGCAAGTGAACATTTTGTCCTCAAAGTTGATGTGTTAGAAGCAGGAAAAATGGGAAAGCGTAAGGATTTGAGCGAGTTTGACAAGGGCCAAATTGTGATGGCTAGATGACTGGGTCAGAGCATCTCCAAAACTGCAGCTCTTGTGGGGTGTTCCTGGTCTGCAGTGGTCAGTATCTATCAAAAGTGGCCCAAAAGTGTAAGGAACAGTGGTGAACTGGCGACAGGGTCATGGGCAGCCAAGGCTCATTGATGCACGTGGGTTTCGATCAAACTTTGGGTCCTGCCATCCATGTGGATGTTAATTTGACACGTACCACCTGCCTAAGCATTGTTGCAGACCATGTACACCCTTTCATGAAAACGATATTCCCTGGTGGCTGTCACCACTTTCAGCAGGAGCAAAAATGGTTCATCTGCTGCTAACATCTTGGTGCCAGATACCACAGCACACCTTCAGGGGTCTAGTGGAGTCCATGCCTCAGGGCTGTTTTGCCAGCAAAAGGGGGACCAACAAAATATTAGGAAGGTGGTCATAATATTATGCCTGATCGCTGTAAGCTCATGTAAAGAATTTTTGAATTTTGCTGCATTGCAAAGTTTGATGAACTCTGACCTACGAATACGTCCCTTGAGTCTTTGAAAAAATGAGAAGTGCTGCTTTTTTTGTGCAAAGTTGTAGCACAGACTCAGGTGCAATGTTTCACAGCAATCATGAACTTTGAGACAAATATTTGCCCTGTAGTTGACAGGGCCTCATCTAGCGTTCCTCACACATTGTAATCACCTCCTTTATCTGTGTAGAGCCAAGCCACAGCAAGCCCATAAATGACTTACAACACAATGATCTAATACCCCTCAGAACACAAGACAAGACTTGTGACTCGTAAAATCAGGCCATTTAAGAACACAAGAGCACATGGATACTATCTGGAATTACTGAAACATTCTGTTGCATTAACAGAACGTACTAACAGATGAGAAATGGAACACATGGCTATGTTGGAAGAGCAGCAATGTTTTTGTCTTGACATTGAACAGCCCAAAACACTACATTAAAGCTAAAATTGCACTAAAAAGCCTGCAAATTAGTCCTTTTTCAAATAAAGAAATTGTACTGCCTTATTTAAACCAAGGCCATAACCATGTCTTGAACTTTTGGGGGACCAATTGAATGGACATTTTTATTTATATGAATTAAAGAAAGGATTTAAAGGAATAAAGAAAACAACAATAATAAAATAACTAGAATTAATTGCATTTGAACTATTTGCGAATAATAATTTTATTTTAAAGAAAGGTTTCCAGGTAACCCCATTTAATAAATTCATTCACAATGTTCACTCTTAATCGTATACCTAATATGTTGAAAATGGCACTGATGACATTTCTTGTTGCTTCACAACTAACAGTAACAGATGTAAGTAATGTAAGAAACTACATAAACAGATTACAATATATGAATCACGTATATTATATATTTTCCATTTAAACTGATGAAATTTGACAAAAAGTTGAGTATGCATCAGTGTATATTACAGTTGGTCAATTAACATTTCTATCATGAAACAATTCAAATATTAAATGCTTAGCTATGAATATCTTACCTGCACTGTGGGGTTTCCCAAAGCCAACTATGGTTGCAAGTTCCGTCATTACAAGCACAATTCAACGGAACTTGCGGCCATAGTTGGTTCACAATGCTTTTGGGAAACTCACCCCTGAACAGTAAAGCCCACCTTTTTTGGTTGGCCATCTCAAACATTAACAAGCGCTATTTTTGTCTTGACTTGTCCCTCTCAATGTTTATGGTGGTAACATCCCTTATCCAAACATACAGAATATGGATAACTAAACAGTTCTAATGTGTCAGTACTTTAAGTTTACACACCCTATAGACTTAAAAATAAAGGTTCCTTATTGGCATCTATGGTTCCAAAAATAAAATACGTGTTCTCATTGCGTAACCGTTCTATTCCGTGCCGATCCAGGCCAGCTGGTGCGGTTCTAGTTTAATTTTCCACTGTGGGGCTGATAATGGCCGCTTTTTGGAATGTAATACAAAAGCGTCAGCCGTTGCCTTGGCAACACAACAGTTTACTGATGATATGAGATATCGACCACATTATGAAGGATGATAAGATATTTATTTTAATATCTGGTTAGCTAACCGTGCCGAGAATTCCAGGCCGAGAATGGTTTGTAATCGTGCCGTGCCGTACCAGGCTCAAGTGGTTCTAAGAACCGTTCGGCCCGGCGGTGGAAACGCGGCTAATGATGCTTCTATGGCATCACTGTGAAAACCCCCTTTTGAAACCTTTATTTTTTTTTAGTTTATGACATAAATGTTTACTCTGAGTTGCAAACAAATCACATAAAGTAGAGGAAAACTTTCCAGAATTCAGTATCTAAAGAAAACCGGAAGGCAGCATAAAAAGTGTGAAAAGGTTTAACCAATGGTGTGAGTTTGAGGGAAGGACTATCAGTTTGGCCCTGTTTACACCTGGTATTATGATTGTTTCAGTTCACTGGATCACAAGTAGATGAGGGAGACACATACTAGTTAACACCTGGGGTCCGTTTCAGAAAGGAGGTTAAGTGAAAACTCTGAGTATGTTAACCCTGAAATGAGGGAAACAGAAACCATCTGTTTCAGAATGGGAGGAACGTCAAACCCGAGAAAGCAGGGTAAGTCAAGCCTGTTTCTGAAAGAGAGGTAACATATACACAGAGTCAGTTACTATGGTAACTTACTCTGTGAACCTAACCTGGACGGGAGCAGGTTTTCTTTGGTAAACCCAGAGTTTCTTTCGGTCTCCTCCCCCTTTTTAAAGCACCAGCGGTGTTTAAATACTTCATTCATTCATTCACACTGCAAAATGCTTTTCTTTCTTGAGTATTTTTTTTTTTCAAGTACAAATATCTAAAAATTCTAAATGAAATCTAAATCTAAAATCTAAATTAAGTGCCTTTTACTTAAAACAAGTAAAATGATCTGCCAGTGGGCTAGAAAATTTATCTTAATGCAAACAGAAACAATGTATTTGTCTTAATGTATTTGTCATAATTTGCAAAATAAGAAAAATGCATTTTGAAAAATGCATAATTTTTGGGTGAACTAACCCTTTAAATTATTTTTTTCCCCAGGAAACAAGATCAAATACCTTGTGTTATTTTTCTTATGTAGAAAGAATCTAGTTATGGAAAAGCATTCTTTGCAGTGCAGGTACATTCATTGCGCATATTTTCATCATGCAGACACCCTGAAAGTGACAAAAATGGCATGTCCTTTTATACAGGATCCTGTAGATGAGGAGGCTGCATTAATTCGTAGGGAGTTACATTTATGTTGGGAGAGGATTGTTTTATTTATTTATTTTTTGCCATATCGACATGCATATTTATTTGAGCAGTACCATTTTTAAATGGTAGTTTTCTATATAACATCGGGGATGCAGAGCACAATAGTAAGGCCGCTGTATGCAGAGCGGTAAGGAAAGTGTGCCTCACTCTCACAATTTTTCTGAGAGTTGTTGTGTTGTTTCCTGGGTACAAACCCGTGAGGGCCATCAAAGAGGAGTTTCACAGGATTGCAGGTCAGTGGTGTAGAAATCGGTTTAAATGAGGGTAATCTGATTAATGACGTTCACTTACATATGGAAAAAGCTGCTGCACATTGAAATAGACACTGAATGATATTTATTTAATATGTCAAATATTTGTAAAGTCATGTAGCCTACACCCATGAACCTTTTATGCTTTAAGCTTTATCTGATTGAATTATGTTTTTTATATTTCATTTTTAGTTGCTGCCACGTTCTTTTTTGCCTGTAGGATACCATGAAAATTAAACTTAATTAAACTAATTAAGAATTAAACATATGTATTGACTAGGAAGTATGCAGATGTCTTTTTGTCGGGTGCTGTTGCCATGGTGAATCGTAATTTCGGAGCTCCATTGATCATGGCTTTTCATAGTCGTGGTGCACGTGCTTAACTCAGGCCCCATCCACACAGAGACGCGTTTAGCTGTATATGTAAATTTTTGTACGGTATCAGCGTTTCGTCCAGATGGATCTAGCGTTTTGGGAGCCTGAAACTGGTGATGTCATCACACCACGTCTCGCGCATGCTCCAAGTCTTCTCCGTTTTTAGTGTATTTCTGTGGCAAAATTACAGCGCCACATACTGGTCTGGCATGTATACTACATCGTTTTGAGTCAGTTTCAGTGGTTTCGTGTGTATGCAGATATTTCTTGAGATGAGGGGGAAAAAAAAGTTTGCATAGAGAAAACTCTGGCTTCGTGTGGATGTGGCCTAGTCAGAGTTGATTGAACAAACTCATTTCAGCTGTTCTGAAACCCAAAACTCCCATCTCAAGTTTTAACTCCGAGTTGGTTGAACCTCCTTATTGAAACAGGCCCCTGGTGTTTTAATCTGTCTCTTTTGTCCACTTCTGTCCTGATTTCTTTGAGGGGAGGGTAAATGTTTTTTTTGTTTGTTTTTTTCAGATCTATCGATCTAATGGATAAAATAAGCTCACACAATCTACATATGAACATGACCGGAGGTGATGGAAAAACATACAGAGAGCAGCAGCTTTCGTTTCTGCTCTGATAGACCATGCTGAACACTGTGTGTGTTAGAAATCAGGAATGGTGAGAGAACATTGTGCTTGGTGTGTTTTTTTGTCCTCGAACCAAACTTGGGTCTCCAGTTTAAATCCCGTCTGGCTTCCCATAATGTTTACGTATTAGGTCAGTAGGCACAGTAGATGGAGAGTAGGGGTCTTTTGTGGCTGTTCAAACATTCATTTTCATATGCATTTTCGACTACCTCTAGAAATGGTAGAAAGTGGACAAGCTCAAAGAGTTTTAGACCCCGTTTACACCTGTATTTAGCGTTGTCCACTTGTGATCCGATCAACCAAAATGCATCTTGTAAACAGGGCCTTGTTTGACCAATAGAAGACAATGGGAGTATTATTTTTTAGCCATTTTGGTGACCACATTTGTCCAGAAATTCACTTCAGCTCTAAAAAAAATAAATTTGGACTAATAGCATTCTTCAGAAAGTTGAATACATCTGCACTGTTTGTGATGCAACAAGGACTACACTATTTTCAGGCAGCTGTAATGGATATTCCAAAGTGTGTTTGTTTGGTAGAGAGCAAGAGAGCGAAAACGAGATGCAGAAAAAGGAAGAAAGGTAGATAGAGACAAATAGGCAGTGAAACACAGAGCTGTTTAGCTCAGCAGAGGAAGCAGCAGCCATCTGGGTGTAATGACACGCCTCCACTCTAACACAGAGGTGCAGGTAGTGCTGCGGCCTCTGAGGCCCCACTGTCTCCGGCACTCACTACAAAGACTGTTTTCACGATGCAGGCTGACACACCGGCCAGCTGGCCCACTGCAGAGTGACCTTTAATACACAGACAGGACATGCTCACAGCTGCAGGGAGAAGTCAAAGATGCCAAGCTTTAATTGGCAGAGCTTTGATTTAGTTGCCAGAACCCCATGATACTAAACTCTTTAACGAAACAAAACAGTCACTTCGTGGATCTTACAGAATATTGCCATGGTAAAACTTTCAGAAGAGATGGAAATGTTTAATTCATGACTAGCCATTTAAGAAGATATTTAGTGAGTATATGGCTGTGTCCAAAAATGAAGCTAGCTGCCTCGCTGCCCAGCCTGTCAATGACTGAACAGGCAGTGTTTGTGTATGAAAGTTCCTCCTGCGAAAACGGTTCCAAACAAGCACCACAACAACATATTTAAAGTAGAGATGCAGCGATATTAAAATTCTGGCCAGATAAGCTGATAATTATTTTTATGAAATAAATAAATCTTATAACATCACAGTCAAAAGATTAACAATTAAAGAGGCCATATTATGCTCTTTTACAAAGTCTTGATTTTGCCAGTAACACTTACTTTTAGTTGAATTCCTGTCTCTATGAAGCCCCTCCTTCCGAAAAGTGCAATATGCTCCG
This sequence comes from Rhinogobio ventralis, assembly GCA_039654625.1. NCBI lineage: Eukaryota > Metazoa > Chordata > Actinopteri > Cypriniformes > Gobionidae > Rhinogobio > Rhinogobio ventralis. Next base: position 6,524,536 of record CM077206.1, on the reverse strand, counting down.
ATTGGTCAGCTGGACCAGTGTGTTGTGATTGGTCAACCACTTAGTGTATCCAGTGGCGGCTCATCAGGGGAGGCACAGCCTACCTAAAATTTTGAGGTGAAAATGGGAGATGGATAATTTAATGTTAATAAAATTCCTAGTTATTCATTTCATGTCTCAGAATGTGTATTTTTTTGTTTGTAATTTCACCACTGTAAGTGTAACCACCGCGAATTGAATTCAGGTGTTCTAATCACTTCCATGGCCAAAGGTGTATAAAATCAAGCACCTAGGCATAGAGACCAACAAACCTTTATGAAATAATGGGTTGCTCTCAGGAGCTCAGTGAATTCAAGTGTGGTAACGTGATAGGTTGCCACCTGTGCAATAAGTACATTTGTGAAATTTCCTTACTACTAAATATTCCACGGTCAATTGTTAGTGGTACTATAACAAAGTGGAAGCAATTGGGAACAACAGCAACTCAGCCACAAAGTTGTAGGCCTCGTAAAGTCACAGAGCAGGGTCAGCGCATGCTGAGGTGCACAGTGTGTAGAAGTCGCCAAATTTCTGCAGAGTCAACAGCTACAGACCTCCAAACTTCATGTGGCCTTCAGATTAGCTCAAGAACAATGCATAGAGAGCTTCATGGAATGGGTTTCCATGGCCGAGCAGCTGCATCCAAGCCTTACATCACCAAGTGCAATGCAAAGCGTCAGATGGAGTGGTGTAAAGCACGACGCCACTGGACTCTAGAGCAGTAGAGACGTGTTCTCTGGAGTGACAAATCACGCTTCTCTGTCTGGCAATCCGATGGACGAGTCTGGGTTTGGCGGTTGCCAGGAGAACAGTATTTGCCTGACTGCATTGTGCCAAGTGTGAAGTTTGGTGGAGGGGGGATTATGGTGTGGGGTTGTTTTTCAGGGGTTGGGCTTGGCCCCTTAGTTCCAGTGAAAGGAACCAAGACATTTTGGACAATTTCATGCTCCTAACTTTATGGGAACAGTTTGGGGATGGCCTCTTCCTGTTCCAACATGACTGCGCACCAGTGCACAAAGCAAGGTCCATAAAGACATGGATGAGTGAGTTTGGTGTGGAGGAACTTGACTGGCCTGCACAGAGTCCTGACCTCAACCCGATAGAACACCTTTGGGATGAATTAGAGTGGAGACTGAAAGGGTGGGCCAACTCCATATTAAACCCTACGGATTAAGAATGGGATGTCATTAAAGTTCATGTGCATGTAAAGGTAGACATCCCAAAACTTTTGGCAATATAGTGTATTAGTTTGAACTGCTACCGCTGATGTACCAACTACGTATGGAGAGTAGAGATATTGAATATTTGATTGCAAACAAATTTACCAAACTACTATTTGAACAACAACTACAAATTAATAATGAAGGAAGATCCCACATCTAAGCTAAGATATAGAACACAGCTATCAGCTTCACTAAATGGCCGAACATGCTCTTTTAACACAGACATTTAAAAGGACAGAAGGATGGATTTTTTCTTCAAGTGATAGGCTAGGTGTGTAAAATAATACTGTCTTACTGTATGTGTCGTTTTCTTTACATTTTCTGTCTAAAAGTGACCAATAAAGCAATTTTAAAGCAGTTAGGCAAAAAAAAAAAATTGGGAGGGGATCCAACGGCTAAAATGTTGTGTGCCTCTTCTTATTTTAAAACCCACCAGTCGCCACTGAGCGTTTTATGGAAATGTCACACCCCTTATGACCAGAATAACAGGCTTCATCATACTAACACAACTCAACCAGGCCAGAATAGCAGTAGGCCTATTTTCTTTGCAATAAGTGTAAATAGTAGTTAGATGCTATTTCTACTTATAAATAGTGGCAGGTACTATTTGCACCTCAGTTGTTGTACATTAAACGGTATGCAATAATAACAGAGTGTAAATGATTATATTTATTAAAATTATTAAATGGATGCCACCTTATTGGTACAATAAAGCCCTCCCTACAACTACCCCTAACCGGAAAAAAGTTATTAAACACACGTTAGACACTTTATTCTCACTTTTAGAATATTTTCTTAATTTTTATTGAAGTTAAATACCTTTCCGATCTGATAAATGATGGGAAAAAGGAGTAAAGCGAGTTCGGCAAAAGGCAGATTCGAACTGCCACGCACCTTACCCCTACACTATTGCTGCTGTTGATAATACAGTCTTCTGTAATTTTGTCTAGTCCAACCAGACGTCAGTCGGCGGAGTTAGTGTAAATAACCTCTGCCAACAAGGCAGGTTATTTGCACTTAGTTTAAATAGACACTGTTATTGCATGAGGAATATTGTGATGTATACATTCCTGGAAGAAAACTTGCTGCAATGGAGTTTCATGGAGTTCAGAAAAAGTGCTTACTGATATAGAGAACAACTCCCTTTGGAGTGACTTTGTACTTTGTAAATTTGCAGACATTGTTCATGCTCAGAAACAGCAACATTACACACTAAAGAAAGTTGAAAATGTAAAAAAGTAATCTTTAAAATGAATATTTTTTTTCTAACTAGCAAATTTAGACATCACAACATTAGCATTCAGTATGAAAAAAAGAATGAATTTTGAGATTTGCTAAAGATTACATGAAATCATCAGTGTTTTAAAGATGAAATTTAAATGTGTTAGATGACGGAAAAAAATATTAGAAATGTAAAATTGGGGAAATTTCCATGCGCAATTAAATATCCAATATTGACCAAAAAAAATTGCCCAATAACCACTATGGAACAGAAATGTGACCCTGGACCACAACACCAGTCATAAGTTGCACAGGTATATTTGTGGCAATAGCCATTGTATGGGTCAAAATTATAGATTTTTCTTTTATGCCAAAAATCATTAGGATATTAAGTAAAGATCATGTTCCATGAAGACATTTTGTAAATTTCCTACCATAAATATATCAAAAATTTATTATTAGTAGTAATATGCATTGCTAAGGCCTTCATTTGGACAACTTTAAAGGCGATTTTCTCAATATTTAGATGTTTTTGCACCCTCAGATTCCAGATTTTCAAATAGTTGTATCTTGGCCAAATATTGTAACATATAACAACCACATACATCAATGGAAAGCTTTTTATTCAGCTTTCAGATGATGTATAAACATGACTGGTTTTGTGGTCCAGGGTTAAAAATATCATGCATCCCTAATCTAAAACAAATTCAAGTCAGATCCAAAGATAACCAAGCAAATATTTTGTGACTGATTCAAGTTAATTTTTGCTTATTTTTGAGCCTATAAATCTAAATAATTCACATTTACTCACATTTCATCCAATTAACTCCTTTCTACAGCTATATCAGATGCCATTTTATTCTTTCCACCAACCGGCTGAACTGCACACAGAGGATTGTGGGATATCACAGGCAGGAAAGTATACGTCTAACTATACTGCCTTGAGAAACCAACTACATGAAGGCATCTTAGTAGACAGGATGTAACGCTACCCTCTCTACCTCCATATGTAAAAGCAGCATTTCTCAGCTTTCGGATGCAGTCAATGAATCGTCCCTTGAATTTTGATAAAGACACAGGTGTGAGGCCACATGTCTAGGCAGGCATACTGAGAAAATGTGGGCTAGGACAGAACTAGCAGGGATTCAAACGGTTCAGAGTTACACTGAGTTAACGTAGCCTACAGCAAAATTGTTCAAGTCACACTAGAGAACGAAGCTCTTGCTAAACAGAACGCTCACTGTTTATACTGACATCAGCTCCATCTTCTCTATGTGTGACAGCACCTCCTCAGAATCGCGTCTTGTTCTTGTCCTTAATTTATGATGCATGAAATCCTCTGTCAAAATGAACAACATAATCAGCCTCAGGCCATACTAAATACACTGTATGTGCAAACAAGATCATTGGCAAAGTTGCTCTACTCTTAAAGATATTTGGGGAAAGGTGCACTTTTGTGGCATTATAACTCATGAAATCACTAATTCTCTAAGCTAAACTGCCTCAAAGTGCTTGTTTTCAACTTTTTGCACAAAAGATCAATTTGTAATTGGATTTAGCTTCATGCACTAAAAGGGTTATTTCAGGTGTTCTCCAGTTTTTTATACGTATTTTTAAAGAAAATTGTTCCTGCCAGCTAAAGGTCTGTCTTCAAATAAATTGACCAATTATAGACAATGAGCCCTATGAGTATTCTTACATAAATAAACAAGGTCAAGAAGCTGAATTATACAACATTCAGTCTCAGCTTTCAAATGTAACACAGGTCAGGAGTGTGGGTGTATGCTTGAGGTTAATCAAATTGCAGCAAATGTGTATTCTCACGAGCCTTAAAGTGAACATTCAAGCCAGTGTTTACAAAATCAGCATTAGTGTAGCTGTTTGGATAAACCATTTCCTTTAACGCTGAGCACAGGCTGAATGGAGGACTAGAGTGCCACTTAAAAGTATAATTAAGAACTTAAGAATTCAAAAAATAATTATAATTAAAGCTGCAAGCAGCGATGAAAGGGCCCTCGCACCTGGGAGCACCGCCACCCGGTGGCCTCGGGAAAACAGCGAATAGTGGGTGACATACATTTAAGTGGGTAAATATAGGAGAAATATGGCAAAGTCACTTCAATGTGCCACACTTCCTGCTGCCAGCAGGTGGCGCTTTGACTATAACCGAATATTGGCATGTAGATGTCTTCAGGCCAGGACTATTATCAAACGTGTGAAGTTTGGGGCAGATTGGACAATTTTGCAAAGAAAATTCAAAATATCTCATTTCCTGTTGGTTTTCAGATTTCATACCAGGAGACTTTTTTGTAGGTATTGGGCTGTTACATGTGTCTACCGAATTTCATACCTGTACGTGAAACATAGCAGGAGAGGCACTTCGTTGTAGGTGGCGCTATCGAGTCATTTTGCCATGCCTAATTCTGAAACCCATATCAGACGTAAATTTTCACCACTTTTGACACGTGTGCAAAGTTTCATGAGTTTTCAACATGTTTAGGCCATCAAAAATGCAATTAATTTGGGAGAAGAATAATAATAGGCTGAGCAATTCCAATAGGGTCCTCACACCATCGGTGCTCGGGCCCTAATTACAAATTCAATTATTTTATTACATTTAAAGTCGGCATGAAACGAAAGTTGCAAAAGTCTTTTCTTAACTATTGTGACATATATCCGAGTCAAACAAATTCATTAAACATTTATTATATTATAAAATGTATTATAAAACATTTCCAAGATATAAAAAGGTACACTATGTAACTTTTGGCCCTCTAGAGGTTAAAAAACAAAACTGCATGCATTGAGGAAGAACATTGTTTTGGTTGTGCTTTGGCTCTGCATGACTGTGCGGATGGTTCTTTCTCATAACTAAAAAAAGAGAGAGTGAGATTATCCTACTGCTCATAAAACGTCCACTACTGGGCTTAAGAGACCAGTTTAAATGGAAAGGATCTAATGCTGACTAGCTGAAGACGTTACTGTAGCTTTATCCATTAATAGACACGGTACTAGTGTTGTCAAAAGTACCGACTTCAGTACTGAAATTTAAAAAATGTGATGCCTTGAGCATTGATGAGCGGAATCGTAAACACCTCTGATTGGCCACTGTGTTCACACACTGATCGGATATGTCTGTTATTGGCTTTGTACCGAAGTCGGTACTTTTGACAACACTACATGGTACTTCCTTGAAATTAAATTCCTGCACAGCGCTACAACAACCATAATGAAATTACCCTTCACAATTAGGGGTGGGACAAAATAACGCTAGGGCAATATATCGTTGTCCTTCTCCGTGTTATACGAGAATCGATATGATGGCACCAAAAATCGATATTTTAATTAATAAAATAAGGCACTCTAAATAGATTTCCCTGCTCTCAGCGTCACTACTTCATGGCTCCTCGAGGTGACGCTCAACACATGAATGAGGGAAACATGAACATAAGTTAACTACCCTAAGAAAAAGAGGTTTTCAACGGGATGGCGGACAGCAGGTTTTCCAAAGTCTGGAAAACCTGCACTTAACCTTTTCACAGGCATTTTGTTTCCATAGTTAGACAGATGTTAGACAAACGTGATGTATCATTATAGGATTGTATAGCAATATATTGATTATTGCAGAATTGCCGTATCATGATATTATCAGTATTGTACAGTATCGTATCGTGAAGTACTCTGTGAAGTACTTTCTTGCTCATTGTGACAACTAACCTACGCCACTCCCACATCATACATGCATCAAAGTAGCTGGAGCAACTTTTCTCTACGAAAACCATCATGTAGGTCTAAAATATAAAGACTTATAATAGGCTTAGCATAGTGAATGCATTTTGGAAAGAAGGATTAATGATGTATTGACTCTAGGGGTCGACCGATTATCTCTGATATTAAGCGAAACACCTAAATTAGGGGTGTGCGATATCACGATCGTGGATGATTAAAATGTCTCCACGTTTGCTTTTGAAGAAATATCGTAGTATCGTGCTACAGTGTATTCTATCAGTTGCAGTTCTGGTGCCTCCGTCTCAACATACTGTACAACACAACGTACATTCACATCACATGTTAACGCAGCCGTAGAGTAACACTCATGGGACACTGCAATTCACAGAAGTTTATTATTTGCATGTGCTTTACAGCCTTGCCGGTTAAATAGTTAATTTGCTCGCTGATGAGCTGTTCTAACATGCGCTTTTTCTGAGCGCGTACACCCAAAGCACACAGGCAGTAAAAGCCTGTTAAACAGCGCCTGGTTACTGGACTAAGTTATCTTTCGAGCCTTATTGCGTTAATACACACAAGGTTTACATAAACACAGTTGGTTAGTCTAAAGTGAAAGTAAACATTTGAGAGAAAATCGGATGCATCTCTGTATGCGTGCAGGACTTAAAGTGACAGTAAAGATGCTGCCACTTGTCCTTAAAGGGATAGTTCACCCAAAAATGATTTATTTAGGTCATTATATACTTGCTCTAATGTTGCTCCAAACCTGTATTAATTTCTTTCTTGTGAACACAAAAGAAGATATTTTGAAGAATGTGGGTAACCAAACAGTTGCTGGTCCACACTGACTTCCATAGTAGAAAAAATATATACTATGGAAGTCACCGGGGACCAGCAACTGTTTGGTTACCCACATTCTTCAAAATAACTTTTATTTTCAACAGAAAAAAAGAAACAACTGGAGAGAGTAAATGATAACAGAAAGATTATTATTATTATTAATATTAATGTTATTATTAACAGTCAGATATGTTTAAAAGTTTTTGTCAGAGCCCCTGTTATTTCCTAATTTTGACATTAATTAAAATTTTTACACCAGATATATACATCGGTTTAAAATATCGGTTATCTGTCTACTTGATCCATAATAATCTGTATCAGCCCTGAAAAACATATCGGTCGACCCTTAATTGACTCATTATTTAAATTTAAATTTTGAACAAAAATGTTACAGTGTTAAACAAGAGGAAGGAACACTGCCTGGGAAAACAAACTGGTCAAATGCTGAGGATGTCTATAATCAGTTAAGGGCACCATATCAAATCAGTTTTTCCTTTCGGCAGGGTTATTTCAGAGTCATTAAAACAACATTTGTTTTGTTTTCGTAAAATTACCACTGTTAAATCTTGGAACGAATACTGTTTCACCAGGGAAAAACAACTTTAACCACAGGAGAAAATCCAAAGGGCATCCTAATAAAAGACAGACATCATTGAGTGCAGCGCAGTCCTTGACTAAAGGAAGATTGGCAAAGCAAGAAAGAGCAAGATGGAGGTCTTTACCTGACACCACAGGAAACCATGCTGCTAGTTTGGACACCTCAGCAATTCTTACATCGTTGATCTCTTTTCTTTTTTTCCCTTCTGTAGCTGTTTCTCTGAAACTGTTGGCTCAAATCCTAGTAAAATATTCAATAAATTCAATAAAGTATATTTAATGAAGTTAGATCTTCCAACTGCACACAACATAAAATACTTAAGGCTAATTAATAAGCATACTAAACAAATAACGTGCATGTCACATCAGAAGAGAAACACTAGTGGCTTTTCAGAGTTGGTGTTAGTCTTTAACTTTTATGTTCTGTGAGAGGATTTCCTTCCTATAACCATTAAAATAGTGTAAATGCTCTTCTAATGCAAAAGTAATGTTTAATGTGACATATGAACTGAACAACCAGGATTTCATTGTTAATGTAATAATACCAAGGCTGTTAAAACACTAGTCACCTCTCTGTGTTACATGTGTCCTGCCTTTCGAAGGTGTTTGATTCTGGCAAGGTACATGTTGTAACGATAGAAAGGCCAGACGCTGGTGTCACATTCACTAGCAAAGAGAACAAACTATAAAGGGCAGAGAGTCAGTGTAAGATACAGACTGAGAAAAGCCACACAGACATTCAAATGAATACTATACACAAAGACAGGGTTCTCCCACCTTTTTTCAGGCCAAGGACCCCTAAAGAGAAAAAGCAGGGACATTTTACTCCTGGCCTATAATAACATGTCTAAAGTACCATATTGTTGAATTTACATATTTTGGGATGCCAAATCCAGTAAAACAACCAAATTATTGATATACAAAGTTATATATTTTATCATGTGAAATCATTATAATTGTTATTATATTAATAGATCAAAAGTGACAATAAAGAAATTTATGTTACCAAAGAAATTATATTTCAGTGTAACATGCTGTACACTGAAAAAATGACTTGCAGAAAAAAACTTTCTAATCTAAAAATCTTGAAATCTAAACTTTTGATCAGTAGTGTATTATGTAAAATTATTATATTAATATAAAAAAAATTTATATTAATATAATATATCTATATTTTTTATATTATAATAAAATTGTATTATATTACACTTTAAAACGTAAATGTATCAAATAAATTATGTAAGCAGAATTTCTGCTTCAGCAGAGGTTAAACTACTATTACTAACATACAGTATATACACATATACATATACATGTACATATACACACACACACATGTATATATATATATATATATATATATATATATATATACATACACACACACACACACACACACAAATAAGTTAATACATTTGTTTAAACAAAAATAACGGATCCCCTGCAGCACATTGATAAGGGGGGGGGGGGGGGGGGGGGGGGGATCTAAAGAGTTTACTCAAAAATAACTCTTAAACGTTATGATTGAGAAATGCTTATGAATATAGTTGAAGAATGCTTCTAAAGTATGGAATCAATACAGGCAGCTCAATAAAGAAGGTGTAAACATAAGAGACACAAGTTCAGGCCAAAGCTTCTCAAAATATACAGAGAGTAAGAAAGGGCTCAGAATCAGCATGACCAGCCCTGTGGCTTCCTTGAATTGCTGCAATTTTTGGCTGACACACTGAGAAATCAAAGCTTGGCATGGTTTTGTTGGACTGCACTGAACAATTACAGAAGCCGCTCTCCTTCCTATACAGGTTTCAGAATCCCTCAATGAACACTGTCTGTGTTTATCATGCCAATAAAGCCTTCTTTGAATCAGAAATCCTGAGCATGGTGGTGAAAGAACATAAAACGGTCTGTCTAAAGGCATTCTAATTTTTGTGGTTATGTTATAGCCTATAAATTTGTAGTACAAGTTTGTTATTTAGGTCAAGGTGGGTCTAGATGAATTGTGCCACAGATGTGTGCCTTTGGTTTAGTTCTGTAAGCCGAGAGCACAAAGAAATTGCACAAGCAGCTATACATAATTACATACAGTTTTATGGCAATTCCTAAATACACCATTCAGGCATAACATAATGACCACTGACAGGTGAAGTAAATAAGACAGATTATCTCATCCCACCAACTAACAGGTGCCGTGATGAAATATTAGGCAGCAAGTGAACATTTTGTCCTCAAAGTTGATGTGTTAGAAGCAGGAAAAATGGGTAAGCTTAAGGATTTGAGCGAGTTTGACAAGGGCCAAATTGTGATGGCAAGACGACCGGGTCAGAGCATCTCCAAAACTGCAGCTCTTGTGGGGTGTTCCCAGTCTGCAGTGGTCAGTATCTATCAAAAGTGGTCCAAGGAAGGAAGGAAGGAAGTGGTGAACCGGCGACAGGGTCATGGGCAGCCTGTGTGGTCCGATCAAACAGACGAGCTACTGTAGCTCAAATTGCTCAAGAAGTTAATGCTGGTTCTGACAGAAAGGTGTCAGAATACACAGTGCATCGCAGTTTGTTGCGTATGGGGCTGCATAGCCGCAGACCAGTCAGGGTGCCCATGCTGACCCGTCCACCACCAAAAGGGCACGTGAGCATCAGAACTGGCCCATGGAGCAATAGAAGAAGGTGGCCGGGTCTGATGAATCATGTTTTCTTTTATATCATGTGGATGGCCGGGTGTGGGTGCGTCGCTTATCTGGGGAACACATGGCACCAGGATGAACTATGGGAAGAAGGCAAACCAGTGGAGGCAGTGTGATGCTTTGGGCAATGTTCTGCTGGGAAATCTTGGGTCCTGCCATCCATGTGGATGTTACTTTGACACGTACCACCTACCTAAGCATTGTTGCAGACCATGTACTACCTTTCATGGAAACGGTATTCCCTGGTGGCTGTGGCCTCTTTGATCAGGATAATGCACCCTGCCACAAAACAAAAATGGTTCAGGAATGGTTTGAGGAGCACAACGAGTCTGAGGTATTGCCTCCAAATTCCCCAGTTATCAATCCAATCAAGCATCTGTGGGATGTGCTGAACAAATAAGTCCAATCCATGGAGGCCCAACCTCAAAACTTACAGGACTTAAATGATCTGCTGATAACATCTTGGTGCCAGATACAGCACACCTTCAGGGTTCTAGTGGAGTCCATGCCTAGACGGGTCAGGGCTATTTTGGCAGCTAAAGGGAGACCAACACAATATTAGGAAGGTGGTCATAATATTATGCCTGATCAGTGTATACAACACAGGGATTAGTCTTATTTAATTATGGATGCTTCAGCTACACTGATAATCAGCACCATCAGATTTCCCATCAAAGATCAAAGGACAAAAAACAAAACAAAGGGAATTTATGTAAAAAATATTTGATATAAACTATCATAAACTATTAGTTTTAATAACGCAACATTGGAAAATCCTAGATTATGACACAAACATTTGGACAGCTGATGACGTTGGACTCCATCTGGAAGCTCTTTTATTTCCTAATCCACACATGTAAGACATCAGTTCAACTTTATTACTCACCCTCCGCTAGCACCCTATTTGTATGTTCGGTGGGGAGCGGCTCTGTTACATAAGCACCATGAGTACAGAATTCCAGAAATTCCTGCTGGAGAAACAACTGTATGATCCCAAAAGGGGTACAGAGAAAAAGGGGGTTACAGCAAATAACGACAGAACTGACTCAACGCATGCACACAGCTGATCCATCTGCAGTGCAGGACATATAGATTACCCATTACCGAACCTCCAGGCTGTCACTTCCTTAAAACAGAGGAGTATCAGAGGCCTGGACTGTCTCACTGTGCTCACAGGAAACTTGGGATAGGAAATGATCTAAACCGCCATCAGCAAGACAAAAAGCATCAGGCTAATACTAGTCTGATCATCTCAGAGTGTCTCTCGGGACATTATCTCATCAACTCACTGAGAGTGAGAAACTGTGAAGAGAATGGCAGTGCATTTGATCTGGAACTGCGTGATTAATAGTTATAATTATCTGCATGTTGCTTTTCATCGAAAGAAAGAAAGAAATACATTTTTAAAGGAATAGTTCACCCAAAAATTAAATGTCTTTCATCATTTACTCACCCTTATGTTGTTCCAAACCTGTTCCTAACCAGACAGTTGACAGTAGCCATTGACTTGCATAATATGTTGTCCTACTATGGAAGTCAATGGCTACCATCAACTGTTTGATTACCAAACATTCTTCAAAATATATTTTTTTGTGTTCAACAGAAGAAAGAAACTCATACAGGTTTGGAACAACATGAGGGGGAGTAAGTGATGACATAATTTTCATTTTTGTGTGAACTATCCCTTTAAGGAGCTCAACAAACTTTGATGCAGAAGCCAAATAAAAGACAGAGGGAATGTTCTACTGCCATCTAGTGGCGAGACACGTGTATAAACAAATGGAACATAACTGAACTAAAACACATAGCACGTATATAAATTACAATAAACTGTTTTATACAGATTATTAGATATTGAACTCTAAATATCTAGCATGTAGCTTTAAATATGGGTGCTTCTTTAATTAAGAGCACTTGATTTTCAGAAAATAAGTCCATGTGCGCGCGTCTCCTGCATTTATGCATGCCAAATATACACAAATAAAATATATGCCATTGTAAAGTATACTCTTATTTTAAATATAAAGACTTATATTAAATATAAATCAAGCTTTGTGCATAATTAACCAAATTTGACAAACAGCCTGATATATAAATACTGACAAGAGAGAGATGTGTGTATTAATTCCACCAATAAACCTTCTTTGACAAGAACATCATATTGTGGATACAGCATCATAAGATGAAGATGCCACGAAGTCAATTAGAGCTGTGTTATTTATTGTAACTTACCAGAGTAAAATACGTTTTACTTCGACTTTTAACAACTCTTGTAGTAAACAATTAAAGTCCTCACCTTTAATTTTTTTAACACGACACAATGTATACTTACATTAACCACATTAACCTTGTTTAAGAAAGCTATTAAGCGTCTTTCCTGTGAATGTCTATTTTAAAATATAATAAAATAGTGTAAAACGAATGTCTTCTAGTACTGAGTCTGTCCTATAGAGGGCAGTGATTCACAAATAAACCGCCAATTACCAATCGTTTCCAACCATTCGACTGAGTTTAACTCACATCACAAATCAACGCAGAATAAAACAACGGTAAACTTGTATCTTAACTCCCTTACATGTATATCCTTATCCCTCGATTGAGGTTAATTGAGTGACAGTCGATGAAAAGTGTCTTTCTGATCCGTGCTCGCTAATGGCTCGTCACTTTTGAGGTCGAATGAGGCCTGAATAAACGACCAACCGGCGTCGTGTTTACTAGAGGCGGCAACCCGTGATACCTGAGTTCTGACGTTGGAAGGGGCGTGTCCATACTTAAGATGGCGGAAAGCAACCTGCAGAGGATGGTAATAAATGATTTAGTAGTTATTTTAACTTCATTGTTACATAATAATGCATGCTTTGCTATTTGCTTTTTGGAAATAAATTATGATATAATAAATGCCATGCATTAGTAAATAATTTTGCTAGTTTTGCCTATACTCAACAGTAAAAACGCATATTGTTCATTTGTTTTGGTTTGCCAACTGTTTTGAATTTAAAGTCACCATGAAATCAAAATTAACAATTCTTGTTTTTTATAGTACATTGCAGTATATATTATAAATTATGTATCTGTGCACATTACTGTTTTTTATGCATGTGCCCTTTTAGTCCTTAATCAAAATAACTTCCCCTTCCAATTGCAACAACAACGTGTTTATTGGCGTGAGGGCGGGACAAACTGTCATTCACATGAGATCACAGTAAGCAAACACAATGATCCACACAATTTGTCTTGTTTGACAAACTGTTTCACTCTGATATGTCACAATATGGAAGTATGTACTTCTTTTGAATAAGAACTTACTTCATAACCAGTAAAAAATATATTATGAATGTCTGAATGCACTATTTCCATCTTCAGTTGCTTAGCTTCTAAAGTGTCCATTGGATGCACACTTCAGAACCTCGTAGGTCAGTAGTAGGTCATTAGAGTACTTTTCATGAATTTCGGTGAATTTGGAACATACTATTCTTTTCGCATACTATATAGTAGGAAAATGCATTTACGGTTTCAGCCTCAGAGCTATTTGTTTGTAGTAAGTGTCCTACTTTACCATGCAATGGTATCTAACTGTATCAAGTTGCAGATCACTTTTTGCACTCCCATTGGACCATATGCAAAAACAGTTACAATATGCAGTTGTCTAAATGTATATGACTAACATCTAACAAGGTAGTATTGAAAATAATCAATTATTGAAATGATCACAAATACAAATTGCTTGAGAGTTCAAATTGTAACTACGACTTCAGCACATAAAGCACATAAATGACCAAGCGAAGTCTTATTTACAAGTGGGAAACTCGGAATTTGAAATGATAAACGAGTTGTGATATTGAAAGGGGCGTGTCAATTTGAAACAACGGAAACACTAGCCATGTTTCCATCCACCTATTTTATGCACATTTTGGGATCTCGCATAAAAAACGCTGGATGGAAACGCCAAGACGCGCATAAATTAAAAAAAAATTGCATAAAAAACGTATGCGCTCAATTGAGGTGGATACATTTTTATCAGATAATTAGACATGCGCATAAACTATGATGGAAACACATTTACCGAATAAATTCCTCGATGCACAACAAAAAACTCGTGATTTTGCCTCAGAAGTGAATGTGATTGGATAACTGGACTAACCAGCGGATCAGTTTCATTGCACAGCATCTCAAATGTTGGTTTGATTATTCTGAAATGCCTGAGCAAAAGATTTAATTCCCTTCCAGAAGCGTCTCACATGTTTGCATTCACAAACACCCGCATCTGAACACAAGATAACATGACAACGTTTATCGTGTTGCATCTGCGTGCTCTGAGACGCAAAACATTTATGTGATGTAGGATAAAGAGCCACAGTTTCCTCCCTGATTGCAGCAACTTTGATTTTTAGTACAGATATTTTGTGCCAATTTCCCAGGAAGTGACAGTTTTGTCCTCTTGAATTTTGCACACAGTTAGTTTGCAACTTCAGATATAAACATAGCTACTAATCTATAATATTGATAATAATATATATATATATACAGATCAGTGAGTGGAAAGCAAGTCTGTAGTGAAGATAAAGTCAGCATAAAAAGGAAGAAGTGATAGTCTTTTCTTTTTTATTGTGACATATTGTGGCGAGTGAATCAGCTTCTCGAACAAGAAAAAATGTAGGGTGTGACTTGATTTTGTCCATCTGAAACTGATTCGATGGTTGTGGTTTGCTATTGGTCGTAAAAGAGATGTCGTAGCAAGAGGAAGGGGACGTTTTTTTAATTTTTTTGAAGGCACTTAAAAAAAAAAAAAAAAATATATAGATATATATTGATGTGCACAGATAAATCATTTATAATAAATTGCAATATTCCATAAAAAAATAAGAATTGTCAATTTGTGAATTTAATCACGCAAAAAAAAAAACTGAGTGAGACTCGAGTTAGGTTGACCTATTACCATTCAACATGCTAGAGAGGAGAACCATTTCAGTTGTGAATGGTAGAAAATGATCAATATAGAGCTTCCTTGTTAGCTGTTTTGCACATGCAAAACTCACTGCCAAAAGGCTAAGGTGTTGTGTGTGGTTGACAGGTCATTGTTATGTGATAGAGAAAGTGTTCTCAGTGGTTTTACACGTTGCTACTCAGTTGCATTGGGAGTTGCTCGGTTGCTAGTGTGTTCTGGGTGGTTTCTTAGAGCCCACCTTCACATATCAGAATCACCTGCACCGCACCGCAGCGCACACATAACACAATAAGATCTTGTGTAGTCCATAATTTATTAGGTTATGTTATGTGAGATTGTATGGGGGATAACAGCCCTGCCTTGCTTGTCTTAAACAGGTAGGGCTCTGCACTCTGTACAATTCTCCTTCATTGTCTATCTCCCAACATCTATTATTATTGGTAGTCGCATGCAGTATAGCCAGAGTGTATATGGAAGGTCATTGTTTTCAATTACAGATTGCATTTTCAATACCCAGTATCAAATTGTTTATCGTGACATGTCTGCTGGCAGGAGGAGAAGAACTATATGGTTGACAAGCTTTTCCAGCTAGCTTGGATAAATGTGTTACCCTTACTATACAATGGCTTGGTGATGGAACTGTTTGTCTGCATATATTTGAATATAAATTCTGGATTATTGTATTTTCATTTGTAGAAATGTTAGCCCACTTAAAGGGAAATCTGTCATAATTTACTGACCCTTATGTAGTTTCAAACCTGTTTGACTTTCTTTCATCTGTGGAACATTAAAGATATGAGAAATGTCTCAGTGTTTTTGTCCACACAATGGAAGTCAATGGTAACCAAAACAGAAAAATTTGTGATACGCAAAACGCTAGAAATTCATACAGGTTTGGAATGTCATGAGTAAATGTTGACAGATTTAGTCAGACATTTGTACTTTTACACGATAGCAATGTACAAAAAAGGAAAAGTTTTTCCTTTGCGTTTTTTGCATACAGACGACAATGTTGTCAAAATGATCCCCGTTCACACGGATCCACGAAAACAACTAAAAACGCTGTATTATGCATGTCAGGCCTGTAGTTGGCGATGTCACTCTGTAAAGAAACACTACACACCTATAGACTGAACACGTATTATGAATGTGCATGACGTCACCGTTTTCACAAATTTGCGTTTTTGTAGTTTTCACTGAGACAATAACAATACCATTTTCAAAAACTTTTTCAGGCCCCCGAAACTCTTCTTGTTCTTGTGGAAACCAATGGCCAAAACGCTATTTGCGTCTCTGGAAAATACTGATCTATATTATTTTGTTGAATATCAAAGGTTTTTGTGTCTATTTGTTAATGAGGGATTTGAGGGCACATTCATGTTTTTAGATTTGTGGAGTAATTAACAAATGTTTAATTTCCATTAATAACACATTTGCTGATGCATCATCATCCTGCACATGCTTAACTTGAAGCCAGGGTAGGTGTTTTGTTTCAGAAACATTTTTTGTTATGCTGGTTGAAAGTCTCTTCACATCCTGATAGCAATCACTAAGTTAAGTGGTCTAAATGTATTTATATGTATACAGTCTTGCTCAAAACTTTACACACCCCTTGCGGAATCTGTGAATAATTTGAACTAAATAAGAGGGATCATACAAAATGCATGTTATTTTTTATTTAGTACTGTCCTGAATAAGATATTTTAGGTAACACTTTACAATAAGGTTCATTAGTTAACCACATTAGTTAACATGAACTAATAATGAACTGCACTTATAAAGCATTTATTTATCTTTGTTAATGTTAATTTCAAAATTTACTAATGCATTATTAAAATCTTGCTAACATTAGTTAATGTACTGTGAACTAACATGAACAAACCATGATCAGCTGTATTTTTATTAACTAACGTTAACAAAGATTAACTAATGCTGAACAGAGGTGTTGTTCATGGTTAGTTCGTCTTAACTAATGCATTAACTAATGTTAACTAATACAACCTTATTGTAAAGTGTTACCATATTTTACACAAACGATGTTTACATATAGTCCACAAGACAAAAAAATAGCTGAATTTATAAAAATGACCCCGTTCAAAAGTTTATGAACATTGATTTTTAATACTGTGTGTCATTACCTGGATGACCCATGATGAAAAACATCCATGATGAAAAATCATTCAGGTCCTGCAAATTCTTCAGTTTTACAGCATCTTTTTCATATTTGAACCCATTTTTTCATTTAGTACTGCCCTTCAGAAGCAACAGAAGATACTTGCATGTTTCCTGGAAGATAAATTAATATAATTTACTGTGATCTTCAAATTCAAAAAAGTTTTCACCCCTCTGCTCTTCATGTATCATGTTTCCTTCTGGAGCATCAGTGAATGTTTGAACCTTTTTTTAATAGTTATGTTTGAGTCCCTCAATTGTGTGTGAAAAGATGGATCTCAGAATCATACAGTCACTGCTGGAAAGGGTTCAAATATGCAAAAGATGCTGGAAAACTGAAGAATTTGCAGGACCTGAAGGATTTTTCTGAAGAACATTGTTCAGTTTAACTGCTCAGGACAAACAATGGACTCATGAACAACCATCACAAAACAAAAAAACAGCCGTGGATCATCCAGGTAACGACACACTTTATTAAGAATTAAGGGTATGTAAACTTTTGAACAGGGTCATTTTTATAAATTCTATTTTTTTTGTCTTGTGGACTATATGTAAGCATCTTTTATGTAAAATATCTTATTTAGGCCAGTACTAAATAAAAAATAACATGCATTTTGTATGATCCCTCTTATTTTGTTAAAATTATTCACATTTTCATTGATTCTGCAAGGGGTGTGTAAACTTTTGAGCAAGACTGTGTGTATATCGCCTGTGGAAGGTCTAGGACCATAAAATGTTTGTCCAATCATTGCATTTGGTCCGATGTCCTACGTTCACACCATAACTACTGTCATTTAGAAGAAATGGAAACCCGTGACGTTGTACTTGGAGTGGTTTGTAACTCGAATTTATGCATTTCAATGGCAACACTAGCAACGCAGAAATGAATCCGCAGCAGTCAGGTGGTACAGGTCAGTGCGCTTTTAAGTTATGTTCATTATTATTGTAATGTTATGTGCTTTGAGACATGAGGTAGTTTAACTCCATCTTTTGTGACACTTTTGTTTGCTCTGCTGTATGCGTTCATGTGTTTTGAAGGAGGCGTGGCTTTGGAGACGCTCTGAAGGGAGGGTGGGATCTTATGCTTTCAAAGCTAGCTTGCTAATGCTAGCCTCTCTGAAAATTGCCTACCGTACCTTTAATATAAATATGTTACAATTTAAAAGTAAATGCACATTGGAGCCATCTTTCCCCCATCTTACCCTAAATGAATCATTTAGACTTATTTAGACTTACATGCAGAGGACGTGGTGTGAATTTTTGACTTTGGTCTTAAAATTAGAACCCTCCTCCTTGCAACTTACCACAGATTTATATGTCAAGAGTATGATGAAATCTTGTGATAGATGTGTAGTCGAGATGGACTTTATAGCTCAATGCATTTAAACCAGATAAATGGTTCATTTCTGCCTTCATCTGTATGTAGGCTGGTTAAGATTTTCTTGTGCTATTAATTTTATGCCATTAAATCCATATTTTAAAAAAAATAAAAAGGGGGAAAAAAGACAGTCTTTTTTTTCTCTCTCTCTCTTTCGCTCTCTCGCTCAGCGCTAGCCTTTGCTCTGCTTCTTTTTTCTCTGTCTCCCCCTCCCTCTCGCTGTCCCTCTTTCTTTTCTTTCTTTCTCTCTGGCTGCTTTTCATTCCTGTTTCTCTTTTCATTGTTTTTTTCTCTCTCGCTTTTCTTTAGCTCTTTGGGACCTCTATTTCTTCTCTTCCTCTATTCAGGTTTTCTTTATTCTCTTTTCTGAATAGTTGTGGTACTTAAAGGGAAAGGAGAAAGGGAAGGAGCAGGGGAGGGAGGTTAGTTTCAGTCAGATCTCAAGCATAACACTTCCTCCTACTGCAGTCAGTCTCAACCAGACTACGCCAGGGACTTTTTCTTAGTGCGTTTTGTGTAGAGACTTACATAAAGCACCGAGTGCTAATGAAACACCCTCAGGTGCCTTTCTGTGCATGCAAACTTGTCTCATTTTGAGTAATCCTATGTAATGTACAGGGGTATATTGTGTCTCGCTGGTTTTCTTTGTTGTAAAGGTTGTGATACTGTATATTGCTACATGTTACAGCTGCAGTTGTGTATGAGGACCGTTATCTCCTCATAGGAGGTGTCTAGGCCTCACAGGGACATCTTCATCACAGCACTGAGCTGACAGGCCACAATATATGTCCTGCCACATGTTTTCACAAGGAACCATAGGTAAAGTATATGGAACCTATATCCAAGGAACCCTAGAGGGGGCAAAGCATAAGAAATCTCACTCTCTGTTATTAAAGTCACCATAAAATTTAAATTAGGGCTGGGTAAATTTGACTTGAGTCTGATTCTTTTGGGCATATTTCAATCATAATGTGTATTTTGCTTACATATAAAAGAAATTCACTGTCAGTTAAGGCTGTAAATTCTATAATAACCTTCTAACAGGAGGGCCCAAATTATGTAGTTTGATTGCTGTTTATTTAAAGGGATAGTTCACCAAAAAATTATCCCATGATTTACTCACCTTCAAGCCAAAGAGTAAACCCTGATGTGACGCATGACATAGGATGTAGGAGTAGCGTAAGCTTTGATGCCTCTCGTAGTTCACACAAATAGGGTCCTCTTCTCTTATATCGAAATCCTCAGACATTTCTCTTTAAAAATTCTCGTTTTAGACTTCTAATTCATGTCCGGTGTTTTGTTTTGCTCTATCCTCTGCGCTTCTGCGTTCAACAATATGCCATGCGTTACTCTTTCACCGTAAATCGAGTTTGTTGCGTATGGGGCTGCATAGCCGCAGACCAGTCAGGGTTCCCGGGTAAGCATGGGCACCCTGACTGGTCTGCGGCTATGCAGCCCCATACGCGACAAACTGTGATGCACTGTGTATTCTGAAACCTTTCTATCAGAACCAGCATGAACTTCTTGAGCAATTTGAGTACAGTAGCTCGTCTGTTTGTCGTCTAGCCATTACAGTTTATTTGGCCCTTGTCAAACTTGCTCAAATCCTTGCGCTTGCCCACTTTCCTGCTTCTAACACATCAACTTTGAGGACAAAATGTTCACTTGCTGCCAAATATATCCCATCCACTAACAGGTGCCGTGATGAAGAGATAATCAGTGTTATTCACTTTACCTGTCAGTGGTCATAATGTAATGCCTGATCGGTGTAATAATCAATATAATAAGCAACACAACCAAAAACTCTGTGGGTACCAATTTAAGCAAACTTCAAATTGCATATTTTGTGTAAAACAATTATTACATTGTGTAAAATTATAAACTCATGAACACTTTTGTTTTAAATGCCTAAAGAGTGTAGAAAGTCTTTTTAAATGTCATTTGTTCGTGAATCTGACGCTGACTGTGCTGTGTGATTTTTGATTCAGTAAAAAGAACCAGTTTTAAAAGAGTAATTAGTTTGTTCATTCATCTGTTTTAATGATTTATTAAAAGGCTTATTTGTTTGTGAATCTGACACTGACTGCGCTGTGTTGGTTTTTGATTCAGTAAAAAGAGTCTTGTGTTTGTGAATCGAACTAGACGGGTTGCAATTTGTTTATATCTCAGTAAAAAGAACTAGTTTAAAGAGTCTTTTGTTTGTGAATTGTACTTGCTCAGTCATTCACTAAAAAGAACTAACTCATAAATGCCATTTGATCATGAATCGGACGCTGAGCTGTGCGCACAGTAGACACTGGCACAGAGCAGATTTGGGGATTTTTTTTTTTTTTTTTCAAAATGTTGGTTTTTTATATATTGGACTTTACTTTCCGTTTGCACGTTCCTGGTCTTATTGTGAATGACTCATCTATGCACATTACTCCAATTAAAAATGGGTCATAAACTGCTTTTTTTTTTTTTTTATAATGTTCTCTGAGGTCAACTTAGAATGTTAGCAAGATTTTTAAATGAAAAAACATCTTAATTTAGAAGTGATACGCATTTTTCTATCCTGTTTTTGACCCTCTATTTAAAACAGGCATACCGCATTCAAAACTTGTAAGTAAATGCCCACTGCTGTGATTGGGCAACAGATTTGCATATTTAAATATTTTTCAACGTCCCCGCTACACATGTGGAATTGTTTTGAAAACTTCTGATGTTCGCCATACATGAGTCTGATCCCGAATCAGAAGACAAACCTACTCCTCAAATACCAAGGATGCTTCAGTCTGTGATACCTTGGTAAAAAATCATCTTTATTTATATTTATTTCTTATGTATTTTTGAGTTAGTTATTACATTATATTAATGTTTAAATGAAGACGTTACAGAAAGGTGTTTATCTTGTTACATAGTGCATTTGAACCATTTATTCGTATTACATATGCTTTATAAGTCTTGGTTGTGGCAAATTAAGTTTAAATACTTGGAGTTACCACAGCTACACTCACCTAAAGGATTATTAGGAACACCTGTTCAATTTCTCATTAATGCAATTATCTAATCAACCAATCACATGGCAGTTGCTTCAATGCATTTAGGGGTGTGGTCCTGGTCAAGACAATCTCCTGAACTCCAAACTGAATGTCAGAATGGGAAAGAAAGGTGATTTAAGCAATTTTGAGCGTGGCATGGTTGTTGGTGCCAGACGGGCCGGTCTGAGTATTTCACAATCTGCTCAGTTACTGGGATTTTCACGCACAACCATTTCTAGAGTTTACAAAGAATGGTGTGAAAAGGGAAAAACATCCAGTATGCGGCAGTCCTGTGGGCGAAAATGCCTTGTTGATGCTAGAGGTCAGAGGAGAATGGGCCGACTGATTCAAGCTGATAGAAGAGCAACTTTGACTGAAATAACCACTCGTTACAACCGAGGTATGCAGCAAAGCATTTGTGAAGCCACAACACGCACAACCTTGAGGCGGATGGGCTACAACAGCAGAAGACCCCACCGGGTACCACTCATCTCCACTACAAATAGGAAAAAGAGGCTACAATTTGCACGAGCTCACCAAAATTGGACAGTTGAAGACTGGAAAAATGTTGCCTGGTCTGATGAGTCTCGATTTCTGTTGAGACATTCAGATGGTAGAGTCAGAATTTGGTGTAAACAGAATGAGAACATGGATCCATCATGCCTTGTTACCACTGTGCAGGCTGGTGGTGGTGGTGTAATGGTGTGGGGGATGTTTTCTTGGAACACTTTAGGCCCCTTAGTGCCAATTGGGCATCGTTTAAATGCCACGGCCTACCTGAGCATTGTTTCTGACCATGTCCATCCCTTTATGACCACCATGTACCCATCCTCTGATGGCTACTTCCAGCAGGATAATGCACCATGTCACAAAGCTCGAATCATTTCAAATTGGTTTCTTGAACATGACAATGAGTTCACTGTACTAAAATGGCCCCCACAGTCACCAGATCTCAACCCAATAGAGCATCTTTGGGATGTGGTGGAACGGGAGCTTCGTGCCCTGGATGTGCATCCCACAAATCTCCATCAACTGCAAGATGCTATCCTATCAATATGGGCCAACATTTCTAAAGAATGCTTTCAGCACCTTGTTGAATCAATGCCACGTAGAATTAAGGCAGTTCTGAAGGCGAAAGGGGGTCAAACACAGTATTAGTATGGTGTTCCTAATAATCCTTTAGGTGAGTGTATAGTTGACAAAGGATAACTTGCGGTGTTTCTTGTAAACAAATCATGAATGAATACAATTGTTTGTCTCCCATATTCATTGTTCATCATTTTCAGGAAAGTGAAAGTAAAGTGAGTACATATAAAACGATCTGTAACAGACAAAGCAATAGACATGGTAAAAAACATTGTTACTCACACTTGTGTGTTGTGACCATAGACTGTATAAAACAATGGACACTACGTCCGTGACGTCACCCGTAGGTTTCTGAATAGCATTTTTGAAGCCCAAAGTGGGCAGGGCTGGCCGTCGCCATCTTGGCAGCACGTCACTCCTTGATAACCGTAAATGGGCAAAGAGGCGGGATGTGGGTGGAGCTGAGTTGCCTATTGTTGAAACCAGCAGCAGCAATCCACCTGTCACTCAAGTGACCACGCCCTTAATTATGCACAACTTTAAGGCTGAATATAATTTAAACGGATGAGTTATAAAAAATTCCCCTCTCTCACAGTTGTCATGAAGGGCAAAATTAGCTATATAGACCAAAACCACTTTTTGTACCATGCTGTAAACATATTTTTTTCTGCTGTAAATTGGGCATTTTAACATGAGGGCTCTATAGGATTGACTGTTTTACTGACGCAATCTGTTAAGCATAAAGTTCATTCACTCTTTTCTAATGTTCGCATCACAAGGAAGGCAATGCAAAGACTGTTTTTCCACAACTCTGCACTGCAAAAAACCCTGTGTTTGCGTCGCTCTCGTATTTACTCCCCTCCTACTACATTTGTGAACCAGTGGGCTAGGCTAAAGAGGCCACGATGTAGAAGTGGGCATTGATCTTCTTCTGCAGAGACTGTCTATGACATCATACTGAGACAAACTCCGAAACGAGTTGTTTTGGCAGCTTTGTTTCAATAAAAGCTGTTTTGGGGCTAACAAGAAAGTTTTGAGTTCTGAAACTTTTATACAACCTTTTATATGTCAAAAGATCAAGGAAAATTGACCCCCCCCACTCCCCCACCACCACCACATAATCTGTAAGCAACTTGTTCTTCTGAAATTGCACTTCCGCTGACATCACTTAGGCCCTGATTACACCTGGAATTAAGATGCGTTTTGGTCGATCGGATCACAAGTAGACGAGGGAGACACATACCCATTTACACCTGGTGTTTTAATCTGTCTCTTTTGTCCACTTTCAACCACTTCTGACCTGATTTCTTCAAGGGGAGCGTAAATGTATGGACTTTTTCAGATGTTTCGATCTAAAGGTCAAAATAAGGTCTCACAATTTACATATGAACGCGCACGGAGACAACGGAAAAACATACGGAGAGCAGCAGCTTTCCTTTCTGCTCTGACAGCCACAAGACCAGCCGAACACTGTGAGTGTCTGTTGGAAATCAGGAATTGTGAGAGAACATTGTATGTTTTTCATCATCAAACCAAACTTGGGACTTCAGCTGACAAAGTTTAAATCCGTCTGGCTAGCACGCTTCCCATAATGTTTATGCATTAGGTCAGTAGGCGTAGAGTAGGCGGTCTTTTGTGGCTGTTCGGTCGAATGTGTTTTCGACGTCCTCTGGAAGTGGTCGAAAGTGGACAAGCTCAAAGCGTTTAGACCCCATTTACACCTGTATTTAGTGTCGTCCACTAGTGATCCGATAGACCAAAGCACATCTTAATACTAGGTGTAAACAGGGCCTGTTTGATAATGTTAACCAATATAAAATAGCTACTTAGGTATGTAATTCTTATATGCAATGTCCATTTTTCACACTCCAATCAATTTCCAATGTCCTATCCTGTATATTTTCTCATTGAATATCCCATTTCATTCAGAAATGCATCACATTATGAAAGTGAAATGGGTTGCAAACAGTTCACTATGAATTTAATTATAAACACATCCCATAGACATCTACGCCATGCTGAAGTAACCGTAGCGAGATGAGGACACGCGATAACAGGTTTGATTCACGCCAGACCTTCCGAAAGCTTGTAGAACAGAGAAGATGAGCACTGAAGAACTGACCATTGTCTAGCACACATGTAAATGAGAGATTGTGCCAGTGGAAATGAAGCAGGGGATTGGACGAATGGAAAGTGATTAAAAATGCAGAATTGATAGGGCAACAGATGAAACTTTTCTCTCTCTCTCTCTTTCTCTCTCACTCTCCATAAGTAAGAAACAGAAAAAAACAGCATGATGGAATGGCAGGCTTGAAGGGGAGAGAAAGGTGAAAGACAGATGAAAGTGAAAAGAGATAAAAGCCGGAGTGAGGAGGGTGTGGGATAAAGCAGGAGGAAGGGAGGCAGAGATGAAAGCAAAATGAGAAAGATAAGAACAGAGTGAGAGAGACAGAGAGGGAAACGGAGGGAGAGATAGATAGTGTACAGCGTAGAGAGAGGAGTAACCATGGAAACAAGAAGAAGGTACAAAAGAAGAGAGAGACAAAGGGGTTTTGATTTAAAAGAATGAAACTTGGGAGAAAGAAAAAGTAATTCAGGTTGAAATTTGTTACCGTGAGGTGAGGGAGAAATACAAAAGAGCACAAGCGCGCCGAAGGACGGCCACTTTTTCCATGCTATTTATGAGACCCTGTAAATGAGACTGTGTGCCTACTGTCAGGCGTCAGACCCGCTTGCATTTACAGGCCTCTTCATTTGAGCACAGGCCCAATGAAATTGGATGTGAAACTAGGTGGCCAGACTCGTGCCGTCAGTGCATTTAACTGCCATTAGCAGGATTATGAGATGAAACGGCATGGGAGGCAGGAGGCAACTGTTCTCTTGAAGGCAGCGGCGGGAGTCAGTCGAGGCTTTGACCTCCCAACCTTTAGACCGCAGGGAAATGCACACATGCAGAGGAGTGGCGCTCTTGAATGCTCCTAGGCCCGACACAATGAACTTGTGCTGAGTTTTGCAGGGTGTGGACTCCTGCCTCATTCAGATGCATACAATATAGCCTCCCATGTTCATTCAAATTTGTCTATCTTCATGGAGCCGAATCCAGACATTGCTGCTGCTTCTTCTTTTTTTTTATTCTGTGGTTTTTGAGTCTCTTGTGTGTCTCTTTTTCTTTCTATCTCCCTCCCTCCCTTCCCCCTTCTCTCCTGTCTTTCTCTCACTGTCTCTCTCCCTTTCCTCTTTCTGTTTCTCTCTCTCTCTCTCGCTCACTCTCCCTCCCCCTTCTCTCTCCTTCTCTCGCTCTTCTTCTCTCTCTCTCGCTCTCTCCCCCACTCTCCTCTTTCTTTTCTCTCTCTGTTCCTTTTATATCCTGTGCTGAATGCTCTCCTCCCTCAACTGTCTTTCTCTTTTCTATTCACTCTATTTCCTCTCGGTTTTCTCGGCAGAAACATTTCTTGCCCAATATTCTGTCCAACATTTTATCTGTAACCCCCATGCTGAATGAGGGGGGTAATCTTTTATTCAGGATTTGGAGAGCCTCTCTTCTTTGCATCTTCTGTGTTTGTGTGTGCGCGCATGTAGTGCTTTTTTTTTTTTTTTTTTTTTTTTTCCCTCAAGAACAAGCTGCAATGAAAATACATAAACAATGAAATCAAGAGCACAGGATCATCAGGGCCGAGACGCAACTTTCCATGAGTGAGATTAAGACATCCGAGACTCAGTGTTTGGCTAAACTAGCTCCCGCTGTCTAACCTCATAACACGTTCACACAAGTGGACAAATGATTTAGAAGTTAATTTTGTAAGGAACTAACTGCTGGCAGTAATGCCTGGCTTGGGGTCAAAGGTTATGTCCATTGAGTTTCGGTGGTTAATAAGTGGCAGTGCTGGTGTGTGTTCTGGGCTCAGATGGGGGGGGGAGCTGGCTATGTGCGCTTTAACACCTCACAAGATCTCCACTAAACCCAATCTCACGGTAGCTTGGATGACATGTTAAGATCTGGCTTTGTGCTAATTCATGTTTGTTTGGTTCTGCCCATATTAAAAGCTTTTAAACAGATAATTTATCATGGAGACATGTTTAGATTAACATGACGGCATTGTTGGGGGAATGGGGTAAGATGGACCACCTCCTTAAGTCTAGGCAACTGTGTGGTCTATGACATCAAGTATTTAGTAAAACAAATGTTTTAGTTTTTACATTTTTGCTATGTTTTATAGGGGTTTATATGTCAATGTAAATTATCTACATGGCAGGTAAAATTAAATGTATGTAAAAACAGGTTTATCCAAAAAGTACACTACCATTAAAAATTGGGGTTAAGTTTCTTTTTGTATAGACTTTTATATGCATTTATTTGATCAATAAATACAGTAAATACAGTAAAACAGAAATATTGTAAAATATGATTTCAATTTAAAATAATGTTTATATATATATTCTTTTAAATTTATTATTATTATCAATGTTGAAAACAGCTGTGTTGCTTTTTTGTGAAATCATGATATATATATTTTTCAGGATTTGATGAATAGAAAGTTGAAAAGAACAGCATTTATTTGACTTCAAAATATTTTGTAACATCATAAATGTCTTTACTGTCACTTCTGATCAATTTAATGCATCCTTGCTGAAAAAAAACCCTAGTGTATGGGTATTTGACAATTTTTCAAATCAACATCAATATTTGTTCAAATTTATATGATTGTTTAAGGGATTCATTTTATTTATGTATGTATCTATTATTATTTAATTTTATATTTATATATTTTAAATTTAACACATTTTTGCCTTCACTAGTTCTTTTTAAAAGGGTCAGTCAATCAATCCCATAACCTCTCATTTAAAATTATGTCTTAAAAGCTGCATGCATAATAATTTGCTAAATGCATTTTAAAATGTAGTTTAGCTTGTCAAACCACAGGACATGTCAGGATACCTTTCTAAAAGTATTTCATGTCAACTTCACACATCTTATGTTGGTGAATTTCTACTATAAAACCATGTAATTTTTTTTAGTCATGAAATATTACTGTAATTGCAGTGTTTTCACAAATTAGTACATGTAGGGTAAAACGTGCCAGATGCTTGAGAATATGCTGTCTCAGTGATTTAACTGATAGTGATTTTTGTCTCCCAAATGCAAGATTATGCTATTATAAATACAAAATTATTACTACATTCAAATATTCTCAATATTAAGCTTTTTCTTGCCTGTCTTAAGAAAATGTAAATAATGTGCATCAATATAAGACTCAGAATGGTATTGTGTGTTTTCTTGTGTATGTTCACATTTTTATTTGAAATGTAAATTGTTCACATAGTCCCTGATGATTCAGTTTACCGCTTGAAATGATACAGCTTACAGTTTTTGAAGTAAAATATCTAAGGTCACTTTTTTTTATTGTATCAAAGGACAACTTCCATAAAAAATGGCACAGTTTACCCCACTGTCTACTTCTGAATTCACCTCTCCCACAAAAAAAAAAATTGTTGCATTAAGAGTTGAATAACTTGTGTTTGTGCTATACCCCTTCACCTTTACTGCGTCATAATTAAAATGTTAGTATGTACTAGTGGAGGTTTTGAGTTTCCCCGTTGCATCTCTGTTCAGGTCACGTTAGCACTGAGGGTTTTGGGAATCAAAAACAACCACATGTATTTACATCCCAGTCAGATCTCAGCCACTAACCCAACCGGTTCAAACTTCCCTCAGTATCATACGTTCACACTGCCGCAGAAAACAATGCAGACAAAAGTTCCCTATTGCTTCTCTTCAGGCAGAGGAGAAATACAAAAACCATAAGTACAAGTGTCATGTGATATGCACACATACACTTGTCGGTTAAAACCTGTAGATGGATTCCCAAACCACACACCCCTCTAAAACACAGCTATACACAAACCTGTGGAGAAGCACACATGCAGAAAAAACTAGTAGGTGTTCATTATTCGTCATGTATTCTTCCCTGCATGTGTGTGTTAGGACTGGTTCACACAAGTCTGATACTTCTGGGCAAATGAGGTTAGGACAGGTTTCAAGCCATTTCTCTTTTCTTTTTTTAAGGGAGGGGGAAAAACCTATGGGCCTGGATGGGTATTCTTTCTTTCCCCCTAACTTTTGTTGTCTCCCCCTCTTCGTTTTCCCCACAGGCGGGCAGCTCTGTGTTGTTTTATGTACACGTCCCTGGCCGTTTCTTCTTCCATGTGGATTCTTTGTCTTTTGCGTCTTATCTCTTTGTTTCTTCCCTTGCACTCTTTCTATTTTCTCTCCTCTCTCGCTCTCTCAACTTCCTGCTATCTCTCCCCCTCACTCACACCCTCCCTCAATCTCTCTTTATCTCTGTCTGTTTCCCTTCGCTCCCTATCTCTCTCTCTCTCTCTCTCTCTCTCTCTCTCTCTCTCTCTCTCTCTCTCTCTCCCTGTCCTTTCTCTTTTCCCTCCCTCCCTCCTTTCCTCTCACGATCTCTCATACGCACACACATCTTTCTCTCACTCAGACGCACATATACTGACTCCTACAATGCTTGATTTTCTCTCTCCTTCATGGATTGCCCTTTCCTGCTCACTGATGAAAAATGTCCTCCACTCTTCTCACACACTGACGGTATACAGCACAGTCCTTCACTCAGGTGTGTTCCATTCCATAATAGAGGCTCTTTTGTGGGACGGCCAGCCTATATCATGGCGTTAATAAGCTCACGGGAAGTGTTAGAGTAATCCCATACCTTTTCCGTAATGAGGATGAGCGGGAACACCTCAGCACACACCCGGCAAACGAAGCGGGCAGGTAGCCTATCATGCGCTCTTGACAGAGGAAACCAGAACTTCAATAGTTAATATCTTTCCTTGCTGTTTTTTCCCTTTTCCTCTCTTTTCCCCTGCCCCCCCCCCCCCCCCCTCACTCTTCCACTCCCCCTCTTTTTCTCTTGCTGATGAACTCCTCTTTTTTATTTTCACACTCCACCATCCCCCTTTTCTTCTTTTTCCCCCTCACCATCTCTCTGAGGCTGCTGAAACTCTCTCTCTCTCTCTCTCTCTTTCAGTCCGAGTGCTCTCCCTCCCTCTTCTCTCTTTCTTTCTTTCTGTCTGTCTTTCTCTCTTTTCTTTGACCTCATCTTTTCTTATGCTTTGCTCTCCCTCCCCCAGTTCCTCTCTTCCTTCTTTTTTGCTGCATTCTCTTCTTCTCTCGCCCTCCCCCACCTCTTTTCTCTCTCTCTTGTCGCTCTCTCTCTCTTTTTCTATTTCTCTCCCATTCACCCCCCCTTCCCTTCCCTTTTCTCTCTATACCTCTCTGTCTCAGTCCCCCTCCCTCTTCCTCTTATTCTCTCTCTCCCCCATGTCTGTCTCACTCCCTCCCTCTCTTTCCAAACTGCTTTTCTTTCTCCTTTTCTTTCTTTTGTCACTCATTTTTTGTGTGCGCACTGGCTCTCAGACATTGCACAGGCATCTTGCGGCTTAATTATTTGAGATGCGCAAATAAACAGACCTGTAGAACTCCTCCCGGAAAACATTTCAGCATATCTCACTCACTGTCTGTCTGACACCGACAGACACACCTCCAGATTAGAGATCACTCTATGTGTGTGTGTGTGTGTGTGTGTGTGTGTGTGTGTGTGTGTGTGTGTGTGTGTGTGTGATAGAGCGCCTGTGCACATGCCGGCTTGAAACATGTTTGCGATCATCTCTAAAGTGAAGAGAGGACGTACATGTGGTGAGAAGTGAGCTTTTGTTAGTAAGAGAGAAATATGTTTGTTGAAGGGTCACACCGTATGGAGTGTGTGCGTGAGAAAGAGAGATAGTGAATGCGTGAGAGAGAGTGAAAGAGAAAGAAAGAAAGGAGAAAGAGATGGGGGAGTGTGAGGAAGGGAGGGCAGAGAGACAGAAAGAAAGAGAATGGAAGAAATAGGTTTGTGTGTGTATGTGTGCGAGAGAGGCAGGCACAGTCAGTTCTGATAACAGCAACAGTAGGAGGAGGATGAGCCTGGCTCCGCCCCCCTCTCTCGCGCAGTTATAAATAGGAGCTGGTGTTTTTTGCTCCTCTCACTTCTCTTGAAGGATGAGGTCCCTGAAACATCTCAAACATCACACCAGGAGTAATGTGGTGAGTGCTCAACCCAAACATACACGCTACCCGAAGGGGCTTGTGTTGATATATTGACATGAGCTGTTGGTTAATTGCTGTGTTAAAGTTTGTAACTGAACTGTGGAAATGAAATAACTTTTTTCTCTCTCACAGAATACTGCAAGAGTGTCATTTATACTTTAACGTTCTCTCTGTTTCAGTTTAGTCTCTCATATCGTCTCTCTACCTCCAATGCAGTACATTTCTTTTGCTTTCTATCTCTCACAAACACTCACAGGTTCATTCTATGCTAGTCTTTACACTAGCTAGCATTTTTGTTTTGTTTTTTTTTCATCTATTTTTGTATTCACTTCAGCTCTCCTCATACAGTCACGGCTGCTATCTTGCCCGACTGGCTCTTTCATTTGTCTTTCTGTCTTAACACTCCTTCTCTTTCCTTTTCCCTCCCTTGTTCTTTCTCATTTCTGTCTCCTTCTTAGTTTCAGTCTTTTACTCCTCACACCCCTCCCTCTCTCTTTATCTCTCTGTTATATGCTCTCACTCACTCAGTTTCTCTTAGTCTTTCATCCCCCGCTGCCCCTCCCTCCCCCTCTTCTTTTCCTCCTCACTCTTTCTTTATCTCTCTTTATCTTTCTTTCCTCACTCCCCTCCCTCACTCAGTCACTCAGTCTATCTCTCATCCCCAGTCCCCCTCCTTCCTCTCTCTTCCTTCTTTCACTTGCTTCCTCAATCACCCTTTTTCTCTCACTCACTTACTCGCTCTTTTTTTCTGTCTGTTTGTCCCTCCCTCTGTCTGACTGCTTTAAAAGCAGTAATTATAAATGACATGGTTATCAGGGCATCCAGGTTCCCCTTCTCTTCTCTCTCTTTCTCTCTCTTTCTCTCTCTCTCTCTCTCTCTCTCTCTCTCTCTCTCTCTCTCGCGCTCTCTCTCTCTTTCTCTCGCTCTCTCTCTCTTTCTCCCCCCCCCTCCACCACCCACTTCTCGTTTTCTTTCCTCTGTCTCTGCTTGTCTGTCTCTCTTCCTCTGTTTTACAGCTGTCAGTCTCTCCCTCCCTCTTTCCCTTGTGTATGCTTGTTTTTGCTTAAGCTGAAATCAGTATTTCATGGCTTTCTATTCAGCACAAATCAAGGTACCAGCTCGTTAGAGGTGATAATGTACGTTAATGACTTTCTCAGCACACACACATAATTACTTGTGTGAACATGACAGTGGTTTGAGCATTCTGGAAATCTTGAACGGAGGTGTGGTGACCTGAGCTAAGAGTTCAACCAAGTTGCCTTTAATTAATCCATATGTAAGTAACATAAACATCAGCCTCAAAGGAACGTTTTTCTCATAAGTGCTGCAACGAACTGAATCATGTTGGCTTCAGCCAATCTCTGAAGTCTGCAAACTGACTGGACTCACTTATTTTACTAGTAGCCTACTGCTAAAACTTCACTGTCCAGCCTTTTCATAGTCAGCAGTGTCAGCGCTTGACCTCGCAGGAAATGCTGTGGATATTCCGGGGATGTAGACTTCCCGCTTGGACCCAGACACTCTTTGTGCTTTGCGTCCTTTTAAAGACTGTGAAGGAAGGAAGCATGGCGCTTGAACAGATCTGTCTTATCTATCTAAAGCAATCTCTAGTGGACACGGAGGCAAGGCGTTGTCAGAATATTTCTCTTGCTTACTGCTGTGAATATTATATAATATATGTATACCTTTTTTGATGAGAATGTTCACTATTTGACAAAGATCAGGTAGAGGAAAGGTTCTAGAAAAACATTCCTGCCACGTTCCCAGAAATTACATGATCTGACTGAGCTGTCATTCAGCTCTAAAGCAAATCCTCAAACTCTATCCAAACAGCTTTTATTTGTTGCTCCGCATCAGTCAACTTTGTTGTTCAGACACTCATGTTGATGTGACGCTATTGCACTGACTTCATTGCTATTGTAGTGACACTGTTGCCATGACAGCGTTAGCCAGACTTTGTTGCTACGAGTGTATTGTATTGACGCTTGCAATGACAGATTTATACACTGATTCTGATTTCATGAAGTATTGCTAAGACCTGTTGTTCTCTCCATTGACAGGAAGAGCAGGAGGTTCCTCTGGTCCGCTGCTATTCTAAAATGATGGAGCATGCAGTGGATGTCGGCACTCAGACTGACCCCGTGGTGGTCCTTTCCCTAGCCCAGGCTGCTGTGCTGGGCCTCATATCTCAGAATGAAATCTTTGGAGCCACAATTGCCCCAAATGGTTTCTACACAGGAGAGGGACGTGAAGGCCCTGCTCCCCCTGCAGAATCCATGGAGTATGAATATGCAGATCAGCTAATTGGAGCCAATGGAGACTATCTAGCTGAACCTCACGGGGAGAACAGGAGGCCAGAAGGGCCTTACGGGGCAATGCGCAGGCGACCGGGACCCCGCGGGAGGACCAAGAGGCCCTTGAGTGAAGGAGAACCGGAGGAGTCCACGGAGAGGTCTCTGGACGCATCGACTCAGGTGAAAGGAGAGAGGCCTGAGTTCTCTAGCCCCTGTTATCTCTCGAATCCCCAGCAAACTGACAACGAGCCAGAAGTGTTGGACCTAGCACCTCAAAGAGTGCCAATGAAAGAAGAGCAGTGTAACAAAGGCTACCCTGAGCCCTCGAGGGAGCCAGCCAGCCAACAGGTAGACTCTAAGGCTCAGTCTCAAGGCCACCAAAGCCCTGTGGAGCGTGGAAAGGCACCGGTGGAGTCCCCTCAGGAAAGGCGGGGAAAAGAGGAGGAACAACAAGAAGAAGAGGAGGAGGAAGTAGAGGAGAGAGCACTGAACCTGAAAACTACAGAGGAGGATGTGAGCCCAGCAATGAGGCGCTACTATGAGTCCAGCGTGACGGCGTACGAGGCTGCTGAGATGGGCCTGCCGGGAGAATATGAGGAGGGCGGCCAGGCCATGGTGTGGGCCGAGGGTGAGAACTCCTTGGGTAGACGGATGCAGATCGACCGTCTAGATATCAACGTGCAAATCGACGAATCGTACTGTGTGGATGTGGGAGAAGGCCTGAAACGCTGGAAATGTCGCATGTGTGAAAAGTCCTACACTTCGAAGTACAACTTAGTTACACACATCCTCGGTCACAATGGCATCAAGCCACATGAATGTCTGCACTGTGGAAAGCTCTTCAAACAGCCCAGCCACCTTCAAACACATCTGTTGACGCACCAGGGCACGCGGCCGCACAAGTGCACTGTCTGCAAGAAGGCCTTTACCCAGACTAGTCACCTTAAACGGCACATGTTGCAGCATAGCGACGTCAAGCCGTACAGTTGCCGCTTCTGCGGCCGAGGCTTCGCCTACCCCAGTGAGCTGCGTACTCACGAGACCAAGCACGAGAGTGGCCACTGTCACGTCTGCACGCAGTGCGGCATGGAGTTCCCCACTCACGCCCACCTCAAGCGCCACCAGGTCAGCCACCAGGGCCCCACGACCTTTCAGTGCACCGAATGTCACAAGTCCTTCGCCTACCGTAGCCAGCTCCAGAACCATCTGATGAAGCACCAGAACGTGCGGCCTTATGTCTGCTCGGAGTGCGGCATGGAGTTCGTGCAGATCCACCACCTGAAGCAGCACATGCTGACACACAAGGTACTGACACAGCAGGCCCCCGAACACAAGGTACTTAAACCTCATTAGTTTTTGTAATCTTCCCACAAAACATCCAATTAGAAATGATTCCCCAGTGACGTTCAGATCCAGACCCCATCTACATTTCCAAACACAACATGTTCCCATAAATCTGTAGGTTATTGTGTCATTTTAGCTGTGTCTCGGGTATTGCCACAACAAGTTTCAGTGTAAATGGAGCTGTCTCTGTCAGTCCCTTCCAGCCATCCAACCCTGCCATTAACTCGTCCCGTTTCTCTGTCCCTCGCACTAGTATGGAGCTGTTTTGTTTTGTGTGTGCTTTGTGCAGTGAAGTGTGTCTTACATGCTGATACTTCCTCCTTTCATTTCTCACTCTCCATGAGTATGATTCATCTCGTCATGACTGCAGTGTCAGTAAACAGAATGTGTCACAGGTCAGCAGGGTTATAAACAAAAAAAACACATTGGCAGTTAGTCATTTCTTTTGCGTTTATATCAACAGTTGTCTAGTTTGGAATTCATTTTTAGATTTATTGCCATTAGAGATAACGACAGAATGAAAACACTGGGTGATTTCAGTTAGTTGGGTGCACGATGGGTGCTTCTCAATTCTAATTTGTGCATTCTTGTTCCCTTTCCTCGCGTCTCAGCTCCACCCACTTAGGATGCGAGGGAAGGATGCAAGGAAAGAAAATGAGAACAGAGAAATTGAAGGAAAGCTTATTTGTATATTGGAATATTCTTGATCACTCAAGGGTCACTTTAAAGCATCATCAGCTGCATTCAAGGGATCTGCCCTTATGTTGTTGAAGTTTTGGTTATTGAAGTGTGGTTATATTGGTGGTTATATTGGTTAAGAAATTCATAAATATTAATAATAAAGCAAGATGCCCTGCTGAAATATGTGAGATATATGGTTTATTTAAACTGCCAAGGTAAAGCATAGATTAAAATAATTGTGACAGCTGTGAAGGGGGAGGAGAATTTATACGTGCATCAGGTTTTCCGCATAGGATACACCTGTGCATCCTCGCTCATAGCTCCTCTGGAAGCTTCTTCACTCCTCGCCTCCTCACAGTGAAATTAGAGAATTGAGATATCCTACAAGATGGCTAACTTTTATTGGATTTCGGGTCACAAGCTGGAGGTCAGAGGAGCGATGAAACAAGGAAGCATCAATTTGAGTATTGAGAAGCACCCTAAATGGCCAAAAGTAAATGGAGACCTGAATACTGCACCTGTATGTGCTTTATAATTGCCAATAATAGGGAGTTGGAACACAAATAAAGGAATTATGATACCATTCAGACAGTCAGATCAGGTGCTGAATTTGGGTGATGTGGCCCGGTTGCCGTTACAGTTCGTCCAAACAGATACTATAAACTGTTTATTTATTGACCACAATTTGTGCACAAGGACATTGGGACCTAGATCATTAAGGTGAAAGTGATTTCACCAAGTGCAACTTTTTCCTGGATCAACATCCTTTTTGATCCTGGAACAACATTCCAATCAACCAATCAGATTTGAAGGACAAATTTACAGTTTATGTCAAGTTTAGGCTTACAACCAGGATTAGTGCTTCTATATCAGTGTCATTCACTTATTCACCGTTATTCATTTCCCTCTAATTTTTGTTATAAGTTATGGGTTGGGTTAGGTTTAGGGGTAGAGGTTTGGACTACATTTTCAGACAGGAACGTTGTTCCGGGACCAACAAAATGTTGATCCAGGAACATGTCTTACTTGGACAGGAACACACCAATTACAAGGGGTAGCCCATGCACTTATGGCCATGTAGTGTAGATTTAGTGTAGTTCTTCATAGCACATTCTGAAATGGTTTCCATGTATGTTAGGACAGCAGTGTTCCCTGGATATACTAAGGGTTCACTGAATAGTCAAATTGTTAAGGCGAGAGAATGTTTAACCCTCTTCATTTGTTAATGTTTTAGCTTGGTGGAGCATCAGAGCTCACACTGCAGTGTATACATGTCTATTTACCCTGCAGCATTGCGATAACAACAGTGAATAAAGTATGTGTGTGTGAATTTCTTGCTCTGTATTATGAATTCTAGTGAGCAAGCAAGACAGGCACCCTGCTGATGGATTCAGCTGCGCTTATGACAACTAACCACTTTTTCTTATTCAGCTGATGCTAGTGATAAATCATTTTTCCTCCCGCTCTCAAAAACAAAACAAAAAATATATATACCACTAATTACAAAAAAAGTTACTTTTTTAAAAGTGATGGTCGTAATGGAATCATATCTAAATATATTGCCGTTGTCTTTCTCTCTCAGGGTATGAAGGAATACAAATGCGACGTGTGTTCTCGTGAGTTCACACTCTCTGCCAACCTGAAGCGACACATGCTGATTCACACCAGTGTGCGCCCTTTCCAGTGCCACGTCTGCTTCAAGACCTTTGTTCAGAAGCAGACACTTAAAACGCACATGATTGTCCACTTGCCTGTGAAACCTTTTAAGTGCAAGGTGAGTATGAAGAACTCTTCCATGCACACACAGTATAACCCTGCTGGAGTCCTTCAGATAGTCTATATTTTTCTACTTGATATGGCTGTGCATCAAACATAGACCTCTAATAGTTCCTGTATTTTTAATTTTTTTTTAGGTGTGTGGGAAGTCCTTCAACAGAATGTATAACCTGCTGGGTCACATGCACCTTCATGCCGGTAGCAAACCCTTCAAGTGTCCTTACTGCTCCAGCAAGTTCAATTTGAAGGGCAACTTAAGTCGACACATGAAGGTGAAACATGGAATCCTGGACACCTCGACTGAAGGGCAAGGTAACATGCAAATTATACCTCAGATTATACATACTCGTGACTCTTGCAGTTCTCAATGTTATAGAAAATTAGAAACAACAGGACGGGTATAGCCTAGAGGTGTATAGAGCTGCTTGACTCCGCCTCTCTGTGGGTTTATAGAGCGGGAGTTAAAAGTAAATGCTAATGCTAGTAAAAGTTTGCTATCTAGTGTAAATAAAAATACGAAGACATGTATATTTGACTGATTTTGAGATTTTTGTCAGTAGGCAGGTTTCCATTACATATTTGCGATATTTTCTAAATGTCGATTAAAAAACTATTGCGAAATGACAGCGTTTCCATTAACCGATGTTATGCGACTAAAACGTAATTTTTCCCCTCGCGATAAGTCATTGCAAAAATCATGGTGACGATGTTGGTAGGTTTACTTATACTACGGGGCTGTTGAATGCTTGAATCTGATTGGCTGACGAACATTCTAAGGTGTGTTCCATATCACTTCGCCAAATGTTTTCAGTTATTTCAAATGTCTTTACAGCCGACAACATCAAAATAGCCAAAACCCACAACGACACTGACCAAGCAAAGAAATATAGTACACAATAGGATAAAAATGAAAAATTATTTCCATGTTTTTCCCACAAAATTATGTTTAATACGAAACGTACATACTCTCTTTCTCCCGCTCTCTCTGCTCTCCCACTCAAACACACACTACGGACACACACTAGCACAGAAACGTGTTGACAAAGCGCTGCTCTGGCGAATTTATCAGTAACATGACATTTCTCACTAGCGAGGTAATAACGCCGCTGTTTTTACAGTTTCGTATTAGTAGACGCTGCTGCCGAACACTGTTGAGAGAGACGCACAGACTGAGGTAATTCACATACTCACACACTCTCTCTCTCTCTCTCTCTCTCTCTCTCTAATAACTGCATTAATAACTAAATCATCTGAACAATGTTTTGAGGTGTGGTAACCATAGTATAAGCGCAATAATTGACTCCGGGCTGTTGAATTATTTGAAAAATAATGCACACCCGAGGTGCATTACCACCTTGGGTGTGCATTATTTTTAGAATAATTCAACGGCCCGAAGTCAATTATTCCTCACATATATCGCAGCCACCGCACTAGTCAATATTTTTAATCGAAGGAGACGTAGTCGTGTTATCCAAGCATTAATGGCAAGAAAAGCCCCTTATACTTGAGACCAGCCACGTATGAGGTGTTTCTGGGAGGTTATAGTATGCGATTTCAGGATTTCCGGATGAACGGATCAACCTTTTTGATCTGGCAATAGATACAGAATAAAGAACTCTGTCTCGGCTTGTCCACACATACCGCGTGGGAGTTTTCGTGAATTTTACATGTTTCCATTGAGCTTATTTGCAATTTGCAATTTCAATTTGAAGGGTACTGGAAACGCAGCTAGTGATTTAATTTCATGAAATTATGAAGTATTGGTTAACCTCCTGAATTCACATATTGTGTATATGTTGTGACAAAAAGAAGTGTCTAAGAAGTGTGTCTCCATTTCCTTTCTCAGATGCCCTGCCTGATGCGGAGGGTCAGGAAGATTACGAGGAGGAGAGCTTTGATTACAGCGAAAGGGAAAATCTAGCCAGCAACAACACACAAGATTTGACAAAACTCGCCAAAATTAGCTACTACAACTACACCAAGGTTGCTGCTCGCTACAACACGACTTAAGCAGCGGACTGAGACACTAAAATGTGGTTTAAGGGGGTGAAAAAGACTGCAATGGTCATTTCTGTAGTACTCTTTGGCTCTGATAGGAGCTTTGAGGAAATAGCCATCATGAAGTGGATGTGCACTGGAGCCCATTTTGGGTCTGTGAAACAAAAGTGATAGCAGATTGAAGCTTCATTTTAACAATGTCATTTCACATTACGGATCATCCTGAAGAATAAAGGACTGTGTGTTTAGGTGCTGCTCTTTTTGAAACAAACGTTCCACTTTTTCCCATTACAGAAGTATATAATTTCTGAGCTACATTCAATGGAGCAGTGAAACGATATGTACAGATATAAGGAAGCACTTAATCTATACAGACAATCCACAGCTCTTTTAAACCGATAAACCAAGACTGCTGTTTTAGACCATTGATCTTGTTGGTGGTTTTACTGTCCAGCAAGTTAGATACCACTTTATAGGACTTAACCAAAGCTGACAAAGTGCAAATAGGTGTCATTACATGTTAACCTGCCCATCATTTAGTTTAAGCAGACTGTGACTTTTTGTTAAGATTCTTCACCAGCATTTTTTTGTTTGTAGCTTTTGTTTGTAGCATTGGATTGAGTTTACGGAAAGGTTTTTCAGTGCCTATTTTTTTTCTTCTTCCATTGAATCACTGTATGCCTTCTGGAGAATCGTTTTTTTTTTTCCATTATTGCAAATAGTATTTATTGTTAAATTTTTCTTGGCATTCACAAGTGTAAATACATTGCCAATGTTCCAGATGGGCAGATTTGATTTCAAATTTAAAATATAGAAGCTATATCATGGGTTTAGTTAAATTTGAACATAATTGCATTAATTACCTAAGTGCATTGTTTGGTCCATCATCTCTAAAATACAAGAATCTTGTGTTTAAATTATATATATTTTTCCATCTTTAGTTTGATGAATGTAATATACTAAGATTTGTCCCTTTAAAGCGTTCAATATTTCACAGAGCCATGCGTCAGCAAAAAAAAAAAAAAAAAAAGTCTATGGAATGTTTTTTTAGTTTGCAGTCTGTTCTTTACTACTTCTGTGTTCTTGTACTACGTACCAGTTAACTACGTGGGCTAAATTCATTTTATTTTTAAAATGTGGCGATCTTCTAGCATCATTTTTTTTGGTGTGGATTAAACTACCTTGTTCCAAACCTCATCTAATTCAGCATCCATTTTAATCTCCTTTGACATAAAACCTTGTACCGTGTACTGCATCTTTCACAAAGTCACCAATACTGGTTGAATTCTGAAGAGGATGCCCTAAAAACACTGGACAAAAATATTAACTGCCCTCGTGTGTACAAGAGAGAGTCTCATCCATCATTCCTGCGCAGAGCTCAGGAGTGATGAACGACAGTCTGCCGACATGTGACAGGGCTCAAGACCCAGCAGAGAATGATTGGGGAAATTCACCATGTATTCTCCATCTAGCTAAGAAACTCAAAATGTTAATGTGAAAGATTTGGTGCATTTTTGTTTTAAATGGTTGTGTCCTTGCATTTTGAGCTGTTAGCTCCAAGCTAGGCAGGAGTTTATGTTTTGTATGAGCTTTCAATTATTTTGTTGCACACTGATGTGAATATGATGTTGATACATGTCTGTTAAACGTTGTGCTCTGGACATTACTGTAAATTAATACATTTATTTACCTTTAAACGTGTGGAGTGTGAATTGTGATTAACGACACAAAAACAGGAATCCAGGCGAGAGATTTATTAGAGGGTTTCTCATGTGGCCCTTGATCTTTCTTGTTCTCCTGTGGTATTATACAGTATCTGACATACAGTACTTCATCTTACAAAAATAAACCCTGGAGGTGCGGGAAGAGATGGGATCACCCATCAGCAGGATTCGCTAACAGAACAGCTAGGAACATCACTATGTTTTTATTACTCCTCCCTTCATACATAATGTGGTATTCATGACCTTTAAGTTAAAAATGAGGTACAAAAAGACACTCCACTGTGTCCGGGCCCCGTTGTCCTTCATTTGCCTAGTGCCTTGTCTAGGTTCGTCTTGATGGCATCCAAGAAGTCTGTGGTATTGACGTAATGCTCGTTCAGCTTACAGCTGTGGTCACAGAAAGACAAATGTTAATACCATCAGAGAC
The DNA here is from genome assembly GCA_039654625.1 of Rhinogobio ventralis. Classification (NCBI taxonomy): domain Eukaryota; kingdom Metazoa; phylum Chordata; class Actinopteri; order Cypriniformes; family Gobionidae; genus Rhinogobio; species Rhinogobio ventralis. Next base: position 6,483,282 of record CM077206.1, on the reverse strand, counting down.
ATTAGCTAGAGCACACATTACAATTGATGTCAGCAGTTTTATCATTAGGGCTAGTCATTTAATAGAGGTTGAAGGCATTACACTTTGATCATTTTTTATATGCTCGGAATAATTTGCTGACTTACTTGGCGAGACCGTGAATGCAGCCAGCCAGATCCTTGGTCATCACACCGCTCTCCACAGTCTCCACACACACCCGTTCTAGAGTCTGAGAGAACCTGCAAAGAAACAGGACAATGATGACAGTTCCACTTTTGATTAAACATTACCAATATGACTGGAATGTGGTTACATCAAAGATAAAACTCCCCTTACAGCCAAGCGATCCTAATCATACAGTACAGACGACTGACAGTAACAAATGAGCTTACTTGATCAGGTCTGGGTTTCCATCGAGTTTGCCACGGTGCTCCAGTCCTCTGGTCCAAGCAAAGATGCTGGCAATGGGGTTAGTGCTAGTTGGCCTACCCTGTGTAATAAAGATAAACTAAATATTATGATACATTTTTATAATTCTTGGCAGTAAATTCAGGGTTCTACATTGTAAGCTATTCACATGCAATTGCATGTGAAAATTGGTAGGTGTGAATTTTAAATATATGGGTGCACCCCAACTGCAGCATACATATGTATACGAGAAAATGTGTGCACCTCCTAAAAGATCATACAATAATAATTAGATAAAAAAAAAAAAAAAAAAGTTTGTTGAAGTTGGCTTGAGAAAGCTTGAGAAGTACTCTGGGTGGTTGCTAGGGTGTTACTATGCGGTGGCTAGAGTACTCAGGGTGGTTGCTAGGATGTTGCTAAGGTACTCTGAGTGGTTGCTATGCAATAAACATTACATTATTTGAATTGTTGCATTTATTTGATCACAGAGTAAAATAGTATTATAGTGAAATACTACAATTTAAAACAGCTGTTTTATATTTGAACATGTCAAATGTAATTTATTCTAATGATGCAAGGCTGAATTTTCAGCATCATCACTTCAGAAATCATTCTAATATGCTGATTTGGTGCTCCAAAAATATTACAGCTGTGCTGCTTAAAGGATTAGTTCACTTTAAAATGAAAATTACCCCATCATTTACTCACCCTCAAGCCATCCTAGGTGTATATGACTTTCTTCTTTCAGATGAACACAATCAGAGTTATATTAATAAATATCCTGACGCTTCCAAGCTTTATAATGGCAGTGACGGGGCCCAAGAGTTTAAAGCTCAAAAAAAGCTTTAATATTTAAAACCAAAAACTAAAAAAAGCATAACTGACGTGACGTATGACGTCGGACGCAGCGCAAGCGTTTTGAACTGCGAGAGGCGTTACACTTTCTTCATAAGTTGAATACGGAAGGCGGTCTGGCGGAAGCTAGATATTTTACTTTATAAAGTTTTAAATATGGATACTTTTCTTACACAAACCCATCGATTCACTTCAGAAGGCCTTTATTAACCCCCGGAGCCATGTAGAGTACGTTTATTATGGACGGATTTGGTTTTTTGAGCTTCAAACTCGTGAGCCCTGTTCACTGCCATTATAAAGCTTTAAAGCATCAGGATATTTATTAATATAACTCTGTGTTCATCAGAGAGAAGAAAGTCATATATACCTAGGATGGCTTGAGGGTGAGTAAATCCATTTTAAATTGTAAAATTTTGGGGGATTTTTTTTTTTTTTTTTAGGATTCTTTTAATTAAAGTTTCACACAGCATTAATTTTACTTAATGTTACTCAAGCAACTTTAATGCATCCTTGCTGAAAAAAAAACTTCAAAGTTCAAATGCTAAAGTGTGGAAGGTTGTCATTTTTCCTCTCACCACAAGATGGCAGAAGGCATCTAAATTCCATTGTGGAACGTCCAGGTTGCTTTATTTAGTTCTTGGTTTTTTTTTTTTTTATATAACCCTTATTGGTTACACTTTTTGATGGTCCACTTTAGACATTCTACTAACTATAAGTAACTTTGCAACTACATGTCAACTAACTCTCATTAGAGACTTATTGTAAGACAAATAGTCGCCTGTTTGCGTAATATTATAAGTCACTTCTACATGTCAACTACCAGTCATTATAGTTAGTAGAATGTCTGAAGTGGACCGTCGAAATAAAGTGTTACCTTATTATTTTATGAAACACGACAAACTACTCTGAATTTCCGGTATCAAACCTATATTTGTATGCAGAATATGATGCATAACAAGAAAAAAAAAAAAAACACAAACCTTCTGGTGCTCACGGTAATGCCTGGTTACTGTGCCGTGGGCGGCTTCAGCCTCAATGGTCTTTCCATCAGGACACACCAGCACTGAGGTCATCAGCCCCAGAGAGCCGAAACCTGTAGACAATATTCAATCAGGTAAAATTATTATTTCAAATATTCTCCATGAGCACTCTTTCCTACAAATGAGATTATGTTGACTTGAAAGTCTCTGTAAGTGCTAAAACCTAGAAACTAGATGAACCTGGGTGCAATGAGATAAAAAAAATAGAAGAGACTAAAGTGATTGAATACATAATTTTCCTAGGATTTTTACCCTGAGCAAGGATGTCAGACTGTACATCTCCATCATAGTTCTTGCAGGCCCACACAAAGGCACCCGACGACTTCAGCACCTGAGCCACCATGTCATCGATGAGCCTGTGCTCATACCAGATCTTCAGCTTGTCAAATTCTGGCTTGTAGTTTCTGCCAATGGAATACAAAAAAGACGCTTCAAGGTTTTCCATTAAAATAACTTTGGAAGAAAAGTATAGTTTCACATGTCACCACTGTGACAGCGTCTCAAAGCGCTAATCTCATAATTACACAGCAACACACGGTGGAAGTGTGTAAATAAAAAGCGTGCCAAAAACACTGATAAATCCTTCTCACTTCTCAAAGATTTCCTGGAAAATGTCCTTGAATCTGCCATCGTAAGCCTTCAGGATGGTGTTCTTAGTGCTCATGTAGAGAGGCCATTTCTTCTGGATGGCGTACTGGAAGCAGCTGTGAGCGAAGCCAGTGATGGACTGTTAGAAAGGGATGAAAGACAGAATGTCAAAAGTGTTCCACTTTCTCAATGAGGAATTCAGCTAGGACTCAAAAATGCTGGCTGTGTAGTTGAGAAAAAAAAAAACTAACTTCAAATGTGAAGTGGAAATGGTGTAAAAATCTATTTTAGCACTATCAATTGGTGGCCCACAGTGATCAAACACTTCAAAAAAAACGATCGCACCACCAGCACCACCTCTGAAGCTGCCTGCAGGCAGACACCTCTTCTGTTGTAAACCCAAACAGACCATTCCCCTGACTACAAACAAAGACTTCAGGACAACAGGGTTCACTGCAGGAACATGTGCTGAAGGAGGTCATCTATAATCTACAGTAGACCTCATCCTTCCGGAGGTGTAAGTGCAGAACATAACAGAATTTGAGTCAAAAGGCCTTAATTATACAAACTGAGAATACACGAGACAGCCTAAAAATGTCTCTAATTTAAGGTGTTATTTTTACACCTTCAAGATAGATCACCAGAGTATAAGCTCATTAACAGAAAGATATTTTTCAAATTCATACATCCGTTTGCCAATTTTTTATTTCAGTGCAGGAAGCTGAAAATAGGAAGGTCCCTGCAGATATGCTGTTTTGAGGTCATATGTGGATTCACTTAAATTAAATGAACATTTAAACATTTGCGATTACTGGATGTCTCAAGTCAATTTACTTTGCATTCGCAAAAAACTATTTCTAACCGATTAAGTTGTTAAAAAAAAAAAGCTTTAATATTCTGTAAATTTCATACACACCACCTTTCAAAAGTTTGATGTCAGTAAAATGTTGTTTGTTTTTTAAAAGAAATCTCTTCTGCTCACAGAGACTGCATTATTTGAACAAAAAAGTTAATATGTTTTGCAACGTAATTTATTTGTGATGACAAAGCTGAATTTTCAGCATCATTACTCCAGTCTTCAGTGTCACATGATTTTTCAGAAATCTAATATGCTGATTCGCTGCTCAAGACATTTCTTCTTATTAGCAATGTTGAAAACAGTTGTGCGGCTTAATATATTGTGGAAACATTTTTTTACAGGATACTTTAATGAATATAAAGCTCAAAAAAAGGCATTTATTTGAAATTTAAATCTTTTGTAGCATTATAAATGTCTTGGCTGTCACTTGTGATCAATTTAATGTGTCCTTGCTGAATAGAAGTAATTTCCTAAAAAAAAAAAAAATCTTACTGACCCTTACTGAATTTAGGCTATTTTATTACATGGAAGCACCATTTCATATTTCCAGGTATTCCATGACTGTGGGTATCAATTACATTTAGGGGGGGGAAAGTTATTGTTCTTTTCACAGATTGTTTATGATACCTTGATTCGCATTCATTTTAAAAATGCATTATATGCATATGTTCACTGACCTTGTCAGTGTTGTACATGCCCATTCCACAGCCACCACCAGGGAAATCGAACACCTCCCACTCCTTGGTTTTGCTTCCATCGGCTGGAGAGAAGACCATTTTGAATTTGCCTGGTTGGCTCACAACAAAGTCTGTTGCTTTGTACTGTGAAATTAACAAGAGGATTGCATGTCAGCAGGAATAAGAACATATTAGGGGAAAAAAAGTATAAAAAAAAACAAACAAACATCCAGAACATTCTAAAAGCAGACCTGGTCACCGTAGGCGTGTCTGCCAATGGTGATGGGCTGTGTCCAGCCAGGAACAAGTCTAGGAATGTTCTTGCAGACGATTGGCTCACGGAAGACAGTGCCGCCCAGAATGTTCCTGATGGTTCCGTTGGGACTCTTCCACATTTTCTTCAGATTGAACTCTGTCAAGTGTAATCGATGACAAAGATATACATAATGCACTTTTTGTGAAAATGGCATGGATTTTTTAAGCAAAAGCAGCTGTACAAATTAGAAGATGGCCATTATGGATTTTTAAACGGTTATCTAGAAAGCAAGATGATAAAATCTGATGATACCAATACAGATTTTAAAATAAGAAGATTTCAAAGATTTTTGAAATAAAAAAAAAAAAAAAAATCTGTTAAATCAACAACATTGTTGAAATGATCAGCATTAGCTGATAACTGATATTTGAAAATGGCACAACTGAACAGCATGGTTGATATATCGGCAAGTAATTTACAACAAATTATATAAATCACAAAGAGTGATTTCTACAGTACCTTCGACCCTAGCTTCGTCGGGTGTAATTGTGGCGCATTTCACAGCAACATTGTATTTCTGGGTAGCTATAGCAGAGTCGATTGTGACTTGGTCATCAGTCTGGTCACGGTATGGAAGACCCAGGTCATAGTACTTCAGCTCCACATCCACATTGGACAGAATGAGCTGGACACAACAGTTTCATGATAAAGATGTAAACAGTGTCAGTGTCACAAAACACCGATTAAAGGGATCGTTCACCCAAAAATGAATATTCTGTCATTATTTACTCACCCTCATGTCGTTCCAAACCTGTAAGACTTTCGTTCATCTTTGGAACACAAATAAAGATATTTTTGATGAAATCTGAGAGCTTTCTGTCCCTCCATAGGGAGCAACACAACTTGCACATTTAATCCATGTGACTCCAATGGTTTAACCTAAATTTTATGAAGCGACACAAAAGCTGTTTGCACAAAAAGATCTTAATTTGTGTTCTGCAGATGAACGAAGCTCTTGCGGGTGTGGAACGGCATGACGGCAAGTAATTAATGACAGAATTTTCCTTTTTGGGTGAACTAACCCTTTAATTCATTACAGTAAATTAAGTAATTTGGCAATTTACCCATTTCTTTTTTGTCTCAAAGGGTGATGTAGTTTTTCTGATGTTTTTGGAAAATACTATCCTATACGATCTGAATATTCAGTTTGACAATGCAGAAATTTCACACTTTTAAATTGTCACATGTGAACGTTTAAATTCTAATTGAACCTAAACAGAGAATCTTGTTCTCTTTGGATTAATTGCATTGTTTTGCTGGCTATAAATAATAAGCCTGATTCTCCACAGAACTGGCAGAATAATTTTAGCACGTGGAACGTCACCACCACCATCTGCCGTTTCTCTCATGGAGGCAGACAGCCAGCCAGTAAGAATGACCTCCACACTGGCCCTGCCCCTGCATGATGAGACTGTAATCTCTCGATCTTCGCATGCAAATACTCTCCCAGTAAGCCTATCACACAGTCATTTTAAAAAAGGAGATCTGCATAACACGCCAATCCCTCCACTCTCTCTTCGTCTGTTTAATTCTCCCAAGAGACGCTGTCACATTCCCTTTCCAATTTCCGTCTCCTTTTGTCTTTCTACTCTTGTCTAACCCAATTTTAATTCTGTCTGTGTCTGTCTAGGCTTCTCACTCTCCCGTTTCTCTCTTTTCTTTTGCCCTCTACATCTTTCCCTCCCGCATTCTGTTTCTCTCTCGATGTGTGTGTGTGTGTGTGTGTGTGTGTGTGTGTGTGTGTGCGTCACAGATTTAAAAATAGACCAGACAGACAGCGCTTCCCTCCCCCTCATTCTCTCACTCACTCAAACACTTGGCATTTAAGCACCTTTTCTTTGATGAACTCCCAGATGATCCTGGTCATCTCATCTCCGTCCATCTCCACCACTGGCTGTGCCACCTTGATACGTTTATCGGCATCTGTCAAATAAAATCAAAATCTTTCTATGAGTGTTTTTCTTTCAGGCCTGAATAAGGGATTGTTTCTTCCCACTCATTAGACACCTGGGAATGAGCTTTTCCTTAAGGATGAGGATAATAAAGATATATAAAGCCCCATTCACTTTGCCACTACATGTCGCCAGTCACTGTACTGGTTGGACGCTAGTAGGCGTTCCAAGTTCTGGTTGCCCAAGAAACAGCTATGAACGTCATCATTACCACTAAAATGTATTTTATTTAGCAGTATAAAAGCTGATCCAATGTCAACATGAGTATTCTGAAGGGAAAATTACACCCATGCGTAATGCATTATCACAGATAAACACCTACTCTTTGCCACTGCAGCCATCTATCTGCACATAGCGTGCAAATGCTGGGCTATCTGGGTCTACAGTACACACACACGTACATTTTTTTACAAGTAAAAACAAGGATATGCATTGCACGCATCATTTTCACATTGTCCCTGTACATGAAATTACAGTGCGAATGAGCTGCTCTCTAATTTTAAGCAATTTTGTAATTTGAGGGTATTCTTCAGATACAGACCACATCATACACTATCCTTCAAAAGTTTTATGCCAGTAAGACTTTATTTCATTCAGCGAGGTTGCATTAAATTGACAGTAAAGACTTTAACATTGACAAACATTTTCTGTTTTAAATAAAAGCAGCTATTTTGAACTTTCCATTCATTTCCATTTAAGAATCCTGAAAAATTGTATTACCATTTCCAAAAAAATTGAGCAGCACAACTGTTTTCAACATTGATAATAACAAGGAATGTTTTGAGCACCAAAACAGCATAGAATAATTTCTGAAGGATCATGAAGACTGGAGTAATGGCTGCTAAAAATTCACAGTTTAAAATAGAAAACGTTATTGTAAATTGTAATAATACTTCAAAATATTACTATTTTACTGTAATTTTGCAGCCTTGGTAAAATATTTTTTAATGCTTTTTTTTCCTCACCAACTCAAAACTTTTGAATGGAAGTGTAAATAAGAAAAATGCAACCTACTGTTGGCCATAACATGGGCTTGATATTTAGATATGCAACACAGTTTACACTTTGGTTTCATTAATTCCTGCTAGGGCTTGACAGTAAAACTGTATACAACAACTCAACTTGTATTACCCTCCCCCCAAAAAGGGCACTGGTACATGGTTATTTCACATATACAATGCCCTCTAAAGGTTTGGAAAAGACCTACGGCAAAGTGGGGTTTTAGATAATATCAGCATAAACCCTCACATTTAACAAAGCCATTGAAGTATCTTGTAATTATCATTGAAGAACAGCAATAATGATTTTCATCTTGATTACACAATAGCAATATAAGTAACAGCCAGCCGTGGGCTCTTTGGCAGCTGTAATGCCCGATTAGTTGATTAAACTGACCCAGGTTTCATTTTTAAAGATTACTGGGTCAATGCGCCTACTGGCTGATCGCCAATTAAGGTTATTAGACAACAGTCAAATTAGAATACAGTTTAGTAGGGGTGTAACGGTACACAAAACTGACGGTTCGGTACATACCTCGGTTTTGAAGTCACCGTTCGGTACGGGTGCGCTACAGCAGTTTTACAAAATTGCTTTTTAATTTATTTTTATTAAACTGTGGTTTACTGAAAAAATTGTGTCTGTCCTTAAATGAATTCAATTATAACTAAAAGTTTCTTAAAGCTAATGCTGTAAACTATATAGGGAGCTCTTACTTGCACATTACTATAATATTAAAGGTTAACAACAGAGCCCAAACTATTAGCCTAAATTCAGTTGCTATTTATTTTTAGATATAATAATCAACACTCAAATAACTTCTGAATCTAATTATAAAATTATGTTTTTTCTTTCGTTGTTGAAATATAACCATTTATACACAGTGTCTGTCATTTTAAATGACAGATTTATTTAAACATACAAGACATCACTAACAGGTTAAGTAGAAAATAATGAATATATAGGCTAATATAGTGCATATATTTAGTGAAAGAGTTCCTGTCTCTAGTGAACTAACAGCTGTGGACTCTGAGGTAAATGTAATGCTACATGACACTGTTTACAAGCTGCATTATTGACGTCTTTCCGCGGTTGAAACACTGACCGAGCGATTACACAACATATGATACGTTTCAGTAAGTTGTAATGTATCCTCAACATACCTTAAGATATTAATTCATGTTTATTCTTCAGGAAGAGATGACCACGTTCACACGCACACCGCATGAACTGAAGCGCACATACAGTGATCAGTCATGTCACATTAAAGAGTGTCAAAACGGCATTTATCGTTTGAATTTCATGATAAAATGGACTGAATACTTAATATGTTCGTGTGGGAACTCGGATTGAAGTATTTTCCGCGCTTAAAACAAGCCTACGGTTAACTGTTAAAGATTGCATTCGGAACCGTTCGTTACTCACATGCACCGTACCGGAAGCCCTGTACCGAAACGGTTCGGTACGAATACGTGTACCGTTACACCCCTTCAGTTTAGACATGCTTTAAATAGTTCTAGATTTTTTTAATGTTCTGAATTAGATTTGTTTTATTTATTTATTTATTTTATTATTGTTTGGGTTGTCCACAGTCATCACAAATTGATAAGGATTTTTGCTGTTATTGTTCAACCCCACTTTCCCTAGGGTGTTTCCAAACCTCAAGGTGAGGGAGTTATAACCCAAAAATTTACTGTATGAGACAAAATCTTGCGCTATAAAGTTACTCATGCCACCCACTTCCACTTGCTGCTACAAGGACCAATTTGCAGCAATTTCATGAACTTCTAGTCTACCTTCATAACACTGCTTCCCGCTAAAGCGAGCAAGTAGAGTTCATCTCACTCTCTCAGTGGGGACAAAGCAGAGGAAGGAGGGGGAGCTATGGAGGGAATCAAGTGACTTTGTTACACTTGCCAAGTTCCTGCTCCTGCTCCAGAACCACTCCATCGAGTCGGCAAAGCTGTCAAAATCAGTAAAAGAGTTCATAAAAGATAAAATGCCGTCAATAAAGCTTGACAATGACACTTATAAGCACTGTGGGTAACATATTTACTACACTCTCCCCTGATGTAACACTCTATATACTTAAATTCATATATTTCAGTAGCGTCCATCAAGTCAAGGTTCAGACCCTGTGAATATTTTAATTGCAGTATGACATATAAAGCAACAGTCTAGAGATTAAAGTTGTCAAATGTTTCTAAATATCTTAACGCAACACTCAAACATCTCTTTTAAACTCAAAAGTCTAATATAAAAGATGAAAGGAGACCATTTCATTTCTGCAAATCCAAAATATCACAGGTGAAAACAACACCACCAGGCTAAAGAATGGACAGAAAAAATCTTTCAGATAGAGTTACCGCTCCGCACAGCTGTGTCAACCAAAACTGCATTATGGGTAAGGCCTTTCGCTTGAAACCTGACTGAGTTCGTGATCAGAAATTACATGAACAGGGAATCCTGGGGAAAAGTATCGTCTCACTAGTCATAAGCGCTGGGGACAGCACAGCATGCTAAAGGGGGAGGAAGAGTATATGGGCAGGATTATGTAAGCATGCTTCAATACCCTGTTTCCAACAACAGTACAGCCATCTGCACAGAGCATGAATCCCATGAATGATACATTTATGCTGAGCTAAGGTGCCACAATGAACTGCGGAAACATTTTCCATCCATTTAGAAATTGTATGTGATCAAACAACATGCTTCATATGCAGTGAGCATGATACGGCACACTGCCACTTTACTCCTACACTATTGCACAATTGACGATATGCTGGTATTTACTGCACTAGAATCCAGTTGGAGCCATGTCACCTATTTTAAGAACCTTTTCTAAACAATTTTAAACAAATAGTAGGTTCTACCCTTCTATTTCCTTCTAAACTCTTATTTTAGAGCAACAACACTTAACCTAAATTAAAGTTACACTATGTAACTTTTGTTCAATACATCAATCCTTCTTCTAAAACGTGTTTTTGTCTTACTATGATTCACAATGGTAAGCCTATTATAAGCGTTATATTTTAGATCTGACATCTCGTCAAATCCGTAAATAGAGAAAAGTTGCTCCAGCTACTTTGAGGCATGTATGGTGTGGAAGGGAAATAGGTTAGTTGTCACAACGAGCTAGAAAGGTTGACATGGAACATGCTAAATCTCCAAACTGGGGGAAAACACCCGTTTTAAAAAACAAAACACTGAAGAGAAGAGTCTGCTTGCAAAAAGAGAACGTGTCAGAGCTCGTAATAAAATCAGAATCATTTTCTAAAAGAGTTCATTGTAAAGCATTATCTATTGTGAAGAGCCGTTTTATTATGGTTGTAGCGCTGTGCTGGAATTTATTTTCAAGGAAGTAGCATGTCTAATGGTTAAAGCTACAGTAACGTCTTCGGTCTTTGGCGTGAGATCCTTTCCATTTAAACTGGGTTATGTCTCTAAAGCCTAGCAGTGAATGTATTATGAGCTCTTTTTTTTTTTTTAGTTATGAGAAAGAACCATATGCATCCGCAGTCATGCAGAGCCGAAGCACAACCAAAACAATGTTCTTCCGTAATATGCATGCAGTTTTATTTTTACTACAGTTACAGTCCTATTACAATTGTTGCTTGTCAGACTGTATGAACATGATCCTCGCTGTGAGCCATGTCACACTGCAAGATCTCAGTTGTCATTAATGTCAGACTGTACAGCAGTTAAGACGCGTTAAATGGACGAACACAAGAAAAAGTTTACAAGAAGTTTTACATCAATCAGTGATACGTTTCAGTGACAGTGAGATGCATTACACGTGGGACAGAATCCTAAGAAATCTCTAACATTAATTTTAGTCATGGCTTGTCTTGAAAAACGAAGACAATTTGATGGTTGTCAAAGAGGAAGTCACAGTGCAGGACTGACGCTGCCAGAATTTCGTCAGAGGTAAAATTTGATCGCAACGGCCATTAATCGGCTGTCGGTGAACAAGTCAAAGTAATCAAAGACTTTAGCCTAGGATCAGAGGAAACTTTTTGAATTTGCAAAGTTTTTCTCAGACAGCCAAAATCGTACAGTGTGCACCCGGCTTTAATTTGTGGAAGTATTTGTTCAGTTTAGGGTCAGTACGATTTTTTTTTTTTTAAATGTTTTTGAAAGTCTCTTATGCTCACCAAGGCTGCATTTATGTGACCAAGAATACTTTTCCAGTCTTCAGCAGTCACGATACTTCAGATATTATTCTAATATGTTGATTTGGTGCTCAAGAACTGTTTTTCTATTATCAAAGTTGAAAACAGTTGAAAACAGTTTTTTTCTCCTCAAATTTATTTGTAATATAATTTTTTTGCAACATTTTAAGTGTCTTTACTGTCATTCTTGATCAATTTAAAAGGGCAAAATATGTAAGATTTTTGGATTAAAATATCCAAAAACCACTAGAACGATGTTATATATCTTGTTGACTTGTGTACTTACATTATTCCAAATGTTTCCAAGAATGTTTAAATGCAGAGAAATCAGCAATTTTAACCAGTACATGGACCGTGTCCGTGCTTCCCCTATCAAATGACATCATACCCGCGTTACCCTCGACCTCGTTTTCTTGATTTACCGTGAGTACCATGATTTACCATGCCTAAAATCGATATAGCTTACTGCAGTGTGAACAAGTGTCTCATAGTAGCCGCCGAGCGAACGTACAGAGCATTATAACAACTTTCAACACACTCAAATGCATCTAATATGATAGAACAGCGCTGCGTTACCCCACATATGCACGAGCGGAAGAAGCATAAGCGGGATAATAAAAGCTCTGCGAAATCAAGGCATCATCAAGCCACACCTTTGTTTTGGATAAGCGACCTCTAGTGGCGAAAAACTACATATTGTGGCTTTAATGCATCCTTACTAAATAAAAGTATTAATTAAAAAAATAATAATAATTTGTTACATGTTCTGCACCATGGTTCCTAGAGCCATAGTATTTCATTTATGTGCCTGCCATAGAGAATTGACAATAACTGGAATTAAAAAGTTGTTAATCAAACATTCATTAATTATTTTCGTGCAACCAAAAGTGACTTATTTGCCATTCAGTAACATTTGACAACTTTTTGAAACGTTTACATTGCTATATTTATTATATTTATAAACGAACTTTAAAATTGCACGTCAACGGTCAATGCAACATTAAATGAATAGTTTACCCAAAAATAGTCATTTTTAATTTACAAACTATCAAGTCAATCCAAATCCACAGTGAGGATAAAATGACATAATTTGTGCAAAGTGCAAACTACTCCTTTAAACCTTATAACTACAAAAGGAAAAAGCCATGTCAACCCACATGTATCTAAGCTTCTACACAAAGCATGTGGTCAGCATATCATATAGCAAGCAATCACTCACATGGCCCTTTGATTTTCAGTTGTCAAGGACATTTGCAAACAGTGTACACTTGTTCCCCACACTTGAAGGTCAGTAGTCTAAAAAATAATCCATGAGGTGAGCATGTTCACGTGGAGTTCCACAAATCTTTTGAGCAAACTTTCTCATACTCTAACTCTTCTCTAATGACGACTTTCCAAAGCATCTCAAGAGTGACCCAGAGAGAAAAAAAGTGTCTGAAATGAGCCATTTCATGAAGATGCTACACCATGGAGACACTAAAAATAAATGAATGAAATAACTAACCAGCTGGTTTGACAACAGCAGCTCAGATTATTTTCGAAACAGTGGAAGATAACATTACTTTTTTTTTATTTACAGAATATAATCATAAAAAAGGAAGTTATATATTCATGCATAAATATAAATACGTTTATAAAAAGATTTCTAAATGAATATTGCGGGCTTCTCAGCTCTCATTACAACCCATAAAACCTCTTGGCAAAAGTCATAACCAACCTTGTGACTAATGAGAGAGAACATGCAAGTGTGCTTGGCATTGTGCCTGAACTTGTCAATAAAGTCAATCTGAAATGCAAGAAGATTCGACTTCTTCATACAAGAACACTATGCATTGCTGACATTTCACCTGTATTAGAAGCTCACTGAAAAACCCATAATCCAAACCGTTTTAGGGAACGAGACATACAAACACAACCATTCAGAGCCAAAGAATCACGTCTTCTAATAAACTTGGCAATGTAAATGTTTTAATGTGGCACACCTCAAGTGCAAAAGGTCAGTTCTACCGACATTACAATTAATCATTCGGGTGTGATACAGGAGCACAGCTGCTAATTAGGATTAACTCATTCAGGGTGAAGTGTAAAGGTGACCTGGAGGACAGGAGTACATCAAGTAAACCCCCAACATATCCTCCATGACAACTGATTAACTTACCTGAGGACAAGCTAGTGTCAGGGCATGACACCAATTCATTCACAGTTGTCCGTGAAGTTCTGCCCTTCAGTTGTCCCATGTTTTAAAGTAACAACTTGAGATGAGTGTTTCACAAGATAACCCACCATCTATCAGTAACTTTAGTTCAGTTGCATCAACATGACATTTAGATCGATGCAGCCTAAATATCAAATAAGGTATATAAAACTAGGGTGAAAATAATGCGCTATGGTGTAAAAGTCAATGTGTCTTAAAGTAGATAAAGCACATGTCGGTCATTTACACCTTCACTTCATTGTCAGCACTCAGTCAATAGTAAAATACTACATACTGACCAGTGACCACCAGGCCGACTGACCTTGAAATGATTCACACCGACTATAACACAATCAAAACAAAGACAAACCCCTACATGAACATTCATATAACTGGTTATCGAATTATCTTGCATCACAAAGATGTTTGATTAAACGTTTACAGCAGGAATGGTTTCATAAGTTATCCCGATCGGGCGATTTAAAAGACCCCAAAGCCAAACGACGCCTTCAAATTGTTCAAAACCGCAATTATGTGATTAAAACCGGATTAGCCTTTTAGAAACGGTGTCTTAACCACAATGGATTAAATGCAAGTAAACTATCGTATTATGTTCCTTTCCTTTAAAGGCACCCAACGAGCTAACAAAGGAGCGCGAGCACGACGCGCGATTCCCGCTAGACGTACAACGTCACCGCGAAAATAACGTTCAGCTGTTCGGTCTAATAGATGGAAATCTGCAAGCCGGCGGATTGAAAGAAACACGACTGTCCGAAACCGGCTTTCGATACAAGCATGAGGTGTGTGGCAGGGGTGTAAGGATATTTACATTGAAAAGCCTATCGTCTCAGATAAGCATTAGCCGGTGTTAAAGCGCCGGCTTCATTGACATATCTACATACAATTTTGAAAGTGGAAAACTCACAGTTCCTCTGTTGCAAACTCTGGCAAGAAGCTGGAGCAAGAACGGCGGGGTTTTTTGATAGAGTGGCCGCGGACCTTGTGAGAGAGCTGAGGACCTTCAGGTAACCTGCCATTTTTTTTATCTCGCCGAAAACACTAGAGGTTGCTGCCCGACTACACTCCGGTCGAAGGAAGGGTCGAATGAATCGGAGCGAACGGCAATAAAAGCAGCTCTTCTCCGCCTCCGTGTCAGGACCGACGTCACCATCACAGCGAAGTGGCGAATGGCCAATCATATTTGAATAAGCAACACATCGATGTTCCACCTGGTGACTTTTGATAACGGACAGTCTGCACGTTCTCTTTCGTTTTCAGTTAACCCTTCACAGGCGTCCAGAGTTATTTCCGACCGTGTGCTCTTGTGGAATGCCCCATATATTTTTTTTACAAATATAAATATACTTTATTTATTATTTTATTAGTATTTCTAGTGAATATTCAACCGTGTTTTCATTTGTGTTATTTGGCATAAGTAACAGACCGGCAGATAACCTCTTTACATTCCGTTGTCTGGTTGCTGAGCAGCTCCGCTAATTTTAGCTGGCTTGTGTTACCATACTGGGTGAAAGAATGGGAGGTGCGCAGTCTGAGTGTGCACATGCGCCGTAGAGCAGCTGCAGGTCATTTCAAGGTGCCAAAAAGCTAGGCTGAATCAGAAGTCGTGAACCTTTACCCTACAGCCATGGGTGCGTCCCATTCGACAGGGTCGCAGTGTTCAACACGGTATATCAGTTGAAGTGTACTTCGCTGACTATAATCGCTCATTTGGATGCCCTGCAACGTCATCAAAGAAACGCAACGACGGGGTCGCGCAGATTATAGATCATACAGATACAACATTTATATTACTTTCAAATTTAAACACGTATAATAGAAATATACATTTACGAAACACGCAGTACGTATCTAAAAACATTGCATTCGTCTATTCGTTTTATTAGTTTACATAGGCTACTTGTATATTTAATTGACTATAAACAGATTTGATGCTGAATATGAAAATCAATATGATTTTGAATATGAACAGCTCAATATGTGTTCTTAATCAATGGTCTTAATAATTCTTTCATAGTAAACGAGGTAAATAAAGTATAAAATGAAAGTGCTTCTCAACACTTTTAATTTGTATTCATGCAATAGAATATGCGAATACAACAGTCATTGCCATAACCATTCATGCTCTAGTTTTGTATAATAATAACTATGAATATTCAAATGCATACGTAAACTCCTCCATCTCAGAGCTGTTTAAAAGCTCTTCCAGCGGCTCTGCGCCATCATTAGTTCAGAGTGACAGGTGATGCGACGCGCAATGGCATTTGGGTGATTTTCGCTCTCCACTTCCTGTGAAGTGATGTATCGATGTTCCCTTCTTCCCTACGCCGTTCGCAGTGCCCTTGCGAAGTCCACTTGCGGTCGAATGGAACGCACCTCAGGTGTAGTAGTGTCCGAAACCATAGTGGACGTTATCGAGTGCACTCATTCTATCCCACATCGCACCGCAATAACAAGTGTACAACAGCTTGTCACTGGGACATTTTTTTTGTACCTTTTGTACCACAAAAAGGTTCATAGTAGCACCTTAAGATAGCCTACGTATGTGTACTTTTTGGGAGTAAAAAAGGTACAAAGATGTCCTTTTAAGGGTACTGCCCCAGGTGCAATTTTGACACCCTTTTTCTCTGTGTGTGAGGTTAAAGGCTGAGGAGTTGTTGACAAATACACTTTTATGTTCTGTCTCACAAATTCACAACATAAAATTGTGTTATTGGTAACTATAGATTTTGTTAATTAACCGTATAATTAAAGGGTTAGTTCACCCAAAAATGAAAATTATCCCATCATTTACTCACACTCAAGCCTTCCTAGGTATATATGGCATTCTTCTTTCAGACGAATACAATCAGAGTTTTATTCAAAATTGTCCCGGCTCTTCCAAGCTTTATAATGGCAGTGAATGGTAGTTTCTGTCTGTGTCTGTTTTTGAAGTCCATAAAAGTGCATCCATCCATCATAAAAGAAATCAACACAGCTCCGGGGGGTTAATAAAGGCCTTCTGAAGTGATTCGATGCGTATGTGTGGGAAAAATATCCATATTTAAAATGTTATTAAGTAAAATAACTACCTTCTGGCAGACAGCAAAAGAATAACATCTGAACTGATGCATGCACAGAGGTTTTGCTCTATCCTCAGTTCAGTTGTTATTCTTTCGTTGGACAGATGCACTTTTATGGTCTTCAAAAACAGACAGACAGAAACTACCATTCACTGCCATTATAAAGCTTGGAAGAGCCAGGACATTTTTTTTAATAAAACTCTGATTGTATTCATCTGAAAGAAGAATGTCATATACACCTAGGATGACCTTGAGGGTGAGTAAATCATTTTTGGGTGAACTAACCCTTTAAATAGAAATTGAGTTATTTTATGCATAATAAAAAAAAAATGAAGTATTAAGGGGTTGTCCCAGCTTTGGCAATCTAGGCCAGTTCAAATTTAAATTCCTTAAATGCTTCACGTGATTTTGAGGAAACAGATTGAGTAACACCACTAGCCTTGTCTGTTTATGTCTGTATTGTTGTCATGCAAGTAAAGGTTGTCATTCTGAAATTCAACATGCAAATATTGCTCCACTGAACTACATGTCAATATGACCTCCGTTATCATTCAGAGGTCTGAAAGACATAGTTCACAGTCAACTGTTTACTCTACAGTGTTTGTCGACTTACAGTAGTCAACTTTGCATAGGTCAAAGACAAAAAAATCCAATTATTTTGACAGCTGGATCTGGTTCACCACAACTGAATCACTGCTGTGTACTTAAGTACAACAGTCTGTGTGGTACTGATGAGAACATTCTGTCATGTGGTTATAATGGCAGTTTAGGACTGAAATAACTGAATGTACCAATATAAACAATAATCTTCAACAAAAAATATTTTATAATAATAATAAGCATATTTTTGTTTTGATTGTTTTATATGTACATACATTTATATCCTTCTCCACTTAAATTTACAATGAAATCAAGCCATATACATTTGTTGTCTGTAAATAATAACTATTTTTATAGTGCCACCTGGTGGAGGCAAAGGCTCTAATGTTAGTAAATAATTGGTATAATATAATAATTCAAATGTTTTTAACCTTGCTTTACTGTAAGCTTTAGTTCAGAGAGGATTATTTAAAATATTGTTATTTAGTTAAAATAGACAGTGTACAAAGCTTAATAGATAGTCTAGCAAAATGTAATATTCTGACTACTATTCCTTGTTTCAAAGTGAGTTATAAATTATTATAGAAAGAACCAAAATGCCAAATGTGTGTCACATTTAGATCATAATATAATCATATTCAATTTTATGCATCCTATTTGTTTTCCATTCATCAAGAGAGGAGAGATGCAAATACTGTATGTCCACCAGAGGTCAGTAATAAATCATTATTACACTTTAGTGATAAAGTTTTCTGGTTGAGTTTCTATGACTATGTGTAACACTAGAATTTCCTACACCTACAGTCATTATTTGTGGTCCCACTTTATATTAGGTGGCCTTAACTACTATGTACTTGCATCAAAAATAAGCACAATGTACTTATTGTGTTCATATTGTATTGCGAAACACTTTTGAGGTGGGATATGGGTAAATTTAGGGACAGGTGTGGTGTTATGGGTAGGTTTAAGGGTAGGTTAAGGTGTAAGGGAAGTGTCAACAGTGTAATTATAAATGTAACTACAGAAATTAATTGCAGATGTAATTGCATGCAGGTAATTTTTAAAATGTAAGTACAATGTAAAAACATAAGTGCATTGTATCAAATGATTAATTAAAATGTTAGTACATAGTAGTTCAGGCCACCTAATATAAAGTGAGTCCTTATTTTTAGTTCATTTGTACACAAAATGTTTATACTTCCAACATTGCAAGCTGTCTGTAACTAATTGTTTGTATTGAGTGAAGTCATTTATCATCCATAAACATCCCTTTATCTTGTTTAAAACATCACAGTTTAGATGTATATTTTATTATATATACCTATTTATGCAATTACTGCTTTAGGAGACTACTATAAACACCCAAGGAGGCAGCTTATTCAACAAGTATTATTAGTCATATGGTAAACCTAATACCATAGGTCATACCACCTAATACCACCGGTTTTCAAACTGGGGTCCGGGGACCCCAGGGGTCCTACAGAAGGTTCTAAGCAGGGTCCTCAGACATTTTCACAGAATAAAAAGTCAAAGCAAAATGGTTAAAGTCTACTGAACATTCATCATTTCTAAACGTTTCTCTCCTTTATTGCCGTATACATAGTTTCCAGATTTGTATATGTTTGCTTTGTATCTTTCTAGTAAGTTTTTCTCACTATAGTCCCCTTTATCTTGATCTCTGGGGTTGTAAGGCAGTATTATTAACGCTGTACATGCGCTGCCTACATACATTTATTGTGAAAGTTGCTTATACAAATAGTTTTTAATTGAAAATGTTCTATACATCCAACATTAAGTATAGCTAATTTAATTTTGGAAACAATATGTTATATTTATAATGTCACACTTACTATTTATCTAACAGTTTAAATGTTTTTTCATACATAAAAATATATGGATATGGGCCCTTGGCATCATACATTTTGAAAACCCGTGCCTTAGGATATCCAGGGACTTTCCCACACAACAGTCACAGTAAGCAGAGTTTACAGAGAATTATACGAAAAACAAGCAAAAATGCGCGAGTGAGTGACACTTCTGTCTGTCAACATGATTTGAATTTGTATTGACCATGCTGGTTCAAGCTGACAGAAAACAGATATTTTCTTTTTCAACATTACACCTATTCTGTCTATCATCTGTTCACAATTAAACAAAAACATCTAGCCTAAACTACACCTTTGGAAGAAGATCCTCTATAATCCCTTAATGTACTTTATTAAGAGTCCTGACGACTTTACACTTCACAGTGGATTAGATCTGGAAAAAGAAACTGGTCTACTATAGGTCAGGGTTCATCGCCTGAGATGTCTGTGTTGTTACTCCTTTGAGATTTGAGATTTACAATCAGTTTAACCCACATATTTCTTCTTTTTGCCCACAGTGACTACTAATCTAAACCAGTAGAAGAAGGACACAGACTATGGGGATCTGAATGCTGCAACGATGGGTCCTGCTGAACATAACAGGTGTTTTACAGTCCTTTTGAAGTTTCAGACTTTGTGATTAGAATGACTAGAAAGTTTGTACAGATTGATACAGACATTTATTCAAAATATACAAGATACTACATACAAAAATACTATGCATCAAACAATGTAAACATGAACGCAACCAAAAGTATGCCTCACAGTTTTCATATAAGACAGTTGTGATAAAACCTTTTCACATGGTCTCATTTGGGGCTTATTAATCATTTAAATAACTACTCTTTTATGTTCAGTTTTTTTTACTACTGAATTGCTTGAGGGCCAGCAGTTATGAGTTATAAATTATAATTATTATTGACCCATATGTATTTTTATGTCATACACGTATTTCATAATCACAGACCAAAAGCCTGAATGCATCTGTTTGCTGATTGCTTGTATTTTATGTCTTAACCCAGGGAAAATTAGTGAGGAGTTAGCCAGCTAACTCTAGCACTACATAACATAAATTATTTGACAGCCTTATGCAGGCTAATAAGTGGCTATTAAACATTATAGCAGCAATGAATCTGAAGCACTTTGCAGTTGCACAAAAAGTAAGAAGTACCGAAATATGTTATGATTAAGTATTACCTAGTGATTTTTGTCAATTGTTGTCATTGTTATATTTGTCATGTGAGTTCTCACTTGCAGCAAACTGATTCTAATATTGTAATTAAAATGCTGCTAAATAATATTTTATTAAAAGTAATCTGTGATGCAGAACACATTTTACTCCCCTTCAAAGGCACTATACACTAATTAGCTACAAACATTCAATCTTTTGAACTCATCATGGAACGAACCGACACTTTATATATATATATATATAAAGACTGCCAACCTAGCAAGGTTAACTAAGGGCTCTATGACTATATGAATCATCTTTGCGTTAAGGAGTAAGTCATAATTACATTTGCAATGTTGCCTGTATTATTGCAATCAATGTAAGATGTAATCAATTACAAGAGACAGATTTCCTTATAATTAACTCACAGATGGTCAGTATTTCTTACAGAATCTAGATCAGGAATGCATGTAATGATACATCTGCTCACAGGCATTATTAACATCAACATTAAAAAGTTAACATTTTATATCAGAGAAAATTTATCTTGCATCTTCTCTCTCTTGCTACAATGCTCAACCGAATTTGCTTTTCTTGCAGGACTTCCAGCTTTTTAATCAGGAGCCAGTGGAATGCTTTCTTTTAATGGGTATGATCTGGTGACCTCTCTGCTCCATTTTGACAGTCTGGTTTTGCGTTCACTCTCCTGTCTGCTTTAATGAATCTCATGGAGAGATGTCTAGACTTTGAAGAAATACAGATATTTCTGCCTCTGTTTTTGTTTGCAGCAGAAGATCTGCGCTTAGAACTAGCTGTAGTCAAGCTGTCAGATTCAATCTTCATACGCAAGAGAATAATAGCACACTCTCTCACCTACTCTTTAAGAGGACAAACACTACCTTTGTTGCAGAATGGAAAATTGCACTGCTTTGTTGTATTTTTGTGATTGTGATGTAAATCCCATTTCCACCAACATACATTTTGAAAAACAGTTTCGTGGGTGGTAGGAAATGACAGTATAAGCTTTACGCTATAATGTTACATCATATATTAAATCTAAACTAACCTTTAACAGCTAGGTTGCATCTTTGAATATCTTCACCTTTTATAGACAATAAGCTATGTATGCACCTGCGACATCTGATTTTTTTTTTTTTTTTTTCTCTGGTAGGCATTAGATAAATATTCGTTTTCAGTTGCTTTTTCAAAAATGGCATTTTTGCTAATTGAAACTAACAAGTAGATGAACCTCTTGATACAATATCCCTTTGCCCTAAATGGCTACATTCAGTGCTAACTACTTTTAAATTCTATTACAGGTACCACCTGTTTTATTACCCAAAAATCTCAGACGTATATTAATGATGTTAAAGTTGCTACATCTACATAGACTGAGTTTCATGATTGATGGTTGAGCTCCTCAAAGTTTGAAAGCTGCTTCATCTGTTCCACTTGCATAGAGTGCCTTCTCACAAGTTTCTTTTTCGTCCTGAGGTTGCCTCTCTTTGGTGAGTTGGGTGCTACGGGAGCTATTGGTCTGATACCTGCTGTAAGTGGGGATGAGGGCTTGCTGCTTGCCCCTATATCTGGAATCGGAGGGTTGGGGTTGACGTTTAGTGGGGGCAGGTGACCTGGGCGGGTGTGGGATATATAGTCCAGCAATAGCGTTCCAGAGCCGCGCCGCTCCAGTAGGCCAGGTGCTCTGCATCTGGTTGTGCTAGGGGAGGAGGTACTGGGATTGCTGTCCAAGGACTCTCGCGAGCCTGTAAGCATAGCAAGAGGGGATGTATTGAGCTTCCTTCTCTCGAGGGGTGCCTTAGGAGAGTCTAGCATGCTGGAATCTGAGTACAGCTGGGAGTCTGAGTCGTAGTGTTCATTCCCCAGTCGCCGCCGGTGCAGTGTGTCTCTGAGGCTAGCTGGCCCCACGTTTCCTCCTGAGCCCTCCTGCTCCGCAGGGACAGTGCTACGCCATGCCAGGGGTTGGTGCTGTGCCAGCGATCTCTCGTAGGAGGCCTTGGAAGATGCTGAAAGGGATGAAGTTGGGGAGATTTTTGTGGTCTGATCTCCCACCATCGGAAACAAGATATCCTTTCCGTCCACACTGTTATGCCGGGACAAAGTGCCTCTTTTAGACAGACTCAGACCGTTAACACCTGAAACAACATCTTCATCTGAGTTGGCTCTCTTGCTTACTTCATTTGCTGCCGCCAACACGGAGGGGGCAATCAGACCCCAGGGCTCTGACTGTAGTCGCTTCAGCTGGGGTAGACGAGCCCGCTTGGGGTTTACTGGCTTCTTACTGGGGGAAGTATGTCCATTGGGAAGTTTGGCTGCTGTGTTTGAGGTTGACTTAAACTTTGTTTGAAAATTAAATACAGTGTCTTTCTCCTCCTCTTTGCTGGGAGATGGCAATGTATGAAGATCTATCTCTGACGGTGAGGCACATGGTGCAGGAGATGTCCTCTCATCCAACTCAGGAGACGGAGGAACATTCAGGTACTGCTTGGTAGTTTTGGTTCCCGACGGCGATTTGTCAGTGGTTATGATGATGACCTCCTTGCCTTTGGCTTTGCAGGCGTCAAGGAGAACTTTTAAGGTTTCTTTATCATCTGCGTTAACAGCATAGACTAAAGCAGAGGATCCATGACGGTCCTCCAGACTCGGATCAGCCCCGTTGGTCAGTAGATGTGAGACCACCTCATGTCCTGCCCTGTGGCTGCATGCATGCATGAGAGCTGTCCTTCCAGCTTTGTCTTGGATATTAGGGTCAGCTTTGTTGTCCAGAAGGTACTTGACAAGTTTAGCCTTGCTGACACTCTGCTGGTCAGAGTGTTTGGACATGCAGGCCACCATAAGTGGTGTCTCTCCACGATCGTTGCTTTCATTGATGTAGGCTCCACCTTCCAGGAGAAGCCTTGTAAGGCGCAAGCGGCGAAGCCATACTGCTTTCAGCAGAGAGTTCCCATCCGTCCTGATCTCTAGCACGTCAGCCATCACCCAGACTGGACCCAAATCAGCCTCAGTCCTGCAAGGCAAGAGCACACTGCTGCTACAGTCATCAAGCAGGTCCCAGACACATTTCCATGTCACATGTCAACACTTTAAATTTTAGAAATAAGGAAAGGTGTTGTTGATGTGTTTAACCCTGCGAATGAAATCACTATAGCCTGTTTGTTTTGAAGAGCCACCAGGTGGCAGCCTGAATGCGCAGGAATGAGTTATTGGAAGAGACGCTGAACTGACAGGTGGATCAGGTGCGAATGGAACTTTGAATTTGCGTGAACATTCTAAAATGTGTTTGTGTTGTGTATCAAAATGTATTTCCTTATATGAATCCTTAAATGACGTTCTCTCAATGTATTTAAATGTTTTTTTTTCTGAATGTATATAGTTATAGCTATAGGGATAAAAAAGAATGGATAGAAAATCGATTCAGTAACGTTATTAAATAAATTAATTGCTCGGTTTTTCTATTTTCCTCTATATTGTTTATGTAGGCTATGTTTTAGATTGATTTCATAGGCTGCTTTTAAAGCAGTTGCTTTGGCATCAATAGTCTTCCTGAATTGTCTTGTTCCAGTTCTCGACCCACACAATATATTCAGATCAGATCCTACTTGAAATAATATGATAATCGTTTAAAATTAAATGTAGAATATGTTAAACCCAGGAAGGGTTTTAATCAGGGTTAGCTGATTGCATTAGATTTTTGAACACGGGAACAGTATGAGGGAATGAAAGGACTGATGCGTTTTTGGTTAAGTGTGAATGAATTAAACATGTATCGTGTCGTTTAGAGATTTATTCAGATATTTGCGTTTTCATGTAATCACTGCGATAGCGATATGGCACTGTCCATGGTCCTGAGAGCATGTGGGAAATAGTAAACATCTGCGACGCGCGCTTGGAAGATAACACCTGGTCTCATAATTCTATAAGTTATAATTCTTGGTCCAGTTGCATCTACATCTGTGTAAATCACAACTTTGGTCTGTCCACCTGCATCTCAAATGTATTTGTGTGCATGTGATTACGAGTTTTCTAAAATTTAATTTCGTTGAACATTGTAGTATTAGCAAACATATTGCATCATAATCATTAAATAGGCAAAATATTTAAAAAAATGTTTAATGCGTTTGTCAGGTAGTTAGACACCCAAATAGATTAAGTTATTAAATTCCCTTACCTGGTTGACGCACAGGTTTACCATTGTAGAATAAGTCCACGGTAATGGTTTCCAATATTCTAGAAGCTATGGAGAGGCATAGTTTCTCAGCACAGCTCATGTAGTTATTTAGTTCAGACTCAATAGAACTGTCCTATTTTAGGCTCAGTCCTATCGTGCAGGCACAAAGACGCTCCAGCCCCACCGCTTTTGTTACTGAAACGCAAGAGACCAGTCCAATCGCTACATTCCTATTTGCGCACCCAGGGATCACACTAAGACGTTGGGGTTATAAATAACTTCCCCCCTTTTCACTTCGTGAATTAAACGTGAATCTGATTGACGTCAGAATCTACAAAAATAAATCGGTTCTGGTGTGAACCTGTGTTGTCATGATGAGCACAAACAAACAAAAACATTTTTCAAAAAAAACTAATATTAGGATTCAAATCATTATGATGGAATGGTGCATAGTTAGAGGATGATATGTTTATATATACTGCTTTCAAACAATACAGATAAGCGGGTTGTGCAAAAAAAAAGAAAGAATTTTGACACAGCACAAATTCATATGAAGTCACCACAATCTTGTTCTTGTACACAGATTGCCTTGTGTCTTGAACAAGAGAAAATAATTATTTGATGTAATATACACAGCTGCATATAGCACTGATTAGGCTGATAATAGTGCACCTGTTCTTTTGATTGGAACAGTTCAAATGCCCATTCTTATGCAAGTAGTGACAATTATCTATCTATCTATCTATCTATCTATCTATCTATCTATCTATCTGACAGCATTTCCACAGCTTATTGTCAGAGTTTGCATAGCAATTAAACACCCATAACTTGTTCCAGCCATTTCAGTCATATATAGCATAATAGGGACAGTTCTATTTTTAGGTTGCTATGAGACAGCACAGAATCATATTCCGACTGAGACCGATATAATTTGTGGTGCTGGTGAGAGCATGAACTCAAAATATTAATAAATATAAAAAATAAAAAAAAATGAAACTATTACTCCTAGTAATGTTGTGACGCTAAATTGCTTTTATGATAAAAATTCTCATAAAATATGGTGGACTTTTGTCTTCGAATGACCCTTGTCTTTCCTTCCCTCATGTTTTTAATATCACACAAGGCCTGTGGCTATTTACTTTATGATAAACTGCACGCATGAACCCTTTTTTTCCACTGGAGCAAAACAATGATCTTTGAATGGTTCTGCTGATGATGACACTTCTGATCACTTAGGAGAATATTATTATTTACCCAGCCATCATGTCTGAGACAGAGGCTAGTTATGAAACTGCAGGTGGGGGGTCACATCTTTTTGAGTCTTTACAAGGGAAGTAAGGAAAAATATATGCATTCATATAGAGCAGCTCTCA
This sequence comes from Rhinogobio ventralis, assembly GCA_039654625.1. NCBI lineage: Eukaryota > Metazoa > Chordata > Actinopteri > Cypriniformes > Gobionidae > Rhinogobio > Rhinogobio ventralis. Next base: position 6,456,971 of record CM077206.1, on the reverse strand, counting down.
TGTGATGAGTGTTGTTAAGCAACAGAACTAAGGGCGGGTGCATGGTGGTGTGGGAAACAGATGCAATAGGATGCCCACTGTTGTCTGTTATCAGTTTTTAACGTGCTTTATACATTGCAAATAAGAAATTGTCTCCTTTGGCATTACATTGGTAATGACGATAAATCTGCATTTTGGTATAAGGGGTATATTTGTACATGAGCCACTTATCTGGCTTACAAAGAGACGTGCCATGCTGTGAATTGGCATTGTTTTATGTGAGAATAGTGTGCTAGTTTGCCTTTCACAGTGTGCTTTCCAGGCATGGCTTCCTCAGGCATGCGCTTTCTGACTGGGGAGCAGAAAGGTTCCTGAGCTCTGTTGATTAGACACGTTCATTAACATGGGAACTACAGGGACGTCAGCACCCTTCCTGCGAATTTTTCTTTTTTTTTTCCCAGTGCAACGCCTTAGATACAAAATAAATAATGAAAGCGCCCGAGATTCAGCTCTCTCACCCCTGGGAGCTGTTTCCATTTTCAGAAATCTTACATTGCACCTGATGCGCTGCCTCTGTCTAAATATAACCCCCATCGCTCTCTCTCTCTCTCTCTCTCTCTCTCTCTCTCTCTCTCTCTCTCTCTCTCTCTCTCTCTCTCTCTCTCTCTCTCTCTCTCTCTCTCTCTCTCTCTCTCTCTCCTCTCTCCTCTCTCACTCTCCAACTTTCTTACTTTCTCTCACTCTTTCTTTTACCCAAGAAGCGAAATCCCACTGTGTTAAAGCATTGCAGTTCTGCAATAGCAGTCTTTGGAAGTCATGGAATAAAAAAAAAAAGGTAATTTCGAGTTTAGATCTCACATTTCTGAGAAGAAAAATTTGAATTGCGATATACAAACTCGCTATTGTCTTTTTTCCTCAAAATTGATATATACACTCGCGAGAAAAACTCCGAAATATGAGATTAAAAAGTTATATGTTTAAATGTTATCTATGTAAAATGTTATAGGTTTAAATATTATTTCATGCTGTAACTGTACGGCTAATACATTATGTCCCATAGGAACTGCATATGTGAATATTATGTAGACCTATTATTTACGTTAAATTATCCCATGGGTTTCATCAGTCCAGTCTGTCTAATGGCTTGCAGCCATAAACGTCTGCGTTTAGCTTCAAAGGGCATCTTTGACTATATTTTTTTTCTATAAAAATGAAGAATCTTTTTTGCATTTCAATTCTGACATCCAAAGGCACAAAAATAAGTTTTTCTGCCGCCAGATTGGCTCCGACCACAAAAAACGTCATCGCTGTTTGCCACCCAAATGGTTTAGCCATCACCTTAAATCTTTAGAAAATGTTTATCATGTTTATAAGAAAGATGAATTACATCATTTATATGATTACTGGTTATCTGGTATTATTAAAGGGTTAGTTCACCCAAATTAAATTATCCCATCATTTACTCACCCCTCACCCTTTTTTATATTAAAAAATATCCTGGCTCTTCCAAGCTTTGTAATAGGAGTGAATAGAGCCTGAGTTTTTGAAGCTCCAAAAAGCTCATCCATCCATCATAAAAGTAATCCATACGGCTCCAGGGGGTTAATAAAGGCCTTCCATATTTATAACTTTATAAACTATAATCACTGGTTTCCGGTAATGGCCGTACGCAAATCGAGTTCCGGTGGAAGAGTGACCTCTGACCCGACGCATGATGTAGGTGTAGCGTAAGCTTAGGTGAGAGTAGACGCCTCTCACGGTTCAAACATATAGGACTCGGCAACAAACTGAAGCTCGAAATCCTCATTTTAGACTTCTAATTCGTGACCGGTGTTTTGTTTTGCTTTCCTTTGCGCTTCCGCGTTCGTCAATACATCATGCATCAGGTCAGAGTTCATGGAACTAGACTCACGTACGGCCATTACCGGAAGGCAGTGATTATAGTTTATAAAGTTAAAATATGGATATTTTTCTTAAAAAAACGCATCACTTTATTAACCCCCTGGAGTGGCATGGTTTACTTTTATGATGGATGGATGCACTTTTTTAGGCTTCAAACTCTAAGTTACCGTTCACTCCCATTATGAAGCTTGGAAGTATTTGCAATATAACTCAAATTGTGTTTGGCTGAAAGATGACTTGAGGGTAATTAAAATATGGTACAATGTTTGGGTGAACTAACCCTTTAATGTTGTTAGGTTTTACTTCATGTACTACACAACTGTAAGTGATTTTCAGGTTTACACCCTTCAAATGTACATATCAGTTCTATTAGCTCTTGTGTGTTCCTCTGATTCTTCTTTTCCAAACAGTTCTCTCCTTCTGCCACTATTCAAATGTTTTGTCACTGCAAGTAATTAATCATTTCAGGATTCGGGTTCTAGCTAGAGTGTCTGCTCACTGAATGACCTTTCTGAGGCTAAGCCCAATTAGAGTGTGCCAATTTTCAAACCCTTGCTGCATTTACATATACTTCCTAGTGATCCTAGTGATTTAGAAAACAAATCTCAGTCAAAATTAGCATTTATAGCTGATAGCACAGTGTCTAGCACAAAAATGAAATGGGCAAACATTGATTGGGGACCACTCGATTGCAGAGAGCAAATCGTGGAGTGAAGAAAAGCCTGTCTAGTGCCTGAAATAGATCTTGTGATTTATTTTATTTATTTATTTATTTGTTTGTTTGTTTGTTTGTTTTCACCTTGGCAGTTCTGCTTCATAGTTTATTATAATCCCTTTGGTTTGTTTCCAATCTTACATTGCACTTGCACACTACTCTAACCATTTATTGAGCTCAGTTTGCTTTTGTAAATCATGATCAACCTGAAATACAGTCTGCTTGTGAATTAATTACCAAAAAAAGCCTCTGAAATAGTAACATGATGTTGGTTTTTGCTTTTCCCTCCTAACACCAAATAATGGCTCATTTTTCTCTGGTAGAATAGTGTAAGTAGCAGATGTTGGCCTATTCTGTTGCATTTGATTTCACCACAGTGATGGGAACAATAGCAATGGGTGGAACATGATCAAAGGGACCCACAGATATAATTATGGAAATCAAAGATCATTTTTGTCTCCGGTGGCAACATGTAATCCTAGTGTGAATAGAGAAAAAAGACAAATATCGCAAATGAGGTATTCAGTGATACATTACCCAGAGAATGTTTGATCTATGAATCAGCCACTGTACTGTACAATTAATTTCAGTCTAATCAGTTCAGTGAAAGAGTTAATACAATGCTTGGTATCTCATGATGCTTTCACTTCCTTTGTAAAAAGCCAAACGATTCTTTAATGACTTTTGCAAAAGATGCATTTGCTTTGCATCACTTTTGCATCAAGTGAAGAGGTGGGGAACTGCTTTTGGATTTCTAAATTAAAATCATATTCTAAATCTGCTGCAGATTGGTTCAAGATTGGTTTAAGCACCCATAGTCTATCACTAAGGAAAATGTTGGCTTTTGCTCTTGCACATATTGTATCCTGGCAAGTATAAAGGCTGTGCATATGTTCTATCACACAGTTTTTAATCATCTTTACCCCCAACTCACTGTGACTAATCTTTACTCTCTAGACCAAAATAATCAAATGAATATGCTTTGCGCTCGAAGCATGCGGTCTTTCCCCTTCTTGTTGTGGTGTAGAATATTGGATGTTGCTTTTGATTGCGTGCTCCTGAGCTTAGCGTCTCTTTAAAAAGCGAGCCTGACATTCTCATGGCATTTGGTGTCTCAACGATTGTATCAGCCGAATGTGTGGGCTGTGACAGCAATGAACTGGCACAAACCTCACTGCAGCACTATGTCGTCTTCTCTTGCCCTCCTCTTGTGTCTCCTCTCCCACATGTAGACCATACCCTGTATCAATGCTCGCATATAATACAGAGATATCTTCACGTACTTGCAGTACAGTACACGCCCTCAAATGAAGCCCTCGAGCCGTTTTATTTCGAGGAATGCTGATCGTCTTTGCTGGAGCTTGGAAATGGCTTTGGATCCTCTTATGCTGGCTGATGCTCTCGTCACTGTTGCATGCATTTACAATACAGGCAACAATCTTGCTTGGTGATTATTGTGTGGCGGGCCGTATCCTAGGAGATTTGTGAATATCTAATGAGGAGTTTGCTGCTCATTTTGCAGAGTGGGTGCTTTGATGTCTTTCTGTTGCATTTCCAGATTCACGTCAATTTCCTTCCTAATGAAGCTGGAAGCCTGAAGGGTGTAGATTATGAGACATTTCGGGCTATTTGGAAAACATAGCTCGTCCTTTGATTGGAAAATTACAGTGGGACCCCTCATACTGAGAAGAAGGTCCATCTACTTTGCCCCGTTTCTCTACTGTCCACTTAAAATGCTTGTAAATATGAATCGAATATATGAATCTAATATATGATTCTAATTGCTGTTTACTTTTTGAGTGCTTCTCAAAGACTTAATATATTTATTCTGTGGATCAAACAGTAGAGCAACGGAGGTCATGAGTTTGATTTTCATGTAATGCATTTAGGCTATTTAAAAAATATATACATTGAATGTGATGTAAGCTAAATGTATTTCATTATGATGATTAATTAACGTCAGAAGTGTACTCGGATATGTTTTCCTCATAAAAAAAATGTTTTATGCATAAAAAAATGTATAGTACTCTGAAAAGTGTTATTTCAACTTCATTTAAAAATATGTATTTAATTGGCAAGTTTCACGTGATGAACTAGATGGGAAGTTCCACCAAGATTGTTATCATTTATTGTATTGCATTAAGTAGGGGTGTAAATCAGATGGTTCATCACGATACAATATGATGTTGATTCTCCTAGCCAACGATACGATATTTGCCGATACCTCAAAAAAAATTCAGTGATTCGATTACGATCTGATTTGATTCAGCATATTTTCAGCAGATAACCAAATTACAAGAAATAGCACAAATAAATACTCAAATGAAGTAATCAGTGCTTTTCAGGTTTTTCAGGTATAGGTTTAAGAATTTTTCAGGCATAGAAGTTAAAAAAAGTAATCAAGTGTATAATAACACTGCATAGTCTTCACTGTATAAATTCAATATATATTTATAATATTAAAGTTATAAAAGTTATTTAGACACAGACAGTAGCAGGTTTATAGGCTGCTGTGACTTTAAGAGCGAAAACACTGATCCATGAATAGACTGATACACATGCGTTTTCTTTCAAGCCCAGGTGAGTTTAAACGAGAATGCACACATTAGCGCTGGTAATGCATAGACAGACATTGCGCAAGATGTGGAGAGTGTCAAAATAAAGGTGTCTCTTAAAAAAAAATAGGTATCGTTTTTTTTTTATTTATTTTTTTAAGTTGCATCAATACATCGTATTGTTAGTCATTTGATGGATATATTGATGTATTGTTACACCCCTATTAATAGGTAAGTCAGTTAATATAAAGATTTTTTTTTAAACTTTCCCAAATTAATTTTTAAATGTATTTTTGTGCCGTGACCATATAATGTCCTCTCACTTCCAACTGCTTTTTTCCAGCCAATTTCTTAACATGTGTAAAGGGTACATTTACATGACAATGATGTGCTAAAAACAGAAACGTTTTCAATAATCGTTTCAATATTCGGGGTCAATATTAAAAGTAGTCTGTATCTGGTGTTGTCACCAGCTGCTTTAAGTACTATCTCATCCTCATGGACTGCACCAGATTTGCCAGTTCTTGCTGTGAGATGTTACTCCACTATTCCACCAAGACATTTGCAAGTTCTTGAACATGTTTGTGGGGACACATGGTTACATGTGGTTTGGCACTGCAAGAATGATCAGCCACCCTTCCTGTCTCCCAATTGCACTGTCTCTGGCGTCTTGGACGTCTCTGCTACGGACATTGCAGTTATTGCTCTGTAGAACCCTGGACATCTTTCTCCTGGTGTTTTTCAGAGTCAGTAGATAGGTCTCTTTAGTGTCCTGAGTTATTGGAACTGTGACCTTAATTGTCTACCACCTGTAAACTGTTTGTGTCTTGAAGACTGTTCCACAGGCATGTGCAATAATTGTTTATTTTTTCATAGTTCAAGCGTGAACAACATGGTTTAAACCCTTTTCAATATTCAACACTTAAAGGTGCAGTGTGTGAATTTTAGTGGCATCTAGCGGTGAAGTTGTGAATTGCAATCACTAAACACCTTCCTTTCGAAGCACATAGAAAAGCTACGGTGGATGACACAGGACAAAGATGTCGTCGTCTGAGAGAGCAGAAAGTGACTAGCGCTCTGTAGAGATGTTTGTCCATTTAGGGCTACTGTAGAAACATGACGGCGCAAAATGGTGACTTCACTGTAAGGGGACCCGCGGTCTTCTGTTCTTCTGTTGCTTCTGAAGGGCAGTACTAAATGAAAACAAAAGATATTTAAACAAAATAAGAAAAATTTGGACATCACAAAACAAAAAAACAGCCGTGGATCATCCAGTTAACAACACACTGTATTAATAATCAATGGTTCATAACCTTTTGAACAGGGTCATTTTAATACATTCAGCTATTTTTGTCTATATGTAAAAAATGTTTTATGTAAAATATCTTATTCAGGACAGTACTAAATAAAAAATAACATGCATTTTGTATGATCCCTCTTATTTAGTTAAAATTATTCCCATTTTCACAGATTCTGCAAGCGGTTCACATACTTTTTCTTGCAACTGTAGATAGAAATGGCTAATTCTAAGGTAATAAAAACGGTTTCTTTATGTAAGATCTTTATACACCACTGAAAACATAGTTATGTATATTATATTGCATTTCTGTCAATAGATCCTCATAAATACTATACACTGCACCTTTAATATTCAACAATATTATTGATCTGACTGCACTGACACCAGAAGCGCTATATAAATAAAGGTGACTTGACTTTAATAAAGAAATAATGTATTATTTATATGTATGCTCACTGACTATAAATCTTTTAATAAGACATTTTTTTGCTTCAAAACATTGTAATGTAAATCATCTCGAAGTTGACCAGTTTTGTTCAAGGCTTTTTTATTTAACTTTTTTTATCTTTATGGAGAAAATTAACGACTAAAACGTGCATGATTACTGCTAAACTCTATTACAGTCACTGTGTTTGTAAACCTTTTTTATTTAAAAATATTGGAATGTATTTTGTCATCCTAATTGTCATTATTGAAATGTAGTGTGAGATTGCACTTTATTTTACAGTATGTGCACTTGTGTGTACTTACAGTGTACTTAATGTTAGGTTAAAGTTAGGTTTAGCAGTAGGTTCAGGGTTAGTACCTAGTTATTACCCAGTTATTATAACTACAATAAGTACATAGTATGTACATGGGGAACAAGACTGTAAAAAAAGTGCTACCGTGAGATATTTTGATATAAGTAGCAAGTCTCGCTGTAAATATATTACTGTCTGTTACATTTTTTTTAAAATATATCAACTCACTGTTTTTTAAATGGTGTAAGACTATAAATGTACTAACCTTATTATGTGTTTTTTCGCAAGAGAAGTCGAGGCTGTTTAATCTGTGCATGTGTGTGTTGCACGTGTATGTGTGTGTGTGTGTGTGTGTGACAGCTTGTTAGAGAGCATCACACTGCCTTTGGTTTACACCCTTAGCTGTTGCTATGACGTCTTAGTGCTCTCTGACTAAAACACACTTCCTCTGCTGATAAGAGTGGGAATGTGACTAGTGTTCATATTTTCTCTTCTGGTTTTCACGTTTGAGGCGGCAACAGACAGTTTGTATGTGGCTTTGATGTCAGTATTAGCCCTCATAATACATTAACACATACATGAACAACCTCTCAAGATGCCGTTTTCACAAGTGTTTCCTCATATGGCATTTATCTTTTTTATAAATCCAGAAGAGCTATATTACTGAACTGAATAGAACCATTGGATGAGAGCACTAATGTGTAGGCTAACGTTGTGCCACACATTAAGCAGATAAAGGCGTGTTGTAGACAGAACCGTCTGCAACTGTTGAATAACTCATCTTTGGAGGAGTAGATAAAGATGACAGGTACTGCCTTGTTCATGTCGAGTCAAATGAAAAGTCAGTAATTGTTGCCCTGAGCTGTAAGGTGCTGCGGAGGCCACACAATAAGAGCCATTAGACTGCGCCCAAACTTCATAAAGAAGCCCCTTTCCTTCTCCTAGTGCCCACGCTCCTTTTAGACTACGGTTCTTCCCGTGTCACAGGGTGCATTTGCGTGGTGCGTGTAACAGTGAATGCATCTGTGCTTTAGTGTTTCTAAAAGACCCCCTGAAACACTCAATGCTGACACATGTTTGTCATAAAAAGCTTTTTACCTGCTTATGAGTGTATCCAACCCATATACCACAGGACTGTTTGACAGAAGCACGGTTTGGTCTTTGATAATTCACCTGGCTCAGGACCACCGTTCGGTTTGGCTGAATTCTCACCTGCCGACATGCCCAGCAGGAATAAGCAGGTCTGCTATCAGAGATAGCAGCATGAGAGCCGAAAGGGGATTGAAGCATTCAGTGCTGCTCTTCTCTGATTCTCGTCCGGTCAGGTCAAATAACTCAACACCATCTTATTTGGCTTTGCTCCCCTCTTTTGTCATGCAATCAATTGCTGTCTGTCTTAGATTAAATGTTGTGTATGTTTTTTGTACCATGGTCAGTCTCGATACTCGATTCTGTTTGACTGGAAGGTGTGCAAAAAAAAACGTTTAATGCACAGGTAGTTCCAGTCCGTATTAGTCCCTCGGGTCATTTTGACCCCAAATGAATTTGAGACAAATAATTAAATTAAATAATGAATCGGAGTGGTCCAAGAACTTAGGACTTTTGTTGCACTTGAATCATGAATACACAAAAAATTTACTGGATCCAAAGAGATTATGTGGTTGAAATAAAAAAAAAGTAACAAATCAGTCCCTCGTGGGTCAATTTGACCCCCTTAGGAATGAATGGAATGCGAGGAATGCTTCACTATACATAGAAATTATTTTATAATGTGTATCTGAATGCATACTGAAGAGATAAACTCAAGAACTAACTTTAGGACCCAGTGGAAGAGTGCATTTGCTCTATATAGAGCTATCTATGGCAAGAGTCATGAAATATCATGTTATATTAAGAGGTCGGCAGAGACACCCAATGTGAGAAATTCTGAACTGAATTAACAGGATTATGCATGAAATGTTGCGTTATTTTGAATTTAAGTTGAAAGAATGTGCTTAAATTGTTATTTATTGATAAAAATCTAGTAATTTATAGGTAGATAAAATAAAAAAGAATAAAAATTTTAAAAAATATTATGAAAATAAAATGATATATTAAAAAAAGTATAATTTTAGGGCTTCAGGTCATTTTGACCCACGAGGGACTGATTTGTTAATTTTATTTCAACCACATAAACTCCTCTGATCCAGTCAATTTTTTTGTGTGTGTTCATGGTTCAAGTGCAACCAAAAGTTGTAAGGTCTTGGTCACTGTTCTATGAAGCGCACACATACATGTCACTCACACACAGAGAACAGAGTTTGTGCTGCACACACACAGAAACATTCTTTATGTCTGTGTCTGAATTTAAAACGGGCAGAATTCTAGATCCAATGAGCCGTAGCTGACGCAAATAACCGTTCGGTTTGGGTGGTTCTTTGCCTCCACATCGTGCATTAAAATCATTTAATGCACAGCTAGCCGTGGATTATCCCTTACTTAAATCACATTGGTCATACATTTTAAAGATCTTATGAATACACTCACCTAAAGGATTATTAGGAACACCATACTAATACTGTGTTTGACCCCCTTTCGCCTTCAGAATTGCCTTAATTCTACGTGGCATTGATTCAACAAGGTGCTGAAAGCATTCTTTAGAAATGTTGGCCCATATTGATAGGATAGCATCTTGCAGTTGATGGAGATTTGTGGGATGCACATCCAGGGCACGAAGCTCCCGTTCCACCACATCCCAAAGATGCTCTATTGGGTTGAGATCTGGTGACTGTGGGGGCCATTTTAGTACAGTGAACTCATTGTCATGTTCAAGAAACCAATTTGAAATGATTGGAGCTTTGTGACATGGTGCATTATCCTGCTGGAAGTAGCCATCAGAGGATGGGTACATGGTGGTCATAAAGGGATGGACATGGTCAGAAACAATGCTCAGGTAGGCCGTGGCATTTAAACGATGCCCAATTGGCACTAAGGGGCCTAAAGTGTGCCAAGAAAACATCCCCCACACCATTACACCACCACCACCAGCCTGCACAGTGGTAACAAGGCATGATGGATCCATGTTCTCATTCTGTTTACGCCAAATTCTGACTCTACCATCTGAATGTCTCAACAGAAATCGAGACTCATCAGACCAGGCAACATTTTTCCAGTCTTCAACTGTCCAATTTTGGTGAGCTCGTGCAAATTGTAGCCTCTTTTTCCTATTTGTAGTGGAGATGAGTGGTACCCGGTGGGGTCTTCTGCTGTTGTAGCCCATCCGCCTCAAGGTTGTGCGTTTTGTGGCTTCACAAATGCTTTGCTGCATACCTAGGTTGTAACGAGTGGTTATTTCAGTCAAAGTTGCTCTTCTATCAGCTTGAATCAGTCGGCCCATTCTCCTCTGACCTCTAGCATCAACAAGGCATTTTCGCCCACAGGACTGCCGCATACTGGATGTTTTTCCCTTTTAACACCATTCTTTGTAAACTCTAGAAATGGTTGTGCGTGAAAATCCCAGTAACTGAACAGATTGTGAAATACTCAAACCGGCCTGTCTGGCACCAACAACCATGCCATGCTCAAAATTGCTTAAATCACCTTTCTTTCCCATTCTGACATTCAGTTTGGAGTTCAGGAGATTGTCTTGACCAGGACCACACCCCTAAATGCATTGAAGCAACTGCCATGTGATTGGTTGATTAGATAATTGCATTAATGAGAAATTGAACAGGTGTTCCTAATAATCCTTTAGGTGAGTGTATATGTGGCTATAGGCTATTACATACTCCGCAAGAACAGAAAAAAAATTACGTCATTTTGTTCTCTCAGCCCTGGTTTGGGAGTTCTCACAGCTTGTTCTCGACACATCGTCTGAGCAGAACTTTTTTCTTGTGGGTGTCTGAGGAACTTTTGTGTGATTGGTCAGAAATTTAAAGTGGGTGGGGTTAATGCGGAGAAACGGAAATGTTCGGCACCTGCTTTTCTTGTGAAGTATGGAATGTCCTGGCCAGAACGAACTTTGTTCTTGTTCTTGCCACCTCGAGAAAACGAACAAATTTCTTTGTTCTTGCGAAGTGTGTACCAAGCTTTAGTCTGAGTACAATAGGTGTTAGGCTGTCTACACGCTATGCCACATACATGTGCACTACCGTTCAAAATCATAATAATAAAAAAAAACATTCTTGAGCAGCAAATGAGCATATTAGAATGAATTACATTTTAAAATGTATTAAAACAGTTCTTCTATGTTGTAATATTTCACAATATTACTGTTTTTGACTAGCAAGTAGCAAATCAAATTGCCAGATCTTACTAGAAAAATAAACATCCTTGTCTTACAGAACAAGCTCAAAATATGAGACCCCTTGGTTTTATATTTTTATTTTTACTCTCTAAAGTCACTTATAATACATGGACATGGCAAATTGTTGTCCATTGCTGTACTGTAAGTAAAGTGGCGCCTATTGCCTATTTAAAAAAAAGTTACAAGTGATATGCCTCGCCCAGACTTCCTGTTTTAGGGGCAGTTTACACAACACCATTTTCAGCTAAAAACGGAAAACTTTGTATGCGTTTTGGCCGTTTATTTACACAAAATTAGCATTTTAGGGCCCTGAAAACGCAAACTTTTCAAAGTGCACGTTTTTGAAAATGAGACCATTATCGTCTTCATGTCGTCTGCATGCCGCAGGTGCACTAGGGCCGTAGGGCGTGTCTGAATCCACCTTTGCTAGTTTAACGATGGAAAAAACGGTCTGCACGCCAGGCGCATGGTCCAAAAGGGTTGTACCCAGTCTCTTAATGAGTCATGGGTCTGCGTAACGTGCAATAAACCAATCACAGTCTCATCTCCCATTCCCTTTAAAAGCCAGTTGCGCTTGCACCATGGCGGAATTTGCGAGCGGAAAGACTGAACGCTTCTCCAGAGAGGAATCCTTTTATTTTTAATATTTAAAAATGTTTGTGTGCTGCTGCACATCCCTGTGTGTGTAATAAGCAGAGTGTGCGCGCGTTGTGCTCCCGCATATAGGCGCATATTACTAACGCGCCCTACTGTCTTTAGACCAAGTATATGTTGCTCAATGGCGCAGTCGTTTTCAGTTGCCTCAAAATAGCAATTCGCCAACAATGCGCCTGAACACACCTCGTTTTCAGACCAGCACACCCATGGGCCCCCATCAACAGATGGGCACGAGTGCATTTGCTATTTAAACAACGTGGCGCTGTACGTGAACATTACGCATTGCGCCGAGTGTATAGGGCTCATAGTGTTTCTTTACAAAGTGATATCGCCAACTACTGGCCTGGAAGCATAATACAGCATTTTTAGTAGTTTTTGTGGATCCATGTGAACAGGGATCGTTTTCACAACGTTGTCGTCTGTATGCGAAAAACGCTTTTAATTCATTGTTGTCGTGTAAACGTACCCTTAATAGAAAATATATTAGTACAGGAAAACTGAGCTTAATTTCTTGAAACTTTATAGACACAGTTTTCTCAGAAGGGAAGCCGAGTGTCATTTCATTTGCTTATTAATATCTTGTTTCCTAAACAGATGCAGGAGCGGAGCCGGTGGTCTCTTCAAATCTAATCTTGTTTTAATTATCCTAAAGCAGCAAAACCATAGATGAAAGGGAGGCCGGATATCCATTAACAGGTCAAGCTTGAAATCTTTTCTAAGGATGCTGCCTGTCGACAGTGAACTAGAGGCAGCACCATCATGGTATCACACATTCTGCTTCCAGTGTGCCTATAGAGAAAGAAGCATATTGTTAGGAGGAGGAGCATGTGTGCATGTCACAAACACAGCTATGGAACACTCTGCATACAGCAATCTCAATATCACAAAAGGATGAGTCATCTGTATTATAATATCCCCTGTGATGTCTCCTCAAAACAAGCTTGATCCACACACAAACACAACGAATAAGTATAATGACATGCCTTGGTTTCTTTTATCTGTGTTCTTACGAACTTTCTGATCTATTTTCATTAGATTTGGTAACAGACCTGCATGATTTAGCCTATATTGTGCAAGAACATCGACACATGTAATGTCTGTTGTAGAAGAGGTTGCACGAGAAACATATTTTTCTGCTTCTTGCTATTTTATGCCTGGCATCTGATACAGAAACATTTTACATAGCATTGATTTGTGTTCCAGGGTGTGCACAACAGATGGATGTGGATACAGTCCAAGAGCATGAATTCAGTGCTATTATTGCAGATGGTACATTGTTAATTTGAAAGGAGCATGTAAACACATAAGACGCAATAAGCAGGGCTGTCATATATAATGCACGTCTTGTGAAAAAAATCGGTCTGTGCGATGAATAAATTTAACACAGTAGCACACTTGCGATACAGTTTTGCATGTGTGTGAGACAGTCGCTTGTTTGTGTGAAGTAAGCATTTGTTGTGTTTTCGTCTGTATGTGAGGTTAATCTAGAGCTGCGCGATTAACCAAAATTAAACTAAATGTGATTATTAAAAAAAAATAATAATTTTATAAAATAAGTGCACAGCACTGATATCAGAGCGGATCAATTGGTTCAATTGTGTGGCCTGTGCTACCAAGTAGATTTTCAAATTTAAATTTGTACCCTTTTGAACTTGCATGTATTTAGATTCTAGGGACACTAGAAAGGTTGTAGGAAAAATAGACTCAACCTCATTTCCACTCAACCTCATTCCAATCGGTTAATGCATGTTTCTGAGCGAGACCTAATGGCTACAAGTGCATGTATAATGACTCATCCTGAGGTGATATGTTTAATGTAAGGGCCCTTGATTTGCCGCTTTGTTTGCATTGAGGTCTTTTAAATCAGATGAGATACAAGATGGAAGGAACAGATGGATTGTTTCGATCAGAGTACTAGCTTCACAGGTTGGTGCTGATCTGCTGATGTGCAAGTTGCTAATGCTTATGATACAACTTGTGCCTTTTATTCTGCAGTTTTCATTTGAGAGAGACAGAATATGGTCTGCAATGTGGATTCAGCCAACTTAAATGAGATTCCAAATCACATCACAAGTTTCTGCCTTAAAGTTAAGTACAATCAACTTGGATGTTTAAATTAAATTACATTAAACTGACATAAAAAATGAGCTGAATCTTGTATAACTTCTAAAATAAAAATAAAAACTTATTTTAAAGCAACGTAAAACATGTTGTCAAAGCTTATTGATGATATAATTTTTTACAGTGGGCAGGGAACAAGTGTGCATTGAGGATGGTATCAGGAACAAGTGCACCTGTATCAAATAGACCACTTCATGAGCAGTGAAGAGGAAAATAAAGTAACACTTTATTTTATAGTGTCTTTGTTACACATGTAACATGTAGTTACTGTAGCAAAACGAGACCCTAACCCTATAGTAAGTTCATGTATTTAATTATTATAACTACGTAGTTAATGTATAATTACACGTTAACACGGACACATTAAAATAAAGGGTTACACTTTATTTTGAGGTGTCCGTGTTAAAGTGTAATTATACATTTAAGTACTGAGTAATAATAATTAACTACATGTACGTACTATAGGGTTAGGGTCTCATTTAGGGTTAGTTGCATGTAATTATGCATCATTTTGCTACAGTAACTAGTAACTACACGTTACATGTGTAACAAAGACACTATAAAATAAAGTGATATCAAATAAACTATAGAATAAATACTGTATTTCGGTTACACTTTATTTTAAGGTTTCATTGTTACAGCATAATTATATTTAAGTACTGAGTAATATTAATTAAATACATGTACTTCCTATAGGGTTAGGATTAGGGTTTGGTTTAGGGCTAGTTGCCTGTAATTATACATAATTTACTGTTATTACTATAGTAAGTACATGTAACATATGTAACAATGACACTGTAAAATAAAGTGTTACCAATATTTCTAAGAATTTATAAATATTTATATTATTAATATAAATAATAAAGATTAAGAGAACACGCATATAACCGTAATATAATCTAATTACAAGTACTTAATTTTTGTAATCTGATTACGTAATCCAGATTTCTATGAATTATGTAATAAACATGGGTGTATTATATGTAACCATAAGCAAATTTATATTATAGTTATATTTATTTACACAAGAATATGGTATGAAATCGAAGTAAATGTCTACAGATACAGTATTGGTCTGTGTGTAAGGAGCAGTGAACACTATGTAGGGACCCTGTGAATTAGAACACAGCTTGAGTCCTATATTTGATGTTACAGGTGTTGCTTGTGAAGAGTAACTTGAAGGGAGAGAAAGACAGAGATTCAGAAATAAAAAATTAAAGAGAGGATGGTAGGTACGGACAATAGATGTCTTTTCCCACCTCTTTTGTCATAAGTGAAGGGTGCTATTTCTGGCATGTCGTCAGGCTTTCCTTGGAGTTCTGCGTCTGTCTCCAAGTCTACCTGAGATCTAATTACATAGAATGACTGCACCTGACAGCCGGGGATGACATACTCGCACACACTCATAGACGCACGGCAATGACCTCATCAGCTTCCTCTCAACTCTTAACTAAAGGATGAACTCTATGAATATTAATGCTGCTCAAATTAATTCATGATTATTCAGATGCTACATAAGGTGTACAGCAGAACAGACAGTATGGACGTGGTCACAATTCAAATAAAGGTGTCCATTTAATTGTATTATCTAGAGCAGTGGTTTGAAACCTGTACAAAATGTGACATACAAAATGTGCAGGGCTGGGGTGCCTCCAGGACAGGTTTGAAAACCACTGATCTAGAAGAATGTTTGGAATATTCATTTCAGTTTCCACAGTGATTAAAACATTCACTAAATGTTTGAAGGGGAAAAGATGCAAACTGTTTTCATGCGTGATTCGAATTTAAGTGGCAGCTCGCAAGCTCTGATGCTTCAGAAGACTGATGTTTAAAGCCAAATCTGTGATATCCGAGTGAGAACCACCTGAAGGAATTTGCGTAAATCCATTCAGCAAATGCCACAATCTTATGAGGTTGGCCACAAGCAAAAGAGGGATTTCTCAAACTGAAGTGGAGGGATTTAGATCATCTCTGTAATGGCAATTAGTTTATTGGAATATAGTCTCGCGTAAACCCAACCATCAGACTGACGGCAGGTAGGGCTGGGCGATATGGGCAAAAAAAATCATATCTCTGTATTTTTTTGTTGAATGGCGATACACGGTATATATACGTTTTTCTATTTCTATTTTTTCTATCAGCAATTTCTCCGGACAGCAAAATGGACATATTTGCATGACTTTCTAACATTTACAGATGGAGAATATACATGTGAAATGTAAGTTACGCACTGAGGAAAGCACCACATTTCAAACGCATTAAACACCGCAAGTATTATCTGTCTGTCAGCTCAAGTAGCCTATCTCTCAGAGCATCTGACAGGGCAAGCTGCTTTAAACTATACGTTAACTATATCTTACTAGTTATTTTGAAGCATTTAATATAAAGTATGTGTCATGTTGAGGACAAGTTGTATTATGCACTTTCCCTGCATCAGCGCACTCTGCATACTCCGCTATTTTTCAGATGCGCTTGTATCAATCTACTGTAGGCTATATAGATATAAACGGTATTGCCTCATTCCATATCATTTCTAAAAAATATATCGATATATCGTACAAACTCGATATACCGCCCAGCCCTACTGGCAGGTCTGAACTCCATAGCAGCTTTCATTGGCCAAAATGTAAAGCAACCAATCACAGTTAGTTTTGTTCCGCGTCAGGTTTAGGGGTGTGAAAATGTGATTTTAAAGAGTGTATGCCGCAAATTTTATATGATTCACATACTTTTGAAAATCCAGCATTTAGTTGATCCTAATAAGCGCTCATTGTCCCAGTTGTAAACACAACGGTGTTCTTCTTCCATGAGGGGGTTTGGCTTTACGGCAGCTTTGTTTCCAGGTGGACCGTTAAAGAAAGCAACAACACATGCCCCCCAGAAATCCTGTAAAATTTAACCAATCAGATGACAACTTGTTTCCAGTTAAGTGTGCCATATGCATCAGACGTTCAGCCAGCGGTCCGTGACGTCTGAGGCTGAGAAGAAATGGAATACAATTGGTTGGAATACAGGCCTGGTTTGAAACCCTTCTGGAAAAACCAGGTTAATGCTGGAGGAGGTCATGACAGGTTGCTGTGTTCTGTGTGAATCTGAATGCCTAAATGTGCGATGAGGACATTATGTTTTGAAAAAGTCCTTCAATTCCAGTTCCAGTTGTATGAAAGCTGTTTTGAGAGTAGAGGAAAGCAGCGGACTAACTATTTGTTCAAACAGTGATCATAATCTGTTAGGAACCGTAACATCCTAACAACGTGACAAAATGCATCTGAAAAAGCTGTTCCTGTTTAAATGACATATCTTGTTATATGGCCCTGAAAAATCTACAAACAATGTTTGAACACTAAAGAAATAGTTCATATCAACAAAAGCTTAAGTACGTGTAGACTATACCGTTCAAAAGTTTGGACTACTTTTTTTTTTATAAGACATTAATACTTTTATTCAAAACATTAAATCAAAAGTAACAGTAAAGACTTTTACATTGTTACAAAAAATTCAGTTTCAAATAAATGTTTTTATGAACTTTCTATTCATCAAAGATTTCTGTGTGTATATATATATACATATACAGGATATACACCGATCAGGCATAACATTATGACCACTGACAGGTGAAGTGAATAACACTGATTATCTCTTCATCACGGCACCTGTTAGTGGGTGGGATATGTTAGGCAGCAAGTCAACATTTTGTCCTCAAAGTTGATGTGTTAGAAGCAGGAAAAATGGGGAAGCTTAAAGATTTGAGTGGGTCAGAGCATCTCCAAAACTGCAGCTCTTGTGGGGTGTTCCCGGTCTGCAGTGGTCAGTATCTATCAAAAGTGGCAATAGGGTCATGGGCGGCCAAGTCTCATGCACATACACAGTGCATCACAGTTTGTTGCGTATGGGGCTGCATAGCCACAGACCAGTCAGGGTGCCCATGCTGACCCCTGTTGACCGCTGAAAGAGCCAACAGAGGCTGGACCACGGAGCAATGGAAGAAGGTGGCCGGGTCTGATAAATCATGTTTTCTTTTATATCATGTGGATGGCCGGGTGTGTGTGCGTCGCTTACCTGGGGAACACATGGAACCAGGATGCACTATGGGAAGAAGGCAAGCCGGCGGGGCATTGTGATGCTTTGAGCAATGTTTTGCTGGGAAACCTTGGGTCCTGCCATCCATGTGGATGTTACTTTGACACGTACCACCTACCTAAGCATTGTTGCAGACCATGTACACCTTTTCATGGAAACGGTATTCCCTGGTGGCTGTGGCTCTTTCAGCAGGATAATGCGCCCTGCCACAAAGCAAAAATGGTTCAGAAATGGTTTGAGGAGCACAACAACGAGTTTGAGGTGTTGACTTGGCCTCCAAATTCCCCAGATCTCAATCCAATCGAACATCTGTGGGATGTGCTGAACAAACAAGGTCTTTTTCTTCACAGACATGGTCACTATGAACTGTCATTATATGTCAAGAGCTGTGTAATGATTCTAAAAATATACTCTTTGTTTTCCAGAGAAAAAAAATAACAGCATATCAAATGACATGAGTGTGAGTAAAGACAGAATTTTCATTTATCATTAAACTATTCCTTCAATAACTTGTGGATTGATGTAGACAACTGGTCTGAAGAGTAATATTTAAGATATAATACCTAGATATAATAATGAATGATATCTTTATGAGAATGTCTGCTTCATGGCATGTCACAAACGGAAAATGTCACAGATTTGTCCCCCCCCCCCATTTATTATAGTAACGTTTTTGTACATAACCTGTCATCATCAGATAGCACTTGAAGATGTATTACCATCTCTTATCCTCATTATCCTAGTCCTTTGCTGACAGTGTGCTTACATCCACTGGTTCGGCTGGTGCTGTGGTGCTAGGCAGATGTGCTGTTTCTGTAACACCTTTAGCAGGAGCCCCAGATGGAGGAAGAGTGGCCTAAATAAATAAAGTCTCCATGCTGAGTTCCCGAGTGACTCCTGCTGCTTTCCCTGATGCTGTGGGTTTGGCTGCTCTTTTTGAGCCCCGTCGTCCAAATAGTGAACTGGCCCTCTTATTTAAAAAAAGAGAGAAAAGGCAGTGAAGTAATGATGGATGATGGCATCCACATAGGCACATAGCGAGTCAGTGTGCATACACTACCATCCAAAAGTCAGGCGTCTGTAAGATTGTTTAATGTTTTTGAAAGTCTCTTCTGCTCACCAAGGCTGCATTTATTTAATCACAAATACAAAATAGTAATATTGTGAAATATTATTAAAATGAATTATATACATATATTTAAAAAATAATAATAATTAAAAAATATTGTAAAAATACTTGAGCTATTAAAGGTAACTTTTTGGTTCAAAATTTTAATGATTTTCTTTGAACGTTTTTTTTTTGTCTTTCCTGATTCACTATGGTAAGCCTGTTATAACTGTTTATATTTTAGACTGAGCAGGATGGTTTTTGTGGGAATTTGCATACATGCGTCACTTGCCCATGTATGTCTCGTCATATCTGTAAATAGAGAAAAGTTGCTCCGGCTACTTAAGGCCCTGTCCCAAATGGCACCCTAAACACTTGCAGTCTTCCTACGAGTCCACACTTTCGTGGTGTAATGCCGCTTTGACTGTCGGGACAGTGTGGGCTCTGCAAAAGACCGCAAAGTGAGTCTGAGACCTAAAATGACAAATGGGACACCCTACGGTCTCATGGTCTTCCACTTCGCTTTTAGAGTCTTTTGGCACAACTACCACAATTAAATACATTATGTACATTATATTTGTCATAGTTAGTGTTTGTTTTGTAGGCTACCATCCAGTACTAACCCTAAAAGAAATCACTCAAGCATCATACTATTGCTAATTGGTTAGCTTTGACAAACTTGTAATGTAAATTTTGTTGTTACTTGAAAATGCTGTCAAATTCTATAAAAACAGAAAACATTATTTTAAGACCTGTTCCCACACAATTGAGATATCCTCACGGGTCAAAATGACCCGAAGATCAAAATTATTAATTTATTTCATTGAATTTTTATAATATTTTTTCCTATAATATTTTTTTCAGCCAAAAAAACACAGATTTTACCTCCCCAAACCAATTTTTTTTGTAAAGTTTTAGCACTTTTAGTTTGAATTTTGAGCATTTGTAGGTTTTTCTATGAGTACTGAAGCATTCCTCGCATTACATTCATTCCTATGGGGGTCAAATTGACCTGTGAGGGAAGGATTTGTTACTTTTTTTAAATTTCAACCACAAAACTCCTCGAATCCAGTCTTTTGTGTGTGTGTGTATTCGTGATTCAAGTGCGACAAAAGTCCTTTGGTTCTTGGACCACTACGATGAACGCTCAATTTAAAAGATTTTTTAGGGAATAAGTAAAGTTTGAATAATTCACACCCTGCTAAGATTTTATGATCAGAAATGAAAAATGACTCTTTCACACAATAATTAATAGCTCACATTCAGCACATTTCTGATTATTTGTCTAGTATCATGAATTGAGATTGCACATGAATCATGCAGATGACCAAATAAGTGTGTTCTGTTCTCTCATAATTTATTCTTGCCATGAAACTCATTAACAATGTGTTGTTTGGGAATCACATCCACTGCAGTTAGAGTTTTCTGTAAATTCTGTGTTTGAGGACATCGTGCAACTTCTTCCAGATGAGACATTTCAAATCAATTAGTAAACAAATTAACTGTATCAGGTCAGTTAAGCGATTCATTCTTACTCATGCTAAGCTAGACTAGTCCATTTTAAAGGTTTTAGCCTCATCTGGTGAATTATTTGGCTTATCTTGTTCCAGCATCAGTAATAGCTCCATCTGAACATGGATGCTAATCAAAAAGTCTGGCAAGGCAGAATGGCTATGAAAACATTGATGCTGAAAACATTAATGGGGTTGCTTATGTGTTTGTTTTTTGTGAAAATAACACTTCAACACTGATAGCACCGAAATGTATTGTTCTTGCAACAATGAAATTGAAATCCTGCACAACTTTACAATTAAAATTTGTCCTAAAACACATTAACTATAGTTGTTGTGCAAATGCCCAAAGGGACTGTGTGAGGTAAAGGAAGATGCCAGTTTATAAATAGGGATGAACATAGAGCAGCTTGGTTTATAACTTCATTGCCATGGTGATAATGACTGTATTTTCCCTCAATCGCTACTAATAGAGCCTGTCTTTTATGAAGCATCTCAGAATTTTTTTATTTTTTTTTTACTAAGAAGTGAATGCCAAACAATGCAAAGGCCTTTTACACTTTAACCATGAGGCAAAGAATAAAGAATAATTTCTGTCCATTTCAAGGTAGCATATTTCATTTTTACTGTCCTTTATCGCTATGATCTAGGTAGTTATTAAAATTAAAGATTGTTAAAGGGGACCTATTATGCAAAATTCGAACATTTGAACATAAATGTGTGTCAGCAGCATGTAATCAAATATCCTATAATGGTAAAAATCCTTTTTTAATCCCCATAAATCATAAGTAAATCATGAATCAAGCTGTTTGCAGAATGTAGCTTGTCACACATGCTTAGGCCCCACCCTATTAGCATAGACCCCATCCTAAATGAGCTGTACACAGTCCACCATGTTTATCACCTTGCCAGAGCATATAACAGCAGCATTCAAGTAAGAAATATATTCTTATTAAAGCTACTAAAGTTATTCAATCAAGAGCAGTGAGTGATTTTCTGTTTTTCTTTTGTTGTTTGATTGATATTAACAGCATATATAGTAGTAGGTACTGTATATTACGCTGCTTTCACTTTAATACGCACAACTAATATACACATGAGAATTCTTTACTTGCTGTTTACGTTCACAGGCATAACCAACTGTGTTTATGTGAACTTTGTGTGTTTTTGACATAGCCTTGTGTGTTTTTGACAGTTTAAGCACAATAAGATGTGAAAGAGAACTTAGTTTAATACTCACGGGGCGCTCCGTCTGACATCCAACGTTCTGTGCGCGTGCGTTGGGTGTGTGTGCTCAAAAAAAAACATATATCAGAAGTTTAGACTGATATGGGTTTAAAACGCATGAGATAATAAACTTTCCTGATGATGAAGAACTGCAGAGATGATAATCAAAACCAAACAGATACACTATATTGCCAAAAGTATTGGGACACCCCTCCAGTTCATTGAATTCAGGTGTTCCAATCACTTCCATGGCCACAGGTGTATAAAATCAAGCACCTAGGCATGCAGACGCTTCTACAAACATTTGTGAAAGAATGGATCGCTCTCAGGAGCTCAGTGAATTCAAGTGTGGTACCGTGATAGGTTGCCGTATAAAGCACGCCACCACTGGACTCTAGAGCATTCTTCTCTGTCTGGCAATCTGATGGATGAGTCTGGGTTTGGCGGTGCCAGGAGAACACTACTTGGACTGCGTTGTGCAAGTTTGGTGGAGGGTTATGATGTGGAGTTGTTTTCCAGGGGTTGGGCTTGGCCCCTTAGTTCCAGTGAAAGGAACTCTTAATGCTTCAGCATACCAAGACATTTTGGACAATTTCATGCTTCCAACTTGTTCCAACAGTTTGAGGATGGCCTCTTTCTGTTCCAAAATGACTGCGCACCAGTGCACAAAGCAAGGTCCATAAAGACATGGATGAGTGAGTTTGGTGTGGAGGAACTTGACTGGCCTGGCCTGTCCTGACCTCAACCCGATAGAACACCTTTGGGATGAATTAGAGCGGCGACTGCAAGCCAGGTCTTCTCGTCAAACATCAGTGCCTGACCTCACAAATGCGCCTCTAGAAGAATGTCAAAAATTCCCTTAAACGCACTCCAAAACCTTATGGAAAGCCTTCCTAGAAGAGCTGAAGCTGTTATAGCTACAAAGGGTGGGCCAACTCCATATTAAACTCATGTGCATGTAAAGGCAGGCGTCCCAAAACTTTTGGAAATATAGTGTATTTTACTTTTTGGCACAGTATTGGAAGCACGAGCTGTAAAGGCTCCGCCCTCTTCTGAAAAGGGGTTGGGAACAGCAGCTCATTTGCATTTAAAGATACATGCACAAAAATAGAATTTTCCTTGCATTCAAAAATGGTATAATAAATGATCTACGGGATATTTTTAGCTGAAACTTCACAGGTGCATTCTGGGGACACCTAAGACTTATATTACATCTTGTAAAAAGGGGCATAATAGGTCCCCTTTAAAATAATGATAGTAGAGACACGATGAGTCTCGTCTAGCTCACGAACGCACATCTTTTGTCGTCTATTAGACATGCCAAGTGAAAGAATGTGACGATTGTGGACGACGACCATTTGATTTACACGGGCATCATCCTAGAGCCAATCTGATAAGACACATCAGATTGCTTTGAGCAGGGAGCGTCTGTTCAATAACGCAACATGAAAGGCTGACACTACCCGACTATTCACTGCCAGCTAATGTGATTGAGCAAGGATGGAGAAAACAGAAGTCATGGCACTGCTTCGCTTCTGTGTTTAAGGCGCTTTAACAGCAGACTAACATGAATCTTCGACTGAATTAGTTCTTTTTTATACAATAGACATGAGGTAAAAAGTGCTTCATGCCAAGCTGAAAGAACTTTAATTATTGTCCTGCCTTTGTGCCCTGTCTAAGGCTGTAATAATAGCAAATTCTTTAGCTTTTCATGTCTCATTTGATCACCGCATGACGCACAGGTAAATGTCACTCAGTTCCTCAATTAACTTTGAGTGGATGCCTCTTGAACCGTCATAGTTCGTCTCAATGATATTTTAATGCATCGGGGATAGGTGTTTCATTTCGTTCCCACAAATTCAGTTTTAAGAGCTTAGAACATGAAAGTCAGTCGAACTGAGAAAGGATTCTGTATTTTAGAGGTGATGCCATCTTTTCTGGCAACATGTTCAATAGTGACTGTTAAAGACTCTTTATTCTATATTTATCTCATTATGTAGCATTCAGAGCGAGGCATTTATGATAATGTTAGCTCAAGGGTCTGCACAGACAAGCTATTTTTCAATGTTCTTGTCTCCAAATGTCATCATTTATCTTTTCTCTTTAGGGATGAACAGTTGCAACATATGGATCATCAAAGAAGGGTTTTCATTTGACACATACTCATGAGAGCCTAGTTAACGGTAATATATGATTTGTTTGGCATTAAGCATAATGTGTATAAATTCCATGCATTTGCAAATTCATATGCTGTTGTATTCTAATAACTGAACAAATGGGATATTCATTTATTTGTTCTCTCTTTTGTGTGCATCTCACATATAGATGTTTGTGAGGGGCTAACAAATAAACCAATTAAGCCCTTATTTACTGACAAGAGGAGTGGAACAGAGTGTTCTTAACTCAAGAGCTCTGCACACCCTTTACTAGTCAATTATTTAACCAGACTTTCCTTCTGAAGAACATGACAAATTAAACAGACAAACTAATAAACTTATATAATTGCTAAATTCTGCAAAATTGCAGTAAAGCCTTTTCATAGATAGAGTTTTCATGCTAGTTTCTGTATATTTGCCAGATCTTGTATCCAAAAGAGCGGGACTTTCTTCCTCTTGGATGTTCAAATGCACTTTTATAAACTGACACTAGCGACTCAATCCTCAGCAGATAGTGTTTCACAGATGTTTGTTACTTGAATCTAACAAGCTTTTCTTTTGTTTCATGTTACTGGTGATGTGATGTTTGTTTGTACATACCCACATAGTAGGGGACATTCTCGCAACCTTGCACAACGTTCCCTAAAAGTTCACACCGTGTCCTAACTAGATGCGATGTGATAAGATTCCAGCGACAAGCAACTTTTCTGTCCACACCAGACGCGACGTGACTACGATCAATCAATCAAAAACCACAGCCAATCAGAACAGCGTGTGGGCGGGCTCTCGCGGCAAGTGTACGCCACCAGATCGAGATTAAGCTTGACTGCACTCGCAAGGAAATACATAATCAATGTATTAAAAAAAAGTACATAATCAAAATCACAAATTTTACACCATTTAAACATTACTGAAATACATACTGAGCTACTAAAACAGTCTTTGTCATAGAATATACTTGTTTGTTCACAGTTTGATCGTTCTTGATTCCATTTGTTTAATTTCAAGATCTGAGGTGAATTATCCATTGTTGCTTTTAGTAGGCTACAACTACTAATCATTTAGTGTTACAAAGCTGGGAGCACTAAATGATATTCAAAGTCACATTACACGCTTTTAACATTAAATAAAGCACATAAACATTACCTGAGATTATCATTGCCATGTTTTGTGTTGTTGTTCCAGCCGCGAGGAACTCTAAGGAACTCTCCTGGTTAGGACAAAAACTAACTTTTGCGACACGACTGAATCGTGGTGGTGCGACGCTTCCCCCCATTTGTACGTTGATGGCCGTTCTCAAGTTTACCGCTATGGGCGTGGTTTTGAGATGGTTTCTAGACGTGGTAGGACGTCTAGAACAAAGAACCCGCGAGACTTCCCCCAGTCTCCATGTGCTCTACTTCTATTGGATATTCTTGTCGCGTTCAACAGATTCATTTGCATAAAGATGGGCATCAACCAGCTTTTTGACACGCAGCATTTTTTTAAATGCAGCGCGGCCTTCCCGGAATGCTTTGCGGGTGCGTTAAAGTCACTTGACGTCACCCATAGGAATAAAATGGAGTGCGGTGCGACAGAAGTATTGGGCATGACAGAAGCCCTATTTAGAACATGTTTTTTTTAATCAATGTACACTGGGCTGCTTTGCAAATGAGGGTCAGTAAAACACAGGATTTGTGTTTAATCCAACTTTATTCAACAATTTCTTTTCTTCCGTGTCTGTCTCTGACGCACATCACGTTAGCACCAAAAAGCATGCATGTGATGCTGACATTGGGTCCAGCCAATACTGAGACGGCATTCTGTCGTAGAACCCGGAAGCGTTGCACTGTGTTTACTCCATAGCACAGCGACGGAGACTGACACGGAAGACAAGAAATTGTTGAATAAAGTTGTTATTTTTGTTTATTTTTTTGCACACAAAATGTATTCTCGTCGCTTCATAACATTAAGGTTGAACCACTGGAGTCACATGGACTATTTTAACGATGTCTTTACTATCTTTCTGGGCATTGAAAGTGACAATGGCATTGCTGTCTATGGGGGGTCAGAGAGCACTCAGATTCCATATCTTATTGTGTTCTGAAGATGAACGAAAGTCTTACGGGTTTGGAACGACGTGAGTGATTAATGACAGAAATTTCATTTTTGGGTGAACTATCCATTTAAGCATAATTGTATAAAGCCATGCATGCAAACACACTCAATGTGTTATTGTGTATTTTGGAGGGATGCAATGTGTGCCATGAGTTTTTACAGATGCTGTTGGCCTTTGATGTCCATGTCTTTTGAAAGTCGATGAGACTGACAGACAGCTGGGTTTGCTATGCAATGAGGGCCCTCTTTGCTCCTTTTGACACCATGAATCCCCTTCACTTTGAATATGGTACTTTGTCATCTGGATGCAACTTAGAGTCATCTTCTTTCTCTTTGCTTCAAAAGCAGGAGGTTTTATCCCAACCATTATACTCTGACTTTTTCTTTGTTCACTTTCAGGATCTCTGCTCTAGTAAGGAGACAGTCAGTGAGAGTGGAGACAGGTGATGCCCTCAGAAAGAAGTCAAAGTAAATGTAGCAGAAAAGGAGGACAGTGCATTCTTGACCAATGAATGATCTGTCATGGTCGGTTGCAGTGAAGAGCTGAGAGGTAGGATCTAATCGCAGGCAGTAACAGTTGATTGAACTTTAAAGGGTTAGTTCACTCAAAAATTAAAATTCTGTCATTAATTACTCACCCTCATGTCTTACCCTACATCAACAGCAGAAGAGTCTGACACAGACTAGAAGAAAATTGTTGAATAAAGTCGTTATTTTTGTTTGTTTTTTGCGCACAAAAAGTATTCTCATTGCTTCATAAAATTAAGGTTGAACCACTGGAGTCACATGGACTATTTTTATAATTAAATAGCTGTCTATGGAGGGGTCAGAGAGCTCTTGGATTTCATCAAAAACATCTTCATTTGTGTTCCGAAGATGAACGCAGGTCTAACGGGTTTGGAACGACATGAGGGTGAGTAATTAATGACAGAATTTTCATTGTTGAGTGAACTAACCCTTTAACATACAAAACAAAACAGGAACAGAACAACTGCGTATTAAGCAACATAAGCAGACAAATGAACTGAACAAAACACAGGGTTTAAATACACAGGGAAAATCAACAAAATGAATGACAGGTGCAATTACTTAAACAATCAATGAAAAACCATGAAAACTAACTGAACACAAGGAAACGTGACAAACCCACCTAAAACAGAAACAAACATAGATAACCCTTTACATAATGGTCAAAGTTTGGAAGCAATCACAAATGTCACAAACATTTGCCACAGCATTCACATAACTGTCTTCAGCCCACCCTAGCATCTTCCCAGCTATTCAAGTGACATTTTTTCCATGTCTAGCAAGTGTGCTTTCTCCAGGCAGAAAATTATCCTAGAAGAAGAACATTTGTAACAGACACGAGAAGACTCATTTGGTCACATATCAAAGTCCATTTTAAGCCCATCCCTTTAATGCATTTCGTCTGCAAAGCCACATGGAAGATGATGTCATCCTGAGCCATCACAACAATCTTCTGACGGCGACTCCTCCGTTCCCACCCCACCTCGACCCAGGAGCACAGCAGTGAGCTCTCCGTCCCACCGGGTCTTCACTCGCTCCAGCACCACCGCCTTGGGCAGCCACTCGCGGTCTTCATTCTCCCGCACCGGGAGAACCTCCTCAGCACCGCGATCCCCCTCAGCAGCGAGGGCTCTCCAACAGCATGTCCCTCCTTCCTCCCGGGTTTCGGCACCAATGTAATGATGTATGTTGACATGGGAAGAAGGAGGCGGGAACCGGCAAACGTTAACAAACTTTAATAAATAAATAAACTGAAAGTAAAAAACGGCAGCTTCCTCACAGACTGCTGCCGTGTACACACACATAGTAAAACATAAACAAAACACAACATAAAGTCCAGGCCTGGTCCTCTCTCGTCCTTCCTTCATCGTCACTCTTATGCTTCCGATCTCCTTCGAGAGTATTCAAGACCGCTGTGACGCGCCGCTCTCTCACGGTTCTCGCCCGCCCTGCTGTCACAATCGGCCAGTAAAACTAGACAGAATATCTTTATATATACTCTACCATCCAAATGTTTGGGGTCGGTAAAAGTTTTTTATGTTTTTAAAAAAGAAGTCTCTTATGTTGGCTGTATTTATTTGAGCAAAAATACAACAGTAATACAGTAATATTGTGAAATATATTTGAAGTTTAAAATAATTTTGTTTTCTATTTTCAAATGTAATTTATTCCAGTGATGTCAAAGCTGAATTTGCATTATCATTACTCCAGTCTTCAGTCGCATGACTTTTCAGAAATCATTCTAATATGCTGATTTGGTGTCCAGGAGTTTTTTTTTGTTGGTGGGAACCATGGTACTTTTTATGATTCTTCAGTGAATAGTAAAAAAAAAATACTCCAAAAAAATATTTTGTAATATTATAAATCTATTTAAAGTCTCTTGATGAATTATTGCATCCTTGCTGAATAAAAATGAATAAAACAATCCTTAAAAACTGGGTAGGTGATTTGTTCCAGAAATGTTTTTTGTTAAGCTGGTTAAAAAGTCTCTTCACATATTGATAGCAATGACTAAGTTAAGGGGTCTAAATGTATTGTTTTATATACAGCATATATTGTCTGTGGAAGGAATAGGACCATAGAATATTCGTCCAGTCCGGTTGGGTGGGATCATATGCTTTCAAAGCTAGTTCACTATTTCTAGCCTCTCGGAAAATTGCCTACCCTACCTTTAAAATATGTGACTTTTGGCCCTCTAGCGGTTAAAAAACAAAACTGCATGTATTTTGCAGAAGAACATTGTTTTGGTTGTGCATCGGCTCTGCGTGACTGTGTGGATGAATATGTTTTTTTACCCATTAATAGACACGGTACTTCCTTGAAAATAAATTTCAGCACAGCACTACAATAATCATAATGAAAAGACTCTTCACAATAGATAACAATGAACTTTACAATGAACTCTGTTAGATATGGCAATTTATCTGTTCAATAAACTACCTTACCTACCTTTTAAGTAACAATAATGCAATCTCCACGTCGCTTTTACAATATTTCAAATCCATCAGTTCTCACCATCTCTGAAAAGCCAAGCTTATGTTGATTCTTGTTTTATTACGAGCTCTGTCGTTCTCTTTTTGCCAGCAGACTCTCCTCTGTTTGCCATTTGTTTAAAACGTTTGACTCCCCAGAGGTTTGAGATTTAGCTGCTCCATGTCAACCTTTGCCAGAGAAACTTTTCTGTATTTACAGATAAGACGAGTCACGCATGGGCAAAAACCATCCCACCCGGTCTAAAATATAAACTGTTATAATAGTGAACATGTTTTGGAAGAAGGATTGATGAAGGTTATATAGTGTACCTTTAGCTATAACATTAAAGTTTATTTAGGATTTGCTATGAAGAAAAATCTGTTTCATAATAATGTTACAGACAAATGAAAAAAACACATCAAGAGCTATTTTGATCATCTCAGCCTAAGACATGTCTAAATAAAAGCTTCAACATTGATTTTTTTTTCTTCATGTGTGGACACTATACAATGATGAGTCCTCTAAATACTGAATATTGATCTTTGCTCTGTGGCTCACTGATCCTGAACAGGGATGGAATTGACTCTGACATTCACATGATATGCTTTTGTCTGTTACAGTATTATGGTCTCTTGTTTTTTATCTCACCCTTGTGAAAGACCAATGACAATCTATGAGTGCATATTATCTGACCATTTGCACTGGTAGGTCTATTTCTGATTATCACAGTATTTACAACATAAATGGTAACTAGACATAATGGTAAGCGTGTAATCACTGAAGCGAAGACAGATTGACGATTGAAACTGATAACTCTGTTCTATACTTGTCTTAATAGGAATTTTAGAGCTTTGCATTTATCTTATGTATGTCTAGCGCGCTGCTAAAGGTCAATTGATTGGTGCTTGGGGCTTGTAAAAGGTCAAAAATGGCTGTGTCTTTGTGTCTGCTGGAGAGAGGAAATACTCTTGTGTCGCTCTGTCTGTGGTCTCTCTCAGGGGGGATGCTGGTAGAAGCCGCTGCTCCAGTGTCATGTTTCTCTTAATGGTCACGGTTAGGACTCGGATGGGAGCAATTGATTGAAGATTGAACTGAGGCTCAAGGACTTTCCATTCCCAATCAACTTCGCTCCAAAGTTACTGTGAAGTTGTCGTTTTTGCCGCAAACACTCGGCAGTGGGCCGAGCAGCCACTCATACTTGGTACCAATCAATCTGCTAAACAAGCTAATAATGGTCATTAGAGAAGCACTGCACTCCCCGTTTTTAACATTCATTGAGCAAATGGGAAGGGGGCAGAGCCTGTGTCACATCCTGTGGTTCGGATAAGCCTCCCCCTCCTTCTTCATTTAGCTGATAAGATTCGGGACAGAAGGAGCTAGGAAGTTTAGCAAGAAAACTCAGCATGGCAGAGCGTGACTCATTAGCATGGGGATGGCACCAGGCCTGTTGAACCGAGTTTGTGCAAAAATTTAAGCAACTCTCGCTGCTTCTTGATTTGTGTCATTTAATAAGGCTCATTCAAAGCTTGATTCAGTCGATTGGTTTTAATATCTGTGCCACTGGTACAACAATGCAAGAACTAATTTGAATTGTGAAATGAGCAGACCTATCAGATTTCAAATCAGATTTGTAAAGTAAAGTGTAAGTGGAGTTAGGTGATTGTGAAAATAAAGCAATAAGCCACAAGAGACCATGTATTACAGTGCTGTTACCACAGATTAGTGTTGTTCTTGTGGCTCTTGATGCCTCTTTTGGGCCAGTGCTGCATTGCTACTGCTTAATTCATTGAGCTCATTGATTTTATGGGTTTCACTTTATTTTGATGGTCCCTTTAACACATTCTGTTGACTATAAGTAATGTTGTACCTATATGTCTACTAACGCTCATTAGAGCTGGTGTTAGTAGAGTATTAGTAGACTGGTAGGGGTTAGAATAAGTTGACATGTAGTTGCAAAGTTACTTATAGTCAATGGAATGTTCAGAAGGGACCATCAAAATAAAGTGTTACCATTTTATGTCTTACAAGCATAATCGGTTTGGTTTTCTGTGATGTATTGTTATTCAACTTACAAACATCAATGAAGATTTGTGGAATTTGCAAAAATGGCCTGTGATAGTCTTGAAAGTATCAGAAATAATGTGTTGAAAACTATAAACTGATCAGTAATGCGCTGTTGCATTACAAGTAACAGTTACGTAATCAGATTACTTTTGAAAGTAATCATTACTTTTAAATTTACATCAAAATATCTGAGTTACTTTTTCAAATAAGTAACACAAGTTACTTTGTTTTCCCAATGATTGACTGACAGCTCTCCTTTCCCCATGTTGAAAGAAATCTGGAGTAAGTGGGTGCTTCTCATTTCTTATTTGGGCATCCTCGTTTCATTTCCTCGCGTCTCAGCTCCACCCCCGTAGGATGCGAGGGAAGACTGCAAGGAAATAAATGCTTATTTGTATATTGGAATATTCTTGATCACTCGAGCATCACTTCATCAGCTGCACTCAGAGGATCTGCCCTTAAGTTGTTGAAGTTTGGTTATTTAAGAAATTAATAAATAATAATAATAACGCAAGATGCCCTGTTAAAATATGTGAGATATATGGTTTATTTAAACTGCAAAGGTAAAGCATAGATTAACATTATTGTGACAACTGTGAAGGGGGAGGATAATTTATACGTGCGTTAGGTTTCTCAACAAGAAAGACTTCTGCATAGGATACACCTGTGCATCCTCGTTCCTCGCCTTCTCGCGGTGCAATTAGAGAATTGAGATATCCTTCAAGATGGCTAACTTTAATTGGCTCCAGGTCACAGGCTGGAGGACGGAGGAGCGAGGAAACGAGGAAGCATCAGTTTGAGGAGTGAGAAACTGTAAACATTATAGTATATTGTAGTTCTAGACTAAATATGAGCATGCATTTACTCCTCCCACTTGCACAAAAACAGATGAAATGCAAACTCAGAATATCACGCAAACCTGCATAATTAAATATGTTAAATAACACAAATATAACGTATATATTTAATCTCACTTTATTAACCACTGTCCTTGCTAATACTATAATACTAATAAGCAAAAATGACTTTTTATTGCTGGAGTAAGCAGTGTCCTATTCTTCTGTAATCCAGAATGGCAGCACAGCTGAAAGGTTTGAATTGTGCCCTACTGTACAGGCATGAATTTGCATTTCCTTTAGCCTGAGGCTTATTCATTTAACTTTTAGTGTGAAAGGGCCTTTACATTTTGCCAAAAATATAACATTTTTTTTTGTTGTTATTAAAAAACAAACAAGCAAGCTCAGCCCAGCCCAAGCCCAGTCACACAAAAGTAATGTAACGCATTACTTTCCATAAAAAAGTAACTAATGCGATTACTTTTAGAAGTAACTTTTCCCAACTCTAGTAATGCAATTATGGTTTGCTTGTTTTCAAAGTGTGTTCATGATTGTTTTGGGTTTACATTTATAGAAGTTTTTGTGATGGAAAAAAAATCCAACAAAATATTTCTATTTCAATTATAGAAAAATATAAATATAGCAATTCTTTTTTTTTTATATATATATATATATATATGACAAAACTAACAATATGATAAAAGATTGGGATTAAATTAATACTTTTATTTAGCAAGGACAATTAAATTGTTTGAAAGTGATAGTAAAGGCATTTCCATTGTTTCAACAAATGAATGCTGTTGTTTTGAACTTTCTATTCATCAAAGAATCCTGAAAAAAGTTTGACAATTTCCACAAAATATTAAGCAGCACAACTTTCAACTGATAATAATGAGAATTATTTCTTAAGCACCAAATCAGCATTTCTGAAGGATCATGTGACACTGAAGACTGGAGTAATGATGCTGAAAATTCAGCTTTGCATCACAGAAAAAAAATATATATGTCACAATGTTACTGTTTTTAATGTATTTTTGATTAACTAAATGCAATCTTGGTGAGCAATTACATTTAAAAATGTTACCAACCCGCAAACTTTGCAGTTGCTAAGCAGCATAACAACTTGGTGCATTAATATATAATTGTGCATTTACAGGGGTGTGTTTATAGTCATTTTACAGTTTCAGGATTATCCAATCAGAATTTAGAGTTTGAACTATGCTGTATTTGTATTCAGTCTGTATCCCATGAACAGATGCACCTTTCTCTAAATGTATCCCACAGTTGTTAAAGCCTAAATGACTTTGTTTCTACTAATGAAAGTAATTCAGTTTTAAACTGATGTTAATCACACCCCCAAGCCATGAGCTTATTTACTGGCACGTTCTCTGTGGCTCGTGATCAGTGTGAATGGAAGAGCAGGAGAGCAAATTGCTGGCTTTGGAGTGCATGTATGGCCTTTGACCTGAAAACTCTGGAACAAATTGGAGTGGGGAGCTTTAGGAAAAGGGTTATACTGTATCTCTTTACCTCTCTGGTGTATTCTGGGTGGGAAATTGGCACCCAAATGCATTCACATGTTTAATTAAATGCTTACACAACCTCAAGGCAATCTTGGGCAGTATTAGATGGTGACAGTCTTGCATAAATGACAATTATAAGATGCAATTCTATTGATCCTACAGTTGCATTGTTATAAAGGTAAATTAAAATGCCCCTATGGTCTCCTTTAACAGGTTTACATCAAAGGTCAAAAAACACTTTCATTTTCTCATACTATACATTGCACATCACCACATTGTTCA
This sequence comes from Rhinogobio ventralis, assembly GCA_039654625.1. Taxonomy (NCBI): domain Eukaryota; kingdom Metazoa; phylum Chordata; class Actinopteri; order Cypriniformes; family Gobionidae; genus Rhinogobio; species Rhinogobio ventralis. Next base: position 6,422,833 of record CM077206.1, on the reverse strand, counting down.
ATGATTCTTAAACGACTCGTCTCTCTAAATCCCTCCTGTGCTCTGATTGTTCAGATGGCCCAGTCTGTTGTGATTGGTCTACACAACTGTTTCGGAAGCTAAACCCCCATTACCATTACTGAACTTCAGCTCTGGAGGCTTCCTAAAGCTCAGCGATTGTACACACTGTAAAGACAGTAACGATGGCGTCGATTTTACCATATCAATCCGAGCGTGAGTCCGATGATGAAACATTGGAAGAACTAGTTATTCAACTAGCTACTTATTTTGAGGTACATTATGAGATTTTGCAGCTGTAATTCCTCACTATCAGCATTAACAAGGGTACGTCCATCAACAAACCCATGTATATATTTCTAATTTATTGCGGTGCACATGCAGGAACTGTATCAATAACAGCGCATACGTTAGCCGAGCACTAATGTGAATGACTGATGCAACATTAAAGTATGTAAAACAAATCTTGCTCTATTCTTTATCTTTACTCAAAGTAGTAGGAACGACAGACAATCAGCATTAATAGACACAGTTTGAGGTAACAGTGGCACACAGCTGATGAGCAGAAGTATTTCAGTAAGACTGTAATAACGTGAGTTAGCCAGAAACTACATCAATAATTATTCATACAGGTTGTGATTCTGAGGAGCAAGCTGGTCTAAATAAACTGGGTACTGACCCATTTTTCAAGAGCAAGCATTTTCCGAATCCTGCGTTGAAGCGATTTGAGAAGCAGTCATCAGTAAAATGACGTGTTTGAGGGCTGGTCATGTTATTTGTGGGCGGACAACGCACAACATAGGCGGGCATTATGCAAATGTATTTTCTAGTGATGTAGAACCATAACACAGTGAGATTCAAATTACGGACGACTCGTTTGCGATTCAGAGTCAATTCTTTGTTTTGGGAGACAATAACTTTATTTATCGTGCACTTTCGACTTTACAACTTTGCAGAACATTTGCATTCACAAACAGCTATATTACACACTGCATAAAGGGGAATATTCGAAAAAACAAAATAGGGGCACTTTAAGTATTCATAACAGGAACATTCATTGGTTTTATTTTCCTTAGTGTAATTATGTTTTCCTACCTCTATGTTTTCAAACGAACTGCCGCACCTGACAAATTCATTCCACCAAATGACTCTTAGCCGTGTTTAATTAATTCGTTTTATACTCTTTCAACCATGTATGTAATAATGTTACCCCACCCCTTGACTTTTTTTTTGGTTTTTTTGTGATGATTACCATATCCTAGTGCTTTAAGGTTTATCTTGGCTTTTCGTTGTCATGGTGACAGATCTCTATGCTTGCATCTATAATTAAGACAGTGAATTAGTGTCTTGATCACCAGGGTCTTATCCCACTATCACCACAAGAGGTCGCCACTCAACCTATGAATGGCTGTCTAAACTGAGTCTGTAAATTCTGTTTTTCATATTTTTTCCCGCTTAATTTAACTGATATATTAATTAATCAATCAGCTAAAGCAGTTCTTTATATTTTTGGAGGTTCTGTAACATCATGGTAGACTTTTTTCTTTCTTTTTTTTTTTTTTTTGTAGAAAATTTAAGTTTGAAGTTAAACTCACACCAACTAGCATAAGGCTGTGATGTAAACTAAAGCCTGATATCTGCTTAAATAGTCATTGGTTAGGTCTCACCAAACTATCTAAATTAAATTAAATACGGGATTCAACACAGGTTATTGAAGTTATTAACTGTGCCTTGCACTGTACATGCCCCTCTTCCCCTCATACATGAGTATGCTAGTACATTCTTGCTCGTTGTTTAGCGGTACAGCATTTGTTTATAGGACAGTCTAGGCAATATGAAGTGCATTAGACCAAACAAACTTAAAATGACGAGGACACCATGAGTTATATTGTTTCTATGGTAACAATGAAGATACGGCAAAAATTGTTTAATGTCCAACAACTTGGGAGTTATTCCAGCTAAATATGCCATACATGTAAGTGGTATGTCTGTAATGACACAGAGTAAACAAATACCTTTGAAACCACAGAACTCACTGCTACTATTATTCCATTAGAAAGTCCAGAAGTGTATAATTGAGACACAATGAGGCTGGGTGAAGAGGTTAAGGATAACCCAAGGGCAAAAAGCAGACAAGAGGTCAAAAGTGGCCAGTAATCTTCCTCTGCTCTACACATGCTAATAATGTCAATCACATGCCTCTTGTAATGTTGCCTCTAAATACTTTCTGCAAACCTACACTTATTTTGATTTCGTGCACTCATCAAGTCTCATAATTTGTGTTGTTGTGTGGAAGATTGAAAGTTGAAATGGAGAGACAATACCCTCTGGTGGTACTGATGGAGGTATAGCTTTGTGAATGGTTAGTTTTCATTGGAAAGCACAAAATTAGACTGCATGTACACTCAAAATGTGAAATTAGCTTTTTTTTTTTTTTTTGCCATGTAAGCTTCTGATATATATGCATGTGTGTGTGCCATAACTAATAAATTATGCAAAATTTCATGCAAGTAACCCTAAACCCATCAAACCCTAATCTTAATCCTAACCTTATAGTAATTATGTAGTTCATTATTATTATTAAATGTATAATTACACTAAAACACTGAATCAGAAATATGTCAAGGTCCCTAAAACAATTAGGTAATTTTGGGTGCAATTTGGGCACTAAAAAAGTGTAAAACTGTTTGTCTGTTGTGTGTCTGCTTTGTTTTGTTGCAACATTAAAGAATCAAGTTATATGTGCCATAATAAGAGTATCAGATAAGGTAACCTCATCCGTCTTGTGAAAAAGTATAACTAGCAAACATGTTGCTTTTATTTGTTAACAGTGTGTTTAAATCACCAAACAAACACATTCTAAAGAAATGCACAAAAAAGAGGTCTTTATTTGCATGACATGTTCCAACTGTGCATATCATACTGTTACGTCAATCATACACAAACACATATTTTATTCATATGTTTATTTATAAGCATTATCCATGCCAGAATTACTAAGAGTAGGAAAAGCCTAAACCAACTGCGTTCAAAGAAAACTCTTATACATACCCCGGGGCTGCAACAGATACCAAACCTGATATTCCGGCTTCTCCGTTTTTATGGCTTTATACATGTTACTACAATTTCAGGAAACTTTACCCATTAGCTTTTGGTGTATGAACTAGCACTTATCTCTCAAATCCATTTGGATCCAGTCTTCATTCATTTAAATTTCAGCTCATCTCAAAAACACAAATTAAGTATTATCTTCACTGTAGCGGTATTATAGGTATTATCTTCACCTGTTGCTTAAAGGGATAGTTCACCTAAATATGAAAATGTTGTCATCACTTGCTCACCCTCAAGTTGTTCCAAACCTGTATACATTTCTTTCTTCTGTTGAACTCAAAAGAAGATATTTTGAAGACGGTAGCCATTGACTGATGATAGATGGTAGCCATTTTTCCTACAGTGGAAATCAATGGCTACCATCAACTGTTTGATTACCAATTTTTGGGTGAACTATCCCTTTAAAACAATATTTTTGTAAACGTTTAAGATGTATATACATGAAAAGAACAACGAGATATGAGCCATCAGCAAAGGTGTTCACAATAATACAAATGAACATGATTAGTTAAGTTATCAAACAATATGACTCACAATGAGACCCTGCTCGACCGGCAGGGAGTATCGGGCACATGCCCTTATCAGTTCTCCGTCCAACGGATACTAAATGGATAGCTGGGCTGGAAAAGTGATAAGGAGATGTGGTCGACTGAAATCGAAGTCTCACCATGATGGAAGAGTTCCCTGTAAGTTCTGTATATGTCCAACTCCCCATCGTGAGACATAGACATCCAGTATAATCACAGCAGTAGAATGTCAGAAAATGTCCATCTTGCCATCAGAAACAAAATAAACCCTCTGTCCCATATTTCTTAAAACCTCCGACCTGTTGACTAGGGGAGTATCCAGAAAATACTTGCTGAGAAAGTTGTTTAGACACACCTCATTGATGAGTTTTATGTCACCTCAGCCCAACCCTACTGCACTTTTCTAAGCTCCCATTGGCCCGCAACTGAGATTTGGATTTCAGACACTCATCAGAAAGTCAGCCAATGGGGCGGGAAAGGAGTGCACAGGCAGTTGAGCTGGGAAAAGGTGCTATACACACAGGTGTGGTTCAGCTGTGCATTCCAGCACACACATACCTGTCAGCTTAGACTTCATCTCCCGAAGAGACAGGCGGTCTCCCAATAGGAGCACTACTTAAGATCATTCAGACCACATTATTCCCTTTAATTATTTTTCCCTTGCATGTAACCAAAAATCCAAAGTGCCATAACGTTTATATCTCGCAATTCTGATTTTATAACACGCAATTGCTAGATATAAAGTCAGAATTGTGAGATATAGAGTCAGAATTGTGTGATATAAAGTCAGAATTGTGAGATATAAAGTCAGAATTGTGAGATATAGAGTCAGAATTGTGTGATATAAAGTCAGAATTGTGAGATATAAAGTCAGAATTGTGTGATATAAAGTCAGAATTGTGAGATATAAAGTCAGAATTGTGAGATATAGAGTCAGAATTGTGTGATATAAAGTCAGAATTGTGAGATATAAAGTCAGAATTGTGAGATATAAAGTCAGAATTGTGTGATATAAAGTCAGAATTGTGAGATATAAAGTCAGAATTGTGAGATATAAAGTCAGAATTGTGAGATATAAAGTCAGAATTGTGAGATATAGAGTCAGAATTGTGTGATATAAAGTCAGAATTGTGAGATATAAAGTCAGAATTGTGAGATATAAAGTCAGAATTGTGAGATATAGAGTCAGAATTGTGTGATATAAAGTCAGAATTGTGTGATATAAAGTCAGAATTGTGAGATATAAAGTCAGAATTGTGAGATATAAAGTCAGAATTGTGTGATATAAAGTCAGAATTGTGAGATATAAAGTCAGAATTGTGTGATATAAAGTCAGAATTGTGTGATATAAAGTCAGAATTGTGAGATATAAAGTCAGAATTGTGAGATATAAAGTCAGAATTGTGAGATATAAAGTCAGAATTGTGAGATATAAAGTCAGAATTGTGAGATATAAAGTCAGAATTGTGTGATATAAAGTCAGAATTGTGAGATATAAAGTCAGAATTGTGTGGTATAAAGTCAGAATTGTGAGATATAAAGTCAGAATTGTGTGATATAAAGTCAGAATTGCGAGATATAAAGTCAGAATTGTGTGATATAAAGTCAGAATTGTGAGCTATAAAGTCAGAATTGTGAGATATAAAGTCAGAATTGTGAGATATAGAGTCAGAATTGTGTGATATAAAGTCAGAATTGTGAGATATAAAGTCAGAATTGTGAGATATAAAGTCAGAATTGTGTGATATAAAGTCAGAATTGTGAGATATAAAGTCAGAATTGTGTGATATAAAGTCAGAATTGTGAGATATAAAGTCAGAATTGTGTGATATAAAGTCAGAATTGTGAGATATAAAGTCAGAATTGTGTGGTATAAAGTCAGAATTGTGAGATATAAAGTCAGAATTGTGTGATATAAAGTCAGAATTGCGAGATATAAAGTCAGAATTGTGTGATATAAAGTCAGAATTGTGTGATATAAAGTCAGAATTGTGAGATATAAAGTCAGAATTGTGAGATATAAAGTCAGAATTGTGAGATATAGAGTCAGAATTGTGTGATATAAAGTCAGAATTGTGAGATATAAAGTCAGAATTGTGAGATATAAAGTCAGAATTGTGTGATATAAAGTCAGAATTGTGAGATATAAAGTCAGAATTGTGTGATATAAAGTCAGAATTGTGTGATATAAAGTCAGAATTGTGTGATATAAAGTCAGAATTGTGAGATATAAAGTCAGAATTGTGAGATATAAAGTCAGAATTGTGTGATATAAAGTCAGAATTGTGAGATATAAAGTCAGAATTGTGTGATATAAAGTCAGAATTGTGTGATATAAAGTCAGAATTGTGTGATATAAAGTCAGAATTGTGAGATATAAAGTCAGAATTGTGAGATATAAAGTCAGAATTGTGAGATATAAAGTCAGAATTGTGAGATATAAAGTCAGAATTGTGAGTTATAAAGTCAGAATTGTGAGTTATAAAGTCAGAATTGTGAGATATAAAGTCAGAATTGTGAGATATAAAGTCAGAATTGTGAGATATAAAGTCAGAATTGTGAGATATAAAGTCAGAATTGTGAGATATAAAGTCAGAATTGTGTGATATAAAGTCAGAATTGTGTGATATAAAGTCAGAATTGTGAGATATAAAGTCAGAATTTTGAGATATAAAGTCAGAATTGTGAGATATAAAGTCAGAATTGTGAGATATAAAGTCAGAATTGTGTGATATAAAGTCAGAATTGTGAGATATAAAGTCAGAATTGTGTGATATAAAGTCAGAATTGTGTGATATAAAGTCAGAATTGTGAGATATAAAGTCAGAATTGTGAGATATAAAGTCAGAATTGTGAGATATAAAGTCAGAATTGTGAGATATAAAGTCAGAATTTTGAGATATAAAGTCAGAATTGTGAGATATAACGTCAGAATTGTGAGATATAACGTCAGAATTGTGTGATATAAAGTCAGAATTTTGAGATATAAAGTCAGAATTGTGAGATATAAAGTCAGAATTGTGAGATATAAAGTCAGAATTGTGAGATATAAAGTCAGAATTGTGAGATATAGAGTCAGAATTGTGAGATATAACGTCAGAATTGTGTGATATAAAGTCAGAATTGTGTGATATAAAGTCAGAATTGTGAGATATAGAGTCAGAATTGTGAGATATAAAGTCAGAATTGTGTGATATAAAGTCAGAATTGTGAGATATAAAGTCAGAATTGTGTGATATAAAGTCAGAATTGTGTGATATAAAGTCAGAATTGTGAGATATAAAGTCAGAATTTTGAGATATAAAGTCAGAATTTTGAGATATAAAGTCAGAATTGTGTGATATAAAGTCAGAATTGTGAGATATAAAGTCAGAATTGTGAGATATAAAGTCAGAATTTTGAGATATAAAGTCAGAATTGTGTGATATAAAGTCAGAATTGTGAGATATAAAGTCAGAATTTTGAGATATAAAGTCAGAATTGTAAGATATAAAGTCAGAATTGTGAGATATAAAGTCAGAATTTTGAGATATAAAGTCAGAATTGTGAGATATAACGTCAGAATTGTGAGATATAACGTCAGAATTGTGTGATATAAAGTCAGAATTGTGTGATATAAAGTCAGAATTGTGAGATATAAAGTCAGAATTGTGTGATATAAAGTCAGAATTGTGAGATATAAAGTCAGAATTGTGTGATATAAAGTCAGAATTGTGTGATATAAAGTCAGAATTGTGTGATATAAAGTCAGAATTGTGTGATATAAAGTCAGAATTGTGAGATATAAAGTCAGAATTGTGAGATATAAAGTCAGAATTGTGTGATATAAAGTCAGAATTGTGAGATATAAAGTCAGAATTTTGAGATATAAAGTCAGAATTGTGTGATATAAAGTCAGAATTGTGAGATATAAAGTCAGAATTGTGTGATATAAAGTCAGAATTGTGTGATATAAAGTCAGAATTGTGTGATATAAAGTCAGAATTGTGTGATATAAAGTCAGAATTGTGAGATATAAAGTCAGAATTTTGAGATATAAAGTCAGAATTTTGAGATATAAAGTCAGAATTGTGTGATATAAAGTCAGAATTGTGAGATATAAAGTCAGAATTGTGAGATATAAAGTCAGAATTTTGAGATATAAAGTCAGAATTGTGTGATATAAAGTCAGAATTGTGAGATATAAAGTCAGAATTGTGAGATATAAAGTCAGAATTTTGAGATATAAAGTCAGAATTGTGAGATATAAAGTCAGAATTGTGAGATATAGAGTCAGAATTGTGAGATATAACGTCAGAATTGTGTGATATAAAGTCAGAATTGTGTGATATAAAGTCAGAATTGTGAGATATAGAGTCAGAATTGTGAGATATAAAGTCAGAATTGTGTGATATAAAGTCAGAATTGTGAGATATAAAGTCAGAATTGTGTGATATAAAGTCAGAATTGTGTGATATAAAGTCAGAATTGTGAGATATAAAGTCAGAATTTTGAGATATAAAGTCAGAATTTTGAGATATAAAGTCAGAATTGTGTGATATAAAGTCAGAATTGTGAGATATAAAGTCAGAATTGTGAGATATAAAGTCAGAATTTTGAGATATAAAGTCAGAATTGTGTGATATAAAGTCAGAATTGTGAGATATAAAGTCAGAATTTTGAGATATAAAGTCAGAATTGTAAGATATAAAGTCAGAATTGTGAGATATAAAGTCAGAATTTTGAGATATAAAGTCAGAATTGTGAGATATAACGTCAGAATTGTGAGATATAACGTCAGAATTGTGTGATATAAAGTCAGAATTGTGTGATATAAAGTCAGAATTGTGAGATATAAAGTCAGAATTGTGTGATATAAAGTCAGAATTGTGAGATATAAAGTCAGAATTGTGTGATATAAAGTCAGAATTGTGTGATATAAAGTCAGAATTGTGTGATATAAAGTCAGAATTGTGTGATATAAAGTCAGAATTGTGAGATATAAAGTCAGAATTGTGAGATATAAAGTCAGAATTGTGTGATATAAAGTCAGAATTGTGAGATATAAAGTCAGAATTTTGAGATATAAAGTCAGAATTGTGTGATATAAAGTCAGAATTGTGAGATATAAAGTCAGAATTGTGTGATATAAAGTCAGAATTGTGTGATATAAAGTCAGAATTGTGTGATATAAAGTCAGAATTGTGTGATATAAAGTCAGAATTGTGAGATATAAAGTCAGAATTTTGAGATATAAAGTCAGAATTTTGAGATATAAAGTCAGAATTGTGTGATATAAAGTCAGAATTGTGAGATATAAAGTCAGAATTGTGAGATATAAAGTCAGAATTTTGAGATATAAAGTCAGAATTGTGTGATATAAAGTCAGAATTGTGAGATATAAAGTCAGAATTGTGAGATATAAAGTCAGAATTTTGAGATATAAAGTCAGAATTGTGAGATATAAAGTCAGAATTTTGAGATATAAAGTCAGAATTGTGAGATATAAAGTCAGAATTGTGTGATATAAAGTCAGAATTGTGAGATATAAAGTCAGAATTGTGAGATATAAAGTCAGAATTTTGAGATATAAAGTCAGAATTGTGAGATATAAAGTCAGAATTGTGAGATATAAAGTCAGAATTGTGAGATATAAAGTCAGAATTGTGAGATATAGAGTCAGAATTGTGAGATATAACGTCAGAATTGTGTGATATAAAGTCAGAATTGTGAGATATAGAGTCAGAATTGTGAGATATAAAGTCAGAATTGTGAGATATAAAGTCAGAATTGTGTGATATAAAGTCAGAATTGTGAGATATAAAGTCAGAATTGTGTGATATAAAGTCAGAATTGTGTGATATAAAGTCAGAATTGTGAGATATAAAGTCAGAATTTTGAGATATAAAGTCAGAATTTTGAGATATAAAGTCAGAATTGTGTGATATAAAGTCAGAATTGTGAGATATAAAGTCAGAATTGTGAGATATAAAGTCAGAATTTTGAGATATAAAGTCAGAATTGTGAGATATAAAGTCAGAATTGTGTGATATAAAGTCAGAATTGTGTGATATAAAGTCAGAATTGTGTGATATAAAGTCAGAATTGTGAGATATAAAGTCAGAATTTTGAGATATAAAGTCAGAATTGTAAGATATAAAGTCAGAATTGTGAGATATAAAGTCAGAATTTTGAGATATAAAGTCAGAATTGTGAGATATAACGTCAGAATTGTGAGATATAACGTCAGAATTGTGTGATATAAAGTCAGAATTGTGTGATATAAAGTCAGAATTGTGAGATATAAAGTCAGAATTGTGTGATATAAAGTCAGAATTGTGAGATATAAAGTCAGAATTGTGTGATATAAAGTCAGAATTGTGTGATATAAAGTCAGAATTGTGTGATATAAAGTCAGAATTGTGTGATATAAAGTCAGAATTGTGAGATATAAAGTCAGAATTGTGAGATATAAAGTCAGAATTGTGTGATATAAAGTCAGAATTGTGAGATATAAAGTCAGAATTTTGAGATATAAAGTCAGAATTGTGTGATATAAAGTCAGAATTGTGAGATATAAAGTCAGAATTGTGTGATATAAAGTCAGAATTGTGTGATATAAAGTCAGAATTGTGTGATATAAAGTCAGAATTGTGTGATATAAAGTCAGAATTGTGAGATATAAAGTCAGAATTTTGAGATATAAAGTCAGAATTTTGAGATATAAAGTCAGAATTGTGTGATATAAAGTCAGAATTGTGAGATATAAAGTCAGAATTGTGAGATATAAAGTCAGAATTTTGAGATATAAAGTCAGAATTTTGAGATATAAAGTCAGAATTGTGTGATATAAAGTCAGAATTGTGTGATATAAAGTCAGAATTTTGAGATATAAAGTCAGAATTGTGAGATATAAAGTCTGAATTTTGAGATATAAAGTCAGAATTGTGAGATATAAAGTCAGAATTGTGTGATATAAAGTCAGAATTGTGAGATATAAAGTCAGAATTGTGAGATATAAAGTCAGAATTTTGAGATATAAAGTCAGAATTGTGAGATATAAAGTCAGAATTGTGAGATATAAAGTCAGAATTGTGAGATATAAAGTCAGAATTGTGAGATATAAAGTCAGAATTGTGAGATATAAAGTCAGAATTGTGTGATATAAAGTCAGAATTGTGAGATATAAAGTCAGAATTGTGAGATATAAAGTCAGAATTGTGTGATATAAAGTCAGAATTGTGTGATATAAAGTCAGAATTGTGTGATATAAAGTCAGAATTGTGAGATATAAAGTCAGAATTGTGAGATATAAAGTCAGAATTGTGTGATATAAAGTCAGAATTGTGTGATATAAAGTCAGAATTGTGAGATATAAAGTCAGAATTGTGAGATATAAAGTCAGAATTGTGAGATATAAAGTCAGAATTGTGAGATATAAAGTCAGAATTGTGTGATATAAAGTCAGAATTGTGTGATATAAAGTCAGAATTGTGAGATATAAAGTCAGAATTGTGAGATATAAAGTCAGAATTGTGAGATATAAAGTCAGAATTGTGAGATATAAAGTCAGAATTGTGTGATATAAAGTCAGAATTGTGAGATATAGAGTCAGAATTGTGTGATATAAAGTCAGAATTGTGAGATATAAAGTCAGAATTGTGAGATATAAAGTCAGAATTGTGAGATATAGAGTCAGAATTGTGTGATATAAAGTCAGAATTGTGAGATATAAAGTCAGAATTGTGAGATATAAAGTCAGAATTGTGAGTTATAAAGTCAGAATTGTGTGATATAAAGTCAGAATTGTGTGATATAAAGTCAGAATTGTGAGATATAAAGTCAGAATTGTGAGATATAAAGTCAGAATTGCGAGTTTATATCTCAATTATGACTTTTTTACATTATAAGTCAAAATGCACAATTGCAAGTTTTAGTCATATAATAACTTAAGTTATTATCTCGCAATTCTGACTTTATAACTCACAATTGCGCGTTTAGATGCAAACTCTTGTGAGATAAAAAGTCGCAATTATCTTTTAAAATGTTTTATTCTGTGGTGGAAACAAGCTTCCATACAAAAGTCTGACGCCACTGGTAAATCTGGTATTTAAAAGCTTAGTAAGAAATGATGAGATTCATTTTGAGATTTAAAAAAATGTAAAATAAAGAAAAGTTAGGTAACGCGTTATTTTAGTGTCCTTTTTACACATATTACATGTAGTCACTGTAGTAATAACTATAAATGATGCATAATACATGCAACTAACCCTAAACCGAACCCTAATCCTACCCTATATGTAGTTCATTAATATTACTCAGTGCTTAAATGTATAATTTCACTTTATTACATAAAATTAGTCAGAAATATTTCTAGGTCACTAAAACAATTAGGTCATTTTGGTGCAATTAGGGCACTAACTAAGCACAAAACTCATGCTAATGTGTTTATATGCTGTGTCTGTTTTGTGTTGTTGCAACATTTAAGAATCAAGATGTATGGCCAAAGATACATTGGTTAAAGCAGGAGCATAAAGGCAGCTTTTTTTTCAAACACATACAATGCATCAGAAATATTTCTAGGTCACTAAAACAATTAGGGCATATGCCAAGTCTTAACATTAAACTTTTTACAAAAGCTCAAATGTTTCCATTAAGGCAAAAGGTGCTCTTTTTATTATTATGGAGAACATGAACATCAGGTTTGACACAAACTTATGGAGTTCATTCTGATTGAATGTTGCTGTCATTAAAGCAAAAGGGACAAATAAATTACTATGACATTCTGAAATTCACATTCACTCATGCATTCATTTTCACTTGTATTGTCAATCTGATTATATAATTTGTAATGAAAATTCAATTAAAAAATTGCATAAGATAAGCATTTACATTTTGGAACCCTTTTAGACTTTTGGCACAAAATCGACAACACTTTTATTGACAATGATTTCATCAGTGCAATTAGGGCACTAAATAAGTTTTGTTTGTGTGTGTGTGTTTTGAACCCTAGTGTGTTTGGCATGCTCGAAGCCAATGTAATAAGGAGAACTTCAGCACAAACAGAGATAATGCAACATTTCAGAATCAAAAAATACATTGGTTGAGTCTGGAAATTTTAATTTATCTGAGGTTCAAGACAAGACCCCATTATAGATAGTCCAGGGCCATCGCTAGAGCAGGTTGGCTGAAAAAGTTTGAGGATTTTAGGTTGCCCATGCAGCCACTATCACAAGTCACAGAATGCTTCTTGAATATTTACGTGGTACTGTGAGGTTATCTGAGGGTGTCTGTGGTACAGATGTTTCCCATACAGTATTAATGAGTGTTTCTGGTCCGTCTTCTGTTCCCTGCGATGCCCGTCACTTGCACTTGCTGCTGTTGTGTCTGTGTGCTTGTTTAGCCCTGTTTGTTCACAGGCTTCCAGAGGATTAGTCAAACCTAGAGACCCAGCTGGTGGTGCAATGTTAAATACAGGTTATAGACTTCTAACAGTATAGATAATCCACAAGTGTGATTTCAATCCAGTAGAGATGTTTTTTAATTGCACAGAATATGCATAAGCCACAATGACTCTGGATTGATCAGTCAGTCATCAGTCATTTGTGACCCTCATATATTACTTATGTGTAAAATTCGACTTTAACAATGAATAGCTGATGCCAACTTTAGTGTCATTTTTTATAAACTCATCATTAAAAAATAGCACATTTATTTTATTTTTTTAATGATTTTGCCAAAAAAAAAAAAAAAGATGAAAAAACATATGGCTAGAATTTTGTCTTTATTCACACACATACACACATACTCTCTCTCTCTTTTAGATTTTATATGATAAAATTACTTTTAACATTTTTAATTATAAACTTTATTATTTTAAAAAATCACTTTAAGGTTGTGTGAATCTTTTACACAGTGAGCTCTTCAATGCTAGCCTAAAGTCTCAGTTTATCTTGTATTGCTGGCCTCAACAAATGATAATTAAAAAAGTAGATATTTGTAGAAATATCAGTTTGAAATGTCATATAAATCTGTAAACTTTTAACCCTGTTAACTTTATAGTGACAAAATTACTATATCTCCATATATATTTATACATGTTATAACTTTTATTATAACCATTGTCGGGGAAAGTTACTTTTAAAAGTAATCCATTATAATGTGTTACTCCCTAAAAAAGTAACTAATTGTGTTACTTAGTTACTTTTTATGGAAAATAATGCATTACACAGTGCTGGGTAGATTACTTACAAATGTTACTGTTACTGACTCCAAAGTACATGACAAAAATTGCAGTTAGTAACATAATGCATACATTTTTTAAATATTTTTGGCAAATGTAAAGGCAATGCAAATTCACGTCTATACAATCGAGGGCACAGCTCAAACAAACCTTACAGATGTGCTGCCATTCTTCCATTCACGAACGCTAAAAAAGTATGTTACAATATATATTATGAATGTGTGTAGTATGAATGTAATTTCGGATGTACTACATCCGCCATGCTGACATTATCATGTGACCTGTCAGCGTCAGTTGCGTCGTGTCACTGCCATTCACAAATCCTCTCCAAGTGTCCATCGTACGCACACTTCAAAAATCTTGCCTGAAGTAGTAGGCCATCTGGGCACTTTTTGCCTACTCTTTTATGAGTACTGTGAATTCAGACATACTTCTTTTGTCACATACTGTTTTTTGCTTACTATATAGGGAAGTATGCGATTTCAGATGCAGCCTCTTACTCCAGCAATTAAACTGACACACAAATGTGATGTTAAAAGTCATTTTTGCTTATGGTTGAGTTGCATCATCAAAGGTCAGCAGCAAAGACATTGCTTAATAAAGTGAGATTAAATACATAAAGTATGTTTGTGTAATTTAACATTCAGTTATTGCAGGTTTGCGTAATGTTCTGAGCTTGCTTTTCACTGTTATTGTTCATTTTGAAGAATACTGAATCTGTTTTTTGTGCAAGTGAGATAAGTAAATGCATGCTCACATTTAGTCAAGAATTATAATAACCATCATGTTTACACACAACACCGCACCTACTCCTGATTTCTCTCAACATGGAGACAGGAGAGCTGTCAGTCAATAAATGGCAAAACAAAGTAACTTGCTATACTTTTTTTGAAAAAGTAACTCAGATATTTTGTTTATTTAATTTAAAAGTTACTTTAGTAGTTACTTGAAAAAAGTAATCTGATTACAACTCACGGTACTTGTAATGCATTACCTCCAACACTGATTATAACTATAACAATATTAATATAACAGTAATGGGTTACTTATTATGGTCCAATACAATGCTTAAATGCATTATTTATCTAATTAAATGTTTAAATCGTACAAACATTTACTTTAAAAATCACTGTATGAAGCATTTCATAGAATGAGATAATGCATGAACCCGGCTAACATTATTTTTTTCCAGTTTTTTAAATGTTTTAAAAACATTAAAGATTTGATCATTTTGCAAACATGGGAATGTTTCAGATTTTTTAGAGAACATTCAGTAGGTAACATAAAAAAAATGAATAAAAGAACAAAGGAACTAAAGGAAAAAACGTTCCATGATTGATGTATAAATAATGTTTTTGTGCTAATGTTTTGAGACCATTGTTAAACAACAGATAAATTTGAAAGAACGTTCTGTTAACGTTGCTGGGAAATTGAACCTTGTTATCTAAAGTTTTTAGAACGTTCCCTGTTGAAGAATTTGAAAATTAGCTGAGTTGAAGTTAATTTGCCCTTAACACTGCAAAGTCCAGCTCTGTGCAGCTTTTCTGCATGGCCGCCTCTCGGCATCCTGATCCATAGCGACGCGTAAATGTCCCCTCGCTCTGTGTCTGCATGCATTGCACACCCTGGTTATCTTAGTCCA
This sequence comes from Rhinogobio ventralis, assembly GCA_039654625.1. Taxonomy (NCBI): domain Eukaryota; kingdom Metazoa; phylum Chordata; class Actinopteri; order Cypriniformes; family Gobionidae; genus Rhinogobio; species Rhinogobio ventralis. Next base: position 6,407,334 of record CM077206.1, on the reverse strand, counting down.
GTTCCTCTCAGCCCGGTGTGAAAGTGTCGAGCTAAAGAAAACAGGGGTGACTCGCTCTTGATCCAGTTCCGGCTTTCTTCTCCACACCAGCTGCCAGTCGCACTCACACGGATGAGGGGAGATCTGCTAAAGCATCTCCACTGCATTGCGGCGCTCTCTCCTGGGATTAGCTGGGCTCTGCATTCCCACTGTCATATTGCTGGAGTCTTCAGCGCACAGGCAGCACCACAGAAGGCGGGGGTGGTGTGTGTGTGACATAGCAATGAGAGTATGAGGTGTGAGATGTGCGGGCTTAGTGGACTGGGCATTTTATCAGCTGGATCTCAGTGTCAGTGTTCCTGTAAAGCAGGAGAGGAAGATGCTACGCATGGAGATAAACATTTTTACCCTCATTTGGTTCCATGAAGAACCTTTAACATCCATGGAACCTTATTTAGTGGATTATTAAAATGTTCTTAAGTTCACACAAAGAAAAAAAAATGGTTCTTTTAAGAACTGTTCACTGAAAGGTTCTTTGGGGAAGCTGAAATGGTTCTTCTATGGCATTGCTGTGAAAACCCCCTTTTGAAACCTTTACTAGTAGTTTTTCGTAAGACTATTCATTATCTCTATTATAGGTGTATGGAAGTCTGTTTGAAAACTGTAAATAAAAGTTATAGTTAGGAGGGGAAAAGTAAGGCCTGGTTTCACAAACGACAGTGCTGCATTGGAACTCAAATGAATCGTTTGTCATGTAATTTTGCTCGTTTGTAAAGCTTTACATGTAAAAATAACGATTTGTACCACAAGACTCGTTGGAAAAGGTAGCATGTTACTGCAAACTACCGCAAACTATTATGAACTATGCTATTTTTAGTTTGTTACTTTTTATTTCAAGCAATACTTTTTGCTTTGTCAAACATTGACACACACACACACACACAAAAATGCCCACTTTCCATGTTATTTTTGATAACTAGTGTGATCTAAACGTCACTTCAGGTGCAATTTCCCAATTAACATCATGTTCTCCTATAAAGGACACTTATCTGTACATCATGAATTGGACTCAACACACACTCACAAACAGACACACCACAATCTCTTGAGAGCCAGCTCTAATTGAAAAAGGGCTAGGAATAGCCACTAAGGTACAAGGGCTAATAGTGTCATGATGAGAGATGATTGTACGATGGGTGGAAGGAGATTTACACACTCTGTTGTCTTGTAAAGACAAGAGTTGGTCAATGAGAAGTGCCTTGATTGGACCTTCTTACTGACATCAGGTAATTCTTCGTAATGAAGCATTTGCGGGGCCGCTTAATGGCAGTTGAAGGGGTTGCAGAGGACACATAAAGTTTTGCTCTAATGTAGGCTTTGTTTCACCACATGACATGACCAGGGCATATTTACTAATATTTGCCTTCATAATTCATAATCCCATGTGAACAGGGATCATTTTGACAATGTTGTCGTCTGTACGAGCAAAAATGCAAAGAAAATTTTTTTTAGTTTTTAGTACATCGTTGTTGTGTAAAAGTAAAGAACATGTCACCCAATGACTACTTCACTGTTTTGGTTCCATGTCACTTTATTTAATGTTTGATTCATTGCAAGTTCACTCATATGTAATATTTCAGAGTTCCTTTGTGCATTTTATGCACATGCACACTCTTCAAAAACGGTTCAGATTGTTGACACACTAAAATATATAGATTAAAATGTATAAATATTTAAATAGAATGATTAAGTTATAGATTGTACTGAATATTAGCTTGCTTATTTGGGCCCAAGAGCATGATCTATTTAAGTCCACATGTCATTTAACAAGAAATGCTGTAGTTCCAACTACGCAAGTTTGCGATGCTGTTTGCGAATGTTGGAAATATGGTTTTGGGAAATGGCAAATCGTTGAACTATGGCTGAATTTGAAATCACCCCCTGTACCCTCAAATAGGGCATTATTTGAGGGGACAGCTATTTGTAGTGGTGTCCAAAACCATAGTGGATGTTATCGAGTGCACTCATTCTATCCCACATTGAACCGCAATAACGAGTGTACACTCAACAGCTCGTTTTCATTCACTCTTTCAAGTGAACTGTATTAGTGGACTAACGTAGGGAATAGTGATTGAGGATTTAGGGGGCGATTTCTGATTCAGCCTATGTTAGTAATGATGGAACCCAGCAAGCAAAAGCCATCATTTCACCGTCTCGGTTAACTATACACCCGATATAGTCTGGCTATGAGTAACCCACTTCTAGCCAAAATAACCTTGAATTTGGTTACATATCGTTTTTGCCAAATAACTTGTGAGATGTATGATATTCCATCATGTAAGCAAAGTCAACGGTGATTCCAAGGAGTTTGGTTTCATTTCTTTGACATGTTCATGTTCTAGATAACTAGTCTATTTTTGGGCTATGGTTAGGCGTCGATTAAATTGTCACTGACAGCCCAAATTTTGCCTTATTTAGCCTAGACATCAGGGCTGTGTTTGGACGGCTATTAGACATCTTTTAAATGCAAAATTGCTTGCTGGGATCTTGCGACCATAGTTGTTTAACAATGCTTTCGGAAAAAGACCCCAGTTTACTGCCTGTCTCTCTGAACCTCCTCCTTCTGAAAAGCACAATGTGCTCTGATTGGTCGACTGAACCACTGTGTTGTGATTGGTTAAGCACTTCGAGCAGGTTTCGAAAATGTCATAAAACAAGATGACAACATAAGTTATAACCGTAATTAAACTAAACTATCTTCATGCAGCAGATATTCTTTGGCTCTGAAGGCATTTTACAACAGTTCCCACACAAGCGAATTTTAGATTATCATGACAGAATATGCTAATCAATAACTTGAAGATAGTTAACTCCACATCAGCTACATAAATTCATCAACTAACCATTCAGAAACGTCCTGTTGCATTCTACATGTTGTCACTTTTTCTTGAGTCTCTCCATCATTGTCCAACTTTGGTTTGAACATAAAAGGCTGAACTAGTGATGTGTCGTTCGCGAACGAGCCGGCTCTAAAAGTCGATTCTTTGTAGCGAACAAGGAGAGCCGACTCTCGTTGGGGAGAGCCAAATCTTCAGCCGCAGACAGGGGCGGGACTTTATTTGGATGGGCACACCATGCGGCCAATCACATGGGAGGACAGACTAGGATCTTTTTAAACTGTGGGTCTAGTGCAGTGGTTTCGGAAAGCACAGTGTTGTACTCCATTCACAGAAATTATCTGTCCATGGATGAACAAAGAGTAGGAAGACTCTGCATTGTTGCAACATCAGTCCCCTCAGAGAGAGTCTTCTCAAAAACAGGACAAATAATCACAGAAAGGAGAAATCGCACCAGCCCATCCAAGCTGAGGCATCGGATATTTTTGAATGCCAACCTGCACTAAAGACTAAAGTGTCTTAATGTTAGGACTATTGCCTTTATTTATTTGATTTGTTTGCTGTGGGTCTGTGTTCAATTGTTCAATTAAAGTTTTATTAAGATGTTAAATAATAGTTTTTTTATTAAAAAACTGCATAAAAATAAGGCTTTTATGAAAACAATGAATAAAAAATTGCTTACCAACACACAAACCATTCACAATTGCTAAATTGGGCTAAAATAGAAAGCTCCGAGTGATACTAAATAAAGAGCCATTTGGGAGCCGTAAGAGCCGGCTCTTCTAAGGGAGCCGGACTTCCCATCACTAGGCTGAACAGTTTCTGACTTGAGGTAATCTGAGCTGCTAAGAGTATTTGAAGCTCCGCCCTCTTCTTGAAAGGGGGCCGGGAGCACCAGCTCATTTGCATTTAAAGGGACACACACAAAAAAGGCACGTTTTTGCTCACCCTTAAAAAGTGATAATTTTAACATGCTATAAAAAATTATCTGTGGGGTATTTCGAGCTAAAACTTCACATACACACTCGGGGGACATCCGAATACTTATTTTACATCTTGTAAAAGGTGCATTATAGGAATGAGCAATATTGTGATGTATTCTTTCCTGGAAGAGAATTCGAGACTAATCAAGGAGTTAAGGGAGTTCAGAAACAGTGCGCACTGATATAGACAGCCTTTGGAGTGACTTTGTGCTTTGTAACTTTTTTTAGCGCTTTTCATGCTCGAACATTAACATTACACACAAAGCAAAGTTGAAAATGAAAGAGTTTCATTCTAATTAAATGTATCGTGTATTTTACGTTACATATATTAATTTGACAGACATTTATATCCAAAACAACTGTACAGTTGGCGGTATACATTATATTTTCCCAGAGAATCAAATCCACAACATTGCCTTTGCTAGTGTCATGCACTGCAAATTGAACTGCAGGAAAAATTTTACATCTAAATGTAAAAAAAAAATTATGCATCTTCTACATTTACCCACAAACAGATCTGGTGCTCATAATGTGGTGATATAATCCTGTTACTTGCTCAACAACACATCTTCCTCTTTTATAGCGCAGCACCTTCACCAGCAGGGGGCTGTACAACTGAGTTTCTAAAAATAGTCATCAACTTTATTTCTCAAGGGATACAGTGGCTTTTCTAGAATGTCTTCTTCTATTTCTAAACAAAGCACTCATCCGCTTCATAATAGAGAATACACATTGTACAGAATATCCTTGAGCACGGTGAAAGCTATTTAATGGCACTGCCCATATGTTCACATGTATAGTTTGGTTCATATATCATATATGTTCATATATTAAACTGAGATGCACCACTGAGAAACAAAGGGTAAATCAGTCTCTTCTTTCCAGAGACTGAATCTGGAACTAAGCTTTTGGTCGTTGACGCTGTTTCGTAACATTTAGCATTTGAAGTGGCTTTTGCGACATGAAGGATGGACCCCACGTATCTGCCTGTACTGCCTGAAAGACTTTTCCCCCCAAACCATTTTTGGCTGTACTGAAATTCACTCAGTTGCTATGGACACAGATCATAGTTTTTTTTTTTTTTTAATCTGTGTCCATGACAACAAACCAGCTATTACAGGAAGGGGCCACAATGTAATTCACTTTAGAAGAGGTTGCACATGCAAAAATAAAAATAAAAAAAGGGGGGGGGGGGTCTTGACACATTAAAGCTGACAGAATAAACTATATTGTTTCACTGCATTTGCATACAGACAATACATACAATTGTTGTGTTCAATAAAGTAGAGTGTTTGTCACTATGGTGGTAAACTGAAGAACTTTAGATATGATAAGAGCTTAAATATGTTCAAAAATCACATAAGACTTTATATGATCAGATAGTATCGTGTGCTGTATCTTTTTATTTAACAAGAGATATGAATTATTAGTCTATTAGCCTTAGCTCTGTGTACTAGCAATAAACACTGTTAGTGAGTTTGTTTAAAGTGTGTGCTAATAGTGCAGCGGAGCATGTAGAATGGTGTTCCAGTGTTTTCCGCACTGACACTAATTGTGGCTTGCATGTGGTATAAAATAAAGAGGCTATGTACTAATGATGAATGGCGTGGAGAGGCTGAATTCAGATGCATCTCAATAGCTATTATTCACCATTGAGTGAAGAGAGGAAATGCTAGCGGTCTCCAAGAGCGCAGGTGACATGAAATGTGCTGACTGTCCTGAAATGATTGTCCCCTTTAACCTTTGTGCTCGTTCGGTGTCTATTCAGATTTATTTGTCACTTTAAAATCTAATGGTATTATCATAAATGTACTGCATGCTCAGACGAGGAAGTGTCATGGTAAAAATGTATGATTGTATATTCAAATGAAATCATATTAAATCTGATTTGTAGATCTGTGGGTCAGTGGGGGATTCACATTGTGTCACTGATCTCATTGTTCGTACTATGATAGTATATCAAGAGAAAGCAAGTATAGAGATTTATTTGAAAGATGTGTTCGCTTGGTGTCCCAAACTGTCCTGACCAAAGAGGCAGCTCTTTTCTTTTCTTTTCTTCTTTTATTATGTGTGAGTGTGGTCCAGGTAAACCCTACGTTATGAGGACAAAATGTCCACACAATGATGGCAATATCTGAAATCCTTGTTCTTGTGGGGACATTTTTTGGTCCCCATGAGGAAATGGCTTATAAATTAGATTAAATTATTTTATAATTTTTTTTAAATATGTAGAAATGCAGAAAGTTTTCTGTGATGGGTAGGTTTAGGGTTATGGGATAGAATATAAATTTTGCACAGTATAAAAATCATTATGTCTATGGAAAGTCCCCATAAAACATGAAAACACAACATGAGTGTGTGTGTGTGTGTGTGTGTCTAACTTATAGAATTATTGAATAATATGAATTACATGAATTACAATAAGCATTAAATTAAAACAACACCATGCCGCTTTGATCTTTCTGTGCCATCTTACCCCAAAGGATCTAATTTTCTCTTCAAAATAAAAACAATATTATTCCACAAATATAAAAACATTAATGTCCCCACAAATCTTTCTTTAAACATTGAAACACAAATCATAGATCACTATTTTCCAGAGACACAAAATAAGATAAATTAAACTCAAAACTGTTTTGTTTAAATAAATCTCACAAATATTGATATTCAGATTAAATTACAACATTTAGAAGAGCATAGCCATATAGGCTGTGTTTAATAATTTTTTTAGGCTAGGAGCATAGGCTGTGTTTAAGCCATTTTTTGTTATCAGTACAATTAAAGTTGCCATGAAATGGAAATTACAAAAGTCTTTTCTTCCTTATTGTGACGTATATTTGAGTGAAACGGAACAAGAAAAATGTAGGTTATTTTGATTAAAGATTACGAGGGCATATTAATTAAAAATAATATATATATATATATATATATATATATATATATATATATATATATATATATATATATATACAGGTGCTGGTCATATAATATAAGTTGATTTATTTCACTAATTCCATTTAAAAAGTGAAACGTATATTATATTCATTCATTACACACAGACTGATATATTTCAAATGTTTATTTCTTTTAATTTTGATGATTATAACTGACAACTAAGGAAAATCCCAAATTCACAAAGAGTGGACTGCAGCTGGAGTCAGTGCTTCAAGAACCACTACGCACAGACGTATGCAAGACATGGGTTTCAGCTGTCGCATTCCTTGTGTCAAGCCACTCTTGAACAACAGACAGCGTCAGAAGCGTCTCGTCTGGGCTAAAATACAAAAAGGACTGGACTGCTGCTGAGTGGTCCAAAGTTATGTACTCTGATGAAAGTAAATTTTGCATTTCCTTTGGAAATCAAGGTCCCAGAGTCTGGAGGAAGAGAGGAGAGGCACACAATCCACGTTGCTTGAGGTCCAGTGTAAAGTTTCCACAGTCAGTGATGGTTTGGGGTGCCATGTCATCTGCTGGTGTTGGTCCACTGTGTTTTCTGAGGTCCAAGGTCAACGCAGCCGTATACCAGGAAGTTTTAGAGCACTTCATGCTTCCTGCTGCTGACCAACTTTATGGAGATGCAGATTTCAACAGGACTTGGCACCTGCACACAGTGCCAAAGCAACCAGTACCTGGTTTAAGGACCATGGTATCCCTGTTCTTAATTGGCCAGCAAACTCGCCTGACCTTAACCCCATAGAAAATCTATGGGGTATTGTGAAGAGGAAGATGCGATATGCCAGACCCAACAATGCAGAAGAGCTGAAGGCCACTATCAGAGCAACCTGGGCTCTCATAACACCTGAGCAGTGCCACAGACTGATCGACTCCATGCCACGCCGCATTGCTGCAGTAATTCAGGCAAAAGGAGCCCCAACTAAGTATTGAGTGCTGTACATGCTCATACTTTTCATGTTCATACTTTTCAGTTGGCCAAAATTTCTAAAAATCCTTTCTTTGTATTGGTCTTAAATAATATTCTAATTTTCTGAGATACTGAATTTGGGATTTTCCTTAGTTGTCAGTTATAATCATCAAAATTAAAAGAAATTAACATTTGAAATACACTCACCTAATTTCTTATTAATGCAATTATCTAATCAACCAATCACATGGCAGTTGCTTCAATGCATTTAGGGGTGTGGTCCTGGTCAAGACAATCTCCTGAACTCCAAACTGAATGTGAGAATGGGAAAGAAAGGTGATTTAAGCAATTTTGAGCGTGGCATGGTTGTTGGTGCCAGACGGGCCGGTCTGAGTATTTCACAATCTGCTCAGTTACTGGGATTTTCACGCACAACCATTTCTAGAGTTTACAAAGAATGGTGTGAAAAGGGAAAAACATCAGGTATGCGGCAGTCCTGTGAGCGAAAATGCCTTGTTGATGCTAGAGGTCAGATGAGAATGGGCCGACTGATTCAAGCTGATAGAAGAGCAACTTTGACTGAAATAACCACTCGTTACAACCGAGGTATGCAGCAAAGCATTTGTGAAGCCACAACACGCACAACCTTGAGGCGGATGGGCTACAACAGCAGAAGACCCCACCGGGGACCACTCATCTCCACTACAAATAGGAAAAAGAGGCTACAATTTGCACGAGCTCACCAAAATTGGACAGTTGAAGACTGGAAAAATGTTGCCTGGTCTGATGAGTCTCGATTTCTGTTGAGACATTCAGATGGTAGAGTCAGAGTTTGGCGTAAACAGAATGAGAACATGGATCCATCATGCCTTGTTACCACTGTGCAGGCTGGTGGTGGTGGTGTAATGGTGTGGGGGATGTTTTCTTGGCACACTTTAGGCCCCTTAGTGCCAATTGGGCATCGTTTAAATGCCACGGCCTACCTGAGCATTGTTTCTGACCATGTCCATCCCTTTATGACCACCATGTACCCATCCTCTGATGGCTACTTCCAGCAGGATAATACACCATGTGACAAAGCTCGAATCATTTTAAATTGGTTTCTTGAACATGACAATGAGTTCACTGTACTAAAATGGCCCCCACAGTCACCAGATCTCAACCCAATAGAGCATCTTTGGGATGTGGTGGAACGGGAGCTTCGTGCCCTGGATGTGCATCCCACAAATCTCCATCAACTGCAAGATGCTATCCTATCAATATGGGCCAACATTTCCAAAGAATGCTTTCAGCACCTTGTTGAATCAATGGCACGTAGAATTAAGGCAGTTCTGAAGGCGAAAGGGGGTCAAACACAGTATTAGTATGGTGTTCCTAATAATCCTTTAGATGAGTGTATATCAGTCTGTGTGTAATGAATGAATATAATATACAAGTTTCACTTTTTGAATGGAATTAGTGAAATAAATCAACTTTTTGATGATATTTTCTAATTATATGACCAGCACCTGTATATATAGCCATGTTGGCCCCCCTTTTTCTGCAAAAACAGCCCTGACCCGCTTTCGGCAGTGGACAGGGGTCAGCATGGGCACCCTGACTGGTCTGCGGCTATGCAGCCCCATACACAACAAACTGTGATGCACTGTGTATTCTGACACCTTTCTATCAGAACCAGCATTAACTTCTTGAGCAATTTGAGCGACAGTAGCTCGTCTGTTTGATCGGACCACACGGGCCAGCCTTCACTCCCCGCGTGCATCAATGCAGTTTTGAAGATGCTCTGTCTTCTAGCCATCACAATTTGGCCCTTGTCAAACTCACTCAAATCCTTACGCTTGCCCATTGTTCCTGCTTCTAACACATCAACTTTGAGGACAAAATGTTCACTTGCTGCCTAATATATCCCACCCACTAACAGGTGCCGTGATGAAGAGATAATCAGTGTTATTTACTTCATGCCTGATCTTGTTATGCCTGATCGGTATATATACACACACACACACACACACATATATATATATATATATATATATATATATATATATATATATGCACAGATAACTCATTTAAAATGAACACTGTAATATTCCTTTAAAAAATGTCATTTTGATTTCATGGCTACTTTTAATTTAGAAATAGAATTTCAAACGAACCTGTCCGATGTTCAATGGTAAACATGCACAGAGAATTCCTGCACCTTGATTTCTGTTTCCATCCAGCAGATGGCGTTCACATGCAGGTGATTGTCCATGCACCATGGTCATCAGGCTCATTATCAAAGCGGATGATGAGGCTGCACTTTGCTTGCGAAGCTCGGCAGCTGAGTAAGCTGGGGATAAGGAGCAGGTCCAGAGGAAGGTGTTTAACTGAATCCTGGCCATTTTTTTACTCAGAGGGCAGAGCCAATGTGAGCCCTGCATTATTTCAATCTGTAAATTTGGGGCATCCTAGGGGAACTCATTGCATTGGTTGTCATTGGTTTTTACTTAGCAGTTAGCGTCAGGCAATATGATGCTTTGATGCTTATTTATGCAAAACACAAAGCCGTACTCTCACTATACACCATATAAGCCTCTGTATTTTGACAACAGCTAAGCAAAACGCTCCAGAAGGTTCATCTAACAAAAAAACATGCCTGTCGTCCTTGTAACTATAAAGAAGGTTTACAGTCCAGTGGTTCCATAATAACCATCTCAGGCCTTTAAAGCAGAAAGTTTGTGCTTGATAAAGTTCAGATGTGTGGTGGTCAGCACTTCAGTTCTCTTCCCTTATTTTATGGAGAAAAGGTTAGGTTTTAATTGCAACTTCAAAATCAAGCGACATACCTCTGTCTAGGTATGTCGCTGAGGTATTAACACTTTAAGATTTATTAAGCAGCATATTGTATTTAACAACCTTTTTCTGTGTTGGTGTTCATTAATGACACAGCAGCAACGCTGTGAAGAGAGAGCAATGGATGTCTTCTACGGTAACACTGCAGTAAAAAGGAGCGAAAGGGGGTGTTTAAGATCACCACCTCAAAATCAGCTCTGCACGCTGTTGGCAAGTCTTGTTGCTATGGAGATCGCATCCTACTGCAGGTGTAAGTAACGACAGAGGAAGTCAACTGTGTTTTCTCCTTCCCTCTTCTCACACTATGCTGCTTTTTATCTCTCTCTTTACTCTCTCATCGTAATCGTATATGAAACTGCATTTGTCATTTCGGTCGATAACGTGCAAGAACCTCACAGAACGGATCTTGCAGCTCAATGGTCAGCATGAACCGTAAATACCTTCACATCTGTGCTGCAATTAGTCACCACTGTAACTAGCCATTGTTGCGGTGAATGATCGCAACACGAGTTGTCTTGCTGACCAGACAACCTCTGGCTAATGCTTCGGTGACGTTGGACACGCTGGGCTGTGCAATAGAATTAGCTCACAGTGTGTAAAATGCACACAGAGCCAGACTGAAATAAATGAGCTGGGAAGCCTTTTCTTCCCATCTTTAGTGTTTCTGGGGATCCAAGCTGAAAAGATGCAGATCCAACCCAGCAGTAAGCATTATTGTTGCCCTCATCCAGTCTATTTTGTACAATAATGCCTAAAAACAATGTTTTTTTTTCCTCCACATTTTTTAATGGTGAAAAATGAACAGACAGGGACTATTTAAGCTGACTGTTGAGTCTGTTCCCTTTAGATGAGGCTTCAACCACAGAAAATCAATTGCGCTTTATGGTGTGTTGGAGTATGATCAATTACTATACAGCATGTATATGATTACAATCATGCAGATAATGGCTAGGGCAATCAAACTCAAATTTAGTGAAGACACGACGATGATAGTGTAATAGTTCTAATATGGCATTTTTAGGGCTGCAACCAACGTTTTTTTTGATAATCGATTAGCTGGCCGATTATTTATTTATTAGTTTTTTCGATTAATCAAATAAAAACCCATTTTTTCTTTTATTGACAAAACACACTATTCCACATCCAATGCTGTCCTTCAAACAAATGTGCTATGAAAACATACATAGAGAATATATCCAAGAATTAACCATGGTTTTACAACAAATAAAACAAGCAACCAAAAATAAATAAATAATAATACATTATTTTAGTTATTCCATGGTAACCACAAATTCCATAGTTTAACTACCATCGTATTTGTGTAGTTATACAAATGGTAATCAATACGCCAAAAAACATGGTTTTACTATAATAAAACCATGGTTAGTTATCGTAAGGGTATGTTTATGCTATACATTATGTGCAAAAGTTACTAAGCAAAAGGACCGGTTAAATCACTATGTTAAAATGATGTTAAAAAAGAAACACACACACACAAACTCCGGATAAGAGGAGTGTTCTTTAGGAACACACACACATTAGCTATGAACACAGTAACTGTTACTGTCATTTCTTTATCCTGTAAATTGGCTCCAAGAAACGAGTTACATTTATATTCAAATTACACGCTGTTATCCCTTTACAGTTACTTCTCTCATAATTGACTTTTAAACCTAAATTTAGCGTCCAACAGCAGATATTTCAGCTAAATGAATGTTTTTGCGCTGAATATGAATTGTCTCCCTCTCTACTGCGTTCTGTCTGTTTGACGCACGTGCGCGCGCTCGCCGCGCCGGCGCTCGTTCAGTGAAGTTTCACGAGTTCACACTTGCATATAATGTGTGGAGAATAGATTTAAATGCGTATTTGGCGTGCTGTCCGGGGGGAGGGCTTTGAGCTCGGAATTTGGCCCGAACCCAGAATGCCCCCTGGTGTATGTAAGTGGTTAGAACTAGAAAGGAACAAAGTGGAGAAGGGGTGGTGGAGGGATGCTGATAAACTGTCAACGAAACAGAGGTAAGACTGCTGCGTGTATATATACCTCTTGTTGTTGATTAGCTGAATGCTCTCCACCTGTGTCGATTATTTGATCGTGCTCCTCCCGAACCTTGTTAATAAAACATCATTTAACACAGACTGTCAGGACGCGCTTTCATGCAAAATGGAAATACTCACATGAATTAGTAACATTTACAGATATGGATATAACTTGTAAAATTAACATTTTGCGCTTAGGACGCACACGCATCTGTGAAAGTGCATGACGGTATGTTAAACTCTATTAGCTTGACTCTGAAAATAAAGAATTCTCATGTTTTGGGTGCTTGGATCATGTACCTTTCCTGCATCAGCTCACTCTGTTTCCACTCCACTATTTCTAGATGCATTTTGTCCATAGAAATGTGTTATTCAGTGCTGTAATTGGAGCGTCTGGTGGGCGCTTTGTGTACCCGACTAATCGATAATGAGAATTTTATCTACTAGTTGTTGCAGTCCTAGGCATTTTACACTATTTACACTATTAGTTGTCCCAAAAATAAAAGGGATAGTTCACCTAAAAATGAAAATTCTGTCATTAATTACTCACCCTCATGTCATTCTAAACCCGTAAGACTTTCGTTCATCTTCGGAACACAAATGAAGATCTTTTTGATGAAATCTGAGAGCTTTCTGTCCCTCCATTGACAGCTACGCAACTACCACTTTGACACTTCAAAAAGTTCACAAAGAGATCATAAAACGAATCTATATGGAAACCATGACGTCTTTCCATGGTTGAAACACTGATTGAGCGATTACATGAGACATGATACAGATTTCAGTAAGTTGTACTGTATCTTTTAACATACCTTCAGATGTTCATTCATGTTTATTTTGCGTTGTAACTGGTATTAAAGCTGAGGAGCTTGTGAATCGAAATCAAATCAAGTTGTGAAATTTGTGTCAATACCCAGCCAGCACTAGGCTACTTACTATAGAGAATCAGTGTAAGACAAAAACATGTTTTGGAAGAAGGACTGATGATGTATTGACTATTTTATTGACAAATTTTGAGAAAGTTACATAGTGTACCTTTAAAATAACAAGAAACCTATCCACATACTGAATGCAATAGAATAATTTTTCCTGCCTCTCCTCCAGAAAACTTGCTCTGTAGCGCTGACTTGTCTAATTCTATCAGTTTTGGAGCGCAGTGTTGTGCACTGCAGGCGGCCTCTGTTCGGCTCTCCTGTGGAGTTGAGCCTAACCGAAGCGGACTGAAAGAGGCTTATTAATCCTACCGCTGCACATGCTTTCTTCAGGCCATGACACAGTGCAGCACAGACGTCCATCCACAAATAGATCTCCAAATGTAGATTATCCAAATACATGAAGTGCAGACTGTGAGGGGATTCATCCTGTACAAAGTCAAGCGATAGAGGCTGAAGGAATCCATCACTAACAGGGACTGACACTGTTACGGTTCGCAGTCAGATAGGAAAGATGGGTATAGGCTTCCACCTGAGATCATATCTGTTGTGGAGACATCTGTCCTCTGTCTGGATGCGAGGCAGCGGCCGTGCAAGTCTCTTGTCATAATTTTTACTCATGGACGATTTCTCACAAAACCTGTCGAGAACACATCTGAACAAATCAAATAATTTAGTTTTTTATTTATTTCTTTTTTTTAAAGAAAAGAAGCCTATTGCTAGTATAGTACTTTCATAATGATAAAACACATTTCCTCATTAAATTGTAATTACTGTAATGTACAAAATAAAATTGCTTAAATTATTACTTTCTTTAAAAAAAAAAATTACTGACTCCAAACTTTTACAGTAATTTAAAATTTGATAACACTTTACTTAAAGCCCTTATGTATGCATTACATACATTATAATGCATTATATCTTTTCATAAATAATTGTAACCAAAGTTAAAATGCATTATAATATTTGCAGGTTCTGAAATTGGTTTTGTCATGTGTTTTAATGTATTAAACTTTCTAAAGTTGTGTTCAGTGATTAGATAAGTATTATAATGTAATATAATGTGGTTACAGTTATTCATGAGACCATGCAATGCATTATAATGTGCATTACAAGGCATAATTAATGCATTAAAAATACTTTTATAATGCATTATACATAAAGGCTTTAAGTAAAGTGTTACCTAAATTAATGATTTAAATAAAAATAAATACAGTAATGAGAATTTGGTTATTTTAAAATTTATTGTCATGACTAATGCAAAATATCTTAATGATTTAATTTATTTTCTTTTGATTAGCTTATAGAGATTATAGAGAGGTGTACATTGACGCTCATTCTACCAAAAAAGGCATATGAGAGCTGAAGAGATGACATCAAAGATCAAATATTGTTTAAAATTCTTTTTATAAAAATGAAATGTTGATATTTGTGAGATTTAAGGGCAGGCTTGCAGGTTTTGTCCGAACACCATTGGCTGGACAATTTATGGCCTTGCAACACTGCGAGAACAAAAAAAAAAAGCTGTACAAATCAACCCTTGAAAAATTTGCCCCACAGACCATCTAAATGTCAGACAGACAAATGACAGAGCGATGGCTCAGATGGGAGGGCTCGTGGGAGAGGATGTAGACGACGCTGTAGCACGGGAATTACAACGTTGATATTACACACAGGCTTTGATGATAGCGTTTTTATTAAAAGCACTTATCAATGGTGGCGTAACCTGGCTCAAATCAGGCCCGCAGCTGTAAAATGATGGCAGTTGCTTGAAGTGGGGCCTATTACCACTCATTAGTTCCCACTGATAGGGCTGATGGGTAGTGCAGAAGGAAGTGATAGAGGGAAAGGTCAGCGTATGGATCTTGATTTGACCTCTCTAACCTGCTGCTGATGGCCAGCATCTGTCATCCTTACATTTAATTTAGCTGAGATAGGGTGGTGCAGAGGACATGGAGATAATAACCACCTCCACATCTCTCTCTCTCTCTTATTCGCCCTTCTCTCTTCATTTCCTGCGTAAATGCATTGCTTCTTTGTCCTAGCCCGGTTGGAACGTCATTGACCCACCTGCTACACGGGACAGTTTGTTTGGACTATGCTCTCTCCTTGTTCTAAAGGCTTTGTGTCTAACGGAGGAGATTGACTCTGTTTCAGGGATGTAATTCAGAGTATATGAGGAATGTGTTGATTAGATGTGACTGGAATGTTCCGTCGCTCTTCTGTGAGATTATGTGATTTGAGTGTGTGTGTGTGCCAGTGTGTCTATGTGTGCGAAAAGCCTTTGGAACATTAATCACACTGCTTCGCATGACTCAATAAAATTAAGCTTAACTCCTAATTATCCCCACTGTTATTAAGAGAGGTTGGTTAAGAGTCATTTTTGTCCCACTGCTGGCAAGATGAACTTGTTAAAAGTAATTTTTGACTGCCAACAGAGAAGAGAGAACAGCTGTTTTGTAAATGTAGAATGGAAAGGCCTCAGATCATAAGGGAGTTAGAAGGTATATAAATTTGTGCTGTTAACTTTCTTAATTTGCGTTTTTGATCATGAAATCTGTAGTCCCTGGCAGGTGGATGGTAAAGAAAAGTCCATTAAGTCCATAAAACATTAAAAAAAAAAACATAACCATTGCCATAACCAGAGCATATTAACACAAATACAAAATGACTTAATATAAGGAGACAGAAACAAGCCACTACTCTAAATTATGAAGATATGATTGATTATCCAATAACCACTGTTTTATTGATACAGAAAAATAAGTAAAATATGTAATATGTCTTAATTCTGTAGCTATAGTATTCCAAAACCAAAACTACCAAAACAGCCCTGACCCGTTGAGGCATAAACTCCACTAGACCCCTGAAGGTGTGCTGTGGTATCTGGCACCAAGATGTTAGCAGCAAATCCTTTAAGTCCTGTAAGTTGTGTGGTGGGGCCTCCATGGATCGGACTTGTTTGTTCAGCACATCAACCAGTGCTCGATTGGAATTTGGAGGCCAAGTCAACACCTCAGATTCGTTGTTGTGCTCCTCAAACCATTCCTGAACCATTTTTGCTTTGTGACAGCGCGCATTATCCTGCTGAAACAGCCACAGTCACCAGGGAACAGCGTTTCCATGAAAGGGTGTACATGGTCTGCAACAATGCTTAGGTAGGTGGTACGTGTCAAAGTAACATCCACATGGATGTTACTTTGACCAAGGTAGCTCATCCGTTTGATCGGACCACACGGGCCAGCCTTCACTCCCCACGTGCATCAATGAGCCTTGGCCGCCCATGACCCTGTCGCCGGTTCTCCACTGTTCCTTGGACCACTTTTGATAGATACTGACCACTGCAGACCGGAAACAACCCACAAGAGCTGCAGTTTTGGAGATGCTCTGACCCAGTCGTCTAGCCATCACATTTTAGCCCTTGGCAAACTCGCTCAAATCCTTACGCTTGCCCATTTTTCCTGCTGTGATGGAGAGATAATCAGTGTTATTCATTTCACCTCTCAGTAGTCATAATGTTATGCCTGATGATCGGTGTAAATTAGACCTTTTGTTCAATATTTTCAAAGCCTGCTTATAGAGTCTTTCTATTGATTGTAATGTAGTCATGGCATTAATGCATAACTTTGAGGCGTCAATGATTAAATTATTTCTAATGTGTCTAAAATTTTCCAGATAAAATGTAATTTTATTCCAGGGTTTTTTAACTTGTTTTTTAAATGTAAGTTGTGAATCTATTATTATGTCTAAGTATTTATACTGACGGACTACTGATCATTTTCTTCCAGCTACTATAACATCTGGATCTGGATCTCTATTTGCAGACTTTGATAAAAACATGCATACAGTTTTACTAACATTAAGATGTGAACATAAATTTATTAACCAGTTTGAGACATTGACCATTGCAGCTGATTATTCTTCTGCAGCTTGCTTTTTGCTTTTAACATACACATATACACTCACCTAAAGGATTATTAGGAACACCATACTAATACTGTGTTTGACCCCCTTTTCGCCTTCAGAACTGCCTTAATTCTACGTGGCATTGATTCAACAAGGTGCTGAAAGCATTCTTTAGAAATTTTGGTCCATATTGATAGGATAGCATCTTGCAGTTGATGGAGATTTGTGGGATGCACATCCAGGGCACGAAGCTCCCGTTCCACCACATCCCAAAGATGCTCTATTGGGTTGAGATCTGGTGACTGTGGGGGCCATTTTAGTACAGTGAACTCATTGTCATGTTCAAGAAACCAATTTGAAATGATTCGAGCTTTGTGACATGGTGCATTATCCTGCTGGAAGTAGCCATCAGAGGATGGGTACATGGTGGTCATAAAGGGATGGACATGGTCAGAAACAATGCTCAGGTAGGCCGTGGCATTTAAACAATGGCCAATTGGCACTAAGGGGCCTAAAGTGTGCCAAGAAAACATCCCCCACACCATTACACCACCACCACCAGCCTGCACAGTGGTAACAAGGCATGATGGATCCATGTTCTCATTCTGTTTACGCCAAATTCTGACTCTACCATCTGAATGTCTCAACAGAAATCGAGACTCATCAGACCAGGCAACATTTTTCCAGTCTTCAACTGTCCAATTTTGGTGAGCTCGTGCAAATTGTAGCCTCTTTTTCCTATTTGTAGTGGAGATGAGTGGTACCCGGTGGGGTCTTCTGCTGTTGTAGCCCATCTGCCTCAAGGTTGTGCGTGTTGTGGCTTCACAAATGCTTTGCTGCATACCTCGGTTGTAACGAGTGGTTATTTCAGTCAAAGTTGCTCTTCTATCAGCTTGAATCAGTCGGCCCATTCTCCTCTGACCTCTAGCATCAACAAGGCATTTTCGCCCACAGGACTGCCGCATACTGGATGTTTTTCCCTTTTCACACCATTCTTTGTAAGCTCTAGAAATGGTTGTGCGTGAAAATCCCAGTAACTGAGCAGATTGTGAAATACTCAGACCGGCCCGTCTGGCACCAACAACCATGCCAATGCATTGAAGCAACTGCCATGTGATTGGTTGATTAGATAATTGCATGAATGAGAAATTGAACAGGTGTTCCTAATAATCCTTTAGGTGAGTGTATAACTGTATCATCAGCATACATCTGACAATTAACAGTAGATGCACAAATGTCAGGCAGGTGATTCATATACAAACTGAACAACAAAGGACCCAATATTGAACCTTGGGGTACACCAACAGAATTATTATTACTATTAACTATTAACTATTTGTGAAGTCTTATTGCCTACCCGGACACACTGTTTTCTATCAGCAAGGTACTGTATGATCTTATCCATTTAATTACCTCTGGTGAGAAATTATACAGTTATTTTTTACGCCCATCATACAATTCATTCCTGCAAAAAAAAAAAAAAAAAAAAAAAAAAAAAAAATATATATATATATATATATATTATTAATAAAAAGTCCCATCTTACATTATTACTTTTTGAATATTCTGTAGGAAAGTTAGGGCATGCAAATAATATTTCATGCTGACTTTACGTTATCACATATTCATTAGCATAAGCTTGTTGTTGATCTTCAACCCACTTCATTCTGTTTTTTGTTGTGTCAGTTTCCAATGTGTCATTCTCATATGAGGCTTTATGTTAAAGCTGTTAACTATTTATGTGTTTTTGTTGACTGAGGTGGAGAATGTGCCTCTGTTGACACTAACTTGAATGGGGAAACACAAAAACGTCATAACAGATAAAGCCTGATTCTGGTTAATCCAGCATTAAATCAAGATAAATCCCCCTCCCCCAGATGTATACACCGGTCACGTATCTCACTTTGTTTTCATTTTCATTATCTCATTTTTGAAAATAGAGCTGTAATCGAGAGCCATACGCAACAAAGTGCATCAAACATTTTGGTAGCTACACAGTATCCCAATATAAGCGTACTTAAACCCTCAGGACTTTCACCACCCTTTGAAATTTACATTTTTTTCTGTTTCCACTATATGTGTTTTGTTCTCTTGCATACAGAATTAGAGTGCTGCATGTGCAAAGAAAAGTGGGAAATAGAGACATCAGGCCTGAGATTGACATTCTACAAACAGATTTTGCTCTTTTCCCCAGGGCATGCATGACTCTGTGACTTCCTAAAGCCTTCTCAGAGAGAGCTAGCAAAATATCCTGCCAGCATAGCAGTCTGAGAGAGCCAAACATAGCACAGTTTGTTCTTAAAGTATTTGGAGAGGTTTCTTTCTTTTTCTATTCATACTTTTCTGGAGAAAAACTGCAGTGACCTGATGCCATAAATTATGAAGCGGCCATTTCATTATTGCAGATAATAGAAACCGCCATTGTTTTAATTGGTACGAAAAGTACAAATACGAATGTCTTTGAAGTCATCTTCACTTTTTGGGGTTCAAGGTCATAAAATGTCAATCAATATTTTTATAACATTCAATTATTACCATATATGGTAATCCCACTCTTAAAGGGGTACTTCACCGCTGGCAAAATGGGCTTTCAATAAAACTTGGCTGCCTGTATAGTAAAAAGGCAAAAAATGTTTTTTGAAAATCGTGCTACCTGACTAGAGATAACAGAGAAAAAGGACTGTTGTTTTCCCTTTTGCCAAATAGGTAGGAAAACTTTAACACCCATAATGCACTGGGCATTGCCGTCCAAGGCCACTCCCATTAGTTTGCTATGGATACACTTACAAATACCGCCTTGCTTTAGTAGGAAATGCTTCTTAAGAAAATTTAAGTCATAAGAGTGGTGTCAACTCATATTGTTCCCGGGTTCAGGATTTCAGAGTTACTTTCAGTTGCTAGTGAAGGATCAAGCGTAGGCAGTGGATAAAGGCTGCACGGAATCGTAAATATGTAGAGAATGCCGTAACATAAAATCTGAAAATCCTCAATCTCTGTAGCCAACATTTCAAACTGGATAACCACGAACACAGTGTTTTATGCCAAACGGAGGGGGAAAAACGGAAAGAAACAGCAGTTTTCATGAAAGCCCTGGAGCTGTCAAAAGTTGCTGACAAATCAAACACGAATTTCTCGGTCCAGCTAACATGGAAAATGAGTTAACATTGTTCATTTACATATACTACCGACATTGTAACAATACAAAGCGAGTTGAAAATCGGCAAAGTTACACTTTAAGGTGCAGTCACATTTACCTTTGTATGGCGACATCCTACGGGACGAAATGCAGTCATGAACCGAGAAACGTTTGTTGACCCTGTAACACGCAAATTCGCTGGGTTCAAAATTATAGATTTGTTGCTTTGCATGTCTATTAGCTTTGAGGTCATCAATAGCCACTTTTCAATAGCCAGGGCTTTCAACAGGCCAGGCTGGGCTAATAGCCTCGGACCTGTAGCACAGAGCCCAAAACCACTTCACTAAAACCCACCCGTAACACGCCTTTCTGGAACAATATCACACAAATCCATCATTTCACCTACAACTGGGAGTCTACAACGCCAGCATGAGAGTCAGACGCTCTAACATGGAGGCTAAATGCTGCAACCACTAGCATCAGTCGCTAGAGTGTCTCTTGAAATCAGAATACTACTAGCTGGCCTCCATTACACTTACCCCTCTAAACCTTAATCCCTTCCGGGTCACGGAACCGATGTAACCCCCCCCCCCAGGTCCCACTCGCCTCACTCTGTGTGGGTCTCCGGCATGGGAGGCGGGCACTCTAACAAGGAGGCTAAAGACCGCAGTCTCTAGCGTCAATTGCTAGAGCGCCTCTTAAGATCAGGGGAGTGAGTCGCACAGCGACTACTAGCTGACCTCCGTAACATGAGTGGTTATCACCTTTTTTGCAATAGTTTGTGCATATAATTTACAGTTTCCCTAAACAGGATTTCTAAGACCATTGTACTGCCAATAAGTAATGTTGCTGTGTGGATTGTAACATATGCAACATGGGTCACCATGATATTGCCAAGTAAGGCATGTTCCTGGATTAACATATTTTGTTGATCCTGGAACAACATTGCTGTCCAAAAACATAGTCCTAACCCTATCCCTTATCCCTAAAATCAGAGGGAAATGATGGTGAATAACCCTGATGTAGAAGCACCTAACCCTGTTGTAAGTCTAAGCTTGACATAAACTGTAAACCCATCCCTCAAATCTGATTGGTTGATTAAAACGTTGTTCCAGGATCTACACAGATGTTGATCCAGAAACATGTTGTACTTGGTGAAATCACGCTCACCATGCAACATGATGTCACATCATGGTCAGAGGACTAGTTCTTCCTGGGGCAAGAGATGAAGAGGGACAGCCACCTCCTCTTCGTCTCTCTTGGCAGATCTAGAGGAGCAGTAGCAGCAGAGAGACAGGAAGACGGACTTGGTTATGTAACTAGAGACCTTGTGTGTGTGTCCTCTCTGGGTTCACATTTACAGCCCTGACAGAGGGAGCAGAGCTTGAAGACACCCTGCGTATCTCTTCCTAGGCTCTGCCACTTTGCATTAGTGTTTGATTTCATACTCACTGATAATTGGCCCAGTTTGTGTTTTTATTTTTGTTCTTTTTCACACTGACATTGGGCTTTATGACAACAGAGATATGAACAATGACACAATGCCACGCTAAGAGACAATGCATCCAACCCAACAATTCATAAGATATGTTATTTCTATTTATAATGAAGAACAGAGAACGAAAATGTCTGAGTTAAACTGATGCTGGAGGGTAAATGATTTCATGCATCAGGAAGTTTTCCATCTATAGCTCAAACCAACATCATAACGGTGACCCAGTCTCCATAACAGCTATTGGATTCTTTATTCGTTCAAGATCTCTTAACACAGTTTTGTGCTCTGTGTGATATACTTTAAGTCTTGACAGTTCCATTAATTTACAATACAAGTTCATTCATTCATCCATATAGAATCTAGACAGTCTCAAATCAGATGAGGCTTTCATTTAATAATCTATCTATCTATCTATCTATCTATCTATCTATCTATCTATCTATCTATCTATCTATCTATCTATCTATCTGTCTGTCTGTCTGTCTGTCTGTCTGTCTGTCTATCTTCTGTCAAATCGATTAATCGTGTTTAATCACATCCAAAATAAAAGTTTGTTTACATTATATATGTGTGTGTGTGTGTGTGTACCTACTGTGTATAATTATGTATATATTTAAGTATTTGCATGTATATACTGTATATATATTTATATAATTTATATTATATATACATATTTTATATATAATATAAAAAAATTCTTACATTAAATACATGCATGTGTGTGTATTTATATATGCATAATAATTATACACAATAATTAAACTTTTATTTTGGATGCGATTAATCATTATTAATTGATTTGACATTCACAATAATAATTATTTATTTATTTTAAATGTCCAATCATTATAGTACAATATTTCTGACGCTTTGAAGTTGAACATTTTCATTTCATTTTAAAATCTTTAGAAAAAAAAATTCATATGCTTTAAACCTCAGATCTGTATGCTAACATTTATATAATAATACTCACAAAAAACGGCATTCATTTCTGGCTGTTTCTCTCTCTTCCTTGCTGGCAAAGGCGTTCTTTCTTATTCATAGCTTTCAAAATAAATCAGTTCAGACAAAATGAGATGTCAGCCAAGGGACATGACAGCCTTTCAAGCAAACATGCATTGGATGCAATGGCGAGGACTCTGCATTGAAAGCCTCCTATCTGACTACAATTCACTCTGTTAGCTGAGAGAACTAATGAAATAGACAGAACTGAGTACTTTGTTCTCAGAGAAAGTGCCTTTGCTTATTGCTTAACTTGATCAATCGCAGTAGTGGATAACACTAGTGGATGCTCGGGTATTTGTGACGTGATTCTTTGACTTTTGTGTATAAAGTTTCAGATGTTACACAATCAATTGTCCCCACAAAACCAGACACAGAGATTTAGTTTAAATGTTACAGAGTGTGTTAAAATACACCCAGTACTATTTAGTCCTGTACACTGTGGCATGTGTGAAATTCAATTATGGTCATGCTGTCCAGCCTCTCTGAGCAACACTGCCTAACTGGAGGAAGCACCGGCCAGGTGGCGACCCTGTAGGCAGTACCCAGCACTGAGCACACCGCCTTGGCCAAGGCTGGGATGGACCACTGCCATCTTCCTACACCACAACACACAACACAGTCTCACGATCCAGACACACTGGGAGTAGGGAACGGTCTACGCTCACGACCACCGCCGTTTCCACAGACGCCTGGGCTCTCAGGGTCGCTGCCACAGAGATGCACATTGCATAGCACTTTGCTCCATAATTCATACTAAGTTCTTAAAATAGTGCCCTTCCAACAGTACTCAGTGTTCCATAAGCTCACTGAAATAGAATCAATGCATGCGCTGAGATCCTGAACACAGGCTGAATAAAAAGCACCATACGGAATTGAGCTTTGCTTGAGAGGAAAAGTACAAATATTAACCCCAGGTACAGGTGAAGAGTCTGTCACTGTGTGAGTGACACACTACAATTTTTCTTTGCTCACTTAAAATATCTGGCATGTGTACTTGAAAGATTCTCACTAGGGCTGTCGCAATCTTTTGTGACCACTTCCAAATTTCTTAAGCTAAATGTTACATTATAGTATGTCATTTTTAAGTTATAATATAATATACATAATATTTTGTTATTATATTATATTATAGTTATAATAATTATATATATATATATATATAATTTTTATAATAATAATATAGTTATAATTGTTCTTCTTGTTGTTATTAATATATATATATTACATATATATAATGACATATATATATATATATATATATATATATATATATATATAAAATGACATTTAATGCATTTCAATAATGATATTATAATATTATTATTATTCAGTTAATAATAATCTTTGATTATAAAGAAAAAATATATATATTTTTATAAATAACAAGAAATTGCATTATTATTGTTATTATTATTATTATTTATTAACAATAAATTATTTATTATTTATTAACAACTAATTAACAAACCTAGTTCATTTTAATTAAGTTTAAATTTATAACAATTTTTAGTTTGTTTATAATAATAATAATAATAATAAATGTCATTATTATTATTGGTGTTGTTATATTAATAATAATAACAAAATTTATTATAAATATTACAAATGATAATAATAATGATAATTCAGTTAATTATTATTAATAGGTAAATTCTTTAATATAATTACCTATAATGATCTAAATATATTGGCGTTTACTATAACAAAATTGAACTTTTTTTTCTTCAGATAATTATGTAAAAATCATGTCATGTTCCTACAGTTGTGCAGTTGTCATATGCCCCGTGACAAAAGCATGTAGCCTTTTTATGTCCTCACTAGTTTTAAAAACAGTTATTGAAAGTTATTGTATATTGTGAATGTAGTCTTTGAAAGCTTGATGTCACAAGCTGACATGGCACCGAATCTGGTCATCTATTGGACATAACTGGTGCGTCAGTCAAACTGTCCTGGAAAAGCTGGTAATGGTGTTGACAGTGTGGGGGGAAATACAGGGGTTACCGCAGATCCCCCTTTATTATCCGTGCCCAATGATAACAGGCATGTGTCGGGGAAACATCAAGCCAGCCTCTCTGCGGTCCATGCAAACTCCCCCCTCCGAACCCCCTTGACTGGCAGGCCAACTAATGGGTCCTGACTGAGGAAAATCAGCCTCTGTTAAGAGGAAGCAGCAAGTCCTGCCATAGGCCAAGAAAGAGAGGCCAAGCTGTATTCAAGGAAGAATCCAAGAGCATCCTCGACCCATTCAGTATAGACCTTCTCTTTCAATATGAGGTTGAATACTTCCCGCAGGCTGATCACTCACCACCCGTCACAAATAATATATAAATGCAGACTTTATTAGTAATGGCTTTAGTATGATGATTGTCTCGTTCAGGCTGTATTCCACTGGTCTTCACCACCTGATGAATAAGTAATGTGTATTTTCCTCCTCAGTATTACCATTTTTAACTGACTAAAGCTGATGGCAAAACCCACAAACCATTTTATCAAGCATTAATGACAGGACACTATTGAGATTAAATATCTCCTTTTCAGGTTAAACTTTCATTAACCTGAAAAGCCTCCTCTTTCAGTCGATAAACCCACTCAAAGCTGGATTTCTGAAGCTAGCTGATGCAACAATGGCAAAAATGAGCATCTTTACATAATTTTACTGTCTGTGAGAGGAGTTGGAACACGAGTTGATCGTTTTGTCCATGTCATTATTTTTATTTTACTGAAAGTTTATTAAATTCATTGACACATTCACTCATACATAATATGCTGAAAATGACTGTTTCTTGTCTTATCACATTCAACTAGGAATTACATGAATCATATAAATGATGTAGTGAAATGTGATAACAGTCAAATAGTTTGCATCCCTGAATATGACTTTTGATCATTTAATTGGATTTGTTATGTCACACAGGCAAATATTACATTACAAATCTTTCAGCCAATGAAACCGCTTTGAGGTCCTGGCTGGAATTCAACGAACAACATAAAAAGATATTTGTTTGTGATCTTAATCACTGTTTGTTTTAATAAATTAAGTATTAAAGGAATAGTTTGCACAAAAATTAAAATTCTGTCTTAATTTACTCGTCATTCCAAACCACGTTTGCTTTGTTCTGACTCAAAATATATTATTTTATGTTCTATAAAGAAAGTCATGGTTTGGAACAACATGAGGGTGAGTAAATGAGGACAGAATTAAAAATTTTCCATAAAAATATACTAAAACATAAACAAGAACCAAACTGTGACCAAAAAACCCTTCGGATCAAGCCATGACACTGCAGGATACCCCTTAACATGCAACATACTGAAAATATTTTTTTATTTCTCTAGTACAAACTGATCAACAGCCAAAGTACAAGTGTGACGTATTTCTAACGGCTTTGACGGAACAGCCCACATGCTCCTTCGTCTCTGATAGGTGGAGCCCATGGCAGTGTCTTCACCTCCTGTGAGCATGCACTGGGAGCAGACAATGAGAAACAAGGGAAGGCTTGATAAGAGCGAGGGAGCTGCTGCTAAAAAAAGGAGGGAGTAATTAGTAAATGTCGTCTAAGAGGAGCACGGTGAATTAGAGGCCTAGTGGATCATGTAATTAGGGGTAGACCAGTCTCCAACACAGCGCAAAGGGTGGAGGGGACACAATATCTTCAGCCACGTTCATTTTAATGATCATTAGGAATCTTTCAGTAAACTAAGGTGACGGTTTTATATGTATACACTTTAAAAAACAACAACCAGCTTCAGAAACTTGCAGTTTTTTCTTTGAATCCCAATGAAACTCAGTTTGAAGGGATAATTCAGAAAATTATGTAATCATTTACTCACCCTCATGTTGTTGCTAAAATCTCTGACTTTATTTCTTTTGCGAAGCACAAAAAGTTTTTTGGACCCTCTGACCCACTGTTTTGTAAGGACAAAAACAGTTGAAACTGTTCTTCAAAATACAATTTTTTGTGTGTTCCACAGGGGAAAGAAAGTCACACAGGTTTGGAACGACATGAAGGCAAGTAGATGATGACAGATTTTTCATTTTAACTATCCCTAAATTTTGGGTGATGTGTCAGTTTTTTAATTTTTAAATATTTTAATATATATATATATATATACAGGTGCTGGTCATATAATTAGAATATCATCAAAAAGTTGATTTATTTCACTAATTCCATTCAAAAAATGAAACTTGTATATTATATTCATTCATTACACACAGACTGATATATTTCAAATGTTTATTTCTTTTAATTTTGATGATTATAACTGACAACTAAGGAAAATCCCAAATTCAGTATCTCAGAAAATTAGAATATTGTGAAAAGGTTCAATATTGAAGACACCTGGTGCCACACTCTAATCAGCTAATTAACTCAAAACACCTGCAAAGGCCTTTAAATGGTCTCTCAGTCTAGTTCTGTAGGCTACACAATCATGGGGAAGACTGCTGACTTGACAGTTGTCCAAAAGACGACCATTGACACCTTGCACAAGGAGGGCAAGACACAAAAGGTCATTGCAAAAGAGGCTGGCTGTTCACAGAGCTCTGTGTCCAAACACATTAATAGAGAGGCGAAGGGAAGGAAAAGATGTGGTAGAAAAAAGTGTACAAGCAATAGGGATAACCACACCCTGGAGAGGATTGTGAAACAAAACCCATTCAAAAATGTGGGGGAGATTCACAAAGAGTGGACTGCAGCTGGAGTCAGTGCTTCAAGAACCACTACGCACAGACGTATACAAGACATGGGTTTCAGCTGTCGCATTCCTTGTGTCAAGCCACTCTTGAACAACAGACAGCGTCAGAAGCGCCTCACCTGGGCTAAAGACAAAAAGGACTGGACTGCTGCTGAGTGGTCCAAAGTTATGTTCTCTGATGAAAGTAAATTTTGCATTTCCTTTGGAAATCAGGGTCCCAGAGTCTGGAGGAAGAGAGGAGAGGCACACAATCCACGTTGCTTGAGGTCCAGTGTAAAGTTTTCACAGTCAGTGATGGTTTGGGGTGCCATGTCATCTGCTGGTGTTGGTCCCCTGTGTTTTCTGAGGTCCAAGGTCAACGCAGCCGTATACCGGGAAGTTTTAGAGCACTTCATGCTTCCTGCTGCTGACCAACTTTATGGAGATGCAGATTTCATTTTCCAACAGGACTTGGCACCTGCACACAGTGCCAAAGCAACCAGTACCTGGTTTAAGGACCATGGTATCCCTGTACTTAATTGGCCAGCAAACTCGCCTGACCTTAACCCCATAGAAAATCTATGGGGTATTGTGAAGAGGAAGATGCGATATGCCAGACCCAACAATGCAGAAGAGCTGAAGGCCACTATCAGAGCAAACTGGGCTCTCATAACACCTGAGCAGTGCCACAGACTGATCGACTCCATCCCATGCCGCATTGCTGCAGTAATTCAGGCAAAAGGAGCCCCAACTAAGTATTGAGTGCTGTACATGCTCATACTTTTCATGTTCATACTTTTCAGTTGGCCAAGATTTAAAAAAATCCTTTCTTTGTATTGGTCTTAAGGGATTTTCCTTAGTTGTCAGTTATAATCATCAAAATTTAAAGAAAGGAAAAAGATAGGGACAATACTCTCATTCCTGAGTAATAATCAAGTAACTTGATTGCCGTACCATGGGTGCAGCGGCGCAATGATATTACGCAGCGCCTGAAAATAGTCCCCAGCACGCTGGTTATGTTGATGGAAGTTAGCCTATTTTCAGGCGCTGCGTAATATCATTGCGCCGCTGCACCCATGGTATGTTGCCGTTATTTTGTCACTTATTGAGCAGTAGGCTAGATGGAGCCATTTACCTCCCGTCTTTGTGCTAAGATAGGTTAGCGGTGGCTGCGTCAAACAGAGTTATGGCACGCACGGAGATAAAAATGGTATGTATGGACTTATCTATCGCTGGGGGATACGGTGAATAAGCTAAAGTCCCAAAAAGTCAGCATGTTCCTTTAATGACATCCCATTCTTAATCCGTAGGATTTAATATGGAGTTGGCCCACTGTTTGCAGCTACTTTTCTCAACTCAACTCTTCTGGGAAGGCTTTCCACAAGGTTTAGGAGTGTGTTTATGGGAATTTTTGACCATTCTTCTAGAAGCGCATTTGTGAGATCAGGCACTGATGTAGGACGAGAAGGTCATTCCAAAGGTGTAATTCATTCCAAAGGTGTTCTATCGGGTTGAGGTCAGGACTCTGTGCAGGTCAGTCAAGTTCCTCCACACCAAACTCATCCATGTCTTTATGGACCTTGCTTTGTGCACTGGTGCGCAGTCATGTTGGAACATCCCCAAACTGTTCCCACAATGTTGGGAGCATGAAATTGTCCAAAATGTCTTGGTATGCTTAAGCATTAAGAGTTCCTTTCACTGGAACTAAGGGGCCAAGCCCAACCCCTGAAATTTCACAAATGAACTTAACATATGGCAACCTATCACGGTAACACGCTTGAATTCACTGAGCTCCTGAGAGCGACCCATTCTTTCACAAATGTTTGTAGAAGCGTCTGCATGCCTAGGTGCTTGATTTTATACACCTGTGGCCATGCAAGTGATTGGAACACCTGAATTCAATGATTTGGAGGGTGGGAATATGGTGTATATTTAAATACATTAAATATTTTCTCTTATCCTAGCTGAGTCTGCAGAGACAATTATATAGATTTTCCCCGAAAAAAGTAAAAAGTAATTCTGATTCTGTTTGATTTGGGGCGGGGATATCTGTTTGATTGGCCAATGGCAGTTGAAGGGAGTGTTTAGGAAACCAGTCTGAAAACAGTCAATATTTTACTGTTATTTCTATTGACAGTGACACAGAAATTAAAATTTTTTCCTTTAGCATGAATCATAAGATCATCATAAGGATTTTTTCCTTTCAAAAGATCTAGGCTGTGTCCAAAATCACCTCCCATACCCTCATTCGCTATTTCCTACATTACTCCACTAATATAGTCCACTTGAAGGAGTGAATGAAAACGAGTGAGTGAATTTGGACACTGTGTGTGCTGGAAGGGCTGCCGCTTTTGCATAGTTTGTCTAGCTGTTTAATAATCATTTGAAACGTAACAAACTGGCAGCTCCAGTAGTAAGGAAAAGATTTATCTTGAACTCTGTCATGGAAAATAGCATGTATAAACCTTAATTAAACAATTTAATAATCAATTAAAAAAGGAATTTATACCTGTATGATATTACGCTGTAGCCACATTGGACAAGTGGAGTGCGACTCTCACAGTGCATTATGGGTATTCTCTAGCCATTGAGCATACATCGGTTGTACACTTGTTATTACAGTGCATTGTGGGATTGAATGAGTGCACTTGATAACGTCCACTGTGGTTTCTGACACCACTACAAATGGCTGTTCCTTCAAATAGTGCCCTATTTAAGGGCATAGGGGGCAATTTCGGACACAGCCCTAGTTAGTTGTGTGAGATGTTTGAAGATTTTGCTATTGTATCTCACCCATACTTTATGTGCCATCTCTCATCCATATAAAAGGTGCTGTGGTGGGGATGTGTTGGGAAAAATATTTGAGTGGAAAAGGACAAGGATACCTAGAGGAGTTTTACCATGATTTTTCTGTCTCTGAGCCACAGCAGTTGCTTCCAAAGAAGTTGCTTCCTGGTACAGATTACCGCAGACAAAACTGTTGCTTTTACTCACTTCATCGATACCAAAAAAGAGAATATCCTGATGAAACACACATAACTGCATGCATGAAAAGAGCAGCGCTTTTGAAACTCAAGGACCGTCCAATCCACACACAAGTACTAATGGACAGTACTCAGTGTTATCTCTTTCCTTGCATGATGTGCATCTATGCAAATGTATTCAAAAGATGACGTGAGCAGGTGGCAATCATCAATGACAGTGACAGCTATTTAAAACCATACACAGAGATATGACAATTATATCAGCCTTCATTTGCAGCAGTTGAAGTAATAATGCATGCTACTGTTAAATCCACATGAAGTATTTTATCGAAGGACAAGTCTTTATGCATTCAAATAGGTGCCACAGCAGGCCGTGAGGATTTATGACTGTGTAGTTCTGAGGGAGAGCAGATAACAAGGATAAAGTCATAAATGAATCTTGTCCGTGAAGTAGCCAGCAGACTGACAGTGCCAGATTAAAGTCTGTGCCTTTTAAACAAATTGGGTGCTTAAAGGAGCATATTGCCTGTGAGCTAGAACATGTTTTATTGTTCAGCCACATTAGCGCTGAGACAAAGAGGAGCGTCACACGGCGGCACGTCACAGGTCCTGACGAGCCTAGATAATTGGTTCCTCGATTGATTGCCATGAAAACGGTGAGCTCAGTGAGCCAAAGGAGAGGGGGACGGCAAGGATGACTTGGACCACGGTCCGTCAGAGCGTCTATAGTTCTCTCCTGAATTCGATCCAGTGTCCACTGACCTTTACCATCTTTATCCAACACCCGACCCAATTCTCAGCAGACAAACAGCAGGGAAATTCCTTTCTGTAACTGTCAATTACAATTAGAAACATTATGATTGGAATTAAATTACCCCATTAATGAATTTGGATGATAATTTTAACCTCTATTTTTCAGAGCTTGGAGAATTGAGAATAATTCTACACAAGATAAACCATGCAGATGGAGAACCACAGGTTTGGATGTATTATATTTCCAAATTTGTATGACTTTCTATTTTCAGTTGAACACAAAGGATGAATTTGAAGAATCTTTATGCAGCTCCTTTCCATGCAAATGTAAAACTAAAAATGTAAAATACCATAAAAGCACCTTAAACGTATCTGTGATCTCTTGTTATGGCAAGAGCTACATAAAGAAATCTTCCAGAATGTCTTGTTTTGTGTGCCAGAGAAATGAATAACTAACAGCGTGAGGGTGAGTAAATAATTACAGAATTTTCAACATTATTTAAGTCGCAATGTAACAGAAGTAGTGACAGATTTTTTTACCAATTTGGGGGCAAATATTGATGATGTGTTTTGTGGGCGGAGCCTACCTGGTGTCAGAAAATGACAGTTCTGCAGTAGAACTCTATGGAAGCCATGTAATAGACTTGGTCGTTGTTGTGTCATAGCTGGGAGCGTGGGGCGGAGTCGGCATGGGGGAAAACAATCCATTCCCCCACACTGGAAATGCATGGTGTTAACCCAGTATAGCCTATGTAGAATCACTTCTGCCGCTCAACAGAGCAAGATACATAGAAAAACTGAGCCGTATTGGGTCAGATTGTCCGTACAGTATCTGTGACTGGACAAACAACCCAAGGCAATGGCCAGAGGTGTCATTTTCTCGTCAAAATGCATGCTGCTCCCCCAAATATCACACGACATGCTTACTTCATAAATCACCTTTCGATGAAGACATTTATTCAGTGTTCCTAAATTTAATGGATTTAGAGTATGTATTACATACATTTAACGTTTTAAAATGATCATAAAACTTGTCTTGTGCTATGAAATGGATATTTTTCTGAATATGCCGTGTGCAATGCAAAGAGCGTTTGTTTATGTGAATGTTTGTTTGGGCTAGAATATAAACATGAAATGTCAAACGTTAATTTACCGCAGTACCACATTTAACAAACATTTCTCAAAAGCCTAAAATCCAGTTATAAGATGAGCTGTTTGGCATCAATGACACGGGTTTAGATAAAGTTTAGACATCCGTCAGTTTTCTGTTGTCTTGCGTGCATGTAGCTTTATTTGTTTATTTATTCGTTTTTCTTGTTAGTACAGCCATGCAAGAATAAATTCCGAGTTCAGCATTTACATTTTTAAAAAATCTCACAATTTTGACTTTTTTTTCTCGCATTTCCGAGTGTATATCTCACAATTCTAAGAAGAAATATCAGAATTGCAAGATATAAACTCGATATTCTGTATTTTTCCCCTCAGAATTGCGGGTTATATCCCCAATTCTGACTTTTTCCCTCTCAGAATTGTAATATCAACTCACAATTGCAAGATAAAAGTCTTGTGAGATAGGCCTAAAGATTTTGTTTAAATGTTATCTATATAAAACATTATAGGTTTAAATATGATTTCATGCTGTAACTGTAAAGATATTGCCCCTATGAACTGCATATGTGAATAATTATTTAGCAATCTATTGTTTACATCAAATCCATTAGTAGACTAATCATTGCAGGTTTCATCAATCCAGTCTGTGGCTTGCAACCATAAATGTCTTTATAAAAGTGATTTTAAGTGTTTTGTTAACTTGAGCCATTAACTTCAACCACACAACACTGTGTCCAAAATACCATACCTGAGGTTGATTCTCTCACCTATTTCAGTGATATCTATCGGGTATGGCCACTGATATTCATCAAAATCGCTGACATCACCTTTAATATGTAGGAAGTCAGGAGTCATATCACTACAGGAAAAGGATGAATGGAGGCATTACGAACATGTCCTTGGTAGAAATGTTTTTTTTTCTGCTTATGGTGAATCACAGGCATGGTCTCAACAATTACAGGACATAAAGAAGAGGAAATGACAGAGATGTTCAAGGAGCTGCTGGGCTTGAGCACAAACAGCTGATTACAACTGTCATTAATGCAAGGTTTGAGGACACTTAGTGCTATATTATGCCCTTCCGTAAACTGGTTAATTCAGAAATACCCATTTTAAAAGAAGCTTTAAAGACAAATGTTTTTCCTGGAAATCCTGGTAGGGTGCACTGAAAGTGCAACAACCCTGAGAGATGCAAAACAACTTTCCTGCAGGGCGGCAGGATGTAACGCTCATTGCAAATGCTCCTTTGATTAACTGAGCAAATGAAAAGCCCTGCTTGATTTACTACCAATCGACCACTAATGATCATTCACACAATTGATTACAGATAAATGCATTGGTCGGTCAAGCCATGAAATAATTTATAGCTACCTAAAGGAAGGTGCTTGATTATTTAGCTTAAATGATAATGCCATTGGCAATAATGCTTTCGAAAGTAGATTTTCAATTAATTTTTTTTAAGAAAAAGACTTTTGACTATAGGAGCAATTTGATAATCATCAAGCATTTTTTACAAGACGAGTTAAATGCATATATTAAAGGGATAGTTCACCCAAAAATTTTGTCATTAATTACTCACCTCATGACATTCTAAACCCGTAAGACTTTCGTTCATCTTCGGACCACAAATGGAGATATTTTTGATGAAATCTGAGAACTTTCTGTCCCTCCATTGACAGCTACACAACTAACACTTTGACGCTTCAAAAAGTTCATAAAGAGATTATAAAACTCATCCATATGAATTGAGCGGTTTAGTCCAAATTTTCTGAGGAGATACGATCGCTTTATATGATGAACAGATTGAATTTAGGCTTTTATTCACATTGATCAGCAAACATAAAAAGAAGCTCAACCGAACCTGCTTGACGTGCGAGAACAAACCTCATTGGTTCTTGCGGAAGCTCAAACGTGGTTCTGTGTAAATAAAAAGCAGCATCAGTGCAACCTCAAACTTTGAGTACATAGGTAATTATCTATCATATGTAATTACTTTAATTAAATTATATTAAATTATACTTTTATGTATAATACTATTTATTTAATGTGTCTGTGCTTATAGTATAATATTTTTTAAAACATAAAACGAAGAGTTACAGTGCATGCTTCTGACTGGTCAGTACAGCGGTTGTATGACGTGAAACACCTGTTCACCCCAGAATCGTTATTTGTTGCGTAGCAACGTTCTGTTATGTTTTCCTTGTTTAAATAACATTTTAAAACCACAATATGTAATTTTTCGCTGCTAGAGGACGCTTATTCAAAACAAAGGTGTAGCTTGATAAAGCCTTGAATTCACAGAGCTTTTATTATCCCGCAGACGAGCGCTTCCGCTTCTTCCGCTCATGCGTATGTGGGGTAACGCAGAGCTGTTCTATCATATTAGATACATTTGAGTGTGTTGAAAGTTATGTTATAATGCTACTCTGTGCGTTCACCATGAGACACTTGTTGCACACTGCAGTAAGCTAGATGATCGATATTAGGCATGGTAAAACATGGTACTCGCGGTAAATCATGAAAACGACTAACTGTGTTGAGCTGTATAACAATGATACGTTTTCTGTCGATGAATAAAATAAAACACATCCTATATTAAAGCATCTTTGATGTTTCCATGGTTTCTACAAAATAAAACCAGAAGTCGAGGGTAATGCAAGTATGATGCCATTGTCCGTGTCCTGGTTAAAATTGCTGATTTCTCTGGATTTAAACATTCTTCTAAACATTTGGGATAATGTAAGTACACAAGTCAACTAAATAAATAACATTGTTCTATTGGTTGTTGGATATTTTAATCCAAAAACTTACATATTGTGCCTTTAATGCAAAATTTAGTATTAGCATTTTTACTTATTTTATATATAAGCGAGGGCACTCAAGACGCACTTTAATGTGACTGTATTATGGTTAGGTTTCTCTGCAGTGCCCTTAGCAGTGACTATAATATTCGCAATTTAGCACGTCGTAAATTAACTTGTTGCTTTTTATAGCGTCATTATTATTATTACTGCCATAAATGCACTATGCCTCTCTGCTGCAATGCAATTCACCGTTTGTGGAGATGACAGATTTAGATTATGTTACGTGTAGTGTAAACATGGCACGTAAGTCTAACTACGGCAATATTAATAGCAATACTGGTTCGTCGTATGAAGCGAAACTGAGCCGTGTTCATCTGTGCAACAGATCTAAAATGAACTCAAGTGACTCTGTAAAAGTACGTTTGTCGCTCTGTCCGAGGTTCTGAAACCAGATCACGTGACGCCACTGCCTCATTCAGCAGTGAGCGCGCGCACTGGTTTATAGAGAATTTCACGTGAGAACGCGACAAACCATCACTCGCATACACTGTAGCCCACTTCTCTCCGCTCGCCGCCTCACAGACGAGCTTACGGGAGGCGTTTTGCATCTTTTCCCACAGCTTGAACACAATCGACAACATTACGATGGTAGACTTTGGCATTCTTCGTTTTTCTCTGCGCTTCTTCCCTACTTCATGCCAAGGCGGTGATTGCAGTGGATGGGCAGAACGTGCCAGGCTTCGTTTCTAATCCAGAAAGTGCCCGTCTGCTCGGGGATCTCGTGCTAAGAAGATGTAAGGACCGAAACAAGCCTTTCCCCCCCACCTCCCAAAACCAGCATCTTCTTCACAAAAATGCAGAAGGGAATTCGACTTAATGATGGTCATGTCACCTACCTGGGTCTTTTGGCAAAGAAGGATGGCACGAGGCGAGGCTGTTTAAGCAAAAAGAGCTCCGACAACACAAAATGGCACACCAAGTGGTTTGCTCTGTTGCAAAATATGCTTTTTTATTTTGAGAGCGAGTCCAGCTCGCGACCTTCGGGATTATACCTGTTGGAGGGATGTGTGTGTGACAGGTCGCCCTCACCCAAACCTTCACTATCAGCAAAGGAGTGCTTAGAAAAACAGGTACGAAACAAACGGAATGACAACTTTTGTGCATAATGCATACATGCTGATAGACCGTTAGAATAGAGTTACTTTTGGGGTAGGGCATCTAAAAATGGGCATTCTGTTTCCAGCCAGCAGCGACTGGGGTTTTGTTTTATGCGTAAAAATGATGAGCATGCGCTCGAGAACAACCAACAATTTCACCACCAGGCAGGCAGCATCTACTGCTTTGCTCAGTGCTCGGTTGAGTTTTGTTCTCTTTTTTTTTTTTTTGCATCTGATATTTCGTTTACTTTTTTTAAATGGTTTGTCAGTCATACTACTTTTCTTTGGAAATGAGCATCTTTTGAGCGACATCACGTTACGTTACGTTAAAGTTTAAGCCAATTGCGTACGTTACATAACATGCGTATGATTATTGAGATTACATAAATTAGGCTACAGGCTAAACGAATTAGCCTACAAATATGATTTTGTTAGTAGTCGTTAAAGGCCTGCATCCAAGCAGTCAAAATGCTGTCATTATTTACAATGTTTCAAACCTGTAAGACTTTATTTCGTCGGTGAAACTCAAAAAGAAACGACAGCTTCAGTCACCACTCACTTTCATTGAATGGAAAACGAGAAATCAGAGTCCCTAACATTATGCCTAGTCTCTCCTTGTCTTTCACTTAAGACATAACAACACGAAGGAGAGGAAAAGACAGAATTGCTTTAAGTAGGCCTACTACAGCGGTTTATGCAGTAAACTTAATTGTCAGTATCACGCTATAATCAACAGTTTACCGACGTAAGTTTCATCGTTTGATATCCATTTAGCTTTCCATGGATCTTATTTTTCAGCGTTTCTCCTCAGAGACATTTAAGTTTTTGCTCTGCTTCACACAAGAGAGAAAATGACGCTAGAGAAGCACTTAAAAAAAACCCTCAGAGTCGCCATCATGCGGAAAACTGGCGTAGAATCGCAGTCTGTTTGACGTATTGATTTAATTCCCGCGCTGATATTAATAGCATCCTACCTTGGCAACTGCGTCTTCACAACGTGTTTAATAACAAATCGCTCCCAAAACTGAACTTTATGTTCACAAGACACTGTTTGGGCGTCTAGAGAGGTGTTATGCAGCATTTAATGTTCTTTGTTCATGTAATTCGCTGCTGATTAGGCTAAACCCAGTGACTTCTGGCTTCAAATATGTCATATCATCTTTTTCAGATATGTTAAAGTAGGCCATTTAATGTAGTTATCACTGAAACATAGTTATGGTAAGGTTATTATGTTTTGTGCCATCCTTGTTTGATTTCAGAGTGATTATGTATCAACATTTATACTATAAAAACGTGTAGTTAGCCTAACTTAAAGGTGCACTCCGCATTTTTACTTGTGTGAGAGATAAAGAAATGAATGTCACTTTTGACAAATATGATAAAAAATGTTATGTGTCATCACTAACATGAGAAAAGCGGCTTTATTCTATGTGGAGCGTGGTTTTCAATGGAGGCCACCATGTTGAGATCACATGACCAGCAGTGTCATGAAAAGTACAACAGTGTGATCACTTTTTCAGCTGCCTTGGTTCTGCAAGTATTTTCCCCATTGGGATTGTAAAAAAGTCTGTTAAAAGCCATGAACCATACTAGCCAGCTACAAGGTGAATCAGAATACAAACTTTAATTTAAAGCAAAAAAAAAAAAGTGAAAATTGGACAAAAAGACACAGGTACAAGACTGCGTAGTTAATAAGAATGTACAGTGGCCGAGAGAGCTCAACACGCTGCAACTGAAGAAAACACATGCAAATAGAAAAAATACTAGCAAATTAAGGTCTTTGTTGGTTTTGACAACACATGTGCTGCAAATGCTCACAACCCAACCAAATACAGAAATACGCTGCAAATACTCACAACACAACCAAATACAGAAACACGCTGCAAATGCTCACAACGCAACCAAATACAGAAACACGCTGAAGATACTCACAACCAAATACAGAAACACACTGCAAATGCTCACAACACAACCAAATACAGAAACATGCTGCAAATATTCACAACCCAACCAAATACAGAAACACGCTGCAAATGCTCACAATGCAACCAAATACAGAAACACGCTGAAGATACTCACAACCAAATACAGAAACACACTGCAAATGCTCACAACACAACCAAATACAGAAACACGCTGCAAATACTCAAAACACAACCAAATACTGAAACGCGCTGCAAATGCTCACAACACAACCAAATACAGAAACATGCTGCAAATACTCACAACCCAACCAAATACAGAAACACGCTGCAAATGCTCACAACGCAACCAAATACAGAAACACACTGTAGATACTCACAACCAAATACAGAAACATGCTGCAAATACTCACAACACAACCAAATACAGAAACATGCTGCAAATACTCACAACGCAACCAAATACAGAAACATGCTGCAAATACTCACAACCCAACCAAATACAGAAACACGCTGCAAATGCTCACAACGCAACCAAATACAGAAACACACTGCAAATACTCACAACGCAGCCAAATACAGAAACACACTGCAAATACTCACAACGCAACCAAATACAGAAACACACTGCAAATGCTCACAACACAACCAAATACAGAAACATGCTGCAAATACTCACAACCCAACCAAATACAGAAACACGCTGCAAATACTCACAACACAACCAAATACAGAAATACACTGCAAATACTCACAACGCAACCAAATACAGAAATACACTGCAAATACTCACAACACAACCAAATACAGAAACATGCTGCAAATACTCACAACCCAACCAAATACAGAAACACGCTGCAAATACTCACAACACAACCAAATACAGAAATACACTGCAAATACTCACAACGCAACCAAATACAGAAATACACTGCAAATACTCACAACGCAACCAAATACAGAAACACGCTGCAAATACTCACAACCCAACCGAATACAGAAACACACTGCAAATGCTCACAACCAAATACAGAAACATACTACAAATACTCACCACACAACCAAATACAGAAACACGCTGCAAATACTCACAACCCAACCAAATACTGAAACACGCTGCAAATGCTCACAACACAACCAAATACAGAAACATGCTGCAAATACTCACAACCCAACCAAATACAGAAACACGCTGTAGATACTCACAACCAAATACAGAAACATACTGCAAATACTCACCACACAACTAAATACAGAAACACGACCAAATTCATAAACACGCTGCAAATGCTCACAACACAACCAAATACAGAAACATGCTGCAAATACTCACAACCCAACCAAATACAGAAACACGCTGCAAATGCTCACAACGCAACCAAATACAGAAACACGCTGTAGATACTCACAACCAAATACAGAAACATGCTGCAAATACTCACAACACAACCAATTACAGAAACATGCTGCAAATACTCACAACACAACCAAATACAGAAACATGCTGCAAATGCTCACAACGCAACCAAATACAGAAACACGCTGTAGATACTCACAACCAAATACAGAAACACGCTGCAAATACTCAAAACACAACCAAATACTGAAACACGCTGCAAATGCTCACAACGCAACCAAATACAGAAACATGCTGCAAATACTCACAACCCAACCAAATACAGAAACACGCTGCAAATGCTCACAACACAACCAAATACAGAAACACACTACAAATGCTCACAACACAACCAAATACAGAAACACGCTGAAGATACTCACAACCAAATACAGAAACATGCTGCAAATACTCACAACACAACCAAATACAGAAACATGCTGCAAATACTCACAACACAACCAAATATAGAAATACACTGCAAATACTCACAACGCAACCAAATACAGAAATACACTGCAAATTTTTACAACGCAACCAAATACAGAAATACACTGCAAATACTCACAACGCAACCAAATACAGAAACACGCTGCAAATGCTCACAACACAACCAAATACAGAAACACGCTGCAAATACTCACCACACAACCAAATACAGAAACACGACCAAATACATAAACACGCTGCAAATACTCACAACCAAATACAGAAACACGCTGTAAATACTCACAACGTAACCAAATACAAAAATGCGCTGCAAATAGCATTTATTTTGACCTGGTTTAAACCATTAATTAAGCATAACAGAATTTATATTCGTGAACCTTGAACTTTATTTAGTGTATTTCATCAGATTATTTAAGCTAATAATATCTAAAAGGCTAAGGAATTATATGATCAGGATGTTAAATTAAACAAAAGACTCACCTTTCAGGTAATTGACAACACCACTGACGAGTAGTAGACATTGAACAATAAGCATGTCCTAGC
The DNA here is from genome assembly GCA_039654625.1 of Rhinogobio ventralis. Lineage (NCBI taxonomy): Eukaryota > Metazoa > Chordata > Actinopteri > Cypriniformes > Gobionidae > Rhinogobio > Rhinogobio ventralis. The sequence continues at coordinate 6,366,474 of CM077206.1, read as the reverse complement.
CAGGTGCGTCACTTGTTGGGGTCCCCTGGAAACATTTCCGTTGTGGTTTGTGTTGTTTTCTACATGTTTTTGTATTTAGTTGCACTGTGAGTATTTGCAGCATGTGTGTTGTCAAACTGATGAAGTTGTTTTCTTAATTTGCTGGTGTTTTTTCTATTTGCATGTGTTTTCTTCAGTTGCAGCGTGTTGAGCTCTCTCGGCCACCGTAGGAAAGAACTACAGTCCAAGGAAGCATTTCGAATTAAACTATTGATTTAAATATTGTATTTTTTAGTTTGAGAGTGTAGGGAGACTCAATTATGTCATGCTTGTCGCACCATTCTCTGATTGGTTGAGATTTCTATGCAGAATCTAATGCAGTTTTTCACCAAGAATTTCTCTGTTTAACAAATGTTGGGCTAATGGCTTCAGCAAAAGCATATATCATTGATTAAAAACCTCAGAGCTCACAGGTCTTGTTTATAAATTATTATTAAAAATCGAATTCCCTATGGAAAAATGAATGGGATTTTTACTTTCGGCTGTTTTTACACCCCAACTGTTAAAATTTATTGGACCTGGTTACTAATAATAACAATAATAGTATCAATAGTAATAATTTCAGTTTATAAATCCCTTTACCAATGTTTACAAATTATAAACATAAAAGTACATGGTATGGATTGGCATGTGTGCAATCCACCAGTCAGTCCAAAAAGAATGAGTATGAGTGGAAAAATAAAATGTCCTCTGAAGCAGTCCATGCTGAAGTGATGACCTGCAGCTACACAGAGCGAGGACAAACGGCAGGACGTCAAGTGGTGGCCATGGCCAACACACCACCAAATGTCTCCATCTAAGACACAGCCGCAATGCATTGAACAGGGAGAAAGAGCTTGTGACATACTGTGCACCTGCACAAAACCCCAACAATGCACAAAATGTAGACTTTATAGATGCATGCAAAAAAATATTAACGTAAAAGAGTGAAAGTAGTTTAAGCCTATAGGTGTCAGTATAAGAGCCAGAGAAATGTAAACAAAAACTTACTGAGCGTAGCTTTAATATTCAGCAACCTGATGCGACAGCGACTTAATCAATGCAGCCATATGGCAATCTGAAGAATAGTTTTAGAATATTTAGAATAGTTTATCAATTGATCCTGAAACAAAATCTCTGAAAAGCTGCATCAGTTCTTTGTTTTACAAGCATGACTTTTGACTACTAGACAGTGGTGGAGACTCACATAGCTGAAGAAGTTTTACCTTGGTTAAACCTGCCTGGCTGTGTCTTCAGCCTGCAGTGCTTATCTGTGTGTGTGTAAGGACCGCAATTCAACGAGTCTAGGACCTTCCTGTGAACAGCTGTCCCTGTGCTGACAAAGCAGGATGCGGCATGGAGTTTGATGCTGTGCATGTCTGTCGTCCTCTAAAGAACAGAGCATAGTTAGAGCGACGTTACCTCACAATCAACGACTCAGTGTTAGACTTCACACACACTTCACCCTTTATATTAGGCATGCACACTGTAACCTCATTCAGTTTAAATTATTTGCATGAATAATTTACTCTGGCAAGCTTAAAATGCATAAGATACCTGCCATTTTGCTAATACTTGTCTTGAGCAGAGCAGTCAAAATAGATACTTTGATTGGTCTTCAACTTGTATAAATGTAACGGATGTAGGCCAGTAAGAGCTGTGCGTGTGAACCTCACTCCCCTGGCCTCAAGGCGCAGCAGCAGCGGTCTTTAGTGCCCTTGTTAGCGCTGACAGAACGGCAGTTTCTTTCAGTTTTTTCCCCTCCATTTGCCGTAAAACACATGAAAGTAACTCTCTTCCGCTAAATGTTTACTTTTTGAATTCTTGCACCCGGGAACAAAAAGTCAACAGCATCATGACTAAAAGTTTGCTAAGAAGTATTTCCTACTAAAGCAAGGTGGTATTTGACTCTGGTAAGCATATCCATAGCAGACTGGTGGGAATGGCCTTGGATGGCAACATGCCAAGTGCATTATGGGTGTTGAAGTTTTCCTACCTATTTGGCAAAAGGGAAGACAACAGCCTTTTTTCTCTGTTTTCAGATAGCATGATTAAAACATTTTTTTTCGCCTTTCTACTGTATAGCCAGCCATGTTTTATTGAAAGTCCACTTTTCCAGCGGTGAAGTACCCCTTTAATGGAACATATAGCAATAATTTTAGAAGGTATAATTAACCCAAAAATAAAAACATTCATCAACAGTCATTATATTGGTTTAAAATTCACCCCATCTATTATTGTGTTATTGATCATATTGTGATTAATTCATCCATTCATATGTTTTATTTTTTTTTTTTTATTTTGACCTCAATCTTCCAGTGAAAATGGCAGATATCCCTTTGGTGACTTCTCCAATCATTTCGTCCCTTATAAGTTAAATCCCTACATCAGGATCAGATGTTCTTTTTGTTCCTGATTATTACCTTCATTAGATCAGATCTAAAGTCTGTAGACCTAATGAGGTTCTTGTAACCTCTTATAATCTTAATGTAGTATTTGTTCCATATTCATATCTAGCATTATACTGTCTGTCTATTTCTCCAGGTGTGCCAATTTACAGAAACAGGAGCAAAAAAGTGGGACGCTCTATTTAATCTAGAGTTTGGCAATACACAGGTGTGCAGGTGTATATTTATTTACTTTTTGAGGGAAAAAATCAGCCCAATTCAGTCTGGGATGTACAGATTATAATTTGTATACAGACCGGTCTCCACATCTTTGCTTAGAAATCCATTTAAATTTCTAATTAAATGTCTTTCTTTCTTTTTTTTTTTTAGATTGCAGTGTTCATGGCTATTCTCTAATCTAAAAAAGCACTTACTCAGCACAAAGGGGTTTTTGGGCAATCTGTGTACTGGCGTATTCATCACAAATTTGTGTTTTATTGAAAACCATCCTGCTACCTTTTCTTTCATTGTCATTGTATTTACATAGCAATCACTCTGCTCTACCATTCATTTATTGGCCCTTCTTTAATATATCTGCATTTGAGCCCATGGTTCCTATGGCAACTCCTATTTGCATGAGAAAAAGAGTGGTTGGAGGGATGGTGTGTGTGTATGTGAGTGTGTTGCGGGAGCATGTAGCAGTGCGTTGCGCCTCCTTCATTAATGCTAACGCTGTTTGGGCTAAATTTGTTCTGTTCAGTACCTCTAAGGGGTCAGGGCCCATTTATAGCAAAACACTCATCTCTCTTTTGGGAACAGTTGCATTTCTGCAGCTCAACAGAATGAGCGAGTGCATGTAGACTTACTGATGCTTGCTATTTTGGTCTCCTTGTAGACTGCACTTGCATTAGTGCTCAAGACAGACATAATACAGTTTGTCCTTTACAGAGGAGTGGGAACATGAAGAAAAAAAAGGGCATACACCATGTTAAAGCTGTACGTTATGGATTTGATTTGTAACAGACTCATAATGGAACACTTTTATTTTTTTACAGTCCATTTTCTTTCCCAAAACCATGGTTCACTTCATTTAGCAAAGGCTGACGTGACAGTTAACAGGTTGCAACACAAAAGGGAAACATGGTTGTCTGATGAAAGAATCTAAAAGGACCTGTCTGAACTCATACATTATACAGCAACTTTCATAATGTGTTATTTACAATTCCTTTGTTTCGTTTACATAGACTATGCTTAAAGATAACAGTGATCACTTTTGAATGTCATGTCCTTTATTTCATGCACCCTATCCTCCATTATCTGACTTTGTAATAGTCTCTGTTTTCTAATTTGTAGGCTTGCAGCACATTTGGATTGGATATTGCCTGTTTATCCTGTCATTAATGGGTTTTGCAAGCATTGTTATATTGTTCTTTATATGTGCCATATTCTGGTTTTAAAGCACTTGATTGATCTCCCAAAGAAAAAGTGATGTTTATTGTGTGTGTGTGTGTGTGTGTGTGTGCACTTGAAAACAGTTATATATAAGTTATAAGTAATATATACATGATCTGGCTATAAATTGAAAGAATTAAGCCAGCTTTGAGTCTTGACCTTGCTAATGGAAAGGAAATGGTAAAAGAAACAACATACTTCAACCTTAAGAATTATGCAACAATGTGTCATATATGTAACAATATGACATACACTGTATTGCCAAAAGTTTTGGGATGCCTGCTTTTACATGCACATGAATTTTAATGACATCCCATTATTAATCCGTAGGGTTTAATATGGAGTTGGCCCACCCTTTGCAGCTTTAACAGCTTCAACTCTTCTGGGAAGGCTTTCCACAAGGTTTAGGAGTGTGTTTATGGGATATTTTGACCATTCTTCTATGAAGCGCATTTGTGAGGTCAGGCACTGATGTTGGACGAGAAGGCCTGGCTCGCAGTCTCCGCTCTAATTCATCCCAAAGGTGTTCTATCGGGTTGAGGTCAGGACTCTGTGCAGGCCAGTCAAGTTCCTCCACACCAAACTCGCTCATCCATGTCTTTATGGACCTTGCTTTGTGCACTGGTGCGCAGTCCTTTGGGGCATCCCCAAACTGTTCCCACAAAGTTGGGAGCATGAAATTGTCCAAAATGTCTTGGTATGCTGAAGCATTAAGAGTTCCTTGCACTGGAACTAAAGGGCCAAGCCCAACCCCTGAAAAACAACCCCACACCATAATCCCCCCTCCACCAAACTTTACAATTGGTCTTTAAACTATCTAATTTAGTTTATATTTTTAATTTGAATAATTCAAGTATTGTTTTCGCCATGAAAATAGCAAACAAATCTGACATGGCATTGAAAAGCGAGCAAGCAAACAAACACACACACACAGACAATATGAGTATCCTGTATTAAAACACTTAATGTGTTTGTTCCTTCCACAATTTATCAATGTTTTTAATAAGCATATGATTTTTCCAAGACCTGATCAACTGGGCAGCACTGATGGAAAACAATTATGGAATTGGCACTGGGTACTAAATGTCTGTGAAGATGGGATTGTTTAGGCCTGAATGCTGGTTTATAAAGCAAGTTTGAAAGTTTACAGATTTGTTTTTTGGTTCAGAACCATGAATGATAGAGTGTTGTCTGGCTAAACAAAAATACTGTAATGAGCTTCATAGGATGTCTACACTTTCATTAAAATCTAAAGGTGCAGTAAGCGATTTCTGTGAAACACTGTTGAAATTTTAAATCAACCCAAACAAACACGCCCCTTTCTTCATTGCTCCGCCCCCAAAATGCACGAACACGCAATGCAAGAGTGGATGTCTCTTTATCATAGCAAAAGCGATGCTTTGTGAAAAATAAAGCAAAGATGACAAACAAAAGACAAGGAAGAACAAGAAATTAACTGACAGTTCACAAGATTATATACAAGCAAGAGTTGGTTGTTAGTCGCCAGCAGCAGAGCAGCTCCGGACAAACAATGACACTCAAAACTGTCCTGTTACTATATCTAACTATACAACAACAGCATATCTTGGTTCTGTGAAACAACGCAACCTTGTAAGTTTTCAGGCCTTCCCACTTAGGTCCCTTCAGTGCTGGAAAGCTTTTCTAACGCAGGTCCTAAAGCTCTTGCCTGATCATAAACCTTCTTTATTCAGTGATATTCCTTACAAAAGAGTTTTTCTCTTTTGTAATGTCTCTTAGCCATCTCTCTTTCTACAGTCTTTCTTCAAATCTCCCTCTTGCTCACTCTCTCTCCTCCCCCATCATGAGTGGACATGGGGACAGGCACTCCAAGTGTGCATGTGTGAACTTATGATGATATTAACTCCCATTATTCACTGCATGGTGAATGATGTAATCAATCCCTAATTCACCCAAGATCAACCACAACTGACTGTTTGCTAAACTCAACCCACCTTAGGGCCCTATCATACACCCGGCGCAATGCGACGCCAGGCACGATACCAGTATTTTTTGCTAGTTTCAGCCCAAATCAGTTATCATTTTCACGTCCAGCGCCACGTTGTTTAAATAGCAAATGCACTCGCTCCCATCTGTGCGCCCATGGGCGTGCTGGTTTGAAAACGAGGTGTGTTCAGGCACATTGCTATTTTGCAGCAACTGAAAACGTCAATGCCGCAGTATTTTTTGTGTTATTTAATGAGCGCATTAGTAATATGCGCCGATAGGTGGATGCACAACACAAATACACTCTGCTTATTACACACACAGGGACGCGCAGCAGCACACAAACATTTTTAAATATTAAAAATAAAAGGATTCCTCTCTGGGGAGGTATTCAGTTTTTCCGCTCACAAATTCCACCATGTAAATAGCGAATCCGTCATGGTGCAAGCGCAACTGGCTTTTAAAGGGAATGCGAGATGACACTCTGATTGGTTTATTGCATGTTACGCCCAAAACACACCCATGACTCATTAAAAGAATAGCTATAACCCTTTTGGACCATGCACCTGGCGCGCTGACTGTTTTTTCCGTTGTTAAACTAGCAAAAGTGGATTCGGACACGCCCTAAGTGCACCTGCGCCATGTGCTTCAGACCATGCACTCAGATCGTTAAAATAGGGCCCAAAGTTACTGTTGCTCGCTGAGTCAAGCTTTACAGAAAGTCAAACAGGAATGAATTGGTTAACAGTGAAATTTTTGCGATACAGATTCTCTCTGTTTCTCCCTCTCTCTCATTTTTAGAGTATTCGTGTGAACTGAGTTGTTCCAAACGTCTCTACAGTACATTATCTAGGATTGTGTGCAATCTTGTCTCCTACACTGTGACCTGAATAAATCAATTTACCTTGGAGTAAATGTGTGCTTACTGATGTTATACATGTTCGTTTGTGAATGAGAAGTGACACAAAGTCTAATCCACAGGATGCAAATACCTTGTATCACTATTTGAGTTGCTAATGCAAGTATTTTTCTTGAATAATAAGTCTTTTTTCAGCACTGTTTTCCAAATATATTATACAGGGATCTGTGTATTTGTACCTGTCTGCTGAAATTTCTGCTTCCAATGCATCTCCACTGCATGAGACAAATAACTGTGATGTAATTTAGCAGCGCTAAGGTGTCTTGAAGGTCTGCCGTGCAGCAGAAATGGAGGTTGTTGGGGATTCAGTGCTAAGGCCTGGCTTTTTGAAATGAAGAGAGATGGGAAGCACATACAGAGCCATAGCCACTAGCGCACAGAGTTGCTAGGTAACAGGTAGCATACAGTTATGTAATGCGCCATGCTCCCAGTTTACATGTTTTATGGTGTTCCTCTGGAGAGCTGGAGCTATCTCAGGCACAGGGAAGTTTCCCTCAGCACATCCGCTCAGCGACCCAGCAGATCTGTGTTCTCTGAACTCTCCATGCACTCTCACTCATCAGTCCGAAAGATCAGGGAGGTGTAACCACACAGTAGTTGGTTCCTTTTTTCTGGTGTTCTTGGTGAAATTATGCATGGCATACTATGTCATATTTGCATATGCAAAGGAGTTTTTGTTTGTATTTTATGTTGTACCATTCTGAGATGCTGGGCTGCAGTACTGGAAGATTCACTGAAATGCAACATTAAAAGCTGTCAAAAAAAACGTTCACTGAATCGCTGACTTGTTGTTGTTATTTGTATATGGTTTGTATTCATTTGTGCCAATTGTCTTCAGCTCCTTGGCAAATGCACTGGACTCTATTAAAGGGATAGTTCACCCAAAAATGACAATTCTGTCATTATTTACTTACCCTCATGTCATTCCAAACCCATACGACTTTCGTTCATCTTCGGAACACAAATTAAGATCTTTTTGATGAAATCGGAGAGCTTTCTGTCCCTCCATTGGCAGCTATGCAACTACCACTTTGAAGGTTCAAAAAGTTAATAAAGAGATGGTAAAACTAACCCATATGAATTGAGCGGTTTGGTCCAAATTTTCTGAAGAGACTCGATCACTTTATATGATGAACAGATTGAATTTAGGCTTTTATTCACATATAAACATTCATCAACTCACAAATCAGTTGTGGTAAACGGAAGCTCAAGCATGATCGCTTGACGTGCGAGAACCAATGAGATTAATTCTCGTGTTACGCAGCATCCCAAATCCCAAAGCGTTTCAGCTTCAGCAAGAACCAATGAGGTTCATTCTCTTGTGTCTAAATTAAATCTGTTCATCATATAAAGCCATCGAGTCTCTTCAGAAAATGTGGACTAAACCACTCAATTCATATGGATTAGTTTTACAATCTCTTTATGAACTTTTTGAAGTGTCAAAGTGGTAGTTGTGTAGCTGTCAATGGAGGGACAGAAAGCTCTCAGATTTCATCAAAAATATCTTCATTTGTCTTCTGAAGATAAATGAAAGTCTTACGGGTTTGTAGCAATTGATGACAGAATTTTCATTTTTTTGTGAACTATCCCTTTAAAGGATAATGTTCAATTAGCCATCATTATTGCAAATTAAACCGAAACAGGGTAAGGACCCTGACAGAAAACATGTGGTCTTGTACCACCCTGGCATTATCTGTTTTTGTTTGTTTTTACATGGCTATTTTTCAGATAAATAAAGATAAATAGATATATTTCCAATAAATGCTGTTATTTTGAATTCTCTATTCATCAAAAAAAAAAAAAAAAAAAAAAAAATCAATGTATAACAGTGTCCACGAAATTATATTAAGCAGCACATCTATTTTCAACATTGATAATGAATGATAAGAATTATAATAAGAAACGATGCATTGGTGAGTATAACAGTCTTTACAACTTTTAAAGAATTTCTGCATTCATTGGTGTTTAAGATAAACTCTAATATTGATTCATATTTCATCTACCACTGTAGCAAATTGATTCTTTGTGTAGTTTTGTAGGGTCGCAGTGATTTTGCCAAGTAAGAAGTTCCTAGATCAACACCTTTTATTGATACTGGAACAACATTCCTGTCCAAAAACATAGTCTTAAATTCCTACCCCTAAACCTAACCCTATACCCAAACATTTTCCCCCAAATCAGAGGGTAATGATAGGTGAATAAGAATGGTACAGAAGCTCCTAACCCTCTTTGTAAGCACAAACATGGCATTAACTGTAAACCTACCCCTCAAATCTGATTGGTTGAAAGGATGTTGATTCAGGAACATGGTCTATACTTGGTGAAATCACCAGTTTTGTAGTTAACGTGCATTTCTGTTCTGTCTGTATTACAGTATTATTTCACTGTCAGCTTCAACCATGAGAATCAGAAGGCTGTGGAGCTTCGTACAGAAGACGTTAAGGACTGCGATGAATGGGTGGCAGCAATATCACATGCCAGGTAAGCAAACTCTTTCAGTGATCATATATAGCCTACTGTTGTTTACAAGAAGGAAAGGGTATTAAATCACTATGTTTGTTATGCATATGCTGTTAATTTTTTAGAAACTTAGTGAATGTGTATTTACAACTGATTTCTGTAAGATCACGCCTTATTCCTTGGATTTTCCCTGCTTTGTTGGGATAAGCTTAGGGATGAGTTGAGAACTCGCTTCCTGAGAGAAAAAGACTGTCTTCTCATAATGGCAGAATTCTCTGCTTTTGTTTTTGCTTCCTATACAGTTCCATACACACAGCTTAAATGTGAAGGGAAGAAATTAATAAATAGAGGAGTTTTTTTTTTTTTTTTGCGAAGTGGACAGATTCCACGTCTCATTATCTATAATTAGCCTGAAGCTTGTTTAAGCAGTCTTGGATTTTGCAGAGGTTCTGCTGGGAATATTGTTTATTTTTAGTAATGAACTTTGAGTTTGAATTCTCTGTTGGGAACTAACAAACAAAGCACAACATGTTGTGTCTTTAATAACAAAGAGCCGTTATGCAGTCAAGGATTTATGTGCATTTTGATATGATTTCAGTTTGTTTATGTTCATGAGAGAGTTAAGGCATAACCTTGTTAAGAGAAATAATGCATATTTATATACAATATACAGAACTGTTTCAAATATATATTTAACTGTTTTATGGTGGAAGTTTTAACTATATACTTTGCTATATACTGTATTATGCAGTTCTTCTAGAAACATTATGAAATTGAATAATGAATCACTAATTGTCACTAATTACTATTGACGTCACATATAGGGTATGTTTACATGATAACAATGTACTAAAAGTAGAAAAGTTTTTCCTTTGCGTTTTCCCTGTCAACATGGATCTGTGAAAACAACTAAAAACCATAGACTGTAAAAAAATACGGACATAGTGTCCGTGACATCACCAATAGGATTCTGAAGAGCAGTTTTAAAGCGTAAAGTAGGGATGAGCTGGCCGTTGCCATCTTAGCAGCGCATCATCGCGCGTCACTCCTGGATAACAGAAAATGGGCAAAGAGGCGGGACGTGGGTGGAGCTGAGGTGACGCGATGACTAACAGACAGCAGATAAATGGCTATCCACTTGTCACTCAAAGTGGCCACGCCCTTAATTATGCAGAACTTTAAGGCTTTATATAATGTAAACGAATGAGCTATAATAAATTCAAATATATAAATTCACCCCTATCACAGTTGTCATGAAGGCCAAAATTAGATATATAGACCAAAACCACAATTTGTACCAGGCTGTAAACATGTTTTTTTTCTGCTGTAAAGTTGGGCATTTTAACATGGGGCTCAATGAGATTCTGCTCCCTTCTGGAGCCTGTCTCTAGTGGCCAGTCGATGAATTGCAGTTTAAGTCACTTCCGTATTGGCTTCAAGAGAAACTGGGGGAGGTTGGCGCTTGCTAAAAAACACCATATTAGGCCAGTAGTTGGCGATGTCACTTTGTAAAGAAACACTGCACTTGCACTTTGAATCACGTTTTTTTTTTTTTTTAAGTTTGCATTTTCAGGCCCCAAAAATAAATGCATTTTCAGTTTTTAATTGAAAACGGTGTTGTGTAAACGGCCCCATAGTTCAGACATTTGTGTCAGTGTTGGAAAAGGCATGACTTGCATTGAGTTTAAGGGGAAAATAGAGCAACAGAATGAACGTATTTACAGGATAAGGGCACATGAACGCCATCAGTGGGAAATTTCCCATCATTCTCTGTCAACTTCAAACACACACACCTAATGCAGATTGTTTACTCTTCATTTTGAACTCATCATTGTTTACACAAAAACATTGTAAAAAACAGATTTGAGCACCAAATCAGCATATTAGAATGATTTCTGAAGGATCATGTGACACGAAAAATTCTGTTTGGACATCCCAGGAATAAATTAAAATGTAAAATATATTAAAATAAAAAACAGCTATTTAAAATGTAACAATATTTCTCAACATTTCAAAGTCTATATTTATCAGTGTTTTTGATCAAATAAATGCAGCCAATGGTGAGCATAAGAGACTCAAACCTTTGAATGGTACTGTATGTTTGGCCTGTTTGGTTCATGCCTTGGATTATTTCATCACTGAAGTATCAAAAGACTAATTCATGTTTTTAAACCCCAACAGCGGATATCAAATAAGAGAAGACATTCAGAAGACTCTCTTTCATAATCAGCAGGTCTAGTTTATTTTTAAGAAGTGGTTCTGTAGAGTGGGTCTTGTGTTTGCAGTGAGGGCGGCTGCTGCTCCGTTCTGGTCTCAGTCTGTACTGAAGGACTATTTTGGCTGTTTATCTCTGGATGCCCTGCAGCAGTTCTAAATCTGTGTGCATAAACATGAAGGCGTCTGGATTTGCTTGCTGTTTTGCGATAAGCGCTGCTCCAACAATTCTGTTTAATTGTTGAATTTGAGCATTCACAGTTTGCTCTGATAAAGTGTGTGCTTATGGGGTTACGTGTTAACACTGTGCCTCTGCTAATGAGCTTTATTTCTAGTTTAACAAGATGTTCCTCATTGTGTAGAGTGTGTGCGCTCTCATGTTTGTATTTGTGTCCTGAATGCCTTTGTGGATGCTTGTGTATGTGTGTGTTTGTATTCATATGTGTGTGTGTGTGTGTTCTGTGTGCAGCTACAGAAACCTGGCCACCGAGCATGAAACGCTCATGCAGAAGTACCTCCATCTACTCCAAATCGTGGAGACCGAGAAAACAGTTGCTAAGCAACTTCGACAACAGATAGAAGATGGGGAGATTGAGATTGAACGTCTAAAATCAGAGGTAAAATTTGTAATTCAAAGTGCTCTAGGGATTGTTTATCTATAGTGAACATGCCAAACTCCAGTCAAATATATCAGCGATTTTATTGCATACTGTATCAAGATGATTCTGTATCTCAGAACTGAAAAAGTTGGGGAAAAGTGTCAAATATGTGCAAAACTACATATTTTCAAAATGCATTTCTTGAACAGCTAGTTAACTAGTTTGTCTTAGGAAGCCCTGTATAAACAGGTTTCAGTTTCACCTGACTCTTATCGAACATGTTTCAAAGGGGCCGTTGTTTGCACAACAACATGCAGGGGTTATTGCCAGTGTTATTATCATTACTGAAAATTAAAATTAAAAAAATGTAATAAAATATTTTCTTTAAGTCAAAAAAAAAAAAACTTGTATGACTGGAAAAACTGAAACTAAAATACATTTTCATCAATAAATTAAAGCAAAATAAAATAAAAATAGCCAATATTTTTGATAGAGTTTACAGTAAAAAAAAACACAGCAGCTGTGGTTGCCAGAAATACACTATACAATAATAAAATACAATAACAGTGTTTCAGGTAATAAAGGATGGCATATTGCTGCCTGTATATTTGCCTGTAACTTATAACCGTACATTTCATAAAACGATTTAAAATTAATATAAGTCTTGAACTACCAAAATTTGCTTTTTACCTGAAAATATACTGATAACCATCATAATAATACAGGTGGCACAATACAAAGTCACATAATGAATCAGAGTTCATTTTTAAAGGCACAATATGTCATTTTTGCTGCTAGAGGTCGCTTATTCAAAATAAAACCGTAGCTTGATGACTTTTATTATGCCACAGGCGAGCGCTTCCGCTTCTTCCGCTTCTTCCGCTTCTTCCGCTTCTTCCGCTTCTTCCGCTCATATGTATGTGGGGTAACGCAGCGCTGTTTTATTATATTAGATACATTTAGTGTGTTGAAAGTTATGTTGTAATGCTACTCTGTGCGCTCGCTCGTCGGCTACTTTGAGACACTTGTTGCACACTGCAGTGAGCTAGATACCTGTCAACACTCCTGTTTTTGCTGGGAGTCTCCCGTATTTCACACCCATCTCCCACCCCCCTCCCGTTTTGTTATTTCTCCTGGGAATCTCCCAGCTTTAATAAGGATTAATCTATATATAATTTATAATTTATGCAGTGCAAACTGTTTGATAATTTTTAAATTTCTGTATATTTCCTTCTTGTTATAGAGGTAGGAAGGGCACAGGTAGCCTACATATGAAATTTATTATGGGTTTATGTGAGGATTGTTTTTAAATCCACTTAAATTAAAGATGCACTATGTAAAACATTTTTCAGTAAAATATCCAAAAACCACTAGGCCAGTGTTATATATTTTGTTCAGTTGAGTACTTACAATATCCCAAATGTTTCCAACTATTTGTAAATCGTGAGAAAATTGCTATTTTAACCAAGGAACCGGGATGTGTGGCATAATAAAAGTAATAAAAAGTAATAAAAGTCCCTCAGCTCGCGAGGCGTGTGTTGCGTTCATCTTATTAACAATCGCTCCAGCGGCCTTGCTCAGCTCTTACAACACTCGGTCCTGCTCTGCTTCATACTACAGTAAAGTTAATAATCGCATCCATGAACATGATTTCTGCCCGAGTTCTATACCGATTTTTTTCCACCAGCTGTGAAGGGAAGACCACATGTCCCAAGATTCTGCACTCAAACTTGGCGTCATTAAACTACGCCTTTGTTTTGCATAGGCGACCTCTAGCGGACGGAAAAGTTACATAGTGCACCTTTAAAAGTTGTTATATTTTTTGAAGCCTAATACATGTTATTGTGTTATTTCATTAAAGTGTCAATGAAATGTTATTTCATAGAGACATCAGTATATTAGTATCAGCGATACTGGCCTTAATTCATAAAAAGATGCCATTAAACAAGTATTTAAAATATTCTTTCTTTATGTTGTTTCTACATTAATTTGGAGATTATCTGTGAAATTATTACATTATAAAATATATTAAAATCATGATTAATCACAGAAAAAATATGTGATTAATCTAGTTAATTTTTATTTTTATTAAAAATCATGTATTAACAGAATATTGTTCTAGTGGTTTTTGGTTATTTTACATATTGTGCCTTTAATGGTCTGTATATAAGACACAAACATACACATACAGACAAAATACCATCAGGGTAACACACATGACAATAAAATAATGTTATGCAACACAAAACAACACAAAAATGTACTAATGTACACTATTGATTAAAAAATATTTAAAGAAAATATTATCTATGTTTTTGTACTTCCAAAGCCCATACATAATTTTTCAGTAAAATTGCATATGATGCAATGTTAACCTATTTACAATTTTCACTGTATATGATAAAGTAACAAATGATTAATCAGTTAACAGGTTTTTACTGTAGCATTTTTACAGTTTTTTCTGTAACCTTTTTGGTCACACTTTACATTAGGGTTCAATTCTCACTATTAACTAACTATTACCTACGACTTTTGCCTCAATAAAATCATAATTACTGCTTATTAATAGTTAGTAATGTAGTTGTTAAGTTTAGGTGTTAGGTAGGGATGTAGAATATGGCCATGCAGAATAAGGCATTAATATGTGCTTTATAAGTACTAATAAACAGTCATTACCCTAGTAATATGCATGCTAATAAGCAACTAGTTAATAGTGATAATTGGACCCTAAACTAAAGTGTTACCACATTTTTAAAGTGTGGGGTGGCCGTTTGTAATGCCTGATAAAACAGAAACATAATGCATATAAAAATATATGATTGAAGATTACAAGCTAAGCTAACAGGTTAATTGACTAATAGTGTGCAAATAATACATAATATTTATATATGAAAAGACTAGTGTGTCACACTAATCAACTAGTCAGATGTTGGATGACTGGTCTATCCTCGTGACCTACAGTATATTACATGCTCATTGCTTTTCTGAAAAGGAAAATGGTAGAGAGAATGAAAAGTGGTGTGAGAAGCATTTGGTTTTCAAGAGCTTTCTCCAGACTACTTTGCACTTCACTTTGCATCTCTGCTCATAAAAATGGCTCTCCAGGAGAACTATGATCCCTGCTGTATTCTTCATCAGCCAGATCAAATAGTCATTTTACTTTAAAGTGCAAATGGAGCTGGCTGTATGAAATGGTGTGCTGAATATGCATGACCCCAGATGTGTTGTGTGCGTCGCATCCTTGGTCCGCAGCATAATAAACTCTTTCAGCCTGCATCCAATAAATGGAGCACTCACCTTCAGACTGTGCTGGCCAGCTCCCACCTCTTTTGTGTCCCAAACATATCCCTATTAAATTGCAGTGCCATGTAATAATTTGAAAGTTTGTGCACCCTAATCATCGGAAATCACCCGAGTGGCATCCGAGAGCTTTGATAGGGTGAGTATTTGTGGCACACTGTGCTGGCACTGATTTGGCCTGACTCAATCACTTTGTCAGCATGCTGGGAAACAGTGAGGGAAGGAACTTTTTTGTAAAGGAATTGTTGACTGCCACTTTTTTGTTGCTGTTTTGTTACAGATTGCAGCAATGCTCAAAGACAATGAGAAGATTCAGTCGAATCCCACCACTGCACCCAGTGATGATGACTCTGAGATCAAGAAAATCAAGAAAGTAAGAATTTGGTTTTAAAACACAATTATTACATACATAGGCAGCATCCCAGCATCCTAAACATCATAGACCCTCATAAGTGACTAAGTTTGTTAAAATGCATTGATTCAATGGCAGCTCTTAAGTTGCCTACCTTTTAAAACAAGCTTCACATTGAACGCATAAATGCTTTGTGGAGCAAAATGTCTCATGTTTTAAGGTTCATTACTGGTTAATGATTGGCCAATATATTTTTGATGTGTTGTCCATGTATACACAGTTCAGATCGATTGATTGTATTGACATTCTTATTTTATCTCTTCACTGCTGCTGCTCCAGGTGCAAAGCTTTCTGAGGGGCTGGATGTGTCGGCGAAAGTGGAAGACCATCATTCAGGACTACATTCGTTCTCCGCATGCAGAGAGCATGAGGAAGAGGAACCAGGTTGTCTTTAGCATGCTGGAGGCAGAGGCTGAGTACGTCCAACAGCTCCACATCCTTGTCAACAACTTCTTGAGACCGCTTCGCATGGCTGCCAGTTCCAAGAAACCACCCATAACCCATGATGATGTCAGCAGCATATTCCTAAACAGGTAAACACCAGTTTCAGCTTAAAATAAAATCCTCATGCTTACAGTAGCATGATTTGCATGCCCAGAGGAAAGAAACTGAGATCTCTTTAATATCTGAACTGTTTCTCCTCATCAGCAATGAGATTAGATGTTGAGCAAATTGAGATGTTTTCTTAAGTCTCCTACTTTTCAGATGTTTCTCCTGTAAAAAAAAAAAAAAAAAAAAAAAAAACAGTAATCTTATCTGTATATCCCATCTAGCATTTTAGAAGAGATCTCAGCAATGTCTAACAATGAGCTCAGATTTACTAAATATTATTATAAATAATAAGTCTGAAGTCTCAAATTTCACTTTGTCAACAACTTTCTTATTTATGTTTATTTACAAGCTATCTTAGGAGAAACATTTTAGAAGCATAATAGATTTCTTTCCAAAAAAAAAAATCTTACAGACCACCAATTCTTTGAATGACAGTGTACAGCCGTGGCCACAATATTGGCAGTGACATACATTTTGTGTTTCGCAAAGTTTGCTGCTTCTGTTGCTGTAGTGTTGATAGATACACACTGTTTGTAGATTGTTGTGTAGAGTGATCAGATGCATTTTAAATATTTGCAAAAAAGCTTCATTGGTCAAAACGTTATCACAAAAACCCAAATTTCACAGTTTTTTGGCCCTGGCACAAAATACTACCCAGCAAGCAATTTTGCGTTTTAAAAGACGTCTAATAACCACCATACACAGCCCTGACGTCTAGGCTAAAACAAAGCAAAATTTGGGCTGTCAGTGAAAATTTTATAGACATCTAACCATATCCCAAGAATAGACTAGTCATCTAGAACATGAACATGTCAAAGAAATGAAACTAAACTCCTTGTAATCACCGTTGACTTTGCTTACATGATGAAATATCATACAATACAAAATCATACAAAAACGACACTTATGTAACCTAATTCAAGGTTATTTTGGCTTGAAGTGGGTTATTCATAGCCAGACTATATCGGGTCTATAGTTAACCGAGACGAAAATACGAAAATACCAAAAAATGGTATCAAAACGTCCTGCAAGAGCAACTTCTCCCATTGATCCAGGAGCAATTTGGTGATGATCCGTGCATTTTTCAGCATGATGGAGCACCATGTCACAAGGCAAGAGTGATAATAAAGTGGCTCAGAGATCTTTACATTGAAATTTTGTATACGTGGCCAGGCAACTCCCAGGACCTTAATCCCATAGAGAACCTGTGTCAGTCCTCAAAAGCCGAGTGGACAAGCAGAAGCCCACAAATTGTAATCAACTCCAAGCACTAATAAGGAAAGAATGGATCGCCATCAGTCATGAGTTATGAAAAAGGGTCAACACTGTAATTAATGACTCTTTGCAGACATTGAAAGCCTTTAAGACTTATGTAATGCTTATATAATTTTTTTCAGTATACCATAGAAACGTGAAAAACTGCAGCAGCAAACTTTGCAAAGCATAAAGGTTATGTCACTGCCAATACTTTTGGGCACGGCTGCATGTCTGAAGACGATATTTAAACAAAACATAAACAAAAACTCAAGTAAGCCTTTTAAACTATGAAAAAGTTTGAACAATGAAATGCTTATATATTGTTTACTTTTCCTGTTTATTTCTGCAGTGAAACCATAATGTTTCTGCATCAGATATTCTACCAAGGGTTGAAAGCTCGAATAGCAAGCTGGCCAACATTAGTCTTGGGTGAGTGCACTGCCAGAGTGGTTGGCAACCAACAGCAAAGAACATTTTGTAGACTACACAAATTGCAAGCTAGCTTTTTTTAAAAGGTGCTGCAGATCTGAAATCAGTCACACTGATTTTGATCTTCCATCCTGTCCTTCAGCCGACCTTTTTGACATCCTGTTGCCCATGCTCAACATCTACCAGGAGTTTGTGCGTAATCACCAGTACAGTTTGCAGATCTTGGCCCACTGCAAGCAGAACAGAGACTTCGACAAGCTGCTTAAACAGTATGAAGCCAAGCCTGACTGTGAAGAGCGCACGCTAGAGACGTTCCTCACCTACCCCATGTTCCAGGTGACCATAACCTTTCATTCATGCTCTTATTTGTTCTCATTATCATGCTATAAATCACAAGCTCTAGTTTTGCATAGAAGCATATTGTAACGTACTGCTCTGAGACATAAAGGCTGAGGATCCAAACGCAGCTTTATTGAAAGGGTAATCCACAATCATATTCAAAAGTACAGCAAGGTCAAAACACAGGCAGGCAGTCCAAATAGGCAAACAAGGCAGGAGAGACAGGCAAAAGGGGTAATCCAGGAAACAGGCAAGAAATCCAACAAACCAAGAGACATGAAACCGGCGAAAACGCTCAAAAATGCAGTGTAACACTAAACAAGACTTCACAATGAATGACTGAGATAACCAGGCTTATATAGGGTGAGGTAAACAGGATAATGAGACACAGGTGGATGTAATCAGGGATGATGAGTTCGAGCAGAGAGTTATGGGAAATGTAGTCCTAGATGTAGTGACAGTCCGGGG
Source organism: Rhinogobio ventralis (assembly GCA_039654625.1). Lineage (NCBI taxonomy): Eukaryota > Metazoa > Chordata > Actinopteri > Cypriniformes > Gobionidae > Rhinogobio > Rhinogobio ventralis. The sequence goes on along the minus strand of CM077206.1, from coordinate 6,347,703 downwards.
TGGAGTGCCCTCTGGTGGTAATCACGGGCACTCACACTGGTGAATCGTGACATATGGCACGTCCTTGTGTGCTTTTTTATTCCCTTAAATTAGGGTTCTGTAGTTTATTTTGGTCCATAATGGTCCTTTTTCTTGTACGGTAAGCAGTTTTCATGTGGCTTAGTCCTGCAAGGTCAACTTTGGGCTTTGCAGCGTTGGTAATAAATGTGCTGATGAGTGATAGCGGTCCCCTCTAAGCCTCCTCTGCAAGAATACAGTGCACACAGTTATCAAAGTTTTTGTTTGGATTTCCATGCGTGCACATGACTAAGTGTGGATATGAGTGTGCTTGCAGCAGAAGGCAGGACAAAAAAAATCTAAAACTACAAACCTGTCTGACATTATGACTTGTGCTTTTGTCTGGCAGATTCCCCGTTACATACTGACCCTCCACGAGCTGTTAGCGCATACACCCCATGAGCATGTGGAGAGAAACAGCTTGGATTACGCCAAGTCAAAGCTGGAGGAGCTTTCCAGGTACATCAAAATGTGCCTCCAGCACACCCATCCATGATCATGTGTCAACATCTCTGCCTCATTTCTTTCAAATCGTCAATGTCGTCAAATCAACTGCTCTATCTTAAGGTGAAGAGTGTAATTTCTGCACCACTATTGGCAGCGACTGGAACTTCAGTCGGATTGTTTGTGTGGCCCGACTGGGCTGAACGTAATACCAAGGCACCTGTTTGAAGCAGGACTACAGTATTTGTCTGTCCAAGGGTTTGATACTCTGAAAAGGTTTTCACAATTATATTTGGTGCTGCAGAAATTGCATACTTCACTATTAAGTACTGTATATAAATCACAACTATTTAGTTTTTGTTAGTTTTCATTCTGTCACTGTTAGTTTTAGTTTTTGCTGTGTTTCAGTAGTTTTAGTATTTTAATGCCAAACTTATGTCTTAAATGGAAATTATCTAGTGCCTTTTCATGTTTAATGAAGTCTAAAATTAATTTGTGGCCATTATTATTTGATTTTAGTTAGTCATGAAGTGTTTAAAATATATTAATATAATATGTTTTAAAATATGTATTAAAATATGTAATATAGAAATTCTCATAGCTCATAGCTCTTAAACTAACTAAAATAAAATAAAAATTCACACAAATTAACTTTAGTTTCAGTGAAACTCAAATAAGTTACATTACATTTTTGTATTTTCTTTCATTATCACACTTACATTTGTACGTTTTTTTTAATCTGTATGTGACAAATAAAAATGGTCAAGCTTTATAGCTATGAATGCTAAAATTATGCTTCTCCACAGAATCATGCACGATGAGGTGAGCGAGACGGAGAACATTAGGAAGAACCTCGCTATCGAACGTATGATCGTGGAGGGCTGTGAGATTCTCTTAGACACCAGCCAGACCTTTGTCAGACAAGGTGAACTCCCAACACACACACATAAATCGCGCTCTGCAGAAAGGGGCCACAGATCCCTGATAAGAAGACGGTCGGATTCTCCTTTCCTCCTGTTCTTTTCAGCAAACTGTCACTCTTGTCACCTCTTATTGTCAAGCCCCCCACCTCCCTCTTCTCCCCTTCCCACTCCAAGGCTTTTCTAGGCTGCCCTCTTTTCCCTGCCAGCACAAAGCGAAGCGTTAACTCAAAGGATTGGGTGCCCTAAACCTGCTAGTCTGCGTAGAGCTCAGTGTGTTCAAAGACCAGACCAACTCTTTCATTTCCAAGTGTAATCACTCTTTTACCAGTAAAACCTGGCATTGAGCCTGGGATCGGAAATGTCACTGATACGCTGCAGGATACGAAAACACAAGGAAACTGATAAGAATCTGATAAGAACATATGTCAATCCAGTCTTTCCTCTTGTGCTGGCAAAGTATTTGTCTGTTCTTCGTTTCCCTGCTTTACCTGCAGCGCTAACGCATCCTGTCCCAACGCGCATGTTTTTCAGGATCTCTGATACAAGTGCCCATGAGTGAGAAGGGCAAGATCACCCGTGGCCGACTGGGCTCTCTGTCTCTAAAGAAGGAGGGAGAGAGGCAGTGTTTCCTCTTCTCCAAACATCTGATCATCTGCACTAGAGGCTCTGGAGGAAAACTACATCTCACCAAGGTGAAGCCTCGTGCACTACATACACATTTTCAAAGGGGCTTTTGCACACTTGAAATAGTAAACACTGGGTCATGGAATCCTGGGTTATCTTGCTTCACGTTTCACACTGCTCATACTTTAGCCGGGGTTAACTATTACTAGCTGACGTTTCACACTGTACATTCCTAAACCCTGTGTTAATGTTCTTATTTGCGGTGTCAGTGTCATTGATTGGATGAACGTAGCACACAACCTCTAGCATTGCGCATCCTCATATTAGATAATGTCTAAGTGTACTGTTAACTGTTCAGAATCGACTTTTCAAGCTATAATGGTAAGCAGGGCTTGACATTAACACCCGCCAAATGCGGGTGGATTTCAGCAGTGGCGTGTAACGCAGTGACTCCTACTAGCCACTTTGGCGGATTTAATTTTATATGTAATATATATATACATTTTTTCAGTTGTAGTCTTTTAAAAAGGCATCTGAAATAATAAACTAAGTGCAACCCAGGTTAAACGCAGTGTGAAAAGCCTTAAAGAGATAGTTCACCCAAAAATGAAAATTGTGTCAAGCATTTTTGGGTGAACTATCCCTTTAAAAAATACATATGAGGTGTTATGAAGATATATATGGTAGGACAGATTTGATTCTGATTTTTTTAGTAACTTTGGTTAGATTTGTTAGATTTTCAGTTCACTTGATTATGCAAAATTAGGTATTGCCACATGGAAATAATATAATATAATTAATATAATGTAATGTATATAATGTATATAATATAATATAACTAATATAATATAATATAATATAATATGATAAAAATGTATTATTATTTTATTATAATTTTATTTATTTTATTAATGTTATTAAAATCATATTTTGAATTAATTACCAGCAAATTATCACCTTTTAAAATGTAACTTTTTAAAGATTTTCCTTCATTTTATTTATACACCATGTACTGCAGTACTTTATGGCATCACATTAAAATTTCTGTCACAAGCTAAGAAGATTTGCCCGTTGTAATATAAAACTTGAAATCTATTTTCAACAATTTATAGGGACATTTAATGCAGATAAAGTTCTTTTTCAAAAAATATAGAAATATTGTTTACATCGTTCCTTAATTTCGAACAGGTTAATTGAATGTATTGAGCCACTTGTTAAACCAGTAAAATGTTATGTTGTGCCCAGAAAATGGTGATTACCACCTTCAGTCGACTGTAATTTTACTACATTCAATAAGCCAGGATTGTTCCTGGTCTTTGGGGAAATTCAAGAAGATCACAGTAGATCTTCACAGTAATAACTGTTTTAGTGCGCCTGCTATTGATTATTGGATTGATTCTCAGAGCATGTCTGACTGTTGCTTGTCTCTGAATGGCAGAATGGAGTGGTGTCGCTCATTGACTGCACACTGATAGAGGAACCAGAGGGCACCGACGATGAGTGTACGTATCAAAACTCTTGATTTAATTATAACATTCCTTTAATATCTGCAATAATAAAGTAAAATAAAAAAATAGATCTGTGTTCACATTTTACCACAGATAATAGAGACCTCTGTACTTACCCACTTTTGAGAAGCATCAGTCAGCACTGATACTGGCATGTTATTGAAGTAGATCCGACCACAAATCTAATTACAACAGACCTCCAGTAGATTTATTCCAGAGGATCGCTATGTTTTCTTTTTCTCTTCAGCCAAGTCAGACAAGAGCGGTCAGGACATGGAGCACCTGGATTTTAAGATTGTGGTGGAGCCCAAAGACAGCCAGTCCTTCACCATCATCCTGGTGGCCTCCTCACGGCAAGAGAAGTCAGCCTGGACCAGTGACATCAGCCAGGCATGTCTGCTCACATCAGATAGCACTGAGTGATCCACGCAGCCCTGGGGCAAGACCTTCACCTTTTACTCACCTCCCATTGTTAAGATACTGTCCTTATGCTCTTTTTCTCTCTCTGTACTACAGTGCATAGATAATATTCGTTGTAATGGGCTGATGATGAACGCCTTTGAGGAGAACTCTAAAGTCACTGTGCCCCAGATGATCAAGTAAGCACTCACACTGGAACTGGAAGTAACTATAAAACACAGTCAGTTTCTGCATAAAGTATATTGGCCTGTTTTTTATTCAGTCATCCATCACATTTTTATTTTATTGGCACTTGACACATTTTGTGAGGCTTAATATATGAGCATGTTCTACCTTTACCAGGCTGCATACAATATTACAAAATATTGTTGCTAGTGGTGTATATATATATATATATATATATATATTTTAATGGCCGATTCTGATACAAATATGTACAGAGCAGGGTTGGTCAAAGGCAGATATAATGCTGATTTTTAAAATACAGTTATAAAGTATGACAAAAATATGTAATTGTTATTATAGCAATATTGCACATAAGACATTTATTTATTTTTTTACTTTAGATTTTATTTGCATTTATTAATTTGCATTACATTAAAATATATATTAAATTATTTAACTTATTTCATTCTACTTACTACAGTTTAAAAAATATTGAAAAAATATATCTTGTGAGCTTTCAAGCGTTGCTGTTATTTTTCAAGAATGATTATAAAAAACAAAGTTATTCTTTGTAAATGTGTAAATCATATTTGATTTCCTGTGTCACATGTTTAGGTCTGATGCCAGTCTGTACTGTGATGACGTAGACATCCGCTTCAGTAAGATGATGAACTCGTGCAAGGTGTTGCAGATCCGCTACGCCAGCGTGGAACGCCTGCTGGAGAGGTTGACCGACCTGCGCTTCCTCTCCATTGACTTTCTCAACACCTTCCTGCACTCCTACCGCGTGTTTACAAGTGCAGACGTAGTCCTTGACAAACTCATCACCATATACAAGAGGCCCATCAGCGCCATACCAGCCCGGTGAGCCACACAACTTTTTTTTTGGAATACAGAAGAAGAGTTCACAGAGGTTATTATGGTAAATGGGGAGTGTGAACAGCTTATCATGCCCACACAGAGATGTCAACTGGAAACTGCTCTCATGCATATAGCAGGGCATGGCAAGAGTGTTGTTTTCAGCACAGACTATTTCATTGGAGGTTTCATATACAGGGTTTAGATTAAACTAGGATTAGGCCTTAGTTCAATTAGGACATTTAAGTAGCTTTTACAAATGTACCGTAGAAAAAAACATTACTGGCATGCATCTTGAGACAAAACAATGGCACTGACATAATTTAAGGCCATGTGTCCACCAAAGCGATTTTTCACACGGCTGGCTGGCATATCCTATTGTTTTCAATGGGAGCGCCGCGTTTTTAGAACGCCATGAGCGTAACAAGGCGCTGAGCGTTTTGCCGAGAGTTGAAGAATGTTTAACTTTGAATAAAACACAGCGCTCATCACTTTCACTTTTCACCCAGCCGACCAATCACAGTGGAGGAGGGGCGGGACAAATACAACACCGACCAACCGCCACATTCTGCTTGAGCAGATGACAACAACAAGCATAATAACGGAACAAAATCATTTAAAACAAGAGCCAGAGCATTGTATCAGCATGTTTATATAGAAACAATACAAAAACCAACTATCTGTGTAATGAGATACTTGTAACACATCCGCGCATATTCCAGATCATAGCAAGCAAATAGTCTGAACAGAAAGCGTTTTCTCACAGCAAGGCGTTTTCAGCAGAGCGCCTTTGGTGGACACGCTGCCTAAGATATGTCAGTGCAAGTTGCTTTCAGTTAAAACAGCTCAAACATACATTTTAGTCCTGCACTAGCTTAAGCCTTGTCTGTGAAACCGGCCAATAATGTTGGAATAAAGCCGACTGACTTAAGCAACATGGCATTCGTTAACAGTTTAAGATGACTAGTCGACTAATCGGTCTTAAAGGTGCACTGTGTAAATTTTAGTGGCATCTAGCGGTGAGGTTGCGAATTGCAACCGCCCATCGCTCACCCCTCCCTTTCAAAGCACATAGAGAAGCTACGGTGGACGACACAGGACAAAGATGTCTTTGTCTGAGAGAGCAGAAAGTGACTAGCGCTCTGTAGAGCAGTTTGTCCGTTTAGGGCTACTGTAGAAACATGGCGGCTCAAAATGCCGACTTCACTGTAAGGGGACCCGCAGTGTATGTAGATAGAAATGGCTCATTCTAAGGTAATAAAAACATAACGGTTCATTATGTAAGGTCTTTATACACCATTGAAAACATAGTAATGTATATTATATTGCATTTCTGTCAATAGATCCTCCTAAATATTACGCAGTGCACCTTTAAGGAAACCTTTTGTAATTAGACTGGTTTTGGGTTATGTTCAGATCATGTTTACGGCGTTCTTGCGTAATGAGTTTACTCATTAAAAAAAGGCTGATTTAAAAAAAAAAATCATGTTCACTCAAACAAGATTGTTGTTGTAGTCTTTCTAGTTTACATGCTGTCTCATAGGGACCACCATTTTTAGATCACACGATTGCATTTTTTTTATTTTTACAATGCCATTGATGACTGAAAACATTTGCAAAGTTTCCAAGACTTTATTAGCCTTATTGGCCAGCACAGCATGAATAAAAAAATACTGACTGCACTATTAAAAACATATTGTGATACTCAAAAAGCAGCCCAATTCAATGAGCAGAGACATCTGTTTGTATGTGTTTGGCTATATCAGAAGTGCTTTATAATTGTTGAATTTAAAGACACAGCTCTTCAAAGTTTTAAACAGCATACTAAAGCACCAGCACTAAATATATTCAAAATGAAAATACAAAATACTATTCAAAAGTTGTATACTGTCACTGATCAATTTAATGCATCCTTGCTGAATAATTTAGTAAAAAAAAATAAAAAATTCTCACTGACCCCAAACTTTTGAATGATAATGTATAAATAAGAAAAGTCTAGAATCCTGACTAATTTAGTTATTGGAGGATTTATCATGATCCATCCCTAATTCTCAGCTTGCTGTGTTTTCTAGATGCTTTTTGATGGACTTGTATCTTGGCAGGCATATATGTAACCCCTCCGGTTCTACTCGCACCGCTCCTAGCAGGATTCAAACCGCCGTTTCCAGCATGGGAGGCTGCCGCACTAACAAGGATGCTAAAGATAGCAGACTCTAGCTTCAGTCGAACAGCTCTTTACTAGCTGGCCTCTGTTACATACAGTAAACGCACATGCAGGAAGCTCTTAGTTCAGCAGTGGGCCTTTACTTTGCTGGGAATGTGTTTTCGTGTGAGAGAGAATGAGCAGAAAAAAAGTTTCAGTGAGACAAGAGGTCACACCAGCGTTTGTCACCCTATAGTGAGAGTGAGCGAGTGTCTGCTTGCGTATGGGGTAAAATGAGATAAAAGAGAGCGAGATGGAGAGAAAGCCAAAGGGGAAGGAAGTGAGATGTGCTGGAGTTGCTAAAGGCTTGCGAGAGGTCACACTAATGTGTGTCGCCCCGCTGTATGTATGTATGTGTGTGTTCTGCTGGAAACAGCAGTAATTGGGCCCTGCTTCATCGCCCGCAAGCCTGCCTGACTGAAGCATCTCAGCGGGGCTCTTGTCGCCATCACCTTAGCAACCGGCCACTCTGCTGCAGGACCCCACCCTCCACCCGTGCCGCATCTGCGAGATGAAATATTTAGTGTGCACGTTTTGCAGCCTCTCTCTCTCTCTTGCGCGCTCGCTTTATTTTCGGCTCTTTCTGTCTTGCTTTATGCGTCTCCTCCTCCTTTTGGCTCCAGAGACGGAGATCCAGGCAAATCAGTAAGAGCCGGGGACCTCCCACACACCCACAGCCTGTAGCACCCACTCTCCCCTGGGCAGACTGCATGGCTGTGATGCCTCCCCAGACCTCCCCCGCTCAGCTGCCCTGCCTCAGCTTCAACGGTCACCCAGACTGTCATAAGAGGGGCTATTTCTGTGCAGGCATGACGTGTAGGGGTGGCTCGATGTGTGGGAAAGCTTCTCTGCAACGCTCTCCAACCTTATAGAGAGATGTGAAGAGTAGGCTGTTTATGCTCCGCAGAGACGCTTTTCTCTGTCAGCGCATACACCCTGAGCACACCACGCGGCATTGGGAAGCTATTATCCGCTAAATCATGAGCTGCAATGAGAGGCAAATATGTAACTGTTGGTTTTTTGTAGGCTAGTGATGTGCTGATGGTGGTTTTCTGAATCTGTGCTTATTTAAAGGTGAAGCGTGTCACAGTTACATCAGACTGAAAATAATGAAGGTTTTCATACAGGTTCTTATTGGTCAGTTAGACAGTTATCCCCACCTCCAAACTAAAAGCACTGAATGAGCCTCAAACAAACAGTTCTTTGAGGTTGATTTATAATGAATAATAATTTGCTCAACTAATCTGAGCAAATCAGGTCACATGACTTAAGATTGTCACTTTGTCTTTTGCATTTAATGAGCATGTCTTGCTGCATAAAAATTATATTATATAAAAAAATTATATTTATTATAATTGTATTTAAATTATTTTATTTCAAGGGAATTCCTTATAGTTGTCTCTGCACATTTAGTTGGGATATGAGAAAGTATTTTAACATAGAAATATTTAAAAAAATTACTTGTGCTACTGTTCAAAAGTTTGGGGTCGGTAAGATCTTTTTTGCTCACCAAGGTTGCATTTATTTAGTCAGAAAATACAGTGAAAACAGTAATAATATGAAATTCTTCAGCTGAATCTTCAGCATCATTACTCCAGTCTTCAGTGTCACATGATCCTTTAGAAATCAGTCTAATATGCTGATTTGCTGCTCAAGAAACATTTCTTCTTGTTGTTAAAGTGTAACTTCGCCAATTTTCATCCTGCTTTGTATTGTTACAGTGTCGGTAGTATATGTAAATGAACAATGTTTACTTGTTCTCCGTGTTACTTGGATTGAGAAATTCACATTTATTTGTCAGCAAAACACTTCTGATAGCTCCAGGGCTTTCATGAAAATGGCAGTTCTTTCCATTTTCCCCTCCATTTGGCCTAAAACACTGAGTAGTCATCCGGTTTTTCAGGTTTTCTCTGTTCTATCTGTATTTACGATTCTTTGCAGCCTTTATTCACTGCCTACAACACGCTGGATCAGTGGCATGCACAGACCTCCGCGGGGGCAGGGGCAAGTGCTTTTTTTTGGGCGGGGGTGGGTGGTGGTGGTGGTGGTGTCCCCTCGGTTGAAATCTCGTCACTTTCACGATTAAAGGGGCAGGGGCACAAGCACCCCCGACACCCCTTTACCCTCCACCCAAACTACTGTATAGGCAGCCAAGTTTTATTGGAAGACCATTTTGCCTGCGGTGAATAAACCCTTTGATGTTTTTTTGTGGAAACTGTGATACTTTTTTAAGGATACTTTTCTGAATAGAAAGTTCAAAAGAACAGCATTTATTTGAAATATAATTATTTTGTAACATTATAAATGTCTTTACTGTCACTTTTGATCAGTTTAGCTTAAATAAAAGTATTCATTTCTTTCAAAAAATGTAATTGAATTAGAATTCCTTATCTGAAATCACATGTCCGTGTGTGACAGCCTCAAGAGGTTTAAATCAAGACAACATGGTCACTAAATCAAACCTCCCTCCTGATCTTTTTGACACCTAGATCCCTGGAGCTGTTTTTCGCGAGCAGTCAGAACAACAAGCTCCTCTACGGAGAGCCTCCTAAGTCGCCCCGTGCCAGCCGTAAGTTCTCCTCCCCACCCCCGCTGGCCATCACCAAGACCTCGTCCCCCAACCGCCGCCGCAAACTGTCCCTCAACATCCCCATCATCACCGGTGGGAAGGCTCTGGACCTGGCCGCCCTTAGCTGTTCCTCCAATGGCTATGCAAGCATGTACTCATCCATGTCCCCTTTCAGCAAGACCACTCTGGACATCAACAAGCTCTACGTGTCCAGTCCCATCTCTAGCAAGATTCCCGACGAGAGCGAGGGCAAGACGGACAAGTCTGATGAGGTTTCGCCGTGCAAACAGGGTGAGGGCATATATTGCAAATTACTGTTATCACCAAAATGTCAGTGGTCAATACCAGTAGAGTACATTGGGAATAAAGGCACACCCTGAGAAAAATATGCTTTTCACTACTCCCATAGTGTATGATTGCAGAAAAAATTGATGGACATTGATGGAGCAACAGATTTTGTATGAAAATAAATAATAAAAGTGGTTTGTTTACCCACACACGGGGTAAAAGGCTCACCAGCATGGGGCAAAAGGCACACATTATTTATACAAATACTTAAAATAACATGTTTTTAATAATGTCTAAGTTAAAACTTGTTCAAAACAATCACTTTAACAAAATTAGTACTATTTGCAGTTTATTTAAAAAAAAATAAAAGAATACATTTTTGTTGTGTAAATATACTGTAATTAAAATATAAAGAATAAATTTAAATGAATTATTTTAAAAAGTAAATATTCTGAATACATTGAATGTATTTTCCACAATAATTAAATAAAGCTCTACAGTAGTAACAAATAAATATGATAATTATAAGTAACATTATAAATATGGTGATTATCTCTAAGGTGGGCACCCAACTTGATATGTGATATTTACCATCTGAATCTAATCATGTCATGTCAACAAATGGAAAAGTCAGCCATTTGTCAGCCATTTTTAATAATATTATTATTAATAATATTATAATCCAAGCTATTATTATTATAATAATATTATTATTATTAATATATAAAGTATTTTTTTTTATTATATTAAATAAAAAATGTAAAAAAGGTACATGCTATTGTTGTAATTTAATATAAATATTAAACTAACTAAATTATAATAATGGCATGTACTCTCGTGTAACAAATGCCCGGCAGTGTCATTTATATAATATTATAGTTTTTATTAATATTTTCAATAAGATATTTTTTATTTTCTGTTTTAATTTTTATGGTAATTTTGTGTTTTTGTAATTTAAAAAAAAAATGTAAATACAGTATGTCTATGTAGCTTTTTTTATTAGATTTTAGTTTTAGTTATTTTATTATTTAAACTAAACTAGTTGCCTTGTCAACTAGCTGAAAATGATTTAATATTTAATTACTTATTATTTAATTGATTTATTATTTAATTTATTTTATTACATGTAATGAAAATGTTTTTTTTTTTTATGGTTTTAGTTAACGCTAATAACCCTGATGGTATTGTTACATTTAAAATTTTAGTATCAACTTGGTACCGAAGCACCAGTACTTTTCACATCCAGACTGCAAACTCTCATAATAAGGTGCTCTTTCATGTGTTCGATATGTTATATGTTAACTATATGTCTATGTCTGATTTTTTTCTAGATATTTCAGTGAGGGAGGAAAACGACAATGACCCGATCCAGAGTGACGAGGCAGAGGCTGAAGTATCGCCCACCAAATCACCCACCACTCCCAAAAACGTCAAATGCAAAAACTCCTCAGGTAGAAGACACTCTGTCCTAGACTTCCCTGCCATGTTGTTATCGCTCACTGACATGAAAACCAGAGCACCTGCATCTCACGCTGACAAGCCACCTGTACCCTTCAGACCAGCCAAATGTTGCATTTATCAATGGCTCAAAATGGCAGACTAGTGTTTAATTCAATGGTCCAGTAAATTTTTTGAACATTTGTAAAAACGGCAAGGTCCTTAGCATTTTGTATGTGAGACGTTGTTGTGTTCTGTTCATGTTCACACTTGTCGTTGTTCATGTTTTAAAGTACACGCTGTATCTTTAAAGGTCTGAAGTAATTCTTAGGACAGAGATGGAAGACACGATTCATGCAAAATCTCATTAATTCTGTAGGTTAAGAAAAAAACAAAAAAGCTCAGGGAAACGCCAAAGGAGGCGTGAGTAGGTGTTTGGGAAACTTGTGCTATAGCAACCATTAGCGTGTATTCTCTCTGCCACCCCGGTGCAGTCGATGCACTGCAACAACGCCGTCTCCTTGCTTTTAAAACGAACTTAAATAGGGGTTCAAAGGTCAACAATGAGCCCATTGTTTCATATGTGTGACTCAGTATTTCCGTCAAGCTTTGTGACAGTAGAAGAATAAAGCATGTTTTGGTTACCCTCAGGTAGTCTTTTCTAAGCCTTTGCTGCAGCATGCAACAGCAAACTTGTTTTCTTTAAAACGCTGCTTTTGTTATTCTCTGAGAGTGTATTTGAGACATTCATCTTAGTGAATGATGAGCTATTTTTAGTCTCAACCATCTTGAGAACCAGAGCCCAGCCTATTGTCTTGATGAAGACGCAGTCTGTGATTTTACGTTTTGCGCCGCCACCTGCTGGATGCTTAGATGCACTACATCATTGCAGCATCATGCTCCAAAAATACTTTTTTTTTTAGTTTTTTGTATGATAACATGATGCATTAGCCTGTGGAAAGTGCTTGCAAGTACAAAACTAACAGTATGGAGATAAGTGCTTATTGTGGTCTCGCTGGCAGTCGCAGACAATCTGGGTAGTCGTTTTTGTTTAACAGTCGCTGGGTGCAGTAGATGTTTGTGACATTTTCATATGTCATCATCGGAGGCTTATCCATTGTGGAGATAATGTCACTGCCTCCATTATTTCTGCATGAGTCCATCTTGTCTTATTTTACACCTGCTGTATCCTTAAAGGGGAAGCACTCTGAAACACAGTAACTCCACATTTACTTAATATTTGTTTTGGACCTTTTAGTTTTTGGCTACGGGAAGATGACACTTCATATCTAAGTTTTAAGTACACTGCGTTGATACACTTCACCTCAAGTTGTGCTGTTTACTTTATATTTATTTAAAATTATTCTTTATATGAATTCTTAAAATATTTAATATTAAAATGTTAAAATGCTCCTTATAAAATAGATAGTTCTGATTTAGAATTCTGATTGAATGAGCCGCATACAAATTTGTAAAATGACAGTAAATAAAATTTCCACATTACATAAACAGCATAACACTAGTGTAATGAATGATATTACTAGTTGGACAAGTAAAATACTTGTTACTATACCCAAGTACATTTTGCAGTAACAACTTTATCGGAGTATGTTTATTTTGGGAAACTTTTACTTTTATTTCACTACATTCCACTACATTTCATAAAAAGATGTCGTTCCTCGTTATTTTGAACTGAAGAAATCGCCATCCACTCTGAGACGCGATGGCGATGTCCGATTTGTGATTCTATTCAATTAACCTGTTAAATCGGTTCACAAATCACACTGAACGATTCATTCAACAACTCACTGATTCAAATGATCCAGCAAGTCTCTAGTTAGCAATTCACTGAATTATCAAGTCTGAATCAAAATGAGCCAAAAACAGAAAATCATTAAGTACATTAAAAATCAAGTACTTTTGTACTTTTACTCGAGTAAAATTGAAGTAAAGTACTTTTACTGGAATAATATTTTAAAAGAGTATCTGTGCTTTTATTCAAGAACTCAATTTGTGCACTCTGTCCACCACTGATAATGTCATATTATTATTATTATCATTATAGTATATAATATTATTATAATTATCAATTATAAATATGACTCTTTATTGGTTTATTACTTTGATTTTGACATTGATTGAATGTTCAGAAAAATGTAACTGACCATCTTAATATTTGCATACTGAACTGTGATTGGTCTGCTTTTCTAACGTCTTTTTGCTTATTAAATTGTGAGGAAGACCCGTGCTGAGCATCATGACAATAACATTAATTTACCCAGAACTTCGAGAACCTAAACTCACCTACAAGTAAAACACTATTCTTGTGCTGCCTTAAAAGAGCCCGTATTTTTTACATGCATATCTAGTTCCAGTCTTACCACTTGAAGTATACAAAAATGTATTTGTTTAAAACTGGTTTTGAGTAACTGACTTCAAATTAAAACTATTCTGAAATTAAAACTAAATTAACATGGAATTTAAGGAAGCTTGTTTCTACCATGGAATAAAAAAAAAAGTGTGACTTTATATCTCACATTTCGGACTTTATAACTCAGAATTTCAAGTTTATATCTCACAATTCTGATTATAACTCACAACTGCATATTTAAATCCAACAATTCTGACCTTTTTTCTCAGAATTGCGAGATCTATAATACAAAGTTCTGTCATGAAACTCTAGATGGCGCAGAATGATAGGTCCTTAAAGGGATAGTTCACCCAAAAATTAAAATTATCCCATGATTTAAGTAAGTCGATTTGCGTAGGCCGTCTGCCTGAATCTAGTTATTGTAGTTTATAAAGATTTAAATATGGATATTTTTCTAACAAAAGCCCATCGCTTTGCTTCAGAAGGTCTTTATTAACCCCCTGGAGCTGTGTGGATATCTTTTATGATGGATGGATGCCCTTTTTTGGATTTCAAAATCAGGAGCCCCATTCACTCCTTTTATAAAACTTGGAAGAGCCAGGATATTTGATAACATAACTACGATTGTATTCGTCTGAAAGAAGAAAGTCATATACACCTAGGATGGCTTGAGGGTGAGTTTTCATTTTTGGGTGAACTAACCCTTTAACTCAATCTGCTTGCAATCACATCATTCTCTATAGGGCACAGCTGATTGGTTCCTGCTGTATCGGTAGCCAATGAGCTCGCTGCTTAACTTTCGAATACTTGGTCAGCATTTGCTGTAGCAGTTGCAGCATGCTTTAGAAACCCACCACCTTCCCCAGCTCCACCTGTATAGATCTGTTTTGGGTAGTTCATGTATGCTATATTGTACAGCAGCAGTATGTCTTACTTGCTCACAGCAGTGTGTCTTGTATGTATTGGCCGTTGCAAGTCCCGTACTTGCTCTGCAGCAACAGCGGCGTATCAGATTAGATCCACCAAGACTAAACATATCAATAGTGTCATATCCATTACCATGCCAAACACTCCAAGAGATGTTATGACAGAACTTGGAATTGCAAGAAAAAAGTCATAATTGTGAGATATAATAAGTCGCAATTACCTTTTTTTATTCCATGGCAAAAACAAGCTTCCATAGCAATTAACCTTTAAACATGCATTTAACAGTCGTGTGTGCTACTTGTCTTTCTCTCTGGACAGAGTTCTCTCTGTTCTCGTACAATAATGGCATGGTGATGTCGTCCTGCCGGGAGCTGGATAACAACCGTAGCGCCTTGTCTGCCGCTTCTGCCTTCGCCATTGCCACTGCTGGTGCCAACGAGGGCACGCCAACCAAGGAGAAGTACCGCCGCATGTCTCTGGCAAGCACAGGTAGGATTCGCCAATCTGTTTCAATCTCTCATAGCTTGTGGATATTTGTTGCCTGGCAAAAAAGAGATTAATGTTTTGATTGGTTATCAGGGTTCCCCACGGATCAGAGGAACGGAGATAAGGAGTTTGTGATTCGTCGAGCAGCAACTAACAGAGTTCTCAATGTCCTCAGGCACTGGGTGTCCAAACACTCGCAGGTGAGACTGATAACACATTATAATAAGAAGCGTCCAAATGGAAACAAAGTTTTGACCCAAAAGGATTTTTCATTTCGTTTCTGCACGTATTATGTGCTGAATTATGTGGAATAGATTTAAACATGATAAGGGCTCATATGATGCTTTTTAATGTTTTCCTCTTTCTTTAGTGTGTAATGTATCTGTTTGTGCTTGTATATGAACTGCAAAGTTACAAAGCTCATAGTCTCTCACAAAGGAATTTATTCTTTCTAACAGAGAAACTGATCCAGACCTGCCTAAAACACCTCGATCGAAGTCCAGATATCACTTCCTCAAACGTTTACGTCACAATGTGAAATATTAGCATAATGCTCGCCCAAAGGTGTGCACAAAGACTTCACTGAATTGTAGTGTTGTCATAATGCCGCAGAGAGCTCAAGTCGTGCTTGCAAAGATGGTTCCGATCGATCGGTTTGATCATCCGCATTTTCAGAATACGACTTGGGCTCGAACTGACGACATTATTAACTGTGTGTTTACAAAGGCTTTAGAAGCATTAGAAGCTGAAGGTCATGATTATGGTAAGGGGCGTTACATTTTCAACACACAGTTGAGGTGTTTAGCCAATGCACTAGGTCTGCTGGCCAATCAGAGCACTCTGAGCTTTTCAGAAGGAGGGGCTTTTTAGAAATCAGTGTGTTTCAGATAGAGGTACTGCAATAATGTACAGTAGCCTATGTGAAAAATATGTGTTTTTTAAAAAACATGTTAACCTATACTATTACACCCTATAAACAAAATAATTAACTTTTAAAATAGCATCATATGACTCATGGTCAATGAAAACATATGATGTGAACATATCATATGAAAACATGGTCAAATATAAACAGCATTTAAAAAAATAATAATAGTACTGAAAGAACTTTCTACAGAGTTGTTTTTGCATACCTTGTGTATTGTGTGTGCAGGACTTTGAAACCAACACTGAGCTGAAAATGAAGGTGATTAGTTTCCTGGAGGAGGTGATGCATGATCCTGAACTTCTGACCCAGGAAAGGAAAGCAGCAGCCAACATCATAAGGTAAGTAGAGTCTGCCTACACTCTGACAGATGCAATGCTCACATGTAGGGTTATGGATAAATGCAGAAAAAAAAAAAATTATGGGTGTGTTGCAATAGCTGGATTATCCTGGCCTGCTGTGTTATGTGTGCCACTTCTGTCATCTGATCTGATAAACATTTGTGCATGTAAGTCAGTTAGTGGTTTTGCTTCTAAAACATCCATTTTTTTCTGACAGGACATTGACACAGGAGGATCCTGGTGACAATCAGATCTGTCTGGAGGAGGTGCTGCAGATGGTGAGTGGGGTGATTCTGGGTCATCCTTCAAATGATTTAACATTAACATATTTAATATTAACGACATTCACTGCTAAAGCAATCAGAACTTTATTGTTTCAACATTATGTATTTATATTACTGTTCAAAACTTTGGGGTCGGTAAGATCTTTTAATGTTTTTGAAAACATGGTGAGCATAATGTATCTTATGCTCACCAAGGCTGCATGAAATATTACATTTGTTTTCTATTGTAATATATTTTAAATTGTTATTTATTTAAGTGATGCAAAGCTGAATTTTCAGCATAATTACTCCAGTCTTCAGTGTCGCATAATCCCTCAGAAATCATTCTAATTTGCTGATTTGCTGCTCAAGAAACACTTTTCTTATCATTATCAATGTTGAAAACAGATGTGCTGCTTAATATTTTTCTGGAAACAGAGTTATATTTTTTTCATGATTCTTTGATGACTAGAAAGTTCAAAACAAATTTGAAACAGAAATATTTTGTAACATTATAAATATATTTAGGTCACTTTTGATGCATTTAATGCATCCTTGCTGAAAAAAAAGTATGAATTTCTTTAAAAATCTTACTGACTCCAGACTTCTAAATGGTAGAGTATATCCAGAACACCACTTGTGTGTCAAATTGTTATTACAGTGGTTTTGGTTTAGAATGTTTCAACATTTACCAAGTACAAAATTCATTATTCAACTTTCAGTTCATTATTATTTAACTAATTGATTTGTTATGTAGGCGGAAGGAGGAAAGTCAGAGCCTTTCGAGAATCATTCAGCTCTGGAGATCGCAGAGCAGCTCACCCTGCTGGACCACCTTGTTTTCAAAGTCATACCATATGAGTGAGTGTGATTATGTTTCAATTTATTTGTTCTTTAGGGAACTACAGAAATATAGTATAGTTCACTCAAAAATGAAAATTATGTCATTAATGTTGCTCCAAATCTGTATGCTGTTATTCCATGGACATATACTCTTCGGATAATCTTCACGCAGGTTTTACCATATGATTTGACATTTATATGTCTTCTGAAGTCATACGATAGATTCTCAGTTCTGCATACAGCTTTGACATGAATGACATGAGGCTGATTAAATAATTTTTAATTTTGGGTGAACTATTTATTTAACAAGAAGCTTAGTTACATTGTTTGATTAGATTTTACATAATACTTAAAGCGGCTATATGTAGAATTCAGAAACCCTTGTTATTAGAGGCACCGGTGGCTGTTAAGTGAACTGCCGTCAACAATTTATTGCTCGCACTCATGCACACGTAACATACAAGAGACTGAACGTGATTTAATGCCCTGATATACTCACAATATATTCGTTCTTTGCTTATAATTAAAAAGAAGTTGGAAATACCTTTGCAGTGATATACTGTTAATGAACATTCAGCTGCCGTCCATGCTGCTGAGAGCGACTTGTGCTACGTGCTTTCCTCTCAATAACAAAATAAGAAAACGGCAGTTAAGAAGCATCTGATCATTGCGATGTGGAAATGTTTGCACAAGCTTTAATTCACCGGCATCATGATGACAGATGAGGTAATTAAAATGACACTGTTATGATAGTTTGATTTGTTAAGTATATTTCAGACTATAGACTATATAGTTCTGGCTATGTATGTTTCTATATGTTTCTATAACTATATATACTATAGTTTCTTATCAGATTTCTTTGCATGACAAATTGACTTACAGTACAGAATTGCACTTTTGCATTATCCTGATAATGTATAAGCATTCACTTCATGTGTCATAGAACATAAGAGAGGTTCTGGGAGCGTGCGTAACCATCACATCCTTTTTTTGCTAAACCGTCCCATCCTTCACATAAGAATCAGTCTACAGGCTTTCATAGACAACCTATGAAGTCGTTGAAGGTCTCGTTTATGAAGTTTTGTTACTAGCTGTTCACACATTGGCAATACAAAAAGTGATTAATACATGAAAATTCTTAAATATAGCTCCTTTAAATATTTGTGAAGAAATGTGAATAATCCCGTAAGCTATCAAACGCAGTGTTTTTCCTCACAAATGTGTTTATTGTCATACAGGGAGTTCTTTGGTCAAGGATGGATGAAGAACGACAAAAATGAGAAAACACCATACATCATGAAAACGACAAAACACTTCAATGATGTAAGTGTTCAATGTGAAAACATCTGTTCTAGATAAGTGTAAATGTTTAGTTCTCGCAATTTATTTGTTGATGCACTGTCTCAAATGAAGCATAATGCACACAATGCTGATATACCTCTGTCTCTTCTAAAGATCAGCAACCTGATCGCTACAGAGATCCTGCGCTGTGAGGATGTGAATGTACGGGTAGCAGTGATAGAGAAGTGGGTGGCGGTGGCTGATATCTGCCGCTGTCTCCATAACTACAATGCTGTGCTGGAAATCACATCATCCCTTAATCGCAGCTCCATCTTCCGTCTGAAAAAAACTTGGCTCAAAGTTTCTAAACAGGTAGGGAACTACTTGATGAAACCTTAACAAAATAAAAGCATGATTATGGGGTTTGTTATTGAACAAAGAATGTGAGAACATGAATCATGTCAGTTGGTTTGGTAGGGCCTTTTCCTATTCAGACAATTAAAGGTGCAGTAAGCGTTTTCTGAGAAACACTGTTGATATTTGAAATCAACCTAAACAAACATGCCCCTCCTTTCACTGCCCCCAAAATGCATGAACATGCAGTGCAAGAGTATATACAAGCAAGAGTTGGTTGTTAGTCACCAGTAGCAGAGCAGCTCCAGACAAACAATGACACTCAAATTTGTCCTGTTACTATAGTTAACAATACAACAACAGCATATCTTGGTTCTGTGAAACAGCAAAACCAATGTTACTCATGTATGGAGCAGAAACAACACAACCTTGGCATCCGTTTTCAGGCCTTCCTGCTTAGGTTTCTCCAGTGCTAGAAAGCTAATATTAAAGGTAGGGTAGGCAATTTTGGAGCGGCTAGCAATAGCAAGTTAGCTTTGAAAGCATTAGATCCCACCCTCCCTTCAGAGCGTCTCCAAAGCCAGGCAAGAACATGAACTCGCAGGTCGCGCACAGCCAGAGCCAATTCAGAAAAGCGTCATAAGAGACGGTGTAAATTACCTCATGTCTCAAAGCACATAACATTACAATAATAATGAACGTAAACTTACTTACAGAGCTCTTATTTGTACCACCTGACTGCTACAGATTCGTTTCAGCGTTGATAGTGTTGCCATCTGTGTCTGAGGATGTGAACAGCTACGGGTTGAACGTCAAGGGTAGCCGTCTCTAAATTACGGTTACTGTCTGTCCACAACTCTGCATAGCCTTACGGAACACGCTGATGACGTGTGATGTCTGCGCGAGCAGGTGTGCGGAGGTATGGAAATACATACGCTGACAGGAAGGTAGGACAGCGTATCATTGCATTCGGACCTAATGCAATGATTGGACGAATATTTTTTTAGTCCTGAGACTTCCACAGACAATATATGTGCATTTTTTAATATTTAGACCACTTCTATTATTGAGTGCTATCAGGATATGAAGAGAGTTTCAACCAGAATAACAAAAAGTGTATGAAAAAAATGTCCTACCCTACCTTTAACGCGGGTCTTGCCTGATCTTAACCCTTCTTTTTCCATGATATTCCTCTGATCTTTTCTATTTTGTAATGTCTCTCAGCCATCTCTCTTTCTACAGTCTTTCTTCAAATCTCCCTCTCTCTCTCTCTCCTCCCCCATCATAAGTGGACATGCCCCCTACTGCTGATTGGCTACAAGTGTGTTGTGCTGCTTGTTGAAATCCACTTTCAACATTGTTTCTCAGAAATAGCTTACTGCACCTTTAAGTATTATTTGCATGACATCCTGTTGTTGATTTGATATTAACTGACTTTTTGTAATAGATACTTTTTTTAAATACTTTTTATAATATTCTTATGGATGCTGTTAAAGTGTATTTTGACCACTGAAACTAGATTGATAACATTTAACATGTTTCGTTTAAATCATTAGACCAAAACAGTCATTGACAAACTGCAGAAGTTGGTCTCATCTGAAGGACGATTCAAGAACCTCAGAGAGGCCTTAAAAAAGTAAGTTTTTTTGCTGTACTTGTAACTTGTTGCTGTAGTTGGACTCAGATCTATGTGTTTGAGGAGGTATACGAGAGAAAGTGATTATTTTATTTATTTTTTATTTTGCCATAGGCTTTGGTTATGGTAATATGATATGCCAATAATACTATATTTTTATATACAATAAAAATGTTTTTTTCCTAATGTTTCTGCTAGTTGTGACCCTCCCTGTGTGCCATATTTGGGAATGTACCTCACTGACTTGGCCTTTATTGAGGAAGGGACCCCAAACTACACAGAAGACAACCTGGTCAATTTTTCCAAGATGAGAATGGTATGTTTTTAGATGTGTTTCTTTAATGCATGTAAAAAAGAGTCATAGATAGCATTTTGTTATCATATTTTCTTTATTTGACAGATCTCCCATATCATCCGAGAAATCAGGCAGTTTCAGCAAACAGCATACAAGATTGATTACCAGCCAAAGGTATTGAACGAATGTTGGTTTGTACTGGTCAAATATTGGGTTTCTTGATAAACATGCACTAGTACTAGTACAGTTAGTGGTTAAGTTTGAGTATGTTTTGTTTGTTTTGCACATCATTGTAGCGTCGCTGTTGGGCAGAAACCTTGTATCTCCAAAAACGCTACTTTTCTGGAAATGAAAAAAAAAAACTGCATTTTTTTCATTATTAAATACTGCGTTGTCAAAGTTAGTATTGTGGCTTTATATGTGCTCAAACACTTTCATGTGTCAATATATTTTTAACATTTTACCAAAATCAAGTTTAAAAGGAGTTACAAGGTTTTTGACCAGCGAATTTCAGACATAAACATGTTTTGTACATCGTTAAAACGACCAGATCTGAGGCAGTTACAGGTTATAAAGTTTATTGTAGCAATGTGGGTGCTCCGTTTTTTTCTGTCATTTGGCCAAAATCTAATGTTATAAAAGATGAAGTGCTTCACACAGGCTATTTAGTATTGGCTATGACTTGATGACAAATGCTAGATTAAGACTCTTCTCCGCTCCTCAAACACATAAAGCATTAGTCTTTATATATAGTGAAAAATAAATGGAAAACCTGCAGGTATTTTTAGTGTATTTTCTCTTTTCTCTAGGAAACTTGAATTGAGAATTGAGCTGTTTTCACAGTGTAGTTTGCATTGAAGAATAACATTCAGTATTGAAACTGATCCTGCGTTTGTCTTCCAGGCAGTACTGTATTTACTGGACCAAAGCTTGGTAATGGATGAAGAAGGCCTGTATGAAGCCTCTCTCAGAATTGAGCCTAAAGTGCCCAACTGAGAGAGAGGCTCTGCTTAACGTCTACAAAATGTACAGACACCACGCTCTCTACAGTATACATCCATGTGTTCTGTTATGTAACATGATTATTACTCCTGGATGTGTTCCTTGTTTTTAGTTGTAACCAAATGTTGCCTAATTGTTTCAGATCTTTCACCGAGGACTTCCCTGTTGATTTCAGCCTTTGTTCTTTAGGAAATCATATTTTTTCCCCATCCAAATTATTTAACAGTAGGATTTAATCCAACAGTGACATTCTATTTCAAGGTGTGGTTGTCTCTTTAATTGATCAGGCTCATCCACATCACCGTAATGACACATGAAAAGCCGGCAGGAGCATTTTGAGATTTTAATAGATGCATGTAACTATTTTACGGTATATGCATACCATGTAGCAATGTGGAAAGCAGATATATACAACCAAGCGTATAGCAACACTTATACTGTTATATTATTATATTCCAAGGCACATGTCACTGTACTTAGCTGAACCAACTCCATAATTTTTACATTTATTGGTTGCGATAATTAACGTCCATCCCCTGAAGTCACAATGCCTAAACTGCCATGATATTTTTTTAACAGTTTTGGCATGACCTAATAGTGCAGACAGTGTAAAGCTTGGTAATTATAATACATTAAAAAGACATAGTATGTCTCTTATCGGCCAAAAAGAATTTTGATCTGTTCTTGCATGAGAAATTTGTTCATTTTGGAGCATTTTTATTTATTTATTTATTATTTCTTCAGCCCGAAATTAGACTATTTCTTCACAAAATTTAGATCAACATTATATTTTTTGAAACTAGTCGTATAGTGATTGTTTACCCATGTAATGTTTCCGTTGCTCACAGTCGCATTTTGGGAAAAAAGGTATTCTGGGTTCAACACTATCCTTCTACACCAGATTATCCAGCTATTGTACATTTACAGACAATCTATGTTCTTCTTGCTGTTCCAGTGAATATCTGAATATCACTTTGTAAAATGCATTGTCGTTTAAGAGTATGATCAAAAGTGAATGACCTTCCCGCTTGCAGCATACAAAGGGTATTTTTGTAGTCCTAGAATAAAGACGTAGGGTTCTGCATCCTTACCTAAAAAAAAGAAAGAAAAAAAAGACCGTAGAGACATTTTTGTACAAACATTGTCAACTCGCCACACAGAAAAGTATTCTGTATATTTTGTACATGCAGCCCTATGTATTTCTTAACATGTACTAGTTTAAAGCACACCTCTTTAAAGCGTTGTATCCTATGCTTACACACTCAATGCTATATGATTTGTGATTTTTGAAACCATGATCTAGAGGTAGAGGACTTTAAAGTGTTTTGCATATACTGTAATCCTGTCTATAATCATTCTCTTAGCAGGAATATAGTAATGTAGTGCTTATTCTGTGAATATTTGTATGTATTTTTACTATGTACAGTCTGGAAACACACTAATCGCTCATGTGGCAGGCATGCAACACTGTATCAGCCAGAAACTTTAAAAAGGATATATATATATATATATATATATATATATATATATATATATACTGTATACACATCTATGTGCACATACTCTTATAAATTATATATAAACATACATACAAACAAACATTTTGCTGTTAGCAATACCCAGTGGTATGAGAATTATCTTTCAACCCTTAAGTTTATTTCCACGGCTCGGGAAATATTTCCAGTTTTGTACAAAAAAGATAAATGAACAGAAAAGAAAAAGAAAGAAAAATAAACTGTATGTTTCCTGATTACCTCTTGCTAATAAATCTATTCTATCTCAGGGGGATATCGCTTCCTTGTATGTGGTTTTTGTCATGCACGCTTCATTTTGCTCTCTGAAAAATTGGGTCATAAGCAGTGTTGGGGAAAGTTACTTTTAAAAGTAATGCATTACAATATTCTGTTACTCCCTAAAAAGTAACTAATTACTTAGTTACTTTTTATGGAAAGTAATGCGCTACATTTGCGTTACTTTTTCTCATCTGGGCTGGGCTTGACTGCTTTTAACAAAAGAAGTTATTTTTTTTGCAAATGTAAAGGATCTTTCAGACCAAAAGTGAAATAAGTCTAAGGACAAAGGAAATGCAAATTCATGCCTGTACAGTAGAGGGCGTAGCTCAAACAAACCTTTCAGATGTGCTGCCATTCTGGATTGCAGAAGAATTAGAGCAAGCAAAGAAAGTTTAAAGAAACACAAATGTGATGTTTATCTAAAGTCATTTTTGCTTATTAGTATGGTTGAATTAGATCATTGTTCAGCAGTTCAGCAGCAAAGACATTGCTTAATAAAGTGAGATTAAATACATAAAGTATATTTGTAATTTAACATTTAATTATTGTAGGAGTTTGCATTTCACTTGTTTTCACTTATTTGAAGGAATACTGAATCTGTTTTTGTGTAAGTGAGATGAGTTGTTCACAATCACAATTAGTCTAGAACTATAATATCCATCATGTTGGCCTCTGCACCTTATCCGATGTCTCGATCTCAACATGGGGACAGGAGAGGTGTCAGTAACCCTGTCCCAATGGAACCCTTAAGCACTTGCAATCTTCCTATGAGTTCACACTTTCGTGACGTAACGCCACTTTGACTAGGAAGAAGTCTGCTGCGGAGCTCGCTTCTGTGCAGGCTCCTCAAAAGTGCGCATCGAGGGTGCATATCGACCGCAAACCTAAATTGACAAATGGGACACACTACTACGGCCTCTAAGTCCATCCGAAGTGTGCCATTTGGGACAGGGCCCTTATGGTCTCGTGGACTTCACAATCACGAGCACACAACGGCCATGAGTGCACATGAAGTGTGCCATTTGGGACAGACCCAAATAACTTGCATTAGGCCTACTTATTTGAAAAAGTAACAGATAATGCATTACTTCACTAATTAGTTGAAAAAAGTAATCTGATTTTGTAACTCACGTTACTTGTAATGCTTGTGCTTTTAGGGGGCACACGTTAACATTCATCTTAACCAGTAGTTAAATAGGTAGTTCACCTAACTAAAATGAAAATTCTATCACCATTTACTCACCCCCATATCGTTCCAAATATGACTTTATTATGTTGAACATAGAAGAAGCACTGAAATGGTTTGGTTACTGACATTCTAACTAATACAGGTTTTTGGAACAACATGAGGGTTTGTTACATTCTTAGGTGTTTTTATTTTCTTTTTGGGTGAACTAACCCTTTAACCTATTTTCCGGATTTTTGGAAGTCATTTGTAGCCTACTGTATCACTCTGCAATCTCTGCACGTGAAGTTAAATAATTCAATAAAAATCAAGTTAATTTATTTATTTGACAAGTAATCTTGTATTGTGATAATGAGCAGTGATGACATAACACACTTTTAATATCTAGGCAATTTTCTGCATCTGTAAACTTGACTATATTACACAAAACAAATTGATAACAAAAATGTTTTTAAAAAAAATTGCTGCATAATCTTACAGATTGGCCTCACACAAATCAATTTAGGAAAGGAAAATTAATGTATCTGTAATATGATCATGCATGCTCATTATTTTAATTATGTTGTAGCCTAGGCCTACATCTGTTCTCTGTTAGAGAACTGCATAGGCTATATAGTCATGACTGTTTTATTTATGGTTTGAAAACAAACATCTAATACTGTATAAGCGACACTGGACAATTGGATAGAATAATATTATTTCTCGCTATACGTGCACATGACTGAAATTAAATATTTTCATCACATACAATTGCAACCAGTTTCAGAAAATTGCCTGGTGCGATACGATTCCAAAGAACAGAACCGCCCCTGCGTGAACCATTAACCCGAATACCAGAGGACAATAAAGCCCTCCCTCGTGTAGGAGGAGTGCTGAAGCACTCATGTGATGAGATCTCATATTCTAATGCTGTTGTTATGAGTTGCTTGCAGGGGTGAAGATGAACAGGTTGATTTTGCCGGTGCTGTTTGCGGTTCTCTATCAGGTACATACAGTGCCTTTGCACACCGAGGAAGGTAAGATTTCTTCCACGTACAGTACATGCGCCTCTGCGTCGTACTTTCGCTTTTGGCTATTTGGCGCTGCCAAACACATAAGTTTATGAGCACTATAAGACTTTCAAAGTATAGAGAAGGCTATAGTTAAAGTGATATATAGCCCTATATATGTAATATAGCATTTGAAATGGATTAAAATACGAATGGTGAAGGGAAAAAGTATTGAACTCTTTTGTGCACCAGCAAAATAAAAATATAATTATTTGTTACAGATGAGTATCTTTTCAAATCATGGATGTCTCAGGTAAGAATCAATTGTTTTGTAATTGAACTGTTCATGTCACCTCACAAAGAAAATGAAAGTTTGCACTAAAGGAAGGAAGTGAAAGAGGAAGAAAAGTAACTCCATTTATTCTTTTGAAATTTGCAGTATAATAGAAAATATGAGATAAATGAATATTACCAGCGGCTGCAGATATTCCTGGAAAACAAGAAGAAGATTGAGCACCATAATGCTGGAAACCACAAGTTTTCAAGTATGACTGATGTTATCTAACTTATGTAAACTTATGTTTTTTTTTTAAATCACATATTATTTCTCTGCACTTTACAGTGGGGCTGAATCAGTTTTCAGACATGACCTTTGCTGAATTTAAGAAGTCCTACCTCCTGACAGAGCCTCAGGTATTATTTTTGACTGCAGCTCGTGATCAATGAGGAAATAGGAAAGTACCACAATTCATGAACATTTTTACAACCTGACAGAACTGCTCAGCCACTAGAGGGAATCATCTGAGCAGTAATGTGCCTTATCCTGATATGATTGACTGGAGAACCAAAGGACACTTTGTAACTGATGTCAAGAATCAGGTATCTTGCATATCTTGCCCTAATAATCCTATAAAACTGTACTTATATTATCTGTGGTTCCTAATCGGTGACATTATTTCAGGGAGCTTGCGGTAGCTGCTGGACTTTCTCCACCACAGGCTGTCTGGAGTCCGTCACTGCTATTGCCACAGGGAAACTCTTACAACTAGTATGTAAATGTTGATTTTAATTGAAGTGCCATCATTAGATATTTGTAATGCCTTATTACTTCATTTATTATCAACATGCAATAATTACTGCTAATGTTTTTGAAAGAAGTCTCTCATAGAAGTCATTTATTTGATCAAAAATACAGTAAAAACAATACTATTGTGAAAATGTAGCTTACTCCTGTAAATGCAAAGCTGAATTTTCAGCATCATTACTCCAGTCTTCCTTCAGAAGTCATTCTAATATGATGATTTGATGCTCAATAAATATTTTTCCAATTCCAATTCCAATTCTCACTATTAACTAGTTGCTTATTAACATGCATATTACTAGGATATTGGCTGTTTATTTACAAACCACATATTATATTTTGCATGGCTATATTCTGCATCCCTTAATCCTACCCAATACCTAAACTTAACAACTTACTAACTATCAATAAGCAGTAATTATGAGTTCATTGAGGCAAAAGTCGTAGTTAATAGTTAGTTAATAATGAGAATTGGACCCTAATCAAAAGTGTGACCATATTTTTTTATTATTATTATCAATGTTGAGAACAGTTTTTGCTGCTTAATATTTTCATAGAAACCATGATACACTACCATTTAAAAGTTTGGGGTAAGTGTGATTTTTTTTTTTTTTTAAATGAAAGAAAAAAATTAACACTTTTATTAAGCAAGGATGCATTAAATTGATAAAAAATGACAAAGACATTTATAATGTTACAAAAGATTTCTATTTCAAATATGTGCTGTTCTTTCTATTCATCAGAGAATCCTGAATATGTATCATGGTTTCCACTAAATTACTATTATTATTAATAACTATTATTAATAACTGATCATGAATAATAATTGATAATAACTGAGGAGCAAATAAGCAGAAGGATTTCTGAAGGAACACGTGACTCTGAAGACTGGAGTAATTCAGCTTTGCCATCACAGGAATACATTTAATTTAAAACAGTTCTTTTACATTTTAATAATATTTGACAGTATTTCTGCTGTATTTTTGATCGAATAAATACAGCTGTGAGGATAAGAGACTTACTGTTGTGCATTGTTTTAAAGGCAGAGCAGCAGCTTGTCGATTGTGCAGGTGCTTTCAACAATCATGGCTGCAATGGGTGAGTTAGATAAATGATAAATGAAGGCCTCTTATTTCAAAAGCCACAGGTTCAGATTGTGTTGAGTTTTATTTTATGGACTGTAAAATGGTGTAAACAACATTTTACTCCTGTCACATGCTTTTTAGTGGCCTCCCAAGTCAAGCCTTTGAGTACATCATGTACAACAAAGGTCTCATGACAGAAGAAGATTACCCCTACACGGCTAGGGTGAGTACTTTACTCTTTTACTTATTGTTTTAACTTGATGTGGCATTTATTTTTACTTGCTTGCAGGATGGTGAATGTAGATTCAAACCACAGTTGGCTGCTGCTTTTGTGAAGGATGTTGTAAACATCACAAAGGTAAGGTGGTGGTCCATGTGCACATATTAATAAAGCTGCATGTCTTCACTCTAACTTCAAATTTCTGTTATTAGTATGATGAAATGGGCATGGTGGATGCTGTGGCCAGGTTGAACCCTGTCAGCTTTGCATATGAGGTGACAAGTGATTTCATGCACTACAAAGATGGAATATATACCAGGTAGGGATGAAATATAAATGCCTTTGCTCTCTTAAATATTTAGGATAACATTATAAAAGAAAACACTACTTTTTGGATTAAAATGTCCAAAAACCACTAGAACAATGTTACATATTTTGTGTACTTACATCATCCCAAATGTTTCCAACAATGTTTAAATCCAGAGAAATAAGGTATTTTAACCAGGACACGGACGTGTGTCGCTTATCAACGAGTAACCCTCAATTTCCATGGAAAATGTTTAAAGTAAATGTGTATGCAGTCTTATGTGTAATAATAAAGTCAATTTTATATACTTATTATTATACATAAGAATACATTTATGACCTGTGTTGGGGTAACACATTACAAGTAACGCGAGTTACAAAATCAGATAACTTTTTTCAACTAATTAGTGAAGTAACGCATTATTTGTTACTTTTTCAAATAAGTCGAAAAAAGTTCAGAAACCATGGAAACACCAAAGACGCTTTAATATATTATGTGTTTTATTAGACAGGCGAGCAACTGTTTGGATACATTCATTGACAGGAAACAAATCATTGTTATACAGCTCAACACAGTCTTATTGCTTAAATCTTGTGTTCTTGATTTACCGTGAGTACCATGATTTACCATGCCTAATATCGATCATCTAGCTTACTGCAGTGTGAACAAGTGTCTCATAGTAGCCGCCGAACGAACGTACAGAGCATTATAACATAACTTTAAACACACTCAAATGTATCTAATATGATAAAACAGCGCTGCGTTACCCCACATACGCATGAGCGGAAGAAACGTAAGCGTCTGTGGGATAATAAAAGCTCTGTGATGTCAAGGCGTCATCAAGCTACGCCTTTGTTTTGTATAAGCGACCTCTGCCGACGAAAAATTACATATTGTGGCTTTAAATTATAATGAATATAATTTTATGCTGTATTTATTTGTGACAGTTCATGGCAATTTCTGTAATATGCTATGATTATTTTATAGCACTGTGTGTCACAACACTACTGACATGGTGAACCATGCAGTGCTTGCTGTGGGTTATGCTCAGGAGAACGGAACTCCGTACTGGATAGTGAAGAATTCCTGGGGAACCACCTGGGGAATTAACGGGTCTGTTTGCATGACTTTATCAAATAAAAGAGGTTTCCTTAAATGTTGTGCTACTGTAAGGTTGAAAAATAAAACTGAGATTATATTTGAACATTTGACCAAGTTGTCCTCCCATAAATGTTGTCATCTTTAATGATTTATTTATTTATTTTTCCCATATAGATATTTCTACATTGAGAGGGGAAAGAACATGTGTGGACTTGCTGCGTGCTCATCCTATCCTTTACCTTTGGTGTAAATTACTAAAAATGATATGATTTCACCATAAAAAAGGCAAACGAGTTATTACATTTTACTCACAAAAAATAATTTTATGCACAATGGACAACATCTTCAATGATAATGAGACATAATAGTCTGTACCAGCTGTCAGTAAATCAGTTAAACACTTGTTGAACTATATGTTCACATTAATTTAAAACATTAACTGACACCCCATTAGCTATTAATATGCTCATTGATTTATTTACTTTGTTAAAATCAAGATTTTGTAATGTTCATGTTTGCAACAAAAAATATTGTACTGAAATAAATATTTTCTCAGGGATTTTTTTTTGTGTGGATTTTTATGGATTACTTTCCATCAGCATAAATTGGCTAAATCCATTGACTAAAGCTTAAAAACGTATTAAAAACAAAAAAGGTAGATAGATAGATAGATAGATAGATAAAAATAACTGCAAAAGACATTACCACCATGAGTAATGCCACCCTGTTGTATTTATATTTTAGTGAATTAAAATTAATTAAAAAATGTTTTCTATTAATTCGATATGTGGGATGGAATATGCAAACTATGTGCAATTACACAGCAAGCCAGTAAGTGGCGAC